>JAGSMZ010000012.1:985000-2230000 GCA_029286645.1 Papilio protenor | reverse complement strand
CATCAACTGAAATGGAATACGAATTACGTGACTGGGAAGTTTTATGTTTCTTGTTTAACTTCTAGTACCTTAGTACGCAGACGCACATAAATATGAAAAAGCGAAGATAACTTATGTGTTTATGTTAGCAAATGATACACTTGAATATTTAAAAGCTTTTGTCCGCAACTTTGTCTGCGCGGAATTAAAAAATCATTTTCTAGTAAGAAAATAAAGCTTATTACTCAGTGGTAATGTGGTTTTCTGATGACCAAAGATTTTTTTAATCGGTCCATTTATTCTTGATTTTATTCCTTAGATACAAAAATTTGAATCTTTCCTCTTTGTAATATTAGTACTACTACTCTATATAGCAATGATGTGATACGGCTTATTTGAAGTCGAGGTGTCCTTAATCTATGTTAACGGCTAGTTTAATATAAATATCGCTAGTTTTTCTACTTGAGGTGATAAAAGATTAAATGTTATTAAATCACTCTATTTCTTCTTTCTAATATTGTGAATGCGAAAATAGATGAATAGAGGTATGTTTGTTAGAGTTTGCCGCTTAAACGGATCTCGACGAAATGCAAACGCAAACGTTTGGCATATATGTAGAGCATAGTCCAAAAGGACACATTGGCTACTTGCTTTTTTTTAATTCCACGTCGATGGAGTCGCGGGCAAAAGCTAGTTTTGATATATAACAACGAAAAGAATCATACTTCATACTAATATTATAAATGCGAAAGTTTAGATGGATGGATGGATGGATGTTTGTTAGAGTTTGTAGCCTAAACGGCTGAACGGATTTCGCTTAAATTTGGGATAGATGTAGAGGATAGTCTGGAAGAACACATTGCCTATTCACTCTTGTTTTTTTTTAATTCCACGCGGACGAAGTCGCGGGCGACAGCTAGTAAATTATAAAACTTTGTTTAAATAACTTAAATTGTCAGTCCGCAAACAAACCTTTTGTAAATAATTCTCACGCAAAATAGGAAAAACTCAACGCGATGAATAAAAAAAATAAAAACGTGACAACGCCGCCAATATACATCCTCTATCTGAATACATCGTGACAAAACGCTCGGAAAATACTGCGGAAAAATGCGAACCACGAGAAATTACACGTAGCCTCGACAGGGTAAAGGTGCGTTCATATTTACATCCCTGTTCTAATAATGACATTTAAAAATCAATATTGAATTAGTAATCTCAATTAAATCGTGCTAGCGTGTGTCGTCTATTGTAATGGAATACAAGTAGCTAGCACAATATTTAGTGATAGATAGCGTTCATCTCTGTAGCTGGGACTAGTCAGTATCTGACATGCAAGTATGCCATGCTGGCATGTGTAATAAGGTCTAATTTCAATTATTAAAACTCCACAGAGAATCATCATCATGCTCAGTATATTGTGAATGAATCTTAATATATAAAAAGTAGCAATCGTATGGCAGCGATTTTATCGAATATATTCGTTAATAACATTAGCCTATTTGTTATCTTTATTGTTCCCTTAGTAAATACGAGATTGTGTTCACTCTTTTGGAAGAAATAATTTTTTCTTCCTTTTGTGATGTCTCACAAAGGCTCATCAGTCGATACAAAGTACACGAGACGACGAATTAACTTTCATTTATTTCCCTTTTATATTGATGTTAACTTATTCAGTATCAATTTAATAGTATTAAAATGACTTTTGTAGGTTATTTTTTTACATTTTTTCTTACTTATAAATACAGAGTTGACAAATAACACTAACACAATAATTAAAAAATAACGAGAAGTTTCCGAAATTAAACTATTATTTCTAAGCTCTTTAATGGGTGGTTTCTCAAGTCCTTTATACCATTCGATCGAACATTTAATGGATTGTTCGATGCACAGAAGCTCAACACAAGTTAAACTTGTTAACACTAAAGAATAACTAGGTAACGATAAAAGAAAGCCATACTTCAGCAACTGGGCATAATAAACCTGCTTTTAACACACTAATGCCTGTTTTCACCAAACAGTCTCTTAAGTACTCTTAGATATATCTATGTATATCTTTGGTTAAGGGTCTCCCTAAATCTATAACAAAATTATGAACTTAGATGACACCTAAACGTTGGCGAAACGAAATTCTTACTTCGTAAATGCTGCTTAAGGGATGGTTGGTGAAAACGGGTTAAACAACGTGATGTATGAAAACTGTATGTAAATCTAAATACTAATTAGTGCAGCTCAAAGTTTTTAATACAATCAGTAATTGAGATATTAAACTTAAATGTCTTGTGCTGGGTTTCCGAAGTTTTCATTTATTTTATCAATACTTAGTAATTCATTGGTGGTAAGTTGACTTATGTTTCAACACAGTAAAACTCAAGTTACATAGTTCGGAAACGCATTTCATAAAGTCATCGAATCGGAAACACTTACGAATGGTTAAACGTAGCTGGGAAACCGATCATTAGCTCGTTCTCCGACTAATCTTCTTACATCAATTTGAAAAGTAAAACATTAAGGTCCTGTCCCACCAACTTGTAAATTGTCTGATAACAATCCAACGTGTAAAATATGTGATGGAAATTTCGGATTTTGTTCCCTTATCTGACAGTGACGTCATTTTTAAGCTATCTGAGCCTCTATCAGCCAGTGGTGGGACAGGACCTAAATATTGCAATTCTAGAAAAAGCTATACTTTTTAATAACTCGTATTTTTTTAATCTCGCAGTGGGACTGCAGTATATCGAGGCGGATTGCGCGACTCCATTAGGATATTTCGTTCGGCAATCTCGAGCGGCATGACCTAGGTGTGAATTTCAATACTAAAGTGAAACCCTAGAGACTTTCGCGTATCGAGTTTCTGTCAACGAATATGTATCTTTCAATCAATCGCGAGATTATTCTAGAACGTTTTACGCTTGAAGGTTTATTAATGATGAGTTTTAACTCCGAATTTTGTATACATTACACATAACAGTGGTAGAGCCCGCTTTAACATCTTCGCACGAATGGGTCGGCTCGCCCGGTGTAATACCACGACCACACAGAAGAGAGGCGTAAAGTGGAAGCAATTCCGCGTTTCGTCTGATGAGTGTGGTGCCGGAGCCCCAACTTTAGTCCCTTTTCCTTCCCACCATTTTTTATAAGAAAAGAATGGGAAGGGAACGTGGATTTGACGCTGGAGAAGACGCATTGGAAGCGGACACATCCTCTTATGTGCGTCTCCTCCTCCGTCGCTTAAGGGTAGGCAACGTCGCTGTTGCGAATGTCTATGGGCAGCGGTCACTTCGCCAATTTGGCGGATTCAGGTGGCCGATTGCTCGTTTGCCACCTTATGATATAAAAAAATACATTTTCTCTTAATCTATTAACACTATTCAAGAGTCCATGGCGAGTCAAGTCTTATTAGTTTCTATGATATGGGAGTACAAAGTTTGTAGGAACATTTTAAAATTCAGGAAATGTACCGAATCTGGACCAACATAATTTTGTGCATTATTCAGAAGCTTAATATATTTTCGTGATTGGTTGTTTTGAATTTTATGAATACTTTATATTAGTACTATAATATGAAAATTCTATTTCAAATCAATTAACCGATAATTCAACGTAAAGGCTATCGCTAATCATCATCAGTCCGATTTCTGGTTAGCGTAAATAATTAATTGCCAAGTCTTATCTGTATTGATTTTGCAAAATAATTTATTAATCAAACAGGTATCTAGTATATAACTAGTTTCTTAACAAATAACCACTTCTTGCGTAAAGTTTTGCAAGTTCATAACTAATTATTTAGAAAGTTATGCCTAAAGCTGATATAGTAAAAATTAATTTATCAGTTGTAGCTCTACTATACGAAATGATACGAAATTATTAGAGGAAGTTTGAGAGTAGCTCCAGTGGTAGAGAAGGTAAGGAGTAAAAGGTTAGCATGGTATGGGCATGTTATGAGGAGGTATGAATCGCATGTTACAAGGAGAACGTTAGTTATGAGTGTGGAAGGGTACACCGGTAGAGGTAGACCTAGAAAGAGATGGGTGGATTGCGTGAAAGGTGACATGATCAAAAAGGGAGTGATGACTGAGATTACGGATGATAGAGTTATTTGGACGACGAAAACGTGTTGCGTCGACCCTAAGGGAGTAGGATAAGCAGAAAGATGATGAAGATGATGAGTTGTAGCTCTACTCTACAATAACAAATAAATCAATCCGAATATAACAAAAGCAAAAAAAACACATTGTAAAAAAATTCAAAGACAAAAAACCGAGGTGACAGACTAAAAAATACAGCCGAACCGCGAATATGATAGGCGGTGTCGTATGTTCGGTCTCGGTTACCGCTACATCTAGCGTTACTGTAACAAGAGGCAGTGAAATCGCGGCCGGGGACGGGGGAATGGGACTGGAAACTAGCTCACTTTGTTTATTCAAATAGTCGTATATACCCAAGGGATATCGCTGAGCGTGTAAACGCTATACCTGAATCCAGTGTCCTCGTCCATAATAAAAAGAAATGAAACAAGTGAGATATTTGAGACCTAAAATTTACTTTTAGCTTAAAATGAACTACAAATATTTTATTTTTAACTCTATGCGTTAATTGTTCACAAATGCAGTCTCGCGTTTGAAATCAAGATATCTTGTAGTTTTCTTACCAAAATTAATTTAAAAAATAATCCCGAACGATTTCGACAAACAGTGCCAACCCTTGAGTATATCAATATCACAAATATTGGGACTCTTAAATCACAACAAAACGACGATCAAAGAAAAAGTATTTCTGTCCTGTTTTACAACAGTTCAAGAACAGACGTAGATATGGCAGAGCAAGTTTCTTCACCCCATCCAGAGAACAACCTTTTAAGAAACTTTCTCAACGATCCTGTTACCAAGTTTATAAAGAAAAATACCGATACATTTTTCCTCGCTGTGGAATCTGAAAGTTTTACCACAAGATTCGGATGCATAGTCTTTGTATGTTAAAGGCTGCGGTATGGAATAGTTTTTCAAACTGTTCCTGTTTGTTGATTCTATATAATTATAGCTTACGTATCAAGCAGATAGTTTATTTGTATTGCAGTATTATGATTATTCAATAGACATATTTTGAATTTATATACTCTTAATTATACCTTTCTCTTTTATATCTATAATACTTATGCATTTAATGAAAATTGATATTTTTAAGTTGTATAAGAGAAACGGTATGTCGGAAGTTTGTCTTTGAAAATTTTAAAAAAAATATGGAATTTTCAAAAACCACTTGACTAAATGATCACTGTTAATTATCGCTTTAAGACTAACATACTAATTCTATCAACTTTCCATCATATAAACTTATACTGTAAGTTGACTAAGTAAGAGATATCGAATGTTAGTTAATACGAGACCTAACGTTTCTTATTACAAACCGCTTTGCAGTGACACACATTTCCAGAACACATCTACATCACTTTATCGTGGTTTACTAACGTAAATTATCTTTGATTTCATGTTTGCAATTTCATTTATTCTATAAACACATCAAAATGTATATATTTGTAGAATTATAGTGATATCTAAATGTGACTAAATCTTACAATGCTTTTTTTTCTATTTCAGATATACGATACACCAGAGAGTACGCGACCGAAAAAATGGTCATCGAAATTAAAATTGAACACGTCAGGAAGCTCCAAGTCGTCAGAAAAATCTCCTGACAGTCCATACATGTATGGAACTGTAAGCGGTCCACCCGGATCTGCTCTATCTAAATCAATGAAATATGCAGAAACGTGGTTATATGGGTCAGTCAGGACTCCAACACCACCTGTGCGTCCCAGCGTGTTTTCATCATACCCAGAGATTCCGGGACCTGTGTTAATAAGTACCCCACAAAAACCAACTCCTCATAACTACGCAGTTATTCTATGTTCCTGTCCTGAGTACCTAAATGGTACCAAGAAAACCAGCTCAACCAAAGTCAGTATTTGTAAAAAATGTAAGGGATCTCGTTTGCCATTAACAATAGCTGAAAGTCCACGAATGTTAGTTGGTGGAACTGTTAGAGGCCCGCAAGTAAGTCGTGATACTGGTTTACTACGAGCAGGAACAGTTCGAGTGCAGAACAATAAATCAAGGCCCAGCATACTTAAATCAAATGGAGACTCTACTGACCCATATGATCTTATGAGAAGAAGTCGACTAGTGCCTCCTCATGAAGCTCGAATCGGAAGTCAGTTTTCGACAACCAGGTCTCGAGCAAAAAGCATCAGTCCTTGTAGGATTAAGAATAAACCAATCATTCCAGACAATCTTGCTAAAAGTAGGAGTAAGTCAGTTAGTCGTGTTAACGAGATATGGGTTGAAGAGGAGACTAATGCAAATGATTATAAGAAATCAATACTGTCTTGTGATATCAATCCATATGACTTAGTGAAGTCAAGCGGTGGTTCAAAGTCTTTAGCTGAAAGCGAATTCGATGATGAATTTGGTGACGTGTTTCCAGAATCTTTAAAAAATAAAAATGGAAAAGATACAAGACATACCAAATCAGATTCTAACGTGAAAGCCATTAGTGGGCAGAGAATACGTATTTCTAATGAATCCTCAAATCGTAGTATTGAATCAACTGGTTTTGTTCCCGATAATGATCTCAAAAAATCTCAATATAAATCTCAAGAAACATCACCATCTCTATCTTTACCAAATATTAAAAACGAAGGAAAGAAAGCGGTACCATTAAGTAAAAATAGTAGTAAAAAAATGTTGAATATATCCACTTCCAATCGCACAAAGCCTAAAAGTGTGTCTCCTAAGCGACCTCCTAGACGCAATAGGAGTATCAGAATAGACGATGACAGTGAAAGTGATAATCAAAAAATTCCAGAAAGAAATTATAACAGAAAATCACTTCAAGAGCTATCACGCAATTCTAAGTACAAGAATCAAAATAATGACACTATAAAATCGATTTTAAAAAAGCCAAAAAATTACAATAGCCCTGATTCGAACACTAAAACTGAAACATCCGATGATTCGTTTGATTACAAACGAACAAATTCTTCTCAATTTTACCTTCCGAAGCCTAATGATAAAGGACTGATCTCACCTAATAATAACTTGCACAGAAAGCGTGTTCAATTTTTGGTAGAAAAAGAAGAAACAAAAGTAATTTATACAGCAGAATTAAACCTTCAGGATAATATTATCAAAGATAATTTAGGAGAAATTAAACCAGAGCAAGAAGATTGTGAAATAGTTGCCGAAGGTGATATTGTTAGTCGCGCTCTGAAACCATGTGACGAAACAGTAACGACCGTAATAACCGAGTCGTGTATAGACGATGGTAAAATTGTAGAGCAAATTTCTGCCATCAAAGTTGAAGCTGTATTTGAAAATACTGTCATGATGAATGCAAGTAATGGCGAGACCAAAAATATTAATAATCATACTAAATCCGAAGGTGAGTGTAATGTATTTTGTGTTGACCTAAATTTGAAATCGTTTAGTATTTTATCTTTTCTTTATTATTTTATTTTGTCTTTACTTACTACGACTCTTTAGTTTCAGATAATAACATACCCAAAATACCAGCTTTGCGGCGATCAGAATCTGAAAGATTGAGCTCGATTCTTTCTATTTCTCCACCAAAATTTTTAGACACTATGGCATTGCGTTCTAAGCCAAAGCATGGACACACAAGTCAAGTGTTCTTGGAGTCCGTTACTGAAAAATCTGTAACAAATGAAACCAACATGTTACAAATAAAGGGCACCAATGAGCAGGAATTCAAGGCCAAACACGAAGATGAAGAAAACGATAATCTTAGTGATAACAGTGAAATTACAAGTGAAGTTTTGAAAAACCTACGACGCGGGATTTCATCGTCACCAGAACCGCCTCCAAGATTGAAGTATAAAGAACGTGGAAAGAGCAAAAAACAAAATTATGTTAAAACTCGTTTTATCCGCAACAATTCGTCAAGTTCGACAAGCGACGAATGGTCTGACGGAAATGATTGCGAACAAAAAACTGTGTTAAGAGTTAAACAATTTGATTCAGACGAAGCTGATGAATTAAGCATAAATAAAAATTTGTTACGGTTTAACGATAATGTACCCAAAAAGACATCTATTCAAATTAATGGAAGTGAATGTTATTCCACTATGAATGTAGGAACTGATACACCAATTTACTTGTCATCAGTGGTAGTTAACGATGATTACGGAAATACTTGCAACACATTTCAAACAGGCACAACTGTTACGATTAGTGTTGGAGGTCCACAGAAGGAGATAAAGAAGTCTAAAAGTCAAATTTACATCGGGGCGGTATTCTCTGAAGCAGAAGTAAGCATAGATGAGTCAAACACATATGAAGATATCTGTAATGACTCTACCAAAAGATACGATACAACAGGTTCATTTAACAATAGTACTGTGAGTGATGTTTCATCTATATTATGTGACCCGGTTGAAGCAGTTAAAAGAAATCTTGTACCTCATGTTTGCGGTAAGGTCAATGATACCTCGAACAACTCAAATGAAATCGATGAAAACCAAGTAGTAACCGAACATCAAGCGGAAAATGGAAACTTTGTTACTAAATTATTTAATGATCCCTTTTTTGGCCATTTAGCAGAAGGGCTTGATACAGATTTGGTAAAGAAACTTATTGAAAACTCATTAATAAAACTCCAGGAAACAAAACACCAAGAGGGGACAGATAGCAGCAAAGCAACTATCGAAAAACTTATAGAAAGCTCTCTTATTAATATGAAGAGCGATCTTGCAAAAGATTCAAAACAAGAAGAGGAACAGCAAAGTAATGAAGAAACCAGTATGAAAAAAGAAGAGGTCAGCACATCTGTTGTTGTAGATAATGACGACAATGGCTGCTCTGCTCCCTATGAAAGTATGGAGTACGAGAGTGGTACAATGGGAGTTTTCTCAGATCTTGAACCAATGTCAGATTGTTACAATGCTTCAGCTAGTGAATTATCTACAGAGGATGACACTAATTCTACAAGATCAAAATTTTATCAGATGCTCGTAGACGCTGCATTATGCGATATTGAAATTTCTAACAATACAGACGATGATCATCTTTATGAATCCATTCGACTTAACTCAGATCCAATATATGAAGAAATTGGGGATATGCCACCACCGCTTCCCGTCAATCCACCGCCTAATTCCCTTTTAATTCACGAAGACGAAAAGCGTAGTGGGTCCCGTTCAATTTTTGAAGGAGCGTCTAAATACGATATTTTGTCTTATTTAGTAGATGCCAAAGAAAGAGGTATTGATGATGAAGAAACGTATATCACTAACTACGGCAATGAAAGTGAAGCACCAGCTTTAGTAAACGAATCAAAAGATAAACAAAATAGTGAAACTGCAAAAAATCACCTAAGCAGTAACACAAGTCAATTGTCTAACGCATCTGATTCTAGTGAAGATAATTCTTTAATAATAAATCATGAATCTTTAGAGAAGGCTGTTGTATGCAAAAAGACGTCAGCGGAAATTGAAAGAAACGATTCGGGCGTCGGTTCTGAAACGAGTAAATCCTCAAGAAGTAGACTGCAAGGTAAAATTTCTCCTTGCAATACACTTACAGAAAAAAATACACCTATTCACCTGTGCGAAGACTGTGACACTGCTGTAGAAACGCAAATTACAGAGCAAGGTATTAGATAATTTACTAAAAGTAAATTTTATTACAGGAATGATGAATATATGTAAAGCAATTTTTTGTTTCAGGTTCAGTTTACGCTCCTTTGGTTTGTAGAAAATGTGCTAAAAAAAGAGCAGAAAGGAAAGAAATTATATCTGAAATTGTAGAGACCGAAGAAAAGTACGGAAGAGATCTTCAAATTATTTTAGAAGAATTCTATAAACCTATGCTAGTCGCGGGTTTATTGACGCAAGAGCAGTTAAGCGCCATATTTTTAAATGTTGAAGAATTAATTGAAAACAATCAAGTGTTATCAGAAAAACTAAGAGATGCCCTAGAGATTGCTATAGAACAAGGCGATGAGGTGTGTTTCCCGATTTTAAGTCTTGTCTTGAGATTTGCTGATCAGTACCTAAAATTATATTGTCGGCAAGATTTAAGTAAAAAAATGTTATTTTTCAGGACTTACTCACGGTTAACGTCGGAAAAATCTTGTTAGAGTGTTCGGGCATGCTGACAGCATTTCAATCGTATTGCGTCAAGCAAGCAGGGGCGGCACTGCTTTTAGCAGGCCTTGAAAAAGAAAAAGAACTTCTCAGAATATTCTTGCGTGTCTCGCAAATGGAGAATGTAGTTTTAAGACGGATGAATTTAAATTCATTCCTTATGGTAAGTTTACAAAAAGATCCGATTCAATATCGTTAGAATAAGGTTCTCAAGATGTTGTTCCGAGGTTAAGATTAAAAAAATCATATGATGGTGATAACACTATATTTTGCAGGTACCAGTTCAGCGTGTGACTAAATATCCGTTACTACTATCAAGATTGTATCGAGCGACGGCATCTTGTGCGTCGGAAAGGGAGGACGTCCGTGGAGCGCAGCGCTGCGTAGAGTCCCGGCTTGAGGAAATCAATGCGGCAGCAGCTGCAGCGGCAGCCGCGGCGAGAGACGTCCCGCTGTGGCGACGACTTGCCGCAGCACGACGTACGGCTCATGACCTACATGTAGCCGATATCAGACTAAGGAAGATGGCTGTAGATGTACTCGACTGGAATCATGATGATGCAAGGTCTGTTTTAAAAATTTTGATAACAAAAGTTCAATCTAAATACCTGATTGGTGAGGAATTCAAAACTGTTATCCACAAATGCAATTTTTGAAGAAGCTCGAAGACTACGGATTATTAACTAATAGAAACAAACAATACCTCCACACTTTGCATCTTTTTCGACCGAGTCGGCTCATACATAAGACAGTCAACGTAAAATATTATGTGTTAACACCATTTAACAGTGAAAATATTAACTACATGTTAAATTTATGATTTCCAGGTTCGCAATGGAAGGCAAGTTGTTGTTCACACAACCAAATGATAACAACTGGCGCAAAGGACGCACCATTAAGCTAATGCCGATAAATGCACTTTTGGTTACTAACGGAAAGGTAAGTTTCGCGAACGTCAACAAAATGAGTCTTTTAAAAAAGCTTTGATTTTTATTCAAAATATTTCGTGCCATCCGTCTTTACTTAGATAACGACATCTCCAATATATTTTTTATAAATTAATTTTATTAAAGTAATATAATTAAACATTCCTTAATCATTATCTTAAGGATCATCAATTGTTCAAATATTTTTTAAAGACTTTCCTATCAATATATTTTTTTAATTGTTAATTAAATTCACCTCATTTCTGTTTCAAGCCAACGACAACACACAAGACGAACGAGATACGAGAGACAAGGGAGGCTCGGGACCGGGAGGCGAGAGAGAGAGAGGGCGAGGCGCTGTTCGCACGGAGCGGTGTGCGCGAGGCGGCGCTGCTGCTGGTGCGAGAGAAAGCTGGCAGATACACGCTGCATCGCGAACCTCTCTTTCTAGACCGCTGCGTCGTCGCCGCAGACCACGAGCCGGAGCACTTCTTTGAAGTTCACGAAATAACTACTAAAGACTCTTACATATTTAAGGTGAGTTAGAGTATTCACTCGTTTATCAAATTGTGGTCAAGGTCACTTAATGAACCTTTAACAAATGGCAATCAATTTATATCGAACAAAAAGTGTTGACAAATAACAGTCGCAAGGCGATACGAAAGGAACATCACCATGTATCCTTTAATCAAATACGCATATTTGTAAAATAACTAATCTATTAGCTAACACTAATGATTGTTTTAATAATAATTACATTATTCTTTCAGGCCGAGGAGAATACTCGTACGAGGACGTGGTATCGTCAGTTGCAGTACCACGCACAGGGAGCGGGCGCGTGGCGCAAACGGAGGAACGCACTCGCAAACATAATGATCAATCCTATGCTTACAAGAAATTAACAAAAACAATTCTATGAACATTGCAAAAAGTTCAACTTGTACAGAGTTAACGAGATTTTAGTCAGCTATGTGTTCTCATCCTCTGTGTGCCTAAATAAAATATATTTTTAAGATTGACTTCTTATTATTTTCGTTTATACGTGACAATTTAGGTTCGGCACTAGCTCTTAGCCTTGCCGTAGCGGTTTGCTACGAACCGACACGATGCAGAATTTACGGCTGAAATTGTGTTTTATTTGATCACGCATTTATTAATTGTTGTATTTTGACTTCGGATGAATTGATTACACAATTAATTTGGATTGTAAATGTACGATTGAATTGTTTTAAATGTCTTGTGCCTTACTACGAATTATCGCGATATTTTTAACTTTCCATTTGATCTATTAATACACAGTTTAACTTTTTTAATTTCTTTATCACTATTTTAAATCTCCAGGCGCCGGTGGACATAAACTAATATAGTCAGGAAATCTTTAACTTAATATTACTGAACATTTATGTATGTTAAAGAATTACTTAAGTCTTTCTAAACAGTATAAATATATTTTAGTAAAAATATAAAAATAAAAAAAAAACTACAAATTAAGTAAAATTAGTTTTTCAATGTTATTTGTTATTTTTCATTTTCAGATGAAGATTATGTTTTGCCATAATTAAGAATTAAAATAAAACATTGTTTTCAATTGATTTGTTATAAGTTAATTGTATATAATTATAAGCTCGATTTGCCACTAATTTAAGTTAGCTTTACACCAAAATATTTTTTCTTTTCGTTTTATTTTAAATGACTAAACGGTTTCGATTTATCGTTTTCAGTTATTTAATAAGGCAAACATTTTATCGTGTAAATAGTTGACTAAGCAGCTGTGATATCAAGTCCCCATAAAAAGAATCCAACAAATGTTCTGTTAAAATCTGTATCATCTCAATTTCCTGACTAGTCTTAAGGGAAACTGTGTAATTATTTATATAAACAATTGCTGTTGATAAAAAATGTATTTATTGTATGTATTTTTAATGTAATTAAAATCTTGCTAATTAGATTAAATTAGAATGAAAGCAATTTTGCCTTACGAAAGATGTATTTGTTAATTTTAGCGCAGATGGATGGAAATAAATAAATAAATACTTTTATGAACTATTATTTCGATTCCTTACCTTAACAAGAATACTTGATTTTGATATATGTACTAATTTAGGAGAACGTTAGTTATGAGTGTGGAAGGGTACATCGGTAGAGGTAGACCTAGAAAGAGATGGGTGGATTGTGTAAAAGGTGACATGATCAAAAAGGGAGTGATGACTGAGATGACGTATAATAAAGTTATGTGGAGGACAAAAACCCGTTTTGCCGACCCTACGGGAGTAGGAGATGATGATGATGATGATATATGTACTAATTTAGGAGAACGTTAGTTATGAGTGTGGAAGGGTACATCGGTAGAGGTAGACCTAGAAAGAGATGGGTGGATTGTGTAAAAGGTGACATGATCAAAAAGGGAGTGATGACTGAGATGACGTATGATAGAGTTATGTGGAGGACAAAAACCCGTTTTGCCGACCCTACGGGAGTAGGAGATGATGATGATGATGATGATGATGATGATTATGATGATGATATCTATACTAATATTATGAAGAGGAAGAATTTGTATTTTTGTATGTATTGAAATAACTCAAAAACTACTGGGCCAATTTTAAAAAATCTTTCAGCGTTAGAAAGGTAATTTATCTGTGAGTAACATAGGCTATATTTTTCTAATTTCAAGCGGGCGAAGTCGCGAGCAACCGCTAGATAAAAATATATATCCCAAAAATATTACCTTTGTTGTATAAATTGGATCATTATGGAAAATTTGAGCAGCGTATATTTGTAAATATGACGCTGCGTAAACAGAACTAACGATGTATTCCACCGATACGCGTCGCCGTTATAGCGTGGCGTGAAACGATCCGTAATACAATTACTGTGTTGTGAAACATGTAACATGACAAGCCATATACGTTAGCGCCTACCAAACATTTTGGTCCCAACACAACAGCGTAAACACCAAAACGTTACGGTACACCGACTACACTTTGCAAAATAAAAAGTTATAGTACACACATATAAAGGATAGGATTAACGTTTGCTAAGCATAATTTGCTTTAAAGTAAGTAAATGAGCATCCAATCTTACTAATCTTACTAATATTATAAATGCGAAAGTTTACATGGATGGATGTTTGTTAGAGTTTCTAGCCTAAACTGCTGAATGGATCTCAATGAAATTTGGCATAGACATAGAAGTCTGGAAGAACACATAGGCTACTTTTTTTTTTAATTCCACGCGGACGAAGTCCCACTCGAAAGCTAGTAGCTTCATAAATAACTAGGTTTAGTTCGCGCTAAAATAAAAATCTAGTAACCTTTACTTAGAGATAATGTAGCTTCAGTGACGCAACAGTAAGTACACATCATTGAAACTTTCTAATAAAAACTGTCATTATAGCATGATATTACATGACTGTTATTGTCATTGGAACCTTACAATTAGCATAATTACATTTTAAACGCTACAGAACTTCAAGTATATTTTATAATTTCTAACAGAAGCCTAGTCATAAACATATATAAAAATCTTTAGAACTGCTAATCGATTGTCTTTTGTTGTGTATTACTAGAAATTCGTTATTATTCTATCGTTTTATATAAAAAACTAACAACAAAAAGCAGTATATTCTTCCTATGTGATATATAACGCCTAAGCCGCTTTGTCATATAAACTGATTACATTTGCTACATTCATTAATAACGTTATCAGAGCGGTTGCTTGGCAATACGGGATTACTACCGTTCCATTAGTAGCGAAGACTTTTTCCCCTATCTTTTGTTAATGTATTACAAAGCCTAAATTAGATAATTATTTTATCATATTTGTTTCTTTAGTTCTATGCAATGTCGTAAAAATCATATAAATAACAATTAAAAATATATTATTTCAAAATAATATTGAAAAAATAAAGGAACTCAAACAGCTAACTCTTTTATCTTTTTATCTGGAATTGAATAAAGTCACAAAAGGGTAGTAAACCTATCTACTAGACTGATATAAATTATTCTACACTTGATATTCAAACTTAAGAGCAGGTAATCTTATCGAATACAATACTATAGTGTACATGCCCTTTGACATAGCCACAATGTCATAGCTAAGTATCGCTTTTCAAACATAGCGTAGGCGTTCTAGTTTTAAAGCGATGTAGTCGCTTAGAAATAAATGAGTGCTAGTAAAATATACCAGACTTTTGTTGGAACTGCAATAAAAGAAGAAATCACTTAGTACGAACAAAGAAACGAAACGCTTTGCAAGAATGCACTAAGTTTGCTTCTTTTAAATTGCACGAAATACTAACAAAATAAAATAGAAAACATTCGTGCGTCGCATCAAATTGTATTTGCAGAGGAGAAAACTAAATTTCCCTGTATATTTTAAAGAAGAAATAAACCCTTTCAAAATTAAATATCATATGAAAGTACTTAGCTAATCCCATCTCATTTATAAAAGAAAAATAAATTTATTTATATCAAACGATGCAGCAATACGATCTAAAACTACGAGTAAATAAACAAAGTTAACTGAATTTACTTGAATATTAAAGGTATATATGACCCTATTTTATTTTAAAGTAAACATGTTTTTCTATACGTAAATTATTTTTAAAATGCACGTTATCTTTATGCAATTGTTCTTTAGAAAACAGAAAGACTTTTTTTCGCAATAACTCAAGGCTTCCATATAAAATTTCTTCGCCGTGTGGTTGTCTACACAAAGGTAAGGGTCAAGGTAACTATCTTATATAAGATTTCGTGGCACACGTTTTGTTTCCGTTCTTATATATTACGAGGACAGAATAATTATGTTTTTGTCGAAATAAAACAATAGACATGCTTTTATTTCATATTCAAAGAATTTCTATTCAGTTTTTCCGTCAGTATATCATACTAATCATACTATCATACTAATATTATAAATGCGAAAGTTTAGATGGATGGATGGATAGATGGATGTTTGTTATAGTTTGTAGCCTAAACGGCTGAATGGATTTCAATGAAATTTGGTATAGATGTAGAGGATAGTCTGGAAGAACACATAGGCTACTCACTTTTGTTTTTTTTTTAACTTCACGCGGACAGAGTCGCGGGCGAAAGCTTGTTATTGTATATATTCTCTTTTTCCATGTGTTGTCCGCAGTATTTTGTTGCTATGTTAAAATTACTTCGCGTGTTGTGCAAAACGTATCGCGGTGCGGTTCCCCATGTTGACGAGTTGGCTTTTATTTTTAATGGGTTTGCCGCACACAATCACTCGCCGGTCAATGGACACTGTTCTTGCGTATAGAAACAACATTTTCAGAACTTTTTTTCCACTACAAAAACTATTAAACTACTAGATTTGCTAGCAACTTCGACCGCACGGAATGAAAAAAATTAAATAATCTATGCGTTCTTCCAGAGAATGTTGTACATCTTTGCCTTTAATCGAGATCCGTTAAGCCGTTCCGCAGATGCCTTCTAACAAACATCCATCTAAACTTTCCCATTTATAATATTAGTAAGATTGAAAAGTATTAATTAGTTAATGAGAAGCGTTGTATCTATACTTCTATACTATTATAATAAAGCGTAAACACACACCTCTTTGTTGCCTAAGATGTCAGCAGTCACAGCATATTTTTGAATAATTCTTTTTTTAATAAAAAGCCCTACACTTACGTCACGCTTTAGGCTATATATTTTCACGCCATTAAACTTAGGATGTAAATATTTTGGATAAAAACCCTAATGTAAGAAAGAGACCATAAGTTGTTGCCAACATCAAGAAAGAAAGATTTCTAAGGTTTGTCATGTCATGTCATTTTGACATTTGCTATTGATAATTTGACAAATGTAAACAATAAAATAAAGTTTTTATAATTTCACGCGGATGAATCCGCACGCGAACAGCTAGTTTGTTCATAAATTAAATAAGTATAGTCTTAACTTGTCGAGAGGAACGTGTGGTAATCGTAGTATATTTTACTTCCTTAAATTTTTACTTAAGTCAAGTCCAGTGAGTACAATTTAAAGTCTAAGTATTTGTAGTATTAGCAGTAGATTACATATAGAACGTGCACTTTTGTAAAGTAACTACTAAACTGGAAAATAAAATCAAATAATACGCTTGAAGCCGTAATAAATACCGCAGGCGTGAATAGGGCGGCGGAAAGCATATTATGATTAATAGGAGTAGTGTGGCGTGGTAATCGTCCTTGTTTATATTGTGTGAAATAATACACGGCTGCTTAAATGAATTATAACTTCAACTAGTTTTAGACTAATTTTATTACGAGGAACACATTATTATTTATTCTTGAAAAATAACTTTGAAAGAATATTTATAGTCTTTATAGAAGGGCGGTATTTAGACAAACCATGTATGTATGCACAGATGTATGAATGAGGAAACGGTGAACTAGGACTGTACCAAAAATGAATCTGTAACCTCTAAGTAACCTTCAGAGTAACAAGCGTTGTATTATCTATATCTATACCAATATTATAAAGAGGAAAGATTTTTACTTTTGTATGTATTTAAATAACTCAAAAACTACTGGGCCGATTTCAAAAATTATTTCACTACTAGCTTTCGCCCGCGACTGCGTCCGCGTGGAATTAAAAAAAAAACAAAAGTCACTCTATGTGTTCTTCCAGATAATCCTCTACATCTATACCAAATTTCATCGAAATCCGTTCAGCCGTTTAGGCTACAAATTCTAACAAACATCCATCCATCCATCTAAACTTTCGCATTTATAATATTAGTATGAAGTATGATTAAAAAACTACGTTATCAGTGAGTAACATAGGCTATATTTTTTATTATTTTTTTAATTTCTCGTGGACGAAAACGCAACAGAGATAGATAATACGAGTTCGATATAGTCAACACAGAAAATCGTAAATTTAATTTTTAAACTCTACTGCAAACTTCACTATTGCCTGTATATTTTTTAGACTTTAAAAAGTCTTCTCGTAACGGTAGTGTAATCAAAGTGTATGACCACATACGGTCGGTGGATCGTCTGGAACAGAATTACACAAAGCACAACGTTGGCTCGCTCCGGATTAAATTCCAACAATTTCCAAGCGGGATTAACTAACTTTGTTATTTAAGACTAACAGAACTCTTATCCAAAAAGGTAAATATTAACAGTTCAATATAAGTAAATGCGTCACTACATTACTAAGGGTATTTAAAAAAAACATCAATTTTTCATAACAATTGAATTCAATTCACATATATTTGACTTCCGTATCGAATCGTTCACTTTAATCGATGTTACCTATTAGATTGGCCAAACTTTTCTTATCTGAACAAAGTAGTCATTTAATTAATTAAATCTCTCTAGTTGAATGACTTTTTCAATTCCCTTTAGCGCGACTTACTTAGGTATTTGGGATATAAAACGTCTTAGATTTTACTTTATTCCAACTGTTGAATTTCCTTGACCTCTCTTTTGCTTTGAAACACGCGGCCGCAGCGCTGCTTGCCTAAAGCTTTGCACTGCCATAAAGGGGCAGTTTTTCCATTTGTCAAAAGAGAAAAAAAATGTACCGTTTGTGTGTTTTAGTGAGAGCTTTTGAATTTCATGTGGTCCGATTAACTCGAGGAGCCTTAATGAAAGTTGAAAAGGGCGCAGAGACAATGGTTTTCTGTCTAAATTATAAAAGTATTGTGTACTGATTACAGCGCTGGGGAAATGCAAAAGCAAAACTTCCCATCATTCTTTCGTATCTACATTTTCCGAAAAGAATTACCAAGAAAAATATATGTATGACAACGAAATGTTCACCGAATCGATAATGAATTGAAATTTTTATAATACTTTACGAAATCTATACTAATATTATAAAGAGGAAAGATTTGTATTTTTTGTATGTATTAAAATAACTCAAAAACTGCTGGACCGATTTCCAAAATTCTTTCACCATTAAAATGCATGTTTTTTATTTTTTTTTTAATGTCACGGAGACGAAGTCGCGAGCAACAGCTAGTGTCTGTTATGATCTGACAGTCATTCTTGTATGTTATTAAGAAACGCCAATAGCTTAATGGTTAAGGGTATGGATTTCTGATTATGTGATCCAGTATTTGACAGCCATTAGACAAATAAGAAACAACCTCATTATTGTCATTTAGATATCGCATCAAGAAAAATCGTACAAAGGGCAAAACACATTTCAATTTTGCGTTTAAAAAATATTTCATTTTCGCAGTTGAAATTTCTCAATACTTTAAACCGAATGTTTGAAAATTATTTAATAACCGTGTAACATTGTTTACAAATTTAATTTATTAAGAAGGGCAAGAGATTTTGTGTTGAAAAACTTTTTAGGAAACAATGTCTTGAAGGTTTTAATGTCTTGATAAACAATTAATTGTTTCGAGCAATCATAACTTTTCTCATAATTTCTACGTATTTTGTTATACACAAATTGAATTACTATTCAAACCAGCTAGAGACGTTTCTAGATAGAAAGAACGAAAAACTGCATAATAAAACAAAATAAGCAGATGCTTATTTTGCTTTATTATGCAGTTTTTCAACATAAATCTATATCTATACTATCTATTCTATACTATTCTATATTCTATATCTATACTATTATAATAAAGCGTAAACACACACTTCTTTGTTGCCTAAGATATCAGCAATTACAGCATATTTTTGAATAATTCTTTTTTTAATAAAAAGCCCTACACTTACGTCACGCTTTAGGCTATATATTTTACACCATTAAAATTAGGGGGTAAATATTTTGGATAAAATCCCTAATGTGGGAAAGAGACCATAAGTTGTTGCCAACATCAAGAAAGAGAGATTGCTAAGGTTTGTCATGTCATGTCATTTTGACATTTGCTATTGATAATTTGACAAATGTAAACAAAATTATAAAATTTTCATAATTTCATGCGGATGAATCCGCACGCGAACAGCTATAATGAATAAATCAACACATTTTTAATAAATTCTCTTATAATTTATATTTTTTAAATGCTGTATTAATTCTAAAAAGACTAGTAAACAAATCATTTACCTAGTAGTTTTGTAAGATTATACATATTTGATTTTTGCAGGATTCTCTAAGGAAATGGTTGTGTTGAGCTCGAGAACTAGTCGGCCATTATTTATAGTCTGTGGTTGTCTTTGACAAACGAATTTCGATTTTCAACTAGGCCGAAAAAGTTCATGGTTCTTATATTTGCTTTGTGATTCACGTTAAAAATACGATGAAGTAAAGAAGTCAAATATGATGATGATGAAAAAAAATTACGAAATTGAGTTTTGACATAAATTGATACAAATAATAATATTTTGCCGGTAGTCGTTTAAAAAAGTTTTTAAATTTTGTGAAAATTTATACCCAGTACAGAAACAAGTTTTACAAATAGAAATAGCTTTCGCCCGCGACACGTCCGCGTGGAATTAAAAAAAAAAACAAAAGTGAGTAGCCTATGTGTTTTTCCAGACTATCCTCTACATCTATACCCAATTTCATCGGAATTCGTTCTGCCGTTTAGGCTACAAACTCTAACAAACATCCATACATCCATCCATCTATCTAAACTTTCGCATTTATAATATTAGTATGATTAGTTTGATTGCAGGGAAATACTAGTAAGTACGTAAGACTTACTGATATAAAACTCATCAGAAGTACTTTTCAAAGAAAACTGACCAACTTGTAATTGAAATAGTTACTTGAACGTAGCATTTATTACAAAATACAATTATGAGATCCCTAATCTAACTAGTATTATAAATGCCAAAGTTTGGATGGATTTGTAAGAGTTTGCCGCCTAAACGACTGAACGGATCTCGATGAAATTTTGCATAGATGAAGAGCATAGTTTGTAAGAACAAATAGGCTACTTACTTTGTTTTTTTCTTCTAAATTCCACGCGGACGCAGTCACGAGCTAAAGCTAGTCATTATAAAATGTTAAATATTAGATTTATAAACTATTTGTTAGACAGATATTTACAATGTTTTTGTATGTTCTTGAATATTCAATATTCTTAGAACCCACTTCATTTTTATAACTTCTAACTCTAGTTTTTCTCAACTTATAAAAACTTTCAATCTGTTTTTCCTCTGTCGATATTACAACATTTTTATAACCCTTCACAAAGTTGGAAATAGGCCGCAGTTGGTACATCGGAACTTTTAAAATCAATATCAAGATTTTCTTGTATCGGTAATTTTACTTGTTGAAAAGTTTTGATAAGTAGGTTAGCCTATATTGTTGCTTAATTCACTGAAATTTTTAAATACGAAAAATGTTTTGTTGAATTTTTCGTACATAAATAGTTAAAAAAAATCTTTTTAAATGGAATAGTAATAATAATAATGTTAACTATAAAGTGGACACAAACAATTCCTTAATACCACTACAATATGATTTATTTTAATTAATCTAATCATTATACATTATTATGCACATTTGTAACATCGTCAAATAGCCTTTTCCTGAAGACTAGCATTAAAATTGATCAATAAAAATGGGCAAATTTTCTAACCATTTCTGTTGAAATAATTACCCCGATTGATTGAAATGTACAAAGTACCTACACTTTTCCTTAATAACACTACATTAAGATTTATTTTAATTAATCTAATCATTATACATTATTATGCACATTTGTAACATCGTCAAATAGCCTTTTCCTGAAGGCCAGCATTAAAATTGATCAATAAAAATGTGTTTTCTAACCATTTCTGTTGAAATAATTACCCCGATTGATTGTAATGTACAAATTACCTACACTTTTCATGTTTACAATCATCATCACCAGCTCACTATACGTCCCCACCGAGGGGCTCGGAGCCTACCCTAAAGTTAGGGTGACTAGGCCATAGTCAACCACGCTGGCCAAGTGCGGGTTGGTTGACTTCACACATATCTTTGAATTTCTTCGCTGATATGTGCAGGTTGCATCACGATGTTTTCCTTCACCGTAAGAACGTCGGGTAAATTATGTACATATGAAAATTCGAAAAATCGAAAATCACATTCGAACCCAAGACCTGTAGATTGCAAGTCAAGTGCTTAAACCACTGAGCCACCGACGCTCTGTTTACAATGCAATACAAAAAAGGAATGCAGAACTGTTCGTTCATATTAAAGTTATCCGCAATATTCTTAGCAACACTTCGGACGCTTTAGCGTTTTAATGTTTCAATAAATTCAATGTCCGCTAAAACAGTGGAGATTGCTCTTGCTGTACCGCAGTGCGCTTTGAAATGCGTTTTACAAATTGTTGTTCGTATTTGAAATTGTGTTATTATTTTTTATGATACTGATGTATTAAAGTGAAAACGCAATCTATACTTCTATACTATATACTATCTATACTATCTATATCTATACTATTATAATAAAGCGTAAACACACACTTCTTTGTTGCCTAAGATGTCAGCAATTACAGCATATTTTTGAATTATTCTTTTTTTAATAAAAAGCCCTATACTTATGTCATGCTTTAGGCTATATATTTTCACGCTATTAAACTTAGGGGTAAATATTTTGGATAAAAACCTTAATGTGGGAAAGAGACCATAAGTTGCTGCCAACATCAAGGAAGCAACGTTGTCATCATGTCATGTCATTTTGACATTTGCTATTAATAATTTGAAAAATGTAAACAATAAAATATTTTTTTTTAATTTCATGCGTATGAAGCCGCACAGGAACAGCTAGTAGACTTATAAAGAAAATGTCGTGGTGGCGTTTATAGTAAACTTCAAATATTTTAAGAACATAAATTAAAATAAATTGGGAATTTGTTGTCAACTAATTGAAAATGCCTGGATTACCAAGCTAAAATAAATGTAGTAGAAATAAAGGTTCAGTTATAGGTTTTTTGTACAGTAATATAGACAGGGTTACAATAAAATTCATTACAGACGAATAACTGTCCTCGATTTTATGGTGGTCGTAAAGGAGAAAATTCTAAGAAATTTTTCTGGGTACTGTTAGATAAGTGGCATGTGAAAAAACAAGTTCTAGTAAAATTTACGACTCACGCAAACATAAAACAGGCCGATTTACCTTGCCGGCGTGCGAGATATGCCGCGGCCCTTCAGCTGAACTGAGAGAGCCACGCGCGACGGGTCGGGGGACCTGTCGCGCCGAATGTGGCGGATGTGCCCCCTCTTGTGTTCCGAGGGGGCCACCATCATAGGGCGACGGGAGGGGTTTAACATCTGACCCCTCCCTACACGTGTCGAGCCCCTAACAAGGGGCTCCCCCTAGCCGGGTCGTGGATAAACTAACGTAGATGCCACGGCTCGGTTGGGCGAAGAACACCGCGGGGTTTAGTGGGCAGTCCGACCAAAATATAAGGCCGGGAGTCCCACACGAAACTGTCCCTGCTGCACCCGCAGCACGGATGGTGCAGTGCGTAAATGCATTCCCCGCGACAACAAAAAAAAAAAAAAACAAAAAAAAAAAAATAGGCCGATTTACCTTGCAGACTGATAAAATTACTTTTTAGAAAACATTGAGTATATTTAATGTCTTATTTCGATGAGGTTAGGAATCTCATATATGCATATAGTAAATTTATACTCTTAACATTACATCATCATCATATAAATATTATAAATGCGAAAGTTACGATGGATGGATGTATGTTTGTTAGCGTTTGTAGCCTAAACGCCTGAACGGATCTCCATGAAATTTAGCACAGGTTTAGAGCATAGTCTGGAAGAAGACATAGGCTACTTTGTATTCCGGGAATAGTTACGATTCCCGTGGGATTCATTAATTTAGTTTTTTAATGTTTACTCGATCATTCTGCAACTGTTCAACATATCTTATTGAAATTTGGCACAGATATAAAACAAAGTCTGGAGTACACACGGGATAAGTTTCATCCCCGAAAAATCTCCGATTCCCGAGTGATACATAGCTTTCTGATATTTATATTATAGTTGGTATGTTTTCTAATACCACGCGGACGAAGTCACGGGCAACAGCTAGTTAGGAAATAAATTGAACATTTGTTTCGTATTACAATCAGAATATCCAACTACCTAAGTATATATGTGAAACTTTGATGGCCCTTAAGTGTTTATATACACGCCGCGCCGTATTATGTACACGTATATACACTAGTCTTTTTTTTTTTTTTTTTTTTTTTTTTTTTTTTTTTTTTTTTTTTTTTTTTTTTTTTTTTTTTTTTTTTTTTTTTTTTATAATTTCATGCGGATGAAGCCGCACAGGAACACCTAGTAGACTTATAAAGAAAATGTCGTGGTGGCGTTTATAGTAAACTTCACATATTTTAAAAATAGACCTACATAGCCTCAAAACCGTAATTGAATTGAATATACTTGTTTTTTTAATTATACACCGACGGAATCGCGGGTGTAAGCTAGTTATTTTATACAGCTACATGAATGGTTTGGTGGGAAAGTTCTATATAACACTATCATATTGCTGTCCCCTTATATAATATTAATCAATTATTTTCTCCGTATTAGTATTTCTTAGTATTTAAAATTATGCTCGCTATCTCATTTATTGTTTTCAATGAATTTCTGCTGGTTTATAATAAATTGAACTATATTTTTATGAAGGAATTATAGTGTATACAAAAAATAATTGCTTTGTCGCGTATTTTTGTATATTCCAATATTCTTCAGCGATCGTTTTGCACAAAGATTAAATAAACAGCGAGATAAATTGATCGGGGACGTATCTGCGACACAGCGACTACGGGAGTTGTTCCACTTCGCAGCATTGTTTACTATCGGACGGTACAAAATATTTTTGCAGTCTTTTATTTCGACCGAGCTTAATCATTGAAAATATTAATTAAACGTACACAATAATTTGAAACCGATTCAGTTAAAAATAGATCTACATCACGGATGTGTAATATATTTTAAAAATAGACCTACATAGCCTCAAAACCGTAATTGAATTGAATATACTTGTTTTTTTATCTTTTCTTCTGCTTTTTTTCTTATTTTTTGAGCTGTTCATCGTGTTACTTCTGTTTTTTAATTTTATATTCGTATTATAACAAGATATACAAAGGCTTAACGGCAAATACTTATCACAAAGCGCTATGAAGAATGTACCTTAAAAGATACCGTACTACGTTCTCACTCGTTAACGATTCAGACGCGAATCTACCAATTATAGCGCGTAGTACTATAATCTATACTACTATATATATACTAATATAATAAAGCGTAAACACACACTTCTTTGTTGTCTAAGATGTCAGCAATTACAGCATATTTTTGAATAACTCTTTTTTTAATAAAAAGCCCTACACTTACCTTACGCTTTAGGCTATATATTTTCACGCCATTAAACTTAGGGGTAAATATTTTGGATAAAAACTCTAATGTGGGAAAGAGACCATAAGTTGCTGTCAACATCAAGGAAGCAAGATTGCCAAGTTTTGTCCTTTTGACATTTGCAATTGATAATTTGACAAATGTAAACAATAAAATGATTTTTTTAATAATTTTATGCGAATGAAGTCGCATGGGAACAGCTAGTAAGCTTATATTAGCGACAGTCGGTTGATTATTTTTTGTTTGACTTTTTTGTAGTACACTTTTATACCCGATTGACGTAAGGGTAATGTTTTTTTTTTTTATTAAATAAATCCAGTGAGGCTGAAGTGGCAATGGACTGGTCACATCTGTCGTTCCACGAACATAAGGTTTAAATTTCCTGATCCGTTTCATGAAATGCAGTAAGGTAAATCTGTACAACAATATTATAGAACGGTGAGCACTGCCTTTGAAAATATCGCTCCGAGATTTTCTTCATTTTCAAACGGATTCCGCAATTCAATTTTCTCTTTCAATTTCTTTTGAAACCGACTTTAGTACAAAAATCACGTTGTATGTCCCTGATAGTCTATTGATAGGTTCTTTAAACCTATCAATTAACAGCCGAACCGTATAAAAAACCCCCCCGTCTCTCGCACGTAATAACGGCAGAGTCAAACCACGTTCGATCACCGTAGCTTTCTATAACGCAAATGGTGTTAGGGAACAACGTGACGAAATTTACACCTTCCTTCGCGACCATCAAGTCGACGTGTTACTCGTGCAGGAAACTTTTCTCAAACCGACAATGAGGGACCCAAAGGTCTCTAATTATAACATCGTTAGAAATGACAGGACCGGTGCCCCAGGCGGCGGTACTGTTATTTACTACAAAAAATCTCTGCACTGTGTACCGATTGACACGCCCGCGTTAACGCACTTAGAAGCCTCGATCTGTCAGCTGGCCATGACAGGCCACGCTCCCATAACAATAGCTTCAGTTTACCTTCCTTGTAGAATAAGCGCAACAATTTTACGCTCGGACTTTGAAGCCCTCCTATCTATAGGAGATGCTACAATCCTTGCTGGCGACTTCAATAGCAAGCACACCGATGGAACTCGACCAGAATCAGTAAAAGAGGCCGTGCGCTCGACTCACTATCTGACTTACTAGATTTTGAAATCGTAGCGCCCATAGAGCCCACCCACTATCCCCATGTTCTGGGACACACACCGGATGTGCTTGACATTGCAATCGTCAAAAACATTAACTTAAACCTATGCGATGTCAAGGTGATTCACGAGCTTCACTCGGATCACCGGCCAGTCCTTCTACAGCTAGGGCCATCTGCACCTACCGCTCCCCAATTAAGACAGTAATCGATTGGCACAAGCTCAGAGCTAAACTTAAAATTGTAAACTCACCCGACTTGGACATAATCCCTGATCAATTAAATACTGAACAAGACATGGGTGTCGCGATCGGCTCTCTAACAAGTCATGTCCAAAACGTCATAGAGGACTGCTCAAGGCAGATCCCAGAGATGAATAACCATCGTTGGTCACTACCACCAGACATTAGAGACTTATTGAGGCGCAAGAACGCGGCTACCCGTGCCCACGATATGTATCCCACCGAATTGAACCGAAAACAGCTACGTAAACTACAGCGTGAGGTCAAAGCACGCATAGCTGCATTTAGGAACGATAGGTGGGATTCAGATCTCAGTAATTTAAAGCCATCGCATTTAGCTTTCTGGAAACTCCCTAAATCACTCAAAGGCGACACGTACCCTACGATGCCGCCACTCTCACGTCCAAATATGATACCAGCCATGCTGGACGATGAGAAAGCCGAATGCCTGGCTGACAGTCTCGAGGCCCAATGCTCCCCTAGTAGCCTACCGGTCGACCCTGAACACCTCCGAAAGGTGGACAGAGAGGTCGAGCGGAGGAGTAACGTACCCCTTCTCGATTCCATTCCTCCGGTAACCAGCGATGAAGTTGAGGAATTAATTAAAAACTTACGCCCCCGCAAAGCTCCCGGTTCAGATGGCATTACCAATAGGGTGGCCAAACTATTTCCTGCTGCTATTGTACAGCTTCTTGTAACCATATATAACGTAGCAATGACTCAAGGTGTCTTCCCCTGCGAGTGGAAGGACGCTGAAGTCATAGGGTTCCTCAAACCATCCAAGCCGCCGACAAATCCCACATCATATCGTCCCATAAGTCTTCTCAAAACTTTTGGGAAGATTTATGAACGCCTAATACTAGCCCGCTTACGTACTTTTATGGATACGAAAGGTATGCCTATCGCAGAACAGTTTGGATTTCGCGCCAAACATTCATGCACTCATCAAGTGCACCGCATCACGGAACACATACTAGCTAAACGTCAACGCGGCCTTAACACCGGAGCTCTCTTTCTCGACGTAGCGAAAGCGTTCGACAAAGTATGGCACAACGGACTCATATACAAGCTATATGAGTACGGAGTACCCGATCGTCTCGTATGCATAATACGAGACTTCTAAGTAGTCGCACGTTTCGCTACCGCGTCGAGGGAGTTTGCTCTAGATCACATCCCGTTCGAGCCGGGGTGCCCCAAGGGTCGGTGTTAGGGCCAGTCCTATTTACACTATATACCAACGATATTCCGCGCGTACGCGGTGTGGAACTAGCGTTATTTGCCGATGACACCTGCATTTTTACATCAGGCCGTAAGCCTGATGCCATATGCAGACGTCTACAGACTGCAGCAAATACCCTTGGTGCCTGGTTTAGGAAATGGAGGATCGAAATCAATCCTACCAAAAGCGCGGCTCTATACTTTTCACGCAGCAAAGAACCTCGTCTCACATCTGTTAAGCTTTTGGACAGCCCAATACCCTGGGAAGACCAAGTAAAATACTTAGGTGTCATCCTTGACACAAAACTCAACTTCTCCGCACACGTGACCCGGTTAGGAACCGCGCGGCTTTCATTCTTAGGTCGCCTTTCCGCGTTATTGAATAAAAAGAGCAAAATGTCCCTTCGAATAAGGTGACACTCTATAAATCAGTAGTGCGTCCCGTCATGACGTATGCTAGCCCGGTATTCGCGCACATCTCGCCGAAACAAATACACCGACTTCAGGTGATTCAAAATAGATTCATGCGCAGAGCCACGGGGGCCCCGTGGTACATGCGCAATAGTGATCTTCACATAGACTTGGACTTACCCACCATAGCCCAACACCTGAAGCTGGCGTCGCGTCGTTATTTTGACTCTGCCGTCGGTCATCCTAATTCGTTAGTTGTAGGTGCCGCCACCTACAACCCAATCGCGCTCGGTAAATTTCGACGTGATCATCGCAGACCTAGGCACGTTCTTGACTTCCAGACGATGCAACAACAATCGCTCAGGCTAGGATTAAACAACTACGACAGACAAAACGCCGTAGTCGCTGTCGACTACGGCAATCATTCCCGCGATACGGCTCATAGCAGGCAGGTTTTCTCCTATCAATGATAGAAGCGTTGCTGGAGTTTCTGTTCTTTTCTTCTTCCGCCACTTCTTCTCCCAGCGCTAACGCTTTCCGAAGTGGTAGTAATGTTAGATGTATTAATAATAATAATATTAATCAGATAACAGCAGCCGATCAAGCCGAGGTTCGGCCCCCTTGGGCACCCTTGAATCGGAATGCTAAACGCGTATTGAGTGACAGCCCAAGCCGAGGTCCCCTCTGGGGGGCCCTTGTGCCTAGTCACTCCATGGAGCGTCCACCGAAGCGATCTAAGAGCTCGGTGGCCTCCCAATCCGGCAATAATACCGAAGTAACGGCCCGAGCCGAGGCTCCTGAGGGAGCCCCTCGAGCCTAGTTACTCATAAAACGAGGTTTAGGCTAAGCGCCATCTGCGTCGGCCACCTCAAGCCCGGTGAATCTGTAAATGCCTCTTCAAGGCAAACAGTGACAACTCAGTCACAAAAAAAAAAAAAAAAACAAAAAAAAAAAAAAAAAAAAAAAAAAAAAAAACAAAAAAAAAAAAAACCGTATAAAGGATCCTTAAGGTTATTCCGAGAATTATTTTTATTTCCTTGTACGGATTACAAAATGGAAATGGTCTGGTTTGGTTTGGTTTTTAAAGTAAAGTCAATTAAAATAAATAAGTAAAAATACTTTGAGTCAATACTTACTTGGATTCCAATGTAAACAAGCAACAAACTACAATACTATTCTTTAAAAAAATCAATACATTCAATGTGATGTTTGAATAAAAGCAGACGATGGAATTGCTTTTGTGATGTGAATGAGAACAACAAACCGCGGACGTTGAAAGAATAGCTGGCCGCGTCATTATTACCTTTTTATACGCCACACAAATAAATATAATGCTTTTCATATTTTTTCTATTTGTGTTTATATTAATCACATTTGTATTTACACATAAATATAAAACACTAAGTACTCGAAACATTTTGATTTGACATCATTGTACATCAGTTCTTTAAACTTTTGTAGATTTCTTCACGAATTTGTATTGGAGTATCTCTTCCAATCTCATAATTATTGCTTACACAACTGTTATGTTAAACAATATTTTCCTTACATAGCATTTCTCCGATCGGATTTACTTCGAGCAGAACTTTAATCGTGCGCAATATAAGTGTTTATGGTGCATTGTAAACGGAATGAACGTTTATTCGGCAGCTTTGAATGGAGTTCGTTGTTGACTTTAGTTTTCTATGCGGCCCTCGGAAATGGAACAGTTTGTAGTAGATCGCTGAAACAATATTGTTTATAGAGCTATTGTCTGCTACAAGCTAAGCTAATAAACGTTGTTTTTCGTTACATAATCTTAGTTTATCTATGATAGTAATCATTGAAATAGAAAAGACTTCATATGTTTTTTAAATATAAATTCAAAACTAGAAAGTCGACGCGTAGCTTCACTAATTCTGTCTTTTAACGTGCTTAATATACTTGTCCGAAGAATTGCAAGCCTTGGGCTCGCCACATTGCCCACAGAAAGGAAGGCCCATGTGGCTGAAAAGTCCTCGAATGGTGGCCACGAACTGGTCGACGCAGCGTGGGTAGGTATACAAGATAGACCGACGACCTGGTCAAGGTTGCGGGAGTGCACTGGATGCGGACGGTAAGGAACTGGGTATCATGGCAATCTATGGAGAGGCTTACATTCAGAAGTGGAAGACCATAGGCTAGTGATCATGACTATAGCTATTTTCTAAGAAGCCAATGACAGACTGACCATTCAATCTATACAACTATATGGCGCCAACTGGACATGGCTTCCCCCAAAGATCGCCACGTTGATCGGTCCTGTGCCTCTCATCCAGGATACTGCCGCAACCTTGACCAGATCATCGGGATCTTGCGGGAGGTCTACCCACAACTGAATGACCATTACAAAATACTAAATAAAATATACTACAACAAAGTGACTTTACTACAAAAGGTAGCTAGAAGTATTTTTATATCACTCTCAGAATTGGTGCGCTCACTATTCATGCCAACACAAATAGAAGCTCTTGACATTGCTAGATCTAAAATACAGTTGAAATAGAAAAAGAACTAAAAGACCAGTTAAGTAATGGTTTGATTCCAACAAAATAAACCCTTCTAAGAAATATAGAGAGAATAATTTTACGTTATAGTCAAAAAAAAAATTCGTAGACTTTCATCAATCCTTTTAATTTTGCTAACCTTATTCTTTTAGGTTTAGGTTAGGATACAAATTTCTAAACATGAATTGAAGTAAATTCTAAGTCTGCAGTCTATAAGTTAAATATAGAAAACAATCCGAAAGAATCGGAAATACTGTTCACTAAAGAATTGCATATTTTAGAAGTATCAAGTCTCAAAGGAACTGGGAAGCCATGCGGAAGTTTACTATATCGGTATCACATATTAGAACAAAACTTTGTTTCAGGGAACTAGCTTTTGCCCCCGACTTCGTCCGCGTGGAATTATTAAGTAGCCTATGTGTTCTTCCAGACTGTGTTCTACATCAAACAAACATCTATCCATCCATCTAAACTTTCGCATTTCTAATATTAGTAAGAAGTAAGATAATATATGAGTAGTAAGATTAAAGATAGATAACATCAAAGACGAACATTAGAGAACAATTCATTTAAAATTGTCAAACAAAATTATTGAACTCTTCAAAGTAGGGTTGTCAAAGTGCAGGCGGCCGGCCGTGAAAATGAAACCAAAACATTGGCATTTATAAGAAGACCTTGCTCGCCAACCCCACCTATGCAGGATAAGGCCATAGAGATGATGATGATTTATCAAATAATAACTATACATAATCGCGAAGAATGGTTTATTTTGCTTTCTTAGTAATTTCTTAACTTTTTTTTTATAAATATTGCACAGATACCGTATACCAAGGGTAAAAGAGTATTGTGAAGATCTATTTATCATTCCGATGTTAGACGGAAGGAAAGTAAAAAAGACTGGAGTCTTACACGCGAGGGAGCTAAGGCTTTTTGTTGAATTAAACCACATTCGGTGAAATATAAAGCCTAACGTTCCTTTGCTATCATTAATTTATTTAAAAAAATACCATATGATACTTGAAATACGGATGATATTAGTTTGGCAGTTATTATAAGTTGTTCGAGAGTTGTCAGCGAGAGTTTTAGTGACATGGTCACATGGCATTCAATTTCGATTCATTACTGGGTTCTCAAGTTGGAAATAAATAGATGAACATATGAATTTATTAACTAAAAAACGTTGAATTTGAAGAAACATCTAAATTAAAGTGTTTTAAAATTTCAACAATTGAAATCACTACCCACAGAAATAGTAAAAATATGTATTTACGAGTACCAATGTTAATGAATAATGCGTTGTCCTATGATATATTTTTTTTACAATCATACTAATATTATAAATGTGAAAGTTTAGATGGATGGATGTTTGTTAAAGTTTGTAGCCTAAACTGCTTGACGGATCTCGATGAAATTTGGTATTGATGTAGAGGATAGTCTGGAAGAACACATAGACTACTCACTTTCGTTTTTTTTTAATTCCACGAGAACGAAATCGCGGGCGAAAGCTAGTGTTATATAAATAATTTAATATCATAAGCCACCATCTACCAAGTGTAAACGTGAGTAGCAATTGTTTAATAACTAAACGACTGTATTAAAGTATTCTCAAAATGTCGGCATGTCGAATATTAAACGGCAAACACGCGACGCGTAAAAAAGGAGCATTGTGAAAAGTCCACAATAGCACTTCGCGTTCTAATTGGTACATTCCCGTCTGAACGCCAAACGAGCTGAACGTTACCAGAATAACATGCGGGAGAAACGCTAAATGGCCTCGCAACAAAGAAATATATTATACTAGCTGATGCCCTTAACTGTTAACTTTCATAAATGTAAATTCACATATTCAACCTTTTTGTTTAAAAAAGGTTAAGTATGTAACCTGTCTGTACTGCCAAAGAGGTCGAATATGTCAAATTTAATCAAGAAGGTCGAATACTTCAAGAGGGCAACACGCTCATTTAGAAAAAATAATTTAATACTTAGGAATTAAATAATATTAGTACTTAGTAGGGATCTTAGTATCTTAGTCCGTCCACTAACAACTGCAAAATTGTTATAATAGATAAATAGTTTACGAGTTACTTCAACATAAGAGATAAATACATTTACTGCAACTATTCGAAATTGCTTCTACATGTCCGAGCGCGGCCAACACAAGATAACAACTAAATTAGCCCCCGTTGCAACTAGTAGCTAACTTGGTAAGCGATGAACTTGCTACACCGAAACTTTAGCCAACTAATCCTTGTAAACCGTAGATCGATCCCTAAGGGTGTAATTTCTAACAAGAGCTGAGCAATGTCGAATCTCATCATTTTATAATAGTAGTATTTTTCTAGATTAATTCATGTTTTGAAATAAATATATATATAGTTGAGTAAAAATAAGATAAATGTAAGATTGCAACGGTTATTAAAACCATGAAAGCTTGTTTATTGTATTAAAAAGCTTTGTCTAAAACAGTGGTCATACTTAACAAACTCAGATAATCTTTCGTAACGAAAAAAAAATCTTAGTGCTCAAAAGGTTCAAGATATAGGTAATTCTATTAATACACGGGTAGAAGATAGTTTCATTTCTTCTATAACTGTAAATAAAAAAAATATTACTGATGAAAAACCAAACCGGTAAAATCTCAACAGGAATGTTATAAAAAAATCTACAAAGTATCTAAAATACAAATGAGCTACGAACGAATATAATACACGTAACAATAGTACTAAATTATATACCTGTCTTCAAAAAATTATATAAAGAAAAAAGCTGTATCACAAAAGTAACAACAACACCCTTTTACGCCAATGAAGTACAAAACTTCTGGAGGCAATCTCAACTGCTATAGCGAACATAAAATTTATGGCAACAATAAAATGCGATATGCTTCCGCCGTGGCCCGGCTAAAAGCGCGCCGACGGAAAATGTCTAACGTAACATTTGTATCTTTTGCTTTTTGCACTACAATGAAATTTTGTGTAGGTGATAAACATTCTATTCTTGCCTGTTTACTTACTGTTTGATGTAAAATTGCACTTTAATTCATAAATAGATCAAAAATTCCTCCCGCGTCTGAATGTAATAGCAACAAACGATTTATGGCAGGTTCCCAGATACGTTTAACCATTCCTTAGTGTTTTTGGTTCGATAAATTCATGCGTTTCCGAACTATACGTAACTTGAGTTTTACTCCTTTGAAATTTAGTTTAACCGAACACTAATAAATCGCTAGGTAATGATAAAATAAAAAATTCAGCAACCCAGCATTCTCACTAACTCAAAATAGTCACTAATAGATGGATTAAACGGGGTTCAGGTAAAAGTTAAACTTTTGTCTAACTTGATTACCTAATTCTACTATTAAAATAATGGAATGATCTATCAAGTCCTACCAGATTTTACACATACAATTAAAAAATCCATACAATATAATAAAATTGTAGTGTCTGTTTGTAATATCAAAAGAAAAATTCCAGATTTCGGGAAGATGATGTATTTGCGTTGCTGATAACGAAAATTGCTTTAAAAAAAAATTTGTCTGTTTCTCTGTCTGTCTGTTTGTTTGTCCGCAAGCCGCGTTTGTTCCGGGTAATCTCCGAAACGCCTGGGCCGATTTCGACCGGACTTTTACTGAAGAGTAGTTGACATAGACGGGCATATTATAGGCTACTTTTTTATCTTAATATTGCGGGGACGAAGTCGCGGGCAACAACTAGTTATAAATAAATTTCAATTAAATGGCAGGAGTGTTAGTTCAATCTCTAAAAGCGCATCAAACATTTTCCTTTGCGAATTGGTTTAGCAGTGCGTTATTCTGTCTCAATAAATAGTGTCAGTCGACGTGTTCTCGTGTCAAATCTAAGCACGCGCCTGAGTAACCCTGTGTCAACGGTCAATTCAATTTTACACGGCGAGGCGTATTGATTACTGGGGTTCGCTTTGAATTGAGGACGTCAAACGGTGCAACCGTTCACAACTTAATTACACAGGACTCTATACTAAAATTGACTAATATTCTATCGATACTAATAGATTCCAATTTAATTTTGATCGTTAAGTAAACATGATCTACGACAAGATTAAATGGTCTATGGTTGTTTTCGTTAGAAAGGTATTTAGAGTAAAAAGTGCTTTTCTTTATCTATATCTATATCTATATCTATATCTATATCTATATCTATATCTATATCTATATCTATATCTATATCTATATCTATATCTATATCTAATCTATATCTATATCTATATCTATCTCTATATCTATATCTAGATCTATATCTATAGCTATATCTATATCTAATATCTATATCTATATCTAATATCTATATCTATTCTATATCTATATCTATATCTATATCTATAATCTATATCTATCTCTATATCTATATCTAATCTATATCTATATCTATAATCTATATCTATATCATATCTATATCTATATCTATATCTATCTCTATATCTATATCTATCTCTATATCTATATCTATATCTATATCATATCTATATCTAGATCTATATCTATAGCTATATCTATATCTATATCTATATCTATAATCTATATCTATATCTAATATCTATATCTAGATCTATATCTATATCATATCTATATCTATAGCTATATCTATATCATATCTATATCTAGATCTATATCTATAGCTATATCTATATCTATATCTTATCTATATCTATAGCTATATCTATATCTATAGCTATATCTATATCTAATATCTATATCTAGATCTATATCTATATCTAATATCTATATCTAGATCTATATCTATAATCTATATCTATATCTAGATCTATATCTATATCTAATATCTATATCTAATATCTATATCTAATATCTATATCTATCTCTATATCTATATCTAGATCTATATCTATATCTATATCTATATCATATCTATATCTAGATCTATATCTATATCTAGATCTATATCTATAATCTATATCTATATCTAGATCTATATCTATATCTAATATCTATATCTAATATCTATATCTAATATCTATATCTATCTCTATATCTATATCTAGATCTATATCTATATCTATATCTATATCATATCTATATCTAGATCTATATCTATATCAAAAACTACTGAACCAATTTTAAAAATACGAAAAACAGATCAAGCTAATGTATAAACTAATTTATGTGAGACGTTCACAATAAATTCAATAAAGTAAATTGCTTAAAATGGTTATCTAAATCTACTTTTTAGCTCTCTTAACAGTCATTAGGGTAAATTTGATATCTTTAGCTAAATGTGATTGGAGTATTTTAGCAATGAATGACGAAAACCTCTTTGAAAATCCTTCACTTATGCGAAAAAATAATGTACACTTAATACACCTATAGATATGAAATGCTATAGTTATTTTTCTAACATGTTGAACATAATCTAGAAGTATACATAGACTACTTACCAAGTTTTTAAATTCCATGCATATGAAGTCGCGGGATAAAGCTAGTTGGTAAATATTTGAAGCTAAAATTAAAACACTTGGTGATGCTTAAAATATTTATAAATCTCTACTAAGGTTCGCTTAAACAATTCTAAGAGGAATGCCGGCAGTGTTATGGTGATTTATTTGCATGACTTAGTGCCTCGAACGTTGGATGCATTTCCTTTTAGAATTGTTACTCAACCTTTGAGCGAAGAACTTTCGCCACACTTCACACGAGCGGCGGCGAAGAGACGTGAATTTAGTTTTTTTCTTATTCTTTGCAACGTGGAACCGTATCTACTTTTTGGTTGGTTTCAAATGTATAAAATAAGTTATTACATGTGACTCGTTTTGTACACACTACTTAAAAAAGAAACAATGCGTGAATCGTCACTTCATTTTGAAATACTCATGCAATCAATATAGACGGCGCCTTATAAAATTACTGTTTACTTACGAACTTAGTTATACTGCATATTTGGATTTTCAAATTATCATTTCATACTCCATGTTTTTGGCCGAGATTTTTAAAGGAATTCTTCACAAGTAATTGAAACAGTGTTATTGAAACTCTTCGTTAGTAAAACCATAATTTGACTTGGATTGTATCTCGTCGTCAAAAGTTGTTAAAATTTTATTGAACTCCGGTTTTATGTGATCGATCTATTTTTATGTTCGAGAGTGTCGTAAATTTTAGATGGATTTTATTCGTATGATACTTAAAAAATACGATTACGCTTTTTAATACTATTTACTTGATAAATATCAATAAGTTATTATAATTTTATGCTTTGTTTGAATAAAAAAATGTGCTTAAATGATTTTAAAGGTAAAACAAGCTTTTTTTTATAGTATAAGGTGAATCTGAATCCACCGAAATGGAAAGCGACCGCTGCCCATAAACATCCGCAATTGCATCTGCAATCTGCTGACGGAGGAGGAGGAGACGCACATAAACAGGATATTTCCCCTTCCTGTGCGTCTCCTCCGCTGTCAAATCCACTTTACCTTTCCATCCTTTCCTCTTAGAAAAGGGTGGAAAGGAAAGGGGACTAAAATTAGGCCTCCGGTACCACACTCATCAGACGAAACGCGAAATTGCTCCCACTTCACGCCTGTCTTCTGTGTGGTCGTGGTATTGCACCGGGCGAGCCGACCCATTCGTGCGAAGATGTTAAAGCTAAGCTATTTTAGGCCGACCGAAATAGAAACAATAATCTCAAGTGATACGGCTAAAAAAGATATTTGATTACCTTATTTTTACAATAACTAAATGATATTATAACTGTATATGCATTGTATAGTGCAAGAGAAAAAAAATGAAAGCTATCTAATGGATTAATCCAATTTTGGCCAACTTCCAATACAATCATATCTAGCCTTTTATGTTATTGAACTAGGATTTTCGTACATTTTTTTAATATATCCATAAAATGATATTCACTTTTTCGTTATTAGTTCGTTCGGTCAAGTGTGGTCGTTAACTACAATTATAGTAAAAATTCTGAATATGAAAATCATTTGTTACTAGCTGTTGCTCGCGACTTCGCCCGCGTTATATTACAGGATAATAAAAAATATAGCCTACTAGCTTTGGCCCGCGACTCCGTCCGCGTGGAATTAAAAAAAAGAAAACAAAAGTGAATAGCCTATATGTTCTTCCAGACTATCCTCTACGTCTATACCAAATTTCATAGAAATCCGGTCAGCCGTTTAGGCTGCAAACTCCAACAAACATCCATTCATCCATCTAAACTTTCACATTTATAATATTAGTAAGATGTCACTCACAGATAAATTACCTTTTTAACGGTGAAGGATTTTTTTAAAATTGGTCCAGTAGTTTTTGAGTTATTGCAATACATACAAAAATATAAAAATAGAAATATTTCCTCTTTATAATATTAGTATAGAAGTATAGATATAGACTAGACTTTAATAATCAGTTCAGTTTAAACTACATGATAGGGCGAGTGATTAAATTGCACTAACGTAACTTCGTTTCTGACCCGTGTTAGGCAAAGTTGGAGCCATATAACATCGTCTTAATGCAACTTTACATTGTTCGGATATCTTGTGTTTTAACTTGGGAGATCACTCTAGTAGTTATTTTCACATTATACTAGCTTAAGTTAAATCATACAATACATAACAATTGTAAGTGACGAAATCGTATAGAAAATAAAAGTGTTAACGTCACAGTGATCGTATTATTTTTAAAAAATGGCTAAAACTTTGATGATCTGAAGGATAAATACGTCACCGAAATTTAAGGGATCATCTTTCCACAAGAAATTCGTCACTCAATAGGAAATGCAGTTGCTCTGCTTAAAAAATGCGAGGAAAATACATTTATAACTTGAAAGGAAATCGATGTGCGACTGAAATCATTTATAAGGTGCTAAAGTAATCTAAAGCACAGATTTACGACGCCAATAACAGAAATTGATGGCGTTTCCGATATCCAATTAACTATGTGAATTGGATCTTAGCTGTCAATTCGAATATGATTTTGTAGTACGTCAAAAATGTCTATTAATTAAAGTGCAAATTAGATTTTTTCGCTTGTTTATTTTGACTCATTTGCTATTCTTATATTCGTAACTAGCTGTTGTCCGCGACTTCGTCCACGCAATATTAAGATAAAAAAGTAGCCCTTCTATGTCAGCTACCCTTCAGGGAAAGTCCGGTCGAAGCGACCCTGCCGTTTCAGAGATTACCCGGAACAAACGCGGCTTGCAGACAGACAGATAGACAGACAGACAGACAGACAAAAAAAATTTTGAATGCGATTTTCGTTATCAGCAACGCAAATACATCATCTTCCCGAAATCTGGAATTTTTCTTTTGATATTACAAACAGACACTCAATTTTATTATATGTACATATAGAATTTCATTTGGCGTGGTTCGTGCTATATGTATAATAGCTGTTCCACGCGACTTCGTCAGCGCAGCATTAAAATAAAGAAAAGACACGAAATATTATACATAATTAAATTGTATTCGTAATGAGTGTTGAATGAAAATTAGAACAAAATTGAGCCTTTTATTTTGGTATTTTTGTTTGTTTATCAGAAAAATACTGAAACAAATGTCAACATTTTATTGGAATTTAGAGTGGTAGCGTGGCCTTATTATTCAAGTCACTGTTATATCTAAGAGCGTGCGCACACCTGAAACTAAACTGTCGCACAACTGTTTAGTCTCGCTTTGATTCCTATGAGCTTATATGGTGCGCACACTCGATTATTAGTTGTGCAACTAAACAGTTGAATTGACTTCGAAACAATCGACAATCGCACCACAGTTGTGCGATAGTTTAGTATCAGGTGCACACGCTCTAAGTGTCGTTTAGTCAGCCGTAAGTCTGTCAAAATTATGCAATCAAATAAAATTCAAATTCTCCCTTGTAAAACAGTAAAAATATTGAAACTACATCTAAATTTCACTAATGATTTAAACATTATTTTTTTAAAAACTAGCAACGTTGAAATCTGATCTGATTGGAATAGAAAAAATCTTGCAATAACGCGATCCGCACATAGAATGAAAAAGCTCAGATAAAACGTGCAAAGAATTATTTTACCGCGCCGTATGAATTTACTTTGAACCGCTATTGAAATTGAAAATAGTCTATATCAGCCCCTACACAGAGTCGGAATTGAATTATAGTGGAAGCTTTTTCAGTTAATGCAATACAATCTCCTATACTACAAATTTTTCCAATATTTTTAGTCCATTGTTAAAGTTTTATAAACACTAATAGAATTATCCATAAATAAAACTCTTTACTTTTCACATATATGTTTATTTACTTATCTATATCTATATCTATATCTATATCTATATCTATATCTATATCTATATCTATATCTATATCTATATCTATATCTATATCTATATCTATATCTATATCTATATCTATATCTATATCTATATCTATATCTATATCTATATCTATATCTATATCTATATCTATATCTATATCTATATCTATATCTATATCTATATCTATATCTATATCTATATCTATATCTATATCTATATCTATATCTATATCTATATCTATATCTATATCTATATCTATATCTATATCTATATCTATATCTATATCTATATCTATATCTATATCTATCTCTATATTCGTAACTAGCTGTTGTCCGCGACTTCGTCCACGCAATATTAAGATAAAAAAGTAGCCCTTCTATGTCAGCTACCCTTCAGGGAAAGTCCGGTCGAAGCGACCCTGCCGTTTCAGAGATTACCCGGAACAAACGCGGCTTGCAGACAGACAGATAGACAGACAGACAGACAGACAGACAGACAGACAGACAGACAAAAAAAAATTTTGAATGCGATTTTCGTTATCAGCAACGCAAATACATCATCTTCCCGAAATCTGGAATTTTTCTTTTGATATTATAAACAGACACTCGATTTTATTATATGTACATATAGAATTTCATTTGGCGTGGTTCGTGCTATATGTATAATAGCTGTTGTCCGCGACTTCGTCCACGCAATATTAAGATAAAAAAGTAGCCCTTCTATGTCAGCTACCCTTCAGGGAAAGTCCGGTCGAAGCGACCCTGCCGTTTCAGAGATTACCCGGAACAAACGCGGCTTGCAGACAGACAGATAGACAGACAGACAGACAGACAGACAGACAGACAGACAGACAGACAGACAGACAGACAGACAGACAGACAGACAGACAGACAGACAGACAGACAAAAAAAAATTTTGAATGCGATTTTCGTTATCAGCAACGCAAATACATCATCTTCCCGAAATCTGGAATTTTTGTTTTGATATTACAAACAGACACTCAATTTTATTATATGTACATATAGAATTTCATTTGGCGTGGTTCGTGCTATATGTATAATAGCTGTTCCACGCGACTTCGTCAGCGCAGCATTAAAATAAAGAAAAGACACGAAATATTATACATAATTAAATTGTATTCGTAATGAGTGTTGAATGAAAATTAGAACAAAATTGAGCCTTTTATTTTGGTATTTTTGTTTGTTTATCAGAAAAATACTGAAACAAATGTCAACATTTTATTGGAATTTAGAGTGGTAGCGTGGCCTTATTATTCAAGTCACTGTTATATCTAAGAGCGTGCGCACACCTGAAACTAAACTGTCGCACAACTGTTTAGTCTCGCTTTGATTCCTATGAGCTTATATGGTGCGCACACTCGATTATTAGTTGTGCAACTAAACAGTTGAATTGACTTCGAAACAATCGACAATCGCACAACCGTTGTGCGATAGTTTAGTATCAGGTGCACACGCTCTAAGTGTCGTTTAGTCAGCCGTAAGTCTGTCAAAATTATGCAATCAAATAAAATTCAAATTCTCCCTTGTAAAACAGTAAAAATATTGAAACTACATCTAAATTTCACTAATGATTTAAACATTATTTTTTTAAAAACTAGCAACGTTGAAATCTGATCTGATTGGAATAGAAAAAATCTTGCAATAACGCGATCCGCACATAGAATGAAAAAGCTCAGATAAAACGTGCAAAGAATTATTTTACCGCGCCGTATGAATTTACTTTGAACCGCTATTGAAATTGAAAATAGTCTATATCAGCCCCTACACAGAGTCGGAATTGAATTATAGTGGAAGCTTTTTCAGTTAATGCAATACAATCTCCTATACTACAAATTTTTCCAATATTTTTAGTCCATTGTTAAAGTTTTTATAATTCCATGCGGATGAAGCCGCATGGAAACAGCTAGTTTAATATGTTTTACAAGATTTATATAAAAATAAAACATTAATATGTGGCATTGATAATTTTTATATAATAATAAAAATAGCGCACCACCGGCTGCGAAATCCGATGACTCAAGCAACCAGTGGCCAGGGCTGCAGAGACAGGAACCTCCTCACTAAGCGTACGGTTTCTAAAATAACTGCCTTTTGAACTATAAAAACTAAACAATATGTAAACTGCCGTTCTCAGAGTTATTAAGTGGTCACTAAAATCCCTTAGTGTAGATTTAGTTGAGAAATTAAGACTAAAGGACTAAATTAACCTTTAAACGGGTTTTAATGTAAATCTATTTATAATATTGCTCGTTGAATAAGTTTCATATCTACTCAAATAATGAGTTTTATTTACTTTGTTGAGAATGTATTAATATTACAAATTGTAGGACTAACATGATATTGGATACGATCCAATATAATATCGCTACAACTCAATATTACTTTAATAAGAAGCCAAACCAACTCAAGCTGTGGTTCTTTTACGTGAGACTTTGATCTTATAGGTATTGTTAATGTCAAAACGTAACATATGTTATGTTATGACTTTTAATATAAAAAAATGCATTTCATGTTTATTTACAATTTTTTTTATATTGTTCTTTTAAAGTTTTTTTTTTAACTAACAGAAGGGGGATAATGTTCTTTTTTTAAAAGAGAAGCGGGCAAACGAGCGGCGAGAACACCGAGGTGGTCAACGACGCCCATGGACATCCGCAACACCAGAGGAACTACAGATGCGTTGCCGGCCTTTGAGTAAAGTTTATATAAATGTCTTAATATGTACACATTCTTATATATGTAATATACTAAATCTATTTGTCTGTTCTATTGTTTATAATTTCAAAAATTTGCATAGGTCAGTGTAGTTAGAATCGGAACTTAATCGTTTTTTGTTCCTTGTCCTTGTTTTGTATTAGAAATTTAGTTTGGTAAATTGAAATTGCTATTGTACACTGATAAGGCACGGCTGACCATGAGTATCAATTAAACGAGTCCTATTTGTAAAGGGCGGCAGCCATTATCCCAAACCATTTATTGGGCCCGCCAAAGTCTAAACAAATAATTGCCGATTGCTGTTCGTGCGATGCTTTAGAAAGACTATTTTGCTTAGTTGACTTTGTGTTCACGTTTGAAATTCTAAAATAGATTAAATATAAATAAAGCGCAAATGACATTTCAAGCTGGTAAACGACTTATGGTTTCCGAACTACTTTTAATCATTCGATAGCGCTTATGGTTCGATATTTTATTCAGAATATCTGTAAAGTTTTTTTATTTTTTAACATTATGACTTGTAATTCGGTTACCAATAAAATATTTGTATTTGTATTTCTATTTGATAATCTGTAAATGCCTTAATCTGTAAATGCCTCAATCTGTAAATTCCTTTAATCTGTAAATGCCTCTTCAAGGCAAACAGTGGCCATTCAGTCACAAAAAAAAATTATGGTTCGATAAATTATTAAAATGAGTTTCCGAACTACGTAATAAGAGTTTTAGTCCATTGAAACTTATGACAACTTAACACTTATGAATCACTAGGTAATGATAACATAAATGGAAACTTCAGAAACCCAGCATTACTAATGTATTAAAAAACAACTTCATTTTTAATAAACAATGAAGTAAGCCATTACTCAAATCCCACCTAATGTTTTGTGTTAAAGAGGCTGCGTAGAACGCGTTATTGTAATAAGGGCCTATTTAGTCTATTCTTGAAGGCCCAGGGGGTCCTGGGGTTTGAAGTGAGCTTCCTGCTATTGTAGACGTTTAAACTCGCAAAAGTCATTCTAATTTCTAAATAAAGAATCTAAATTGACGATACAATAGCCTACTTAGGCTTGAGCAATAAATTCCTGTAATTTATTGCCACTTAAAACGTATACCAACTGCCTTCGTGCGTGTTTTATGTAGAAGAATCACGATGTCTTAATTATTCCTTGCGTTTTAAATTGAGCTTGTTAACACTATTATAATTATAGTAATAGATTGGGCTACAAATAAGAACTCTAGTTGATTGGAGGAAAGAAAATATTATATTTCATGCAAAATTACTTTTTGCGTGGAAAGTTTTTTTTTTAATAATAAATCATTTGAAAACTCTCTAAAAGGACATAAAATTGTAGTTACATGTACAGTCGTGGAATTCCGCAGTATTCCACTTCAGGAAAAAATACCTTGTTCATTGCAACAACACCAATCCGCCTCTTAAAAAAATCTAACGCCATAAAATATAGTTACACTAGCTGTTCGCGTGCGGATTCAGCCGCGTGAAATTATAAAAACTTTATTTTATTGTTTACATTTGTCAAATTATCAATAGCAAATGTCAAAATGACATGACATGACAAACCTTAGCAATCTTTCTTTCTTGATGTTGGCAGCAACTTATGGTCTCTTTCCCACATTAGGGTTTTTATCCAAAATATTTACCCCCTAAGTTTAATGGCGTGAAAACTTAAAGTATGACGTCAGTATAGGGCTTTTTATTAAAAAAAGAATTATTCAAAAATATGCTGTAATTGCTGACATCTTAGGCAACAAAGAAGTGTGTGTTTACGCTTTATTATAATAGTATAGAAGTATAGATTAAAAAACCTTATTAACTTTGTGTTGACTAATCTAAATTAGTCGGGGAACAAATAAAGCGAGCTCCGTGTTTGTAGAAGAAGTAAAATTTTTACGATACTACGCTATAATTGCCGGGAAATTCCGTGTAAATACCGATGAAGCTATTAAAAGCTTTGTTTTCTGACTTGGGATGGACGGACGGGAAGCCTTGAATTTTATAGTACGCTGAATTAGATCCTCCCTGCCGACGCCATTATAGTTGGTAATTGCGAAATGTCGATTACACGTCTCCTCAATGTTAGTTCGCCTCTATTAGTGTCGAGTCCACCGGTACTCTACTCTAATTTGTACTATTATGATAAATATAAAAATGTTATTGTTTTGAATGGCCTAATCGTAGTCAAGTGATTTAATTGTATTTGAAACACAATAATTAAAATGTTCAAATTTAATGTCTCGAAAAAAATTCGTCTGTAAAGTCTGTAAAGTTCATAAACCGTGATAACGTCACAATCAGAACGCTCAAAACACTCGTGCTCTCTATCGCTTGTTCTGCGATCTCGCTCGCACGCTCGGCTGTGGCGGAACGTGACAATAAGTCATGCTTTTCCGTGCAGCCGGCATTCGTGGATTTAAAAAAAGACAATTTGACACTGATGTCTATTTTAAATGGGAATGAGAGGAATATCACGTGAATATGTGTTTTTTTTATATCACAAGGTGACAAACGAGCAAGCGGCCACCTGGATCCGCCAAAATGGCGAAGCGACCACTACCCATAGACATTCGCAATAGCGGATGCGTTGCCTACCCTTAATCGACGGAGGAGGATACGAACATAAAGAGGATATTTCTCCTTCCTATGCGTCTCCTACACTGTGACATCCACGTTCTATTTCCATCCTATTCTTACGAGAAAAAGGGTGGGAAGGAAAAGGGACTAAAGTTGGCCCTCCGGCACCACACTCATCAGACGAAACGCGGAATTGCTCCCACTTCACGCCTGTCTTCTGTGTGGTCGTGTTGCACTGGGGGAGCCGACCCATTCGTGCGAAGATGTTAAAGCGGGCTCTACCACTGTAAACACTATTATTTTTATCAGTAACATTATTAATAATCTTATCCATGGTAAGTAAAATACATGTTCAATTATTCGAATCGGTTCTATTAATACGCAGATGATGTCTGTGATTAATCCCGGCTGAACACGACATTATCTTTTCCGTAGTTGATCACGGAAATACGGTGATTTACGGAACTGAAATACCTTATCATAGTTTAGCACGTCTCTCGTAATTCATGTTAAAATAGTGCTTCCATATTTAACATTCAAATGACTATCCGACCACATTTGGACTGTCGCAATTAGCTATACGTTGAGGTTTGTTAATTATGAATATCGGTTCGATAGACAATATTATTTATGTATAATACATATTAGCTTTTACTCACGGGTTTGTTCACATTTGTATTAAATACTTATGTTGAAAATTTAATAACTAACTATTATATATTTCGTACTCCTGGCAAGGCTTCAATTTAGTTTATGGACGCTATTCGTTTCAAAAACATTTTTTATAATTTTATAAGTAAAATATGTAATACTTAATATTACGATAGAAATAGATAATATAGAGCAAGAATAGACCATATTTGAAGTTAACATATTCGATCTAAGTACGAATTCAGCAGAACGGAATAGTTAGTTCCATAGCGATGTAATTTGAAAACGTTTCAAGCAAAACATCCTATTCGAGTAGAGATGTTCGAGAATGTTCAAGATATTACTAGATCCAGCAAAGTAAGCAATATAGTACGTGCATCTTTGATTAAATTAGGTGCACTTTAGCATCAGTGTGCAAGAATTTAATAGGTTCTATTACTAGTTATTGATTAGTTCGCTAAAACCCTCTACAAACTTTCATCTCTCTGACAGTTTCAATAGAACAGTCGAATTATTCAGTTAAAACAAACCTTTAGCTGTACAGTTCAACTGACATTTGAATTTTTGCCTACACAAACACAGTTTTATCCGTACAGATTGACTCTTACTTACTCAAAGTCTGTTTTGTGCTTTATAGCTTTTACATAGATTAGCAATGGCTTTTTTTATATTTCTAAATTTACTCCATTTCTTGATAAATATATAATTTTACTAGTTTAGTTACAGTGGTAGAGCCCGCTTTAACATCTTCGCAAGAATGGGTCGGCTCGCCCGGTGCAATACCACAACCACACAGAAGACAGGCGTGAAGTGGAAGCAATTCCGCGTTTCGTCTGATAAGTGTGGTGACGGAGGCCCAATTTTAATCCCTTTCCCGTTCCACCCTTTTCTTATAAGGAAAGGATTGGATGGGAAAGTGGATTTGACCGTGGAGGAGACGCAAAGGAAGGGGAAACATCCTCTTTATGTGCGTCTCCTCCTCCGTTGATTTAGTGTAGGCAACGCATCTGCATTTGCGGATGTTTATGGAAAACGGTCGCTTCCCAATTATGGCGGATTTAGGTGGCCGCTTGCTCGTTTGCCACCTTATTGTATAAAAAAATAGTTTAATAGAGTTCACCACAAAAGAGAGCAGGTAAAATACAATTACACACACACGAGTATGTACAACTCTTACACGAGTTCATATAATCTGCAAACATTAACTCCTTAGGGACAAAAGTAACAGAAAGTTGTGCGTGTTACAATATCAGTCGGGGTAGTAAGAAATAACACATAGATTATGAGACTTACAGTTCTTTGGGTTGCTGAAGTTTACTCTAATTTGTAATCCTTACCACCTACATTGCGGTGTATTAGATGGAGATACTTTGATATTTATTAAGTTTATTTTACGTTTTTGTGACTTGAGTTATTGTAATACTAGCAGTTCCTGTGCGGCTTCATTCGCACGGAATTATAAAAACTTTATTTTATTGTTAACATTTGTCAAATTGCAAATGTCAAAATTCAAATGCACAAATGACAACGAAGGCCTTTGACATTGGATACCAATTACCGTACCATGGCAACCTTGCTTCCTTGATGTTGGCAGCTTATGGTACCTTTCCCACATGAAGGTTTCTACGTTTAATAGGATGAAAATATATAGCCTAAAGCGTGTCGTAAGTGTGGAACTTTTTATTAAGGAAATAATTATTCAAAAATATGATGTGATTGCTGACATCCTACGCCACGAAGTAGTGTGTGTTTACGCTTTATTATATTAGTATAGATTAGTATTAGTATAGTAAATATAAATATAGAAATACACTGGCTATGGCGTTCGCAGGACATTACAAAAACATAATTGTAATAAATTTGTGATGAATTATTAGTTCCTAACAAAAAAAAAAAAAACAGTTGTAAAATAAAAAGTGAACTACTTGAAATGATATTCAAAATGAATTGAGGTTCAAAGGCGACTCAAGAAATGTTAGGTTGTACAAATTAAAAAAGTTTTTGTGTGGTTTCAGTCAGACTTTGTATTTAAGATGGAAGAATTTTATTAGCTTCGTACATTTTATTAATAGTATTTATTTTCTCATATAAGAAAAAGAAACTAGACATGTTTAATAGGTATATTCAAGTTTATAAGGACATAAATTTATATTATGTGTAAAACGTCACCAACTCACTATACGTCCCCACCGAGAGGCTCGGAGCCTACCCTAAGTTAGGGTGACTAGGCCATAGTCAACCACGCTGGCCCATTGCGGGTTGGTAGACTTCACACATATCTTTGAATTTCTTCACCGATATGTGCAGGTTGCATCACGATGTTTTCCTTCACCGTAAGAACGTCGGGTAAATTATGTACATATGAAATTCAAAAAATCGAGAATCACATGGGTACATGGCGAGATTCGATTTTTTTTGTCTGTCTGCCTGTCTGTCTGTCTGCAAGCCGCGTTTATTCCGGGTAATCTCCGAAACGGCTTTGCCGATTTCGACCGGACTTTAACTAAAGGGTAGCTGAAATAGACGGGTATATTATAGGCTACTTTTTTATCTTTATATTGCGTGGACGAAGTCGCGGGCAACAGCTAGTATTTTATGATTTGGTAATGTATACCTCAAGACGTTCACGGGGATATACTCGTATCTCCTCATTTATTATGACAGTTGCACTCTCGTAACACGAGTGTTTGTCCTGTGAGAGCCCTGCCCACTATGATTAATGTTAACACGACATTGTTACATACGTCAAAACACTAATATTAATGATCCATCTTTGTTTTATCAAATTGAGTAATTGTTGTACATTCTTAATGCTATACGGACTCTTATTTTGTTATGCTGTAAGAGGCAACTAAATTTTAACAAGGAAAACTTAGATTCTTATAAAACTACTTTCGCCCGTGGTGTCATTCGCGTGGAATTAAAATAAGTAAGTAGCCTATGTGTTCTTCCAGACTATGGTCTACATGCCAAATTTAATCGAGTTTCATTTAGGCTGCAAATTCTAACAAATATCCATCCATCCATCTAAATTTTCGTATTTATAATATTAAGTAAGATTGTGATATGAGCAAAAACTGTCTGAACTTACGTTAATGCGTTACTTACTTAAGTTACTTTTATTTTCCATTTATAACTAAACTCGCTTTCGCCCGCGACTCCGTCCGCGTGGATTTAAAAAAAAAGGTAAGTATCCTATGTGTTCTTCCAGACTATGTTCTACATCTGTGCCAAATTTCAAAGAGATCCGTTCAGCCCTTTAGGCTACAAACTCTAACAAACATCCATCTATCTATCCAAACTTTCGCACTTATAATATTAGTAAGAAATAAGATTAGAGTAAATTTATTTAGATCGTGGATATTATTTGATTGAGATAAAGAGAAAACTTACTTTTTGTTTGGGTGATATATTCGGTCCAATCTACATATTTTTAGTAAAATATTCAAGACAGGCGTTCCTTTTCGCTTTCTAAAAATGAAGTGAAAAGGATATGCGTACCTTTACAAGTTCACTGAACAGAGGCATTGTGCCGGCAATCGGAGATACGAATCAAAAGCAATTGATCCAAATGGAGTAAAGAAGTTTTTATACTAACATAATATCCTAACGTGACTTGATTTTCTCAAACGTTTTATCCAGACGTGGTTCGTGACATTCTAACAGTGGTAGAGCCCGCTTTAACATCTTCGCACGAATGGGTCAGCTCGCCCGGTGTAATACCACGACCACACAGAAAACAGGCGTGAAGTGGAAGCAATTCCGCGTTTCGTCTGATGAGTGTGGTGCCGGAGGCCTAATTTTAGTCCCTTTCCCTTTACACCCTCTTCTTAAGAGGAAAGGATGGGAAGGAAAAGTGGATTTGACGGTGGAGAAGACGCATAGGAAGGGGAAATGTCCTCATTATGTGTGTCTCCTCCTTCGTCAATCAAGGGTAGGCAACGAATCTGCAATTGCGGATGTTTATGGGCAGCGGTCGCTTTCTATTTCGGTGGATTCATGTGGCCGCTTGGTCGTATGGCACCTTATAATATAAAAAAAAAACTAGAAAATATGTCAAGCTTTCTATTTGTAAAAGTAGTTTAGTAGTTGTTATTTAATAATTTAGTAAACAGATTGGCTTTTGTTTTTCGTTCGTCAATTCCAGTCGTTTCCATGGAAATTAGATTTTCAATTATAATCAACTCATCATATAATCTACAATCATTAAAACTCTTGCGTAGGCAAAATTATAACTGCCAGCGGACCTTAATCGCTTCATTTTCTATATAAAATAACTCATTTAATTTTATAAACTTTGCACTGAGACAAATATTTACCAACGGTGGCATAGACGTCATGCAAATATGAAAGTATTATTACTATACTCCAGTGACTGTAAAACTTTAAAGTATAATACTTAGATGGAGTTTTATCTTTATTTCGTTCTCAATGCAACCAAAGGGCCATAAGGGATAGTTTACACTGTCTAGATGCACTTAATTAGGCTATCGTTAGTTCGTTTTCTTTTGGGAATACTAATTATTCTGCATGTCTGTCTCATTCTGAACAATTTAAAAACATTTCTATTTTAAATGTAGAAAATATCTACTTACTGCGTTAGAACCCGTGTAAAACGGTGTATAAATATTAGTAACTGGCTTTCGTCCGCGTGAAATTAACAAAAAACAAAAGTAGCCTATGTGCCTTCCAGAATATACTCTATATCTATGAAAAATTTAATCGAGACCTGTTTAGCCGTTTAGGCTACAAACTCTAACAAACATCCATCCATCTAAATCTTCGCATTTGTAATCATCACATCATCATCATCATCATCACCAGCTCACTATACGTCCCCACCGAGGGGCTCGGAGACTACCCTAAGTTAGGGTGTCTAGGCCATAGTCAACCACGCTGGCCAAGTGCGCGTTGGTTGACTTCATACATATCTTTCGATTTCTTCGCCGACATGTGCAGTTTGCGTCACGATGTTTTCCTTCACCGTAAGAACGTCGGGTAAATTATGTACATATGAAAATTCGAAAATTCGAAAATCACATTGGTATATAGCGGGATTCGAACCCCAGACCTGTAGATTACAAGTCAAGTGCTGAAACCACTGAGCCACCGACTCATTTGTAATATTAGTAAGATAATTAATAATGTACTCGTAGATTAATAGCAATGTGTCCTAGCTTCGTACAAGTGGACAGATACAAATATAGTCCAGGTTGCTCGCCATAGAATTGATTCAATCATTTTAGAATATTTGTATGGATCTGAATGTTGGGCCATCAGAGTTGCGGATGAAAGGAGATTGCATGTGGCTGAGATGCGTATGTTAAGATGGATGTGTGGTGTGACAAGAATGGATAAAGTTAAGAATGTGTATATTAGAGGAAGTTTGAAAGTAGCGCCAGTGGTGGAGAAATTGAGAAGCAAAAGGTTAGCGTGGTATGGACATGTTATGCGACGAGACGATGGGGACATAAACCAGAAAGTGTTAAGAATGAATGTGGATGGCTACAAAGGAAGAGGAAGACCGAAGAAAGTATGGATGGATTGTGTGAAAGAGGATATGCTTAAGAAAGGAGTGGATTCAGATATGACCACTGATAGAGATGTATGGAAGAGCAGCACATACTGTGCCGACCCTCCATAAGGGATAAGGGCAAGTTGATGATGATTTTAGAATATATCCGGGAATAACTACATCATATTTTTGATAGTTTCTACATTAAATAGACAAAGCTTACATTTAAATACACAATTAACACTTTAAAGTGCAAGTAAGACATTGTAATTCTTTTACATAAAACACGGCAGAGGGCAGTTGAGGTACGTTTTAAGTAGCAATAAATAACCGCAATTTATTACGCGAGCTTAGACCGAGAGGCCTTAAAATGTATTGTGCCGTGACTCTACTTTATTTACAATTTCACTTTACAAGTAAGGGAATGAATGCACATTTGTGGTTCAAGAAAATCTATTTAAATTTTACTAATATCATAAATGCGAAAGTTTAGATGGATGGATGTTTTTAGAGTTTTCCGCCTAAACGGCTGAACGCTTGATGAAATTTGACATAGATGTAGAGTAGTCACATAGGCTACATTTTTTTTTATTCCACGCGGACGAAGTCACGGGCGAAAGCTAGTACAAATAAAATAGAGCTATACGATATTAGGTCACGTTTAAAGGTTTACGTGCCGCATAATAAGGTCATATCAATGTCTCAAAGATGGATTACTTTCCTAAGCAAATAGTAATAGCCTTATTACACATCTTCTAAGAAAAGTAATAGAAACTGTAGTATGTCTACAGTACCTTATGAAATAAATGCTGTAGTTTACACTATAGTTAACAATGGGTGTGGTTACTTTACATTAGAACAATATACAGAAGATTAATCTCCTCTTTTGAGATTATTCATCCAAAATTAAATATCTTATATCACCTTTTTAACGGTGAAAGAATTTTTAACATCGGCCTAGTAGTGTTTGAGTTATTTCAAAACATACAAAAATAGAAATCATTCCTCTTTATAATATTAGTATAGATTGAGAATCAAGTAGTCAGCGTCAAGTCAGTCAATAATCTGTGAGCGTGCAATGCCATGCTTACGTGAGCCAAACCTATCTCCTTCGTGGACTGTGTCCAAGTGAGCTCAATAAACATTGTTACTCTCGTTAATGACAAATCTTATGACGGTGTTTAATTAAAATTTAAATTCAATTGTTTGCGCTGTTGCCAAAGCCGTGATTGTTAAGTAGAGATGTCGTAAATTTGCAGCTGTGCTTGGCCCGAGGCCAACTTAGTTATCTGGAGGTAGGTTAATACCAAACACTTTTAGTGGCTTGTAAGTCAGTTGTTTATTTATCTGATTATCTTGGTGTTGGTAGTCTTTTAAGCTTTTGGAATGCCGTAGGAAAATCGCATGCTTTTGGTTAATTGCTAGGATGGACTTTAAGTTAAAAGGACAGTTTCAAGTTCTAAGATAATCCTTAAAGAAGAAGAATGCGAAATCCAAAATTGAATTTACAAAATAATGTTTGGTTAAATATTAATATCCATAAATAAACTGAGTTTCCTAGACTACATAGATCTTGGGAATAGCTACCACTATAAAGGAAACAGCAAGAGTTCATTCTGTGGCCGGTTTTGAAATATAAATAGCAAGTTTAAATCATTTTATAACGTGAATTATCGTTTTCTGATTTCCTCCATCGGGAAACTCTTACGAAGAAAATAACTTAGGTCGATGAAAAATATTTTAATGTAACAAAACATTAAATAACATGTTCACTAAACAATAAAGTTTAAGACTATTTTAATATGAGAAAAATGTATTTAAAACCCCAACTATGAATTGTCACCCATTTTTAAAAAGGAAGCACTGCAAACATCTATGAGTACCTTAAACCTTGCATAAAGTTACTACTGTATTGGTTAGTGGTAACTTAAAGTATTTTATGAATTTATTTCTAATAATCTTTCTTCCGAATTACATTTTGACGGCTAAAAGCTCGCGCACACCTTTCACTAAACTATCGCACAACTGTTTAGTCACGCATTGATATGGAGGTGCGCACACTACTCGATTTTTAGTTCTGCAACTAAACAGTCGAACTGGCTGCGAAACAATCGCCAATCGTATGCGCCTGCTCTTAGTATTGAAACGACATTTAAACATGTAACAGCGTCTTAAACGATAAGTCCACGCTTTAACTCTTTTTTGACTCTTTAAACTATTGACGACTGTCAGATTATAAGCTGCGTTTACGTTAAAGTTTTTTTTATACAATTAGGTGGCAAACGAGCAAGAGCCACCTAAATCCGCCAAAATGGCGAAGCGACCGCTGCCCATAGGCATCCGCAATTGCAGATGCGTTGCCTACCCTAAATCAACGGAGGAGAAGACGCACATAAAGAGGATATTTCTCCTTCCTATGCGTCTCCTCCACCGTCAAATCCACTTTCCCATCCAATCCTTTCCTTATAAGAAAAGGGTGGAACGGGAAAGGGACTAAAATTGTTTGGGAATCGTTTCATAATTTAACCGTAAGACACTTTTTAGGTTAAGGCATATATGTATTACATTTACCACATATTGCAAAAATAAACATAGAAATGTGTAGTTGAGAGCGCAAACTTATTTTATTGAACACTAAGGTATATTTTATTGCGTTTTTATGGAGAATGTATTCATTGTTATTTTAAAATATTGTAATGTTTCCATTTCCATTACCTCTTTGCGTATATGTCTTATTTCTTTTGTTCGCTTTATTTTCCCCTGGTGATGTTTTGTACGACTATTTGTATATCGGATATCGTTACTATGCTCGAATTTATTACACTCTTTGAATTTATTGTAATGCTATGCCTTATCTGTATTGGGAATATTTTTATGGTTAAGTTCTTTGTGTGATCTTATAGTAAGGTCATGTTCATATTAGAAGAAGTTTGAGAGAAGCCCCAGTGGTAGAGAAAGTAAGGAGTAAAAGGTTAGCACGGTATGGGTATGTTATGAAGAGGGATGAATCGCATGTTACAAGGACAACGTTAGTTATGAGTGTGGAAGGGTACACCGGTAGAGGTAGACCTGGGAAGAGATGGATGGATTGCGTGAAAGGTGACATGATCAAAAAGGGAGTGATGACTGAGATGACGTATGATAGAGTTATGTGGAGTACAAAAACCTGTCGCGCCGACCCTACGGGAGTAGGATAAGGAGGGATATGATGATGTTCATATTTTACTTGTTTGATAAAGATCTAAACAAAAATGATAAATGTGGTTTAATTGACAAATTTACAAATATTGTTATATCGTCGAGTTCGAATGCTCAACATCGTTGAATTGGTGAAAAACCAACGTTTCACAGTGAACTTCGTTGATATTTATTGTTTTAGTGAAAAAGGAGAGTATATTTCCATATAGAATAATGCAATGCATTTTAAAGGTAAGAAATAAAGGAGTAATGGTAAAAATGTAGTTAACACTAGAATGCACAATGTGCCACTAACTCAGTATGAAATATGAAAGGACGTGTGGGATTACGATAAGGCCTTCAGTTAGCTAGATCAATGAATTTCACGCTCGAGTATTCGACAAAATTTAAAGATCTTTTGGTCATTCGTATGCTAAAATATTCCTTTACTATTAAAGAGTTCTTTCTAAGAAATGAAACCTTAGGTAACCATGACTCGATTTTCAAGTCACTGTACACTGTAAATGTTAAGTCAGGTGGTTTTAATAGTTTACATAATTTGACAACTATAATTCAGAGATTCTCAAACTTTTTTTTTATCTATAGCCTCCTTTTATCTATAAGATCCGGTTTATCTATAGCCTCCTCCTAATATATATTCATCCACTAAACATCCGTCTTTTTCAATCTGTTTTTGTGTGAATCTGTTTTGTAGAAAATCGAGAAATAGAATCAATTTAGAATAGCGAACAGTTGCCTAACTGTTCTGACTGGCAGTTCCCAATTATCATTGCTTTTACATTCGCAAATGTCAATAGCTTGTGGCGGACACCAATTTGGAATGAGGTTTATCGTTACTACTATGCTCGAATTTATTACACTCTTTGAATTTATTGTAATGCTTTGCCTTATCTGTATTGGGAATATTTTTATGGTTAAGTTCTTTTGTTCGCTTTATTTTCCCCTGGTGATGTTTTGTACGACTATTTGTATATCGGATATCGTTACTATGCTCGAATTTATTACACTCTTTGAATTTATTGTAATGCTATGCCTTATCTGTATTGGGAATATTTTTATGGTTAAGTTCTTTGTGTGATCTTATAGTAAGGTCATGTTCATATTAGAAGAAGTTTGAGAGAAGCCCCAGTGGTAGAGAAAGTAAGGAGTAAAAGGTTAGCACGGTATGGGTATGTTATGAAGAGGGATGAATCGCATGTTACAAGGACAACGTTAGTTATGAGTGTGGAAGGGTACACCGGTAGAGGTAGACCTGGGAAGAGATGGATGGATTGCGTGAAAGGTGACATGATCAAAAAGGGAGTGATGACTGAGATGACATATAATAGAGTTATGTGGAGTACAAAAACCTGTCGCGCCGACCCTACGGGAGTAGGATAAGGAGGGATATGATGATGTTCATATTTTACTTGTTTGATAAAGATCTAAACAAAAATGATAAATGTGGTTTAATTGACAAATTTACAAATATTGTTATATCGTCGAGTTCGAATGCTCAACATCGTTGAATTGGTGAAAAACCAACGTTTCACAGTGAACTTCGTTGATATTTATTGTTTTAGTGAAAAAGGAGAGTATATTTCCATATAGAATAATGCAATGCATTTTAAAGGTAAGAAATAAAGGAGTAATGGTAAAAATGTAGTTAACACTAGAATGCACAATGTGCCACTAACTCAGTATGAAATATGAAAGGACGTGTGGGATTACGATAAGGCCTTCAGTTAGCTAGATCAATGAATTTCACGCTCGAGTATTCGACAAAATTTAAAGATCTTTTGGTCATTCGTATGCTAAAATATTCCTTTACTATTAAAGAGTTCTTTCTAAGAAATGAAACCTTAGGTAACCATGACTCGATTTTCAAGTCACTGTACACTGTAAATGTTAAGTCAGGTGGTTTTAATAGTTTACATAATTTGACAACTATAATTCAGAGATTCTCAAACTTTTTTTTTATCTATAGCCTCCTTTTATCTATAAGATCCGGTTTATCTATAGCCTCCTCCTAATATATATTCATCCACTAAACATCCGTCTTTTTTAAATCTGTTTTGTAGAAAATCGAGAAATAGAATCAATTTAGAATAGCGAACAGTTGCCTAACTGTTCTGACTGGCAGTTCCCAATTATCATTGCTTTTACATTCGCAAATGTCAATAGCTTGCGGCGGACACCAATTTGGAATGAGGTTTATCGTTACTGGCTAATAAAATTAAACATGTCTTCTTTAATGTAAAAATTATGTACTGGATTTAATAGTGTTATCGATGTAGAGGATCAGTTAAAAACATAGGTAAATATGACATTATTTCTCTATTTAATACATAAGTAACTATGTGTATCAAATATTATATTTAGATGATAAAAGAAGACTAATGCTTCACTAGATTTGTTAATTGGTCACTAAAGGTCACTTAGTATAGATCCCTCATAGAAACTTTTTCTTTTTATTTTAGCAGATTCTTGTGAATTTACTATCATTTGTTAATTCCATTCCAACTAAGATCTAGGCTTGTTCTAGGATATGGTTTATGATTTAATGGCGGGATTCGAACACTCGACCACATGATCGTAAATCCATACTCTTAGCCTTATGGCTATTGACGCTCGTTTAAATTTAAAGTATAGTTATGGTGATCCCTCCTTACTGAACACTAATAGAATGTGAGTATGGAAAAAAATCTTATATTTAAAAGCAAGGAATAGTTTATTGAAGCAAAATCAAGAATTAATATCCTTAAAGGAACATTGAATAGATAGGAAATTTTACGGTCCCTGACTTCAGCTGGTGACGGAGATAGATTATGTTACTGCTCTTCGAGAATCTCTATGCTTATCCATTAATATACCAAATCGTGAAAAATAATAGTATTTAATAGAATATTTTTTATCTTTTAAATTATTTTAATAGTTTACATAATTTGACAAATGTAAGTAATAAAATAAAATTTTCATAATTTCATGCGGATGAAGCCGCACGGGAACAGCTAGTAATTCTTATATTTAAAAGCAAGGAATAGTTTATTGAAGCAAAATCAAGAATTAATATCCTTAAAGGAACATTGAATAGATAGGAAATTTTACGGTCCCTGACTTCAGCTGGTGACGGAGATGGATTATGTTACTGCTCTTCGGGAATCTCTATACGTATCCATTAATATACCAAATCGTGAAAAATAATAGTTTTTAATAGAATATTTTTTAGCTTTTAAATTATTTTAATAGTTGTATTTTATGTGTACAGTGTATTAAAACTAGGATGGATGATTTATTAATTTCGATGCAATTGTTCGATTCTTTGAAATAGACTAAAAAAAATGTTCTTTGAAAACGATGCTTACAACTCTTGTAGATAGAGTTCAGTAGAAATTCAGATTGAGCTCGTTAACAAGGAACTATTTTACATATGTATAAGGAAGTCTGAAATATATTTTTCTTAGCTGCAACAGTTCCTGATACTGAAGAAAATAATGCGTAGTTTTCTTGTATTTTGTTGTTTGAAGTATTTTAAGTAAACTCATACTTTTATTACAATCCATATTTTAATTTTAATCTTGCATACTAATATTATAAATGCGAAAGTTGAGATGGATGGATGGATGTTTGTTAGAGTTTGTAGCCTAAACGGCTGAACGGATTTCGATGAAATTAGGTACAGCTGTAGAAGATAATCTGGAAGAACACATAGGTTACTCACTTTTTTTTTTACTCCACGCGGACGGAGTCGCGGGCGACAGTTAGTTGCCATTTATTTAATCAGTATTAATTACTACTGGTCAGTGTGATTATTATTTAAAAATATTAAATGCGTAATAAATCGGCTCCTTCGTCAACGTTTCACTTAAATTACTTTATTCATTAACTAGCTGTTCCCGTGCGGCTTCATCCGCATGAAATTAGGAAAATTTAATTTCATTGTTTACATTTGTCAAATTATCAATAGTAAATATCAAAATGACATGACATGACAAACCTTAGCAATCTTGCTTTCTTGATGTTGGCAGCAACTTATAGTCTCTTTTCCACATTAGGGTTTTATCCAAAATATTTACCCCCTAAGTTTAATGTCGTGAAAATATATAGCCTAAAGCGTGACGTAAGTGTAGGGCTTTTTATTAAAAAAAAAATAATTATTCAAAATATGCTGTAAATGCTGACATATTAGGCAACAAAGAAGTGTGTGTTTACGCTTTATTATATTAGTATAGATGAAATCAATTTTGCGTAATCCGTTAAGCTTCTCGCTCAGTTAAGCTTTTGGTAGTTTTGTAAAATAGGAAATGATTTACCGAAAAAAAATTTAGACGGTGTTTAAACATACGTCAACCGTTTTATACGTGTTTAACTAAACGGTGTCTAACTATTTTTTTTTATTAGACAAAAACATAAATTGAAAAAAATACAATAAAAAATGTTATAAGCGGTACAGAAACCCACAGGATTTATGTGTAACTGGTCGCTTATTTTATAACATATAAAAAGTAATAAAGAAACTTGGACTATTTTACTCACAAGTAACGTAGCTATTTAACGGCGAAAGAATTTGAAATCGGCCCAGCAGCCTCCGAGCTACTCTAATACATACAAAAACACAAATCTCTCCTCTTTATAATATTAGTATAGATTTTTTTAATTTACATGATAGATATTTGTCGTTTTAACAGAGCCGATTTTAAAATAATTTTACGTTTGGATGGTTTTTTAATTATTTGTTCGAAACTATTTTTGGGGTAATACAGGATGTTTTATTATCATACGACATTTTATCTATACTAATATAATAAAGCGTAAACACACACTTCTTTGTTGCCTAAGATGTCAGCAATTACAGCATATTTTTGAATAATTCTATTTTTAATAAAAAGCCCTACACTTACGTCATGCTTTAGGCTGTAAATTTTCACGCCATTAAACTTCGAGGTAAATATTTTGGATAAAAACCCTAATGTGGGAAAGAGACCATAAGTTGCTGCCAACATCAAGGAAGCAAGGTTGCCATGGTTTGACATCATGTCATGTCATTTTGACATTTGCAATTGATAATTTGACAAATGTAAACAATAAAATGAAATTTTTATAATTTTATGCGGATGAAGTCGCATGGGAACAGCTAGTTTAATGTTATTAGTTGTTTGGACAGTGGTAACTCTTGTTCAGAAATATTATACAAGGTAATATAAACTATATAAATAATACGTGTAACACAGTTGCTCTCTGTAACATGGAAATTTGTCAAGTATGAGCCGTGGACTATGATTAATGTTTTGGTGACGTTGCACACTGTCATAAGATTGATATTAATGCTTCATACATGTTCTACCAAAATTCAAGCTATATTATCAAACATTTTTGTCATATTCCCTAAAAAATCTTTTGTATTTTTCTTCAAAAACCTACGAAATAAAACTTATTTCTTCACAGATTACCGTTTGTAATGATAAAATTATTACTAACTGTTGCTCGCGACTTCGTCCACGAAAATAGGCTATGTTATTCAGCGATAACGTAGCTTTTTATTGGCGAAGAATTGAAATCGTCCCAGTAGTTTTTGAGTTATTTCAATACATATATAAATACAAATCTTTCATCTTTATAATATTAGTATAGATATAGATGTACAGAGTTTTCTGTTTAAATTTCACTGTAAATGAAAAACTACTTTTTAATGGACCGCTGCCATTTCCGTTCTACTTGGCAATAGCTTCTGAGTTCGAGGATTTTTCTAATTTGTTTCAATTAAAGTTATCAACTTCTATTCTATCAACAACTGAATTATCAACAAAAATTTTAACAGTTATAAATAAAAAAATTAAAAATCGCTATATGAAAAACCCCAGTAGCTTCTCAAAATAAAATTAAAGTTTTTAATTTAAATTTAAATTATTATTTAAAACGCCGAGCATTTAAAATATTGTTATATTTTCATTAAAATATATCCATTATTATTTATTATATGTCTTAAAAGTAAATTAACGTGGTATAGTAATTATTCAAATAAATGAATCCAAAATAGTGCTTTTAACTTATAACGCTACAAAGATTAGATAAATTGTTCAACCTTTGTTATGCCGATTTAATTACAGATTACGCGAATATTAAAATCCTATTTAGCTATTTTCTCGAATAAATATGAAAGCATTTTGCTTTGAAATTTATCTCTTGGAAAAGCGTCTCTTGTTTTTCAAAGCAACTCAAGGCACTTGTAACAAAGCTGGGAGGCGTTTAAATTATTTTTCTTGCTTTTCATCTTTGAACAGTGCTGTGTTGTCTGCAATGACTCTCAAGTTCGAGCTCATATTACTATACAAATATCGTAGTAGCGTTAGTGTATACAATATGTATTCAATTTAGATGGAGTCACATTTACTAGACTAGCTTTTTCCCGCGACACAGACCTCATGGAATTAAAAAAAAAACAAAAGTGAGTAGGCTATATGTTTTTTCAAACTATCCTCTACGTCTATGCCAAATTTCATCGAGATCCGTTCAGCTGTTTAGGCTACAAACTCTAACAAACATCCATCCATCGATCCATCCATCCATCCATACTTTCGTAAATATAATATTAGTAATCTGATTGAAAATGTTACTATGTGTTCCATATTATGCTCTACATCTATGCCAAATTTCATCGAGTTCCGTTCAGTCGTTCAATCGGAAAACTCTAACAAACATCTATCCATACATTTAAACTTTCGCATTCATAATATTTGTAAGATATGTTCGCCTTGAAACGGAATACAGCGTCTTTTTAACGAGCTTGATCTGACTTACTCTAGAAATCTATTATTATCTATGATATTCCTTTGTTAGAAAACTACTCTTTTGAGTTACTTTAACAGATGATGTAAAAGTTCTTTTAAATTTATCTTACACTACAAAAATATTTTTTTTATAATATAAGGTGGCAAACGAGCAAGCGGCCACCTGAATCCACCGAAGTGGAAAGCGACCGCTGCACATAAACATCCGCAATTGCAGATACGATGCCTATCCATAATTGACGGAAGAAGAGACGCACATAAAGAAGACATTTCCCCTTCCTATGCGTCTCCTCCACCGTCAAATCCACTTTTCCTTCCCATCCTTTCCTCTTAAGAAAAGGGTGGAAAGGGAAATATTCACCAACCGAGTTTAATCAATGTATTCTCTAAAAAATATTCTAAATAATAACCAAATGGTAAATAACAAGAACAAGGTAACAAAATTTTTATGAAGTAACTAGCTTTCGCCCGCGACTTCGTCCGCGTGGAATTAAAAAAAAAAATGTGTTCTTCCAGACTATCCTCTACATCTATACCAAATTTAATCGAAATCCGTTCAGCCGTTTAGGCTACAAACTCTAACAAACGTCCATCCATCCATCTAAACTTTCACATTTATAATATTAGTATGATCTTACTTTCTAAATTGGTAACACAAAGAAATGTATTTTACTTACCCAAGATTTAATATCTGGAAGGTAACGCGGTATGAAGAGGAAATTTCACGCTGTCTGACCGTTGACTAAAATAAATTATAGTCCCATCATTTTAAAAGTTCCATTGATTTTTTTTAACAATGTTAACAATGTTAATACAGTTTGTATTGTAAACGTGCACTTCAAGTTTGCATTGCTCAAACATATAAGAAGCACTCACTCAAAATACTATTTTCATCTCAGTTTTCTCAAAGTGAACGACAGAGATGACAAATGTTTTGATACACGTTTGGTGGTTAATATCAAAAAGAGAAAAGATAAGTCTTTAACTTGTAGTTAGTTCTACAAATAAAATGTAAAAATCTCTAACAATATTTTGTAGATTTCTATTTGTGGTTGTACATAATAGAGGGTTAGATAATTAAAAAATACATTTTAATAAATAGCTTATGAAAACATTTCCATATAGAAAGATTTTTCTTTTTGATTTCTGTAATAAAAGCTCGTACGACTTCTGAGTGGAAATGCCGTAGTTTTAATATTTTAAGAGATAGCAAAAGGTACTGTTTGCGAGACAGAATGAATGTAACTATCATATGATGCGGTATAAATGACTAAAGTATATTGCATTAGACGAAAATAAAGCTTTTATGTTTGGAAAATAACAATCAGTAGTTGATTTGAAAAAGTAATTAGGTCTATATCCAAAAACATTGTGGAAAAAGTATTAAAACATCAGTAAAATCTTGACTAAAAAATGGATATTCGGAAATATATGAGTGGAATGAACAAAGAAAAAAATGTACTTTGTTGAGAAAATTGTAACAAAAATAATATTGAATAACCCTTTATATTCAGTTTTAGAGCGGGCGCACACCTTTGACTAAAGTATCGCACAACTGTGCGATTGTCGATTGTTTCGCCAATTCAACTGTTTACACAACTGTTTGTACAAATAAAAATCGAGTAGTGTGCGCACCATGTAAGCATAGGAATCAAAGCGCGACTAAACAGTTGTGCGATAGTTTAGTCAAAGGTGTGCGCGCTTAATCAAATCAATGCGGACATTAGTCCGGTAGGAACTAAGCTAATATTTATATTTTGTGTAAAAACATAATTTAATTAAGACATAGGATTAGGATAGCCATTTTAAGCTGTTCTTAAAAAAATAAAAAAAAAATCGTTTACTTTTTCCTTTTGTCAAAATTAAATCATACTACTTTCTAGCTGCCTCCATTTTACTTCTTTGTAGGAAACTCAACTGGAAACAGCGTTACCTTTAATGCATTCAGTTCTTTATGATGAGATAAATTTTTGCAAGTATTTTTGAAATTCTAATAAGACTATTAAATAAAATGACGATGCTACCAATTTTGTAGGAATTTATGGACTACATTAACTTCCACGCTCAGTGGAAACCGGAATAAATTGACTGTGAAAATTTATGGAAAAATTAATGTGTTTTTTTTTAAACTACAATTAATGTATGGAAATGTTATTCTGGATAAAAACGAGTTGCAGTTGGTTTTTGCATAGATTTTTCATTTGTAAACTATTATCAGAAACGCCTAAGACTCGACATGACCGTGTTATAATAGTTGTAGAGCGTTGGTGGCTCAGCCGAGGGTCGGTGATTCAGAGATAAAGCATTTCACTTTCAATCTGCAGGTCCTATTTTCGAATTTAGTCATTTACCAATGTGTTTTTAGATTTTCGAGTTTCATACATATGTACCCGGCGTTCTTACGGATAATGATGATGATGATGAAGAGAGTGTCTAACTCTCTATCTATACCACTTTTTAAGGAAATTGTGCCAACGGATAAACCTGAAAAATGACACAGTTAGAGTTAATATAAGTGTATATAGTGTGTTAATATAGTTTATAGTAAAAAATATAAAAGTGGATAAAATTATTTTTAATAAAAAAATATTAATAGATGTGATAGTGATTAGAGTGACGTAACCCCTAGACTTTTTATAAATTATCTTAAAAGTTTAAGCTAACAAAAACTCTAGGTGATCAAATAAACATAATATATTACTAGCAAGCTACGTAAAGTGTTTAGTATTTACCAGCCTTTAGATAACTTGGCGACGTGCCTAATGCCACGTTTACGAAAGCTCTACTCAACATTCAAAGCTCTGGCCGCAAAACAGTTGAATTTAATTTTAAATTAAATATTAACGAATAACAAATTACATTTTATTATTTTAATTAATGTTTCGCTTAGATTTTAGGAGCAGAAAATTGTAAAAGTACTGTATGACGTGTGTTTTTTCATATTCCAATTGTTTTTTGTTTTATGAAAAAAGGAACTACTCTTTTTTTTTAATTTGGGAGTTACATTGACCATGTGTGGACTAGTTTACATATTATGCATCGAAGTTTTTGAAATTTTCAATGCACCAAGTTTTTGGTTATATAAAGTAGGTAACATTTAATTTAGTATTCAATTAAGGCAGTGCGAACACAGGTCGGGAATGTACGCCAATAGAACTGTGATCACAAATCCGACCGGTTAGATTGGGCATCTTGCCCGGAGTTATTCGAGCCAATGTATACGCATATGTGTTACTTAAATGTAATAGTAGCAATTTTCCAAGAACATTACGAACAAACTGATGCTACGAATAACTTATAGTACTGTCGGTCTATCTACTGTACTGTCTACTGAACTTTGCACTGTGTACTGTCTGACCACTGTCAAGACATGGGCATTTATGAGTATATTCGAAGTTCAAAACCTGGTTAGCTATATCTATACATATAATAAAATTGGAGTGTCTGTAATATCAAAAGAAAAATTCCTGATTTAGGGAAGATGATGTATTTGCGTTGCTGATAACGAAAATCGCATTTTTTTTTGTCTGTCTGTCTGTGTGTGTGTCTGTCTATCCCCAAGGCGCATTTGTTCCGGGTAATCGCCGAAACGGCTGGACCGATTTCGACGGGACTTGCACTCGAGGGTAGCTGACAAGGATAGGCATATTTTAGGCTACTTTTTTTTTAAATTCTGCGATGTGATAATGGCGTAACGGGTGGTCCGATTTTGACTTTGACTGAAAGATAGCTGGTAGAAGGTAGATGCACGCGGGAATGTGATAGATGACTTTTAAAAAAAAATCCGCGCTAACAAAGTTTGCGGGCAACAGCTCGTTTTAAATAAATGTTTACTTTGCGAACTTAATTTACTTCAATAAAATATTGTCAGTGAATTATGATTCTTTATTTAAATATGATAAAATTATTTTATAGTTATTTGAATGATATTTTTTGTATTTTATATTTCTAGTAAATATAAATAAATAAACAGTAATTGTTGTTAAAGTAATTAGAAAGTTGAATGAAGTTTAATACAATGTGCAGGTTCAGTGAACAGTTAACGCCTTAAATATCTTACTTTATGATGCTATAAATGTTATAGCTATCCTCGTTTATGTTTGCCCGACGTCATCTTTCTTCCCGTATTGTTGAGACTAGGTGAGCCAATGCAATTTCCTGTTAAATTTCTCACCGTACTGGCTATTTACGCGAAACTATCACATTTTTCGTCCATCTTTTGAGAAAGACAAAGAAAAATGAGCTCAATGTGCTTGCCGCTGTATATTAACAGGCGCTATAATATATCATGCGATGCTGACAGCAAAATATCGTTTCCGTACAAAGTGTTAGGTCCACACGCTAATTGTACAAAAATCAAAGTAAAAACTACAATTTAAAAAGACTTAATTTGAAGATTAACTTTAATGTGTTTAAAAAAATCCAGTAATTAATTAAGTATTGTGCGTTATTATTATACTTTTTTGCTATTTTATTCAATCAGGCACGCCTGTTTTAACACTGTTTTTGTCACGTTTACAAAACAAAGTTGTATAGTTAGTTACTTTGATAAATGGAGAGATTAATGTAGTAGCTAAAATATATTATAAAATTACCAATACCGTGTGGCTTAAAGTAAACCATCACGTATCGCTTAGGCAAAAATGTAACCCTCGCTGAAAAGAGACATTGATAATACGTCATTATTATTCCATACGTACGCCCTAAAACGTGATCTCATTTTGTGTCCCAACTTTTCTGCCATATGTCAAGATCTACAGAAAATCAAACATTTTTTAAGTTGAGTTTTCATCAACATGTGTTTCTGCATTTTATTTTAAGATTTTTAATTAAATATCCAATCCAATCAATTATTAAAAATACCACATTAAAAAAAACTTAAGATGGAAATTTCAAATTTTAATTACAGATCAAAATAAAGGAAAAGTCTCGTAAACTTTCGTTCATTTTATGGTCTGTTGCTGTGCCTCATTCCGAAGAAAATTTAACTTCAGGAATTTGTGCGGCGAGGCTAACTGGCACGTTCGAGTAAAGACAGAAACGTCGGGGAAAAGTTTATCGATCACAACAATACTCAAGTATCTAGAAAGTTTCAACAGTTTATGGCTTTGCAGTTTTGTGTTTTACGTTAGAAAATTCGGGCTGATGAAAAATATGTTCGATGGCGCTTGCGATCTGATAAAGTTTGTCTCTGTAAAGTATGTTAGTTTGAATTCTTACATGTAATAGTAATCAGTGACTTTTGCTACAATTGGCAAGTGTTATGTATGAGTAGTGTTTTTGCATTTATTTATATTGTTTTATGCAGTCCAATTAAAAATCGTTAAACGAAATATTACGTCGCCAGTCATATTAATACAAAGAAACATCACCAATGGAGAAAATAACGAAATATATTACGATTGACTAAACACGTATCACTTTAAAAAGCCATCAATATAAACCCTTCACTTTAAGGTTCTAAAATTCAAAGGAGCCCAAGATAAATATTTTTCGTGTCAAAAAGAAAACGAATTAAACTGAAAAGGGTTATAAAAAAAGGTTAACTGTTGACATTCCTCACTTTTATGTATAAAGGAAAGAAGTACTTAAGCTATAAGTTAATAATAAAAATGGTTATAGATAGAAATGGAAACTTGGAGAGGACTGGTATTCAGATGTCACCTGCAGTGATATATCTTCAGGATATATGACGGTACTTTTTGAAAAGTTTGCCTTATAATTTATGGTGAAAGTTATTTTCACAACGCAGGCATACTTTTACTGTATACTAGCTGTTTCTCGCGACTTCGCCCGTATGAAATTAAAGAATGTAGCCTATATAACTCACTGATAATGTAGCTTTTTAATGGTGCAAGAATTTTTGAAATCGGTCCAGTAATTTTAAATACAAAAATACAAAGCTTTCCTCTTTATAATATTCGTATAGATTAATGCTACTTAAATAATACTCTTATTTGATTGATATTATAAAAGCGAATGTTTGGATAAGTAGTAATTTGAATGTACGAAGTATATACGAGTATTTGTTATAACGTACCTCTGGAACGGCTAAAGACATAAATTAAAATGGGTGTTTCCCGTTGGGTCGGTCGGCAGATCGGTTCAACAGGAAACACCCATTAAAATCTAGAATAGCGCATAGGCTATGTATTCACTTTAATCCATTGGGGATGTAGTCGCGAACTAAAGCTAGTATAGTAATAATAAAATTGACCACAAATTTAAATTAAACATAGAAACAACTAAAGAATATAAATAACGAAATGCTATGAAAGTATCACGAGAGGTTGAAGTATTTAAAAGTAAATTGTGAGATAACAAGATCTTAGAAGTTCATTTCAAATAATTTACATCGCAAGTCGCTCGTGACGAAGGTAAAGCTTTCAATTTAAATACATTACGTACAAACTCAGCAAAACGGAATAGTTTCCCGGTAGTTTGAATCAAAACGGGTTGAGCTAAGCACGTAAGAGACGGTACTTGATGATGCAAATTGAGATACTAATTAACTAAGTTGACGAATCGACAAATGGTTTTGCAAAGTAAATTTAAACTACTATTGTGTACGCATTCTTTAGTATATTTCTCTTCGGGCAATTTTGTATTATAAGTTGCAATTGAAAATCCAAATTAATAATATAAACTGAGCGAGTAGAGGCAAATACAATCGTCATCTCTCCGTTATCCTACTCTCGTAAGGTTGGCGCACCAGATTTTCGTCCTCCAGGATAATCTATCTTTCGGCGTCTCACTCCTCACTCCGGACTGATCATGCCACCCTTCACGCAATTTATCCATCTTCTAGGCCTACCTCTACCGGTGTACCTCCACACACATAACTAAACACACGCACACATACATTCACAACCCCATAAGTTTATCTCATTAATTGTCTTTCTATTATACAAAAATCTAATGTATTTTTCACAGTCAGCATATTGTATTTAGTAAACTAACCAAACTAAGTTATTATTAAGTAAAGTAAATAAATTGTCACAACGAAACAATAGCTGAGTTTATATTAAAATCATTCGGAACACTTGTTCCCCCTAACTAAGGCGGAGAAAATTTAATTAAGTTTATAATAATATACTTAACTATATAAATATACTTTACTTTTAGAGTTACAACGTTTCTTTTGTTAGGCGACTATATTTATTACTAACCATTAAACGATAGATGGATAAGTAAGTTAAATGTTTGTAAGTATGTATTGGTATATGAAACTTTAAAAAGTTAAGTAATCTGACTTCTTCTTATCTTACATATATTACTAACTTATGCTATATACTACACGGTTCGAGTAGAATTAATAACACAAAAGTAAGTAAGGAGGCCCAATTAAAGTGCCTTTCTCTTACCACCCTTTTCTTATAAGGAAAGGATGGGAAGGGAAAGTGGATTTGACGGCGGAGGAGACGCATAGGAAGGGGAAATATCCTCTTTATGTGCGTCTCCTCCTCCTTTGATTAGGGGTAGGTAACTCATGTGCAATTGCGGATGTCTATGGGCAGCCGTCGCTTCGCCATTTTGGTTGGAATCAGGTGGTCGCTGCTCGTATGCCACCTAATATTATAAAAAAAAAGTAGCCTATGTGTTCTGTTATACATCTGTGCCAAATTTCATTGCCATCCATTGAGTCGTTCTGGATGTATAATACCTTTATCCATCAATCCAAATTATTTTCGCGCGGATGAAGTCTCAGGCGACAGCTAGTAAATGTTTATAGAGCTAGACGAATCCTTCAAAATTAGACATTTTGTTTTATGTTTGTAATTGTAAGAATTATTGTGAAAGTTTTCATACACTTTGGTCGTAAAATTTACATTACCATATGCTGTATTATTGTACATCAAACTACAAATAAGTAATAACTTTTACTTGCTTAAGTCGTAAAAAGTTGAATCTTGGCTAGACGTAGAGTTAACTTAAGGGCTTGGAAAATAAAAGTGATAAAAAGTATAAACAACATTTTTATTGACTTTTCTTATTTTAGAATAAAAAAAATATTACTATGGCACATAGAAATATAAAAAAAATGTCATCTTAAGAGCGCGCACACACCTTTGATTAAACTATCGCACAACTGTTTAGTCGCGCTTTGATTCCATTGAGCTTATAAGGAGGTGTGCACACTACTCGATTTGTACACAGTTGAAATGGCTGCGAAACAATCGGCAATCGCAAAACAGTTGTGCGATAGTTTAGTCAAAGGAGTGCGCTCGCTCTAATAATACTAAATAGTATTCAGATAATTTTAAATTAGCTTTAATATTTTAATTAAATGCATACATCTTCTTGAACAAAAACGTATTCCTAACTTCTTCTAACTAAAAGCGTCAAATATTTTCTGGACTTTTCTCATTTAATGTTCGTATTACATAAATGCCTTATATAGTTCACTTAGGGACGAATGTTGAAGGTCACGTACAACTTTAATTGATAAGAAAATAAATTAATAAAACGTAAACTGACTTGTTTTATAATTAAATGTTTTTACAATAACACTAGAGACGCCGTTCATAATAATACGTGTTAAATTCCTAGGCTTATATTAAATAACGCCACACTTTAAATAACATCACATGTTCACAATTAAATTAAATCCAATACTCAAAAATCACTCATTTTAATATCAGATTTCACTATTCAGTAATCGCTCATATGCCAGACGTCGTCTCGATCTGAAACAATATAATATGAAGTAAATGCCACGTAAATATAATTAAAACGTAGTATCTTGGAATAAGAAGAAAAACTTTTGGTGTGCGTTCACACTACACTACACCTACACAAAAACATTTGAATAGATATAAAGTGTTTCATACAAATGTTCCGGCAGTGGAAGCCAAACTTTAGAAACACGTTCAGTATGCTAAAAGAATACTTACATGTGCCTCTGACGTCTTACAACATTAGGTCGTACTTCGACACAGAATACGATAAGCTTCTTATCGCAGGTGTACCTGAAACAAAATTATTCCATTGTTTCACATTAAATTATATTTATATTTAGTACTTTTATTTTCTTTAATGGTATCTTATAGTTCCGCAGTTAAATTGCAAAATACTGTTTTGTGACAAAACCGTCTTTTTAAAATTGAACTGTACATCTGTACAATTAAACTGTACAAAAAAAATGATAGTGATTGTACAGCCGCTTGCAAAAATTTGATTAAATATTGCTTTGGTATTCGCGTATCCGAGCTCCCTAATATCATAACAAAGTGTTGTTCCACCAAAAGCTAGCTCAACAAACAAAAACCATGGTTTCAATATAATTAAAATGGATTTGAGACTTTTAGAAATAATTAATAAACTTTTAAGGACTAGCTGTGCAACTTTGGATAGAGGTAAGATGTGTTGAATCGTTATATTTTCCACCAAAGAATTTGTACTACTCCGTACACGTTTCTGTATGTCATTTTCGATTTAATCTATTTGAAAACTTATTTTTAAACTAGCTTTCGCCCGCGACTCCGTCCGCGTGGAATTAAAAAAAACAAAAGTGAGTAGCCTATGTGTTCTTCCAGACTATCCTCTACATCTATGCCAAATTTCATCGAGATCCGTTCAGCCGTTTAGGCTACCAACTCTAACAAACATCCATCCATCCATCCATCCATCTAAACTTTCGTATTTATAATGTTAGTATGAAGGAATTCTTGAATAAGGTCAATAAGTGTCACTTACTTTTCGTGTATTGCTAGCTTATTGTCATTTATTTTGGAAGCACTTCCGAAGTATCTGTCACTGTCTGTTTGCCATTCCCGACAAAAATATTTCGGCGATCGCACACCCAGTGACGTTCCTCCGTGCCATACAGCTTTAATCGGCCTGAAAATATCATAATTAAGCGCCAATAGCCTAATGGTTTGGGGTACGGACTACCGATCGTGAGGTCGAGGGTTCGAATCCCGCCATTCGACAATTATCGTGAACCATATCCTAGCATAAGCCTAGAGCTTAGTTGGAATGGTTAAAGGAAATATTAGTAAATTAACAAAAATCTACTAATATTTTTTATTAAAAAAAAAACAATAATACACAATTATATTCAACGTTTGATCTAAAATTAGGTATAATTGGAAAAAACATACCAAGTAGGATCAATCAGTACATTTTTTCCGGTAAAACTGTAAATATCCGATTTAAAAGCCACAGTCCCGGAGTCGTTGAACATATCGATCCACGAATCGAAAAGAAGTTGCTGATGAATATTAAATACAGCTACATCTTTGTCTGCAGTCTTGAGAATAGACTTCAAGTCTTCCACCCTGTGAAAGAAAAATATTTACATTGTATAAACAGCATGTTTATACAATATCCTTCGGCCGCGTCTTCACTTAACTTAGGTGGAGTCGTGGTCAAGCGCTGGTTTATTTATGTTTAAAAAAAAATATCGAAATAATAGTGTAGGTCGTTAAAAACTTGGAGACACAGATTCATTTGTTTTAAAAGTGACATGATCGATGCAATATCCAGAAAGTACTTTAAACAAATGAAAAGCGAATATCCTTAAAAGGTAGTTATCAATTTTTAGAAGATTTACTTCACTCAAGACTACAGTCTTAGATTTCCTATTATTCAATGACAAATAAATAGAAAAAACTACTACTAACTTATTAGCGAGGAAAGCAGCAAATGTTCCTGTAAATCCAGCTTTCTTTGACTGAACGTGACATTCCTGATCAACGGTCTTTCGACCTGTGCGATTCGTTCCCGTCTCCATGTTACCTGCATAGGGCTGATCGAGGGCTGCTAACCGAATCTAAAACAAATGATCATATTTAATATATGATTCAAGATAAGACTTATGACCATGAGTCTGATGATGATACTGATCATTGTTATGATGATGATGATGAGTCAGGCTACAGAGGTCAGGAAGAAAGGTTTACAGTCACTTATTTTCACAATGATGAAATGAATTGTGCCCCATCGTGGCAAGGGACAAGACTGCACGTAAAGTGAAAAAGCACCTTACTAAACAATATATTAGGATATTAAAGAAAGTGTCAGTGAAATGAAACTAATTGAATTATAGTTAAAAAAACCACTTACGAAATTTTTTCGTCTCCTTTCATTATGATTTGTTCGCGAAGGCACCTGTTAACGTTTATGTTAATTAAAAATAGACAAAAAACAAGCTTAAGAAGAGCATAACATAAGAACACAATAAACACTTGATTTATAAATCTATTACTTTGTAAATTATGACAATACAATAGATTCAGCGGATGTAATGTAAAGCAAAAAGGTAAATAACAAAGAGCAATGGTGGTTAACAAAAGATACCTACAACTTTTGGTTTAGGACCTCTTTCTTGGTGCAAAGAACCCATCTGTAATTAAAATAAAAATATATTTAACGGAAACATTAGATAAAAAGCTATTTTACATATTATTTCATAAAAATGGAATAGCAAAAAAATCATACCACTACATATTGCCAGCCACGTTCAACCCTTAACAGTAATACTTTTTCTTCCAAAACATAAGCGAGAGTCCCCACCGGTGTTGACCTAGTTCTCTAAAAAGGATTAGGAATTACCATAAAGTGTAAATACGTCAATTTTCCAATTCTTCAAGTAGTAACATATTGAAAATAAAAATTACTTACTCTTTTTAAGCCCTTTGATGTTTTGTAAATCATCGTTTCCATTTTATGAAAAACTTCATCATCATCTACATTATTAGCTAAAAGAAAAAAAAAACCATTTACTTAGAAAAAAATGAAGATTGCTAAATACTTATATATTTAGTTTTAAAGAAAGCGCAGGTACCTGGATAATCACTAAAGCTATACAAAGTCTTAGCAGACACAATTCCTCCGGGCTCGCCTTTAGGGCCAGTCACGGATATGCCGGGCGAACCAGGTGTACCCGGTGTACCTGGTGGTCCAGGGGACCCGGGTGGACCGGGCGGTCCTGGAACTGGTACACTATCTTCAGTCTTCTGGCATAAACCAGGTGGGCCAGTTTTTCCGGGCTGTCCTATAGGTCCCAGCGGACCTCTATCTCCTTTCTCACCTTTAAGCTATGTTATAAAAAAATCGAAATGAATAGTTGATAAATAAATCGAATCTAAATTGTGAATGATGTAATGAAAATGGAATTACAAAACAACAACGATATACAATTAAGAAGCAAATGAGTTTTTACCTGATTTACAGCAAAGAAATAAACAAAATATTCAATACCTATAGTACCTTTTCCAGGTTTATCTCTGGTATTTCGCCGCTTTCACCCTTTTCACCTCTTATTCCAGCTGTACCCGTAGAACCTTTGGGACCCTTTAAATTTAATAAGATTTTGAAGATACCAATCAAGTTATGCTAATAATTTTAATTCCTATAAGTGCTTTGTTTACCATTGGTCCAGGAACACCCGAATCACCTTTCGAACCTTTCTGACCTATTGGACCCACTGATCCCTTTGCTCCGTTATGTCCTGCGTATCCTCGAGCCCCAGGCTTGCCTGTTTGGCCACGATCTCCTTTAGGACCCTAAAAATTCAACAATTTTAATCACAATATAAATCAAAAGTATGAACAATTGAAGTTGATCAGTGAATTACCTTCAGTCGGTTCAAGGCAGACATTGATACTACCCCCGGTGGGCCAGTTCCTCCTTTCTCGCCTTTGTTCCCTTTTGGTCCCGCCGATCCTGTATCACCCTTTTCTCCTCGATCACCACGACGACCGGGAGCTCCAGGAATACCGGAGGTGCCGTTAAGTCCTCTATCTCCTTTATCACCCTTAAAGTAAGAAAGTTTATTTAAACTTTTATTATTTTCACATGAAATCGAGCATTCTGTCAATAATAAATTGTACCTTAATTCCCGGCTCTCCTTTGTATCCTTTTAATGTTTCGACTATCATAGATTCTACAAAATGAGAATTATGATTATTTATTAAATTATTGACATTTTACTCCTTATCTTTGTAAAGAAATTATGAATGCTTACTTTCATCAGGGTCTATGTCATCATCTAATATAGAAGACAGCTTAGCTGGTATTCCCGGATTACCCGTTTCACCTTGTCACCTGCATATGGAAAATGTTAGCATTTGTTACATGATACAGAATTTATCATCTAATATTTTCATTCATAAAAGAAAAGTATTTGTAACTAATCTGATATTTCCCTATTAATAGCGGTTATCACTAATTACGTAAACTGTACACCGTTTATTTCTTTTTGTAAATATTTTCTTAACTTGTTAGAAAAACAATATTGTATACCTTTGACACCATCCAGACCATGTTTACCATGTGTACCAGGTACACCGGGCTTGCCATTTAAACCTGGGTTACCGATATCCCCCTTTTCGCCTTGTTTCCCTTGGGGGCCTGTATGTCCCTGTGAAACAGTTGTCATTTATAACAAAAGTAAAAAATAAATACAGGAATCAAAAATGCAAGCAATACGTAATTACGAGTAGCTTTGTATTTTCTGTTGTCTAAAGAATCAAGAATGTGTTTAATGTTGATCATTTAAAAAGATGGTCATAAATATGGAATTTAAGACTGCAGTATTCGGTAAACTTTATAAATAAAATGTTTCGTACCAAATCACCTGGTAAGCCGCGTTCGCCCACTACACCTTTTTCACCTTTCTCTCCTTTATCACCACGAAGTCCTGGAGGTCCTTGAGGTCCAACGTCACCTTTATCGCCAGGTATTGGAATTCTTTCAGGCTCCTCTACCCGCTTTTTGAAAGAAAAAAAAAATATTACTCAATGTTTTTCAAAATGTTAAGAGCAGCATTTTATACTAACGTATAAAATATATATATTTCTAGGTCAACATACGATCATATGGTTATAAAGTCAAATTAATTACCTCACATGATAGTCCAGGTGGTCCAGGGTGCCCAACCTCCCCTCTTGGCCCCGGTGGGCCTATCGGCCCATCTCGTCCTGGTTCGCCCTTCAATCCATCTAGACCATCTCTCCCCGGCATACCGTCGTCTCCTTTGACACCTTTGTCACCGGTCAAGCCAATAGGACCTCTTTCACCTTGTTTACCAGGTACTCCCTAAAATAAGTAACTTCAACGATATTGTCTCTTTGACATTTGATTTAAAAAATATTTAAATATTGTTGAATCATCATCTGTTGTGATCTAAGACAACTAATATTTCTTAAGGATTATTGTTCATCCATAACCATCTACAAAATGAGTAGATATGTGTCGATTCTTTATTGTCTGTAACCGATAAGGTTTTTTAAACACAATTGAAAGTGATTTTTAATATTCATTTGAGCGATTGATCAAATAAAATAAATCAATATCATCATAATTTTTCTCACTGTTTCACCAGTTGCTCCGGTATCGCCGTCTTCTCCTCTAGGACCGGATTCACCTCGTGGTCCTTTCAGTTCAGGCATTTTCTTTATTAGACTCGATACAACTGATTCTGAACACTGGCATGTCTGAAATATATTCACTATTCATAAAAATAAGCAAGCATTCACATTAACATGTTTATTTAGCTTATTGCTTACAAACTATTTTATCTTAACATATACAAGAAAAAAAAAACTTACTGCTTCCTCTCCTCTAGGGCCTTCTTTACCAATTGGCCCTTGAGGTCCTATGGGTCCTTGAGGGCCTTGAGGACCAGTAATAGAAAGTCCTGTGTTTCCCTGTAACGTAAAACTAAACTAAAAAACTAAAATTTTGTCACAGGCCAAAAATGTCGCACAAGCAGGTTAAATTAAAATCATTTGTCTATGAATAACATATGCAAACCTTGTCTCCTTTTATTCCTTTAAATCCTATTTCTCCCCTTTCTCCTCTTGCACCTATATCACCCTTTTCACCTTTATCCCCTTTCATATTTACTTCAACTTTTTCATCCCCACCTGAGTAATAAAAGGTGTTATTAGTGACTTTAATATATTTTTTCAAATATCAGTAACATCTTTTTCATCATTTTACCTTCTGGAAGTAGTGATAAGTCGTCTTTGAACTGAAAATAATAAATAAATTAGAAAGTCACATAAAATCAAATACCTAAATATTATGTCTGTAGAGGTTATTTACAAAGGCTGCGAAGTCATTAATTTTACAGTTTCATAAGTACTAATTTGTAATGTTAAATTTAATACAATTGTTGCCTCTTTTAAACCACTTATAATACAATAAATACAATACTAAAAACTAAGATAACGAGGATTTAAAAAAATAAATACTAGAAACCATATATAAATATATACTTTTACAATAAAATTATATTAGTTCGCATGGGAAATTGTTAATTACGTACATGCCTGTATATATAAAAGTTATACAAATACCAATAAATTTAAAGAAGAATAATATACGTAAGTCTACATAGTACAAGGCAATGCATAACATTGATATGATTTGGATTATAAGACTTACACTGTCAGGGATATAAATTTCCTGAAATAAAATTTTGAAGATCAAAAATCGTTAGAATTAAACAATGAAAATAATTGAATAGACGAAAAATTAATAGAATTTTCAATAATGCTTTTTAACGTCCAATATTGTTTTCGGAGTATCTTACTTTTTATATCTTCTTATAAATTGGCTAGACGATATAATTATCATAGGCGAACTCACTAATAACAAAATTTTAGGGGATTTTAAAATTCATATTTTTTTTTGTCTTAGTACATTCCCGACAGAACTTAACAACCACATCTATTTGAATTGTTTTTCTTTACGTACTTTCATCATCTCCCCTGCCTTATTCTACTCCCGTAGGGTGGGCGCACCGGGTTTTCGTCCTCCAAATAACTCTATCATCCGTCATCTCAGTCATCACTCTTTGATCATGTCACCTTTCACGCAATCCATCCATCTCTTTTCTTTACGTACTTTATATATCTAAAACTTGGCTGGTGATAACGATGGTCCATCTTATAGCTTTTAACCAATAATAGCCAGTGTTTGTGACATCAGGGATGATGTTGATGATGTTAAGACGCGATGTCGTTAAGTGTGAGTAATGAGTCCACTCATGTCACTATTCACTATTATTATCTTAATAGTAAACATATATGATAGTAACTTACATCATTGCATACACTTTCTATGTTCTCCGTATCCGGGTATAAAATAATTTTGTCAATTGCCCCCTGAAAAATGAAATTGTTTTAGATTTTGTATAATATTTAAAATTATTTTAAATGTAACGAGCACCTATTACACATAATAGCATTTTAAATATACCATAAGACCTGATAAACTCCTATTTCCATTTTTTTTATATCATCAGGTGGCAAACCAGTAAGTGGCCACCTGAATTCTCCGAAATAGAGAAGAGCAGGTGCGTTGCCAATCTCTAATCGACGGAGAGAGGAAGCACAGAAAGAGGATATTTCCTTTTTCTATGGGTCCCCAGAAACCAGTTTCCCTTAACATCCTTTCCTCATGAGAAAATAGTGGGAAGGGGAAGGGGACTAAAATTAAGCCGCCTGCACGCACACTAATCAGATGAAATGCGGAATTACATCTATTTGACGCCTGTCTTCTGTGTGGTCGTGATATCGCAGTAGACGAGCCGGCCAATTAGTGCAATAGTGTTATTGCTGCCGTCTACCACTATCAATGCCAAAGTTATAATTCTAAGAAATTAAAAATGCACATTGATTGGCTGATTTACCACGTCCGCTATCGGTAATCTTTGAGAATAACAAGACAACAAATGTAAAATAATATGTTTGGAACAAGGTTATTTACAAAAAAATGATCATATTACGATGGCTAAATAAGGAAAACTCCAGCTTTCAAAGTCCGTGGAAACAGAAAATCGTACGTGCAGCGATGTATCTTTGTTATGCTAAGTACAAATTGCGTGAAGGCATCTAAATTGCTCACAAAATTAATTCCAAAGCGAAATCATTGAATTCATTTTAAAGCAAAAACGATTTATTTGTCGGAATAGTTGTAACTTTCAATTTGACCGGAATCAAGAATCTCATTAATTTGTGGGATACTTTCTTAATGTTTTCGCAGTAAATGATAGGTGATGAAAATAATATGTAACAGTTTCTGTTGAAGAATATTTACAACAAAATCTAAAGACGATTACTTGATAAGGTAAGTGATCTTATTATGAGATACATAATTTTGCTGTTAAGATTATAATTGTTGTTCTAATGCTTATAATATACTAAGATATAAAGTAAATTGAACCAAACACGAGCTAAATTGTATGAACAATAATTTAGAAACACGTGTTACATTCCAGTACGAAAACATAGCGGGGTGTTAGCTTAATGAACTCATAACGGCTGATTTAATATCGGGGTTAGAACGCATTAGCGTTTGTATGTTAGGTATGAAATGATATTTAGCGGTCTTTACTTTGTTAGTCGACGATAACGAAGTGATTCATAGCTTAGGTGGTAACTAGTTTCTACCGACTGTAACAATTAGCTTATGATATTTATGCTTATTCTAAACTAGCTTTCGCCCGCGACTCCGTCCTCGTGGAATTAAAAAAAAACAAAAGTAAATAGCCTATGTGTTCTTCCAGACTATCCTCAACATCTGTGCTAAATTTCATCGAGAGAGAGAAACTTCCATCCATAAATGGAATAAATAGTATCCTATGTCCGTCTCCTGGCTCTAAGCTACCTCCTCACGCATTTTCAGCCATATCGGTAAAGCCGTTCTTGAGTTATAAATAGTGTAACTAACACAACTTTCTTTTATATATATAGATATTTCTAGATGCATATTTTTATAACCTTTTGATGGAAGAATATTAATTGTAGTACGGTCGCTAAAATGTCTGCTATAGCTATCGTTAAACTTATTCTGTTTTGTATCTTAGAATATATGTACCCAAAAAAGAGATACAAATTTTTCAAAGCTTTCATATGTATGTGTGATAAAATTTATTACACTTGAGGTGCTTTTGTAAAAGCCACCCAAAGTATCGCAAACAAAAAGATGAAAAATAGCTAACAAAACGTGAAAATCCTAATGAGGCCGCATGTGGAATTAACAAAGTTACTTTGGGAAATTAATACAAACCCGCTCGTGCCGTAGAATTTAATCTACTCGTGTTTAGCGAAATCCCTACTTGCGCGAGTCGACTACTAATTCAGCCTTGCAGCGACAGCTAATTTCGAGCCGTTACTTGCACTGTGCAATACAAGGAGTTTGTTGGAAAATATTGTAAAGGGAATGTGAACTTTTGAACAAATGTGTAACAAATTTCGTCCTTATAATGTTTAACATCCAAAGTAAACGTTTGATAATACTTATATTGTTTTGTCAATTGTCTAAAAAGTGTAGAAGAAGTTATTGTATCAGTGGAGATGAAAACCTTGAAAACTCTGCTATGAGTTAAAAGCAGAAGTGGGTCATCAGTGGGTATAAAAAGTGATCTTGTGTATATCTGTTATGTGTATAGTTACACCAGTTTTGTTTTGTCTTTGAGTATTATTGTTTGTTATTTCTGACTGTAAATATTAGTCTATTCATGCGTTACATATAATAATTTGATGGACTGTAGATCCGTAGGTTGCTGGTTCATATCCGACTCGAAGGACCAATTGTTTGGTTTATATATAATAGTTTATTTGTTAATATAACAGAGTTTATAATAATTTTTTGCGCGTAGTAAAATCTTTTCATCGCCGTTACTTTTGGTTCTGACGTTTTTTCAGTGTTGCCAGCGTCCAGCGCGAACAATAATTATTAGTACGTGAGATATTTCATGTAGATTTTTAATTAAATTTAGAATAGTGATAAAAAACTTACTCTGAATTGATCTCTTTCTTCAACTCCGGACTGTCCAACATAAATCCAATCGTCTCTTGAAAAGTAAACATCTACCATTTCATGTTTTGGTTCGAAAGAATTCACAGGCGAACATTTAGCATAGAGTTTTATTGTTTTATCAAAAACGATATATATATCCACCCAATTTATACTCAAGTCTTCGTATATATCGATGTTAACGGTTTCTGTAAGGCCATCGCTATCCACATTCAGTTCAAAAATATCGGACGCTTTAGGTGTAACACACAATCTTAACTTTACTAGGTTTTCTAAATTTTTTATAGCGAACAAACATGAGTAATCACTTTCATCAAATTTAAACATAACATTTAAAATGAAAGGACTAGAAAGTTTGAGGTTGTTTAATGTTGTATTGCTGATAGGAGATAGAACTCTGCTTTCGTTGTCAAATTTGAATGCGGTGTTGCCATCTGGTCCATCTATGAAGTTTATTCTTTCCGAATCAGATGTATATTTGTCATAAACTTTAATAACCTCTTGGAGTATGTTGTACTCTGCAAGAACAAAAAACGATTACTCAACGCTGTTTCTTTTCCGTGGAAATTCATCGCTGCTAACTTTAATTTAACTTCTTTTGTTTTTGCACTAGTGTGTACTATGTCTTTTTAAAGTTGTTACTTTATTTTTTAAACCCGTAAATATCTTCATTAACACGAACCTCTTATCAATTGTCATTTGTCAAAGTGAAAGTAATAAATTGTGTAGTTTGTAAAGGTATTAACAATCGCACGTTCATCTACTTGTACAAGTTACTTGACTATTCACTAACTTGACCGATTTTTATGATTAATTAAAGCGTTGAGAAAGGTTTTTACACTCAAAATATCTCTATTAAACATATTGTCCCTTTCATTTTCATTGAAAAAAAGATTCATGATTGTATCAACGCAGTTGTCAAGGCAGTGGAATTTAAAGGTTTTTATAATACTGAACAAAACAAACTAAAGGCAGCATTGTGAGGCATACCAGCTTCTACTAATCTTGATTGAAGCTTAATGGCAGCGGTCACGGTAGCTTTTTACATGCAAGTCAGCAACAAAAAGTAAGTTGTAACCAACAAAGAAGGCTGTAATTTGATCAGCCATTTCTCTAGCTGAATTTAGTAATTTAAAATTCAAATCACAACAAATTTAGTTATTTTGCATGACTGAAGCGGTTGCCTTCTATTGAAAATAAACGAAATTTCTTTTATATTGCCTTCTATAGTGAGTTACGTGGCTTGTTGCTCAGTGATTTTTACAAATTCTGTTTTATATGTCTATTTTATTAAAAATACGATAAAAACGTATTTAAAATAGCATTACCTGAATATAATTCGGCTTCTAATGTCTTAGTGAGCAGAACGACGGCAACGTAACTGAAAATAATAAAAAAAATCAATATCAAATCACTACAAAGACTAAAAATTAGTAAGGTAACAGTCTTATTTATGAAGATTTGATACAGCAATATTCTCTGAATAGTGTTAAATTTCAACGAAATCTTTACATATAATCCTTTATAGTGAAGTTGGGTTAGTTAAAAGCGATATAACTGGAGGCATGCGATTTAACGTAACACTCCCAGCGGGGTTTAGAACCAGAGCGCTCTTGTACGAGCACGACTGCTAATTTTGAAAGTGTAACGATTTGTTAAATGGCCCATAAGGCTGCCTACAAACGCTTTTCAGTATAAGTTGTATACAAAACTCCAGTACTGAGACATTTTTTCAGTTCGAACTCTTAGATTAAAATGTTTATGTTTGACAAATGTTTGACATAATTTGAACTACCTAATTTAACTGCTACATCATACTAATATTATAAATGCGAAAGTTTAGATGGATGGATGGATGGATGGATGTTTGTTAGAGTTTGTAGCCTAAACGGCTGAACGGATTGCAATGAAATTTGGCATAGACGTAGAGGATAGTCTGGAAGAACACATAGGCTACTCAGTTTTGTTTTTTTTTAATTCCACGCGGACGGAGTCGCGGGCGAAAGCTTGTTTAGTTATAATTTTAATACTGTAAGAGCCTAATATTGAAATGACATTTTAATAAGTAACAGCGTGTTGATAAAGTCACTTGTAATCCAAATTCCATTTACATTTTGACTTCCGACAGATTGTAAGCGGCGCTTAGAATTTTAGAATTCGGCAGTAAGTGTGGCAGTGAGAAAGTAAAGAGAAAAAATAACTAAGGAAAATTATACCGCCAAGAACCTAAACTTGTCTATTACAGCATGGTTACTAAATGTAGAGCAATTAACGGAGTTTCATAGAAATCGGTATAAAAAGCTCATAAAACAAATTACATGTGGTAAATCGTAAAGTTTAAATTTGTCTTTTACTGTAGTTTACTTCATGCGAGTTCCTGTCTGTTGTGATTATCCAAAAGGAATTTTGACAACATTTTATAAAATAGTTAACAATAGGTTTTAAAAAAATAATATACACATTATCAAGAGAGAACAATTTTTCTTTGTTATCATTTTAGTGTACACTAGCTGTTGCTCGCGACTTCGCGCGTAGCTTATGTTACTCACAGATAAATTACCTTTCTAACGGTGAAAGAATTTTTAAAATCGGCTCAGTAGTTTTTGAGTTATTTCAATACATACAAAAATACAAATCTTTCCTCTTTATAATATTAGTATAGATATAGAAGTATATATATAGATAATTATTGCTAAGTAAACAATTCCTAGAACGAAACACTTCATTTCATAACTAATCATGCATATTATTTAGGCGTTTGTAATTAGGTTTATAGTTCAGATGGCTCAAATGTAGATCAGGAAGCGTGGAGCAGCTGCATTGGACAATTTTATTCTGCGATTGACTAACAGTTATTAATAAATACAAGACGAGTAACACGGTAAGATGAATTTTAAACGGTACATGAATACAATGAACACGTGCTATGGTAGTAAAAATTAAACGCCAAATTTAGCCGAATTAGAATAATACATTGGTGTCAATGTCAAAAAGAAAAAAAATATTATACCTACATTTACTATAGACTTATTGACCTTTAGGCCGCGACTCAGTCCGCGTGGAATTAAAAACAAAACAAAAGTATGCACCCTATGTGTTCTTCCAGACTATCTTCTACATCTATGCCAAATTTCATCGAGATCCGTTCTGCAGTTTAGGCTACAAACTTTAACAAACATCCATCCATCTAAACTATCACATTTATAATATTAGTAAGATTATTAATAAGATAACATTTAATGATGCATTATTTTTATATCAAAACTAGGTGTTCCCATGCGACTTTATCCGCATAAAATTATAAAAATTTCATTTTATTGTTCACATTTGTCAAATTATCAATTGCAAATGTCAAAATGACATGACATGATGTGAAACCATGGCAACCTTGCTTCCTTGATGTTGGCAACAACTTATGGTCTCTTTCTCACATTAGGGTTTTTATCCAAAATATTTACCCCTAAGTTTAACGGCGTGAAAATATATAGCCTATAGCGTGACGTAAGTGTAGGACTTTTTATTAAAAAAAGAGTTATTCGAAAATATGCTGTGATTGTTGACATCTTAGGCAACAAAAATGTGTGTGTTTACGCTTTATTATATTAGTATAGATTACCGTGGATTTCGATCGTACAAAAATCATTAATTATATTTGGAACACACGTAAATATAATTTTCAATAGACAATACGATAGTGTAAACCCACTCTTACTATTTTTGTTATAAGATAAAAGAATTTCAATTAGAATTTGAGGTTGTTGAGCTGAAGTAATAGAAGAGAGACTACTATTAAAAATAGTTCTAAGTTGAATATGACTACACAGATCTTTGGATGTTAGCCAATTTCTGATGACAGTATAAAATTCACTATAAACTATTTATATAAAACCATCAAAATGCTTCGCCGAATTGTTTACCGGTGATACAACGTGTAATGTACTCGTAAATTTTACACATTTTTTAACCATCAAATTTTTAAACTCTACTTTTAATAAAATTCATTCATATCAATGTTCTGGAAATGTGAAGTTACTTGAAGAAATAGGGATAAATCATTAAAATGAAAGAATTTATAGTATACTTACTTTCGCCCGCAACTCCGTCTGCGTGGAATTGAAATAAAAACAAAAGTGAATAGCCTATGTCTTCTTCCAGACTATCTTCTACATCTATGCCTTTCATAGAGATCCTTTCAGCCGTTTAGGCTACAAACTCTAACAAACATCCATCCATCCATCTAAACTTTCGAGTTTATAATATTAGTATGAAGTAGTTATTTTTATCACTTATTTTTAAGTTAAAATATGACTCTATTTATTGTAAATTTACATAAACTCTGTTTTTAAAAAAAACAATACGTATATCGTAAAATATGCAAATATAAAAGTTCAAAGCTATAGGGTAATAATTCATAATTTCAATCAGCTAATACTCGTAGATTACGGCCAACTAACTATCGACCTCAATTCTAAGATTTTCTCATGTTTCTCACATAGAGTAGGTCAGTAAAAATTGAACTTTCACTTGCATTTGTGGGGCAGATGTTTAGCGTAGTTAAATTTCTGGAAATCTACGTGAGGTCGGCGTCATCACTTACGTCACACGTCCGTAGTTGACATTGTGGCAAAGTTAACTTTACACTCAGTGCGTACTTAGTGCTTTAACTTAAGGGCTATTTTAGCGTATCTTAGGTGATTGGATATGTTGTTTTATAAATGACACATTGCAAGATTGATGGACTTGCCCATGAATGAAGTGAGCAAATAGATCGTTCGGATTTAGCTGGAAGATAAATATTTCAGATAGGTCGGACGCTGGCGCCATAATATATTACGGAAAGAATTTTAATATGTGAATATTTAAACGATACAGAAGTCAAAATACTCGTTGTTAGGATATTAACATTATAATTTTACTAGCTGTTCGCGTGCGGATTCATCCGCGTGGAATTATAAAAACTTTATTTTATTGATGTCAAATGTCAAAATAACATGACATGACATGACAAACCTTAGCAATCTTTCTTTCTTGATGTTGGCAGCAACTTATGGTCTCTTTCCCACATTAGGGTTTTTATCCAAAATATTTACCCCCTAAGTTTAATGGCGTGAAAATATATAGCCTAAAGCCTGACGCAAGTGTAGGGCTTTTTATTAAAAAAAGAATAATTCAAAAATATGCTGTAATTGCTGACATTTTAGGCAACAAAGAAGTGTGTGTTTACGCTTTATTATAATAGTATAGATAGATTAATAAAATTCGGTCCAACATTTGAATAACGATCATTGAAGACGACGGCGACAATAGACAGTTTGTCTAGAAGTATTTCTGTTAATAAAGAACAGATTTTACATTCACGTAATTGATAATCTATCTTAGATATATAAAAGAAAGTCGTGTTAGTTACACTATTTATAACTTAAGAACGGCTTTACCGATATGGCTGAAAATTGGTGAGGAGGTAGCTTAGAGCCAGGAGACGGACATAGGATACTATTGTATTCCATTTGTGGATGGATGTTTCTCTCTCTAGATGAAATTTGGCATAGATGTAGGGGATAGTCTGGAAGAACACATAGGCTATTTACTATTGTTTTTTTGATTCCACGCGGACGGAGTCGCGGGCGAAAGCTAGTGTTGAATAATTTAAAAAGTAAAACCACAGAAGTTAAGATTTGCTTACCAAAGTATAATTAAGTCATTGTGAATAAAATAAGCTTATATAAAGTAGTATATAAAAAAGTTCAAAACTAATATCTCCTTATTTAAGCCTAAACCGTCTATTATTTAGCGGGAAACGACTTTGTTTTATACTATTAGAGGTGAGTATGGAAATTGGGTAATTCTATTACTAAATTCATAAACATAAGGTGATTGCGAGTTATTTGAGATGTGGTTTTTAGTAATCAATTTATTGCGACATTAAAATCCATCACAAAACACACTGTACACAAATTACTCAACATGGTGCCATACTAGCGAGAATTTTCACAGTAAAGTGCTAAATTATCACCGTATGATGCGATTGCCGATAAATTAAAAAAACATATTTCTATCTCTCTTTTTCTGAAAAGAAAACGAGACAACAATATGTTTTTGAACGGGTGTTTCGGCGATGGAAACAGTCAAACTATGATACGCCGTATTATAAACTACTAAGAGGAAACTAATGTATTTGTAACCTTCTACCCTTTACAATAAGGTCGATTTTAATGACTATATTAACATTCGATTTGTATTCTTTCCCAGATGGTTATAGAGGTAAAGTCTTCATTTTTTTCTATTTTTATAAAGGACTTCATATTTTTTATTATTGGTTTAAATTAAAATAATCACAAAAAAGATTGAAGAACTTATATTGCTTGTTGATTTAAATATTTTTTAACTAGCTTTTGCCCGCGACTACGTCCGCGCGGACTAAAAAAAAAACTTATTATAGTATGTGTTCTGTCACAAACATCGAAATCTAACAGTGGTAGAGCCCGCTTTAACATCTTCGCACGAATGGGTCGGCTCGCCCGGTGTAATACCACGACCACACAGAAGACAGGCGTTAAGTGGGAGAAATTCCGCGTTTCGTCTGATGAGTGTGGTACCGGAGGCCCAACTTTGGTCCCTTTTCCTTCCCACCCTTTTTCTTTTGAGAAAGGATGGGAAGGGAAAGTGGATTTGACGGCAGAGGTGACGCATAGGAAGGGGAATTATCCTTTTTATGTGCGTCTCCTCCTCCGTCGATTAAGGGTAGGCAACGCATCTGCAATTGCGGATGTCTATGGGCAGCGGTCGCTTCGCCATTTTGGGCGGATTCAGGTGATCGATTGCTCGTTTGCCATACTATATTATAAAAAAAAAATCGTGAAATCAATATAGAGATACATATCAATATCCATCCATTTATACTTTCGCATTTATAATATTAAGAAGTAAGATAGATTAGATATGATAATGATAGTTTCAAAGTAAATAATTATATACAAGGATTAATCGATAAACATGATGGGCAGTGTTAAACAAATTGTAGCTGTTAATCCATTTGTTAATATCGAAGTAACGCGTCAGTTGCCTAAACCGGATAACTACTGGACATGATATTTAACAGACTACCATGATTACATCGCATAATAAATCATAGCATAGTACTTTAAAGGTTTTATAAATGTTTTTTTTTTTATTTAATAACGACAATATAGCATCTTTAAAGAATAAATCTAATGTGATATACCTATGTAATAATACGTAATATTACAAAAACATAGTTAAAACACAATAAAAACTGATAATGAAGAAGAAAAAAAACCAAATACACAGAAATCAAAAAAGAAGAATGTAATAAAATATCTTGGAAGAATAGATTTGGATTTAGACATTAACATAATTGCCTTTTACATTCATAGGCAAAATCCAATTAATTAACTTTAATTAAATAACTAAAATCATTTTTGAAATAAATCGGTTTTAAAGTCTCTGGCATAATGTAAATTATCAGTAAATTATGAACTTAAAAAATAATTACAAGATTTATTTTCTCCATTGGAAGATTTATACATTATAGGAAGCAAGTTCAACTCCCCTATCTTATCCTACTCCCGTAGGGTCGGCGCACCGGATCTCGTCCTCCAAATAACTCTACCATCCGTCATCTGTCATCACTCCCTTCTTGATCATGTCACTTTTCACGCAATCCATCCATCTTTCTAGGTCTACCTCTACCGGTGTACCACATTCATAACTAACGTCCTTCTTGTTACATGCGATTCATTCCTCATAACATGCCGATACTAGAAAACAAGTTATATATTAAAAAAAATGCAAGATGAAATTATTTTTTTCTCTCGAAGTCGCGAATATTGTTTTCCTGTACTTATAAAGGAGTCTTTAAACTATTTGTTGAAACTTTTTAGGCATAAACGTATAAGGAAATATAATAACTACCAGTCATTCATAACTATTAATATATTATATAAACGACAATGACGTGGTTAGCATCCGTTATTAATTATCAATGGATTAACATCCTAACTAATATAATAATTATTTATTTTGTATGTTTGCTACTATTCCAACTGTGGTCTTGAAAATTTTCATATACATACATTAACACTAATATTATAAAAAATATTAAATTGTATTCTCTAAGACCGGATCGCTTTCAAGAATTTCTTTGACCTTCAGAATGCCACATGATCCCAAAGTAACATAAACTATAATATATTTAAATATACACGCTGTTTTAAAAATAAAATTTTCACCCGCGTAAAGCCGGGACTTACCGGTGTGTTATAATTTTTAACTATATGGTACAACTAGCTGTTGCTCACGACTTCGCCCGCGTGAAGTTAAAAAATATAGCCTATGTTACTCACAGATAAATTACCTTTCTAACGGTGAAAGAATTTTTAAAATTCGCCCAGTAGTTTTTGATTATTTCAATACATATAAAAATTCAAATCTTTCCTCTTTATAATATTAGTATAGATTATATTTTGCTCGCGACTTCGTTATCGTAGAATAAAAAAAAACATATTAAGTAGCCTAAGTGTTCTTCCAGACTATGTTCTATATCTGTGCCAAACATTGAGATCCGTTAGGCTGTTAGGAAATACCTTCTAACAAACATCAATCAACACATACAAACTTTCGCATTTATTACTAGCTGTTGCTCGCGACTTCGTCCGCGGGAAATTAAAAATAACCTATACTAAATAATAAAAATAAAATATAATAAAACTTGGGCTACATTTTTTATAATATAGCCCAAGTTTTTAATGGTGAAAGAATTTTTGAAATCGGTCCTGTAGTTTTTGAGTTATTTCAATACATACGAAAATTAAAATCTTTCCTCTTTACTCGTATAATATTAGTATATATTTAATAAGACATAAAAGATATGTAACATAAACTACATGTCGAATTAAAACGCATACATAATTTCATGTTAATATACGAAATCAATTTCAAAATTAATGCGAGCGGATCCGCAAATAACATCTAGTTATATTTTAATATATCAACATATACTCGTATAATGTTTAATTTAGTCATACAATTTTGTTGACATAACGCATTGATATGAGATAAGCAATACGTTTTAATTCTTTATATTTTATCTAAACATATGTTTTCGTGATGTTTATAATTACAGAGTAACCTCTTTGACACCAGTTTTACTTGATTAATAAATTATAGCTTTATGGTTCTTGAATTATAATGACTAGCTGTTGCTCGTGACGTCACACGCGTAAAATTAAAAAAAATAGCCTATGTTACTCTCATATAAATCACCTTTCTAACAGTGGAAGAATTTTTAAAATCGGCCCAGTAGTTTTTGAGTTATTCAATACATACAAAAATAGAAATCTTTCCTCTTTATAATATTAGTATAGATTATATTTTGCTCGCGACTTCGCCCGCGTGAAGTTAAAAAATATAGCCTATGTTACTCACAGATAAATTACCTTTCTAACGGTGAAAGAATTTTTAAAATTCGCCCAGTAGTTTTTGAGTTATTCAATACATACAAAAATAGAAATCTTTCCTCTTTACTCGTATAATATTAGTATAGATTATATTTTGCTCGCGACTTCGTTATCGTAGAATAAAAAAAAAAAAAAAAAAAAAAAAAAAAAAAAAAAAAAAAAAAAAAAAAAAAAAAAAAAAAAAAAAAAAAAAAAAAATAGAAATCTTTCCTCTTTATAATATTAGTATAGATTATATTTTGCTCGCGACTTCGCCCGCGTGAAGTTAAAAAATATAGCCTATGTTACTCACAGATAAATTACCTTTCTAACGGTGAAAGAATTTTTAAAATCGGCCCAGTAGTTTTTGAGTTATTCAATACATATAAAAATTCAAATCTTTCCTCTTTATAATATTAGTATAGATTATATTTTGCTCGCGACTTCGTCCGCGGGAAATTAAAAATAAAATTTTCACCCGCGTAAAGCCGGGACTTACCGGTGTGTTATAATTTTAAAAATAACTATACATATATAAACGACAATGACGTGGTTAGCATCCGTTATTAATTATCAATGGATTCACATCCTAACTAATATAATAATTATTTATTTTGTATGTTTGCTACTATTCCAACTGTGGTCTTGAAAATTTTCATATACATACATTAACACTTATATTATAAAAAAAAAGTAAACGACAGAAATAATCTTTCTCTTTTTATTTAAATAGTTTAAAAGTGATTTATATTTCCATGGTGTTTGAAGACATTTTATTGTGTTCCTCTTTTGTTTTGAGAGTTTTTTAGTTATCTGTTGTAAATGAAATATTCAAAAAGACCGACAACGGGCACCTGAATCCGAAGTGCATTTATGTGTAAATATGAAAAAGCTGAAATGGATGACGCTAAAGTCTGTGGTCTCTACTTACCACTCTGGGTTACGGGCGTGATTTGTATTTAAATTTTAATTTTATTGTTATAATTTAAATTGTCAATTTTGTTTTAATTTACACGACGTTATACATTGCTTACATTTTGTAATGGTCGCCAAATAAACATACATACTTTGGGGGAAATACAGTGCTTGTTGACCTAATTTCTTACTTAACATTATAAATGCGAAAGTTTAGATGGATGGATGTCTGTTAGAGTTTGTAGCCTAAACGGCTGAACAAATCTCGATAAAATTTAGCATAGACATAGATGATAGTCTAGAAGAACATATAGGCTACTCACTTTTTTTTAATTCCTCGCGGACGGTGTCGCGGGCGAAAGCTAGTAATATATACAATATTCTTGAACATCGATGTAGAGTTCAAAGGAGTCATAAGCCATCGACATACATGATATAAATAAAACATTTATGTTGTAAATTCGAAACACGTTAACATCCGTTTATATACAAAACGCTACAAAATTGTTTGAAATGAGTGAATTATAAAACTTTTTAGATTCGCAGTAAATTATGTAAACGAGTAAAATATAAGGAATTTGCCGCGGATTGCCAAAAACTAGTTTAAGAATAGATTATTTTGTTATCGGAAAATAATAATTAATAATTCTCATAACTTAAAAAGGTTCTTTCGTTTTTTAAAAAATAAAGAATTTAAAATGAAGTCTGAACTATTAATAATAAAAAAATACACACTTTCTTTTATCTCAATATTATTAGTGTATAGAAAATTGCGACAAAGTTCGTAATTAATTCTCCATTGTTTGAAGGTTTGTAACAAAGTTTTAAAGGACCCCTATTATGCAAACCATAAAATAGCCATTTTTACGAAATTATTACAGTTTTAAAGGAGCAGTCGAAGGAAAGTCGATTTTTATAACGAAAATTGAAAGAAAAAAATATAACGCAAATTTGGACCACACCAAAAAAGGAGCGTATAATATTCCCGTCTATGTCAGCTACCCTTCAGTGAAAGTCCGGTCGAAATCGGCCCAGCCGTTTCGGAGATCACCCGGAACAAACGCGGCTTGCGGACAGACAGACACAGACAGACAGACAAAAAAATTTAAATGCGATTTTCGTTATCAGCAACGCAAATACATCATCCCGAAATCTGGAATTTTTCTATTGATATTACAAACAGACACTCCAATTTTATTATATGTATATAGATATACATAGATAAGCAACATTTAGTATAACAGTATTGCGTATCTGTTGTAATTTGAGTTCCATATATTTTCGTGATAAGTAATAGTTCCTACAAAACAAAGAACCGCTTTATACCAGAATAGCACTAAATTGAATTGTAAATAACAAAATAGATAGACTAGTTTTCTATTACATAGTTAATTCTATACATTTCCTGCCGTACCATTCATGTGATGAGCTGCAGAAGTTTAAACAAGAAATTCAGGAAACACAAATCATCGGGTAACATCTATGTGGTCGTATTATTTATAGAAGCGGCTTTCCTTTATTTAAACTTGTGTGAATGCTGCACATTAAGCCCTTATGGAAAGTAGTTATTTAATGAAAACCTTGTAAATGTATGCCAAATTTCATCAACTTATATTGACATCGATAAATTATTATTCGGCCTTGTTTAACCCATACAAAGTAAAGCCGATACTACTGCACAATTTAACTAAAGGGCAAGTTCGCATGAATGGGCGGGAATCTTAAATTGACGTTGTGAATAAAATTACATATGTTTAACATATAATGATTGAAAAAAAGGATGTCAATATTCATTTTTAAACGATGAATGTAAACCGTAATGAAGAAATAAGACAAAAGCAATTTACATTTCACGAATCGAAAGGCCTCGGCCAATTATTTCGTATCGTGCACTTTTTGCAGTTAACTTGGAAAAAGTTATAACGGGTTTTTGTATTGTATTTTTAACCAATACAGCTGGACACGCTACTAGAAAGTTATGTCATTTATTAGTAGTTATAAAGCGCCAATAGCCTAATAGTTAAGGGTACAGATTTCCGACCTGGTCGAGAGTTCGAATCCCGCCTTTCGATTATTGTCGTAAACCGCATCCTAGCACAAGCCTAATACTACAAGAAATATTAGTGGATTAATAAAAATCTGTTAATGTTAAACAAAAGTAAATGCGATTATGAATGTTTTGTATTTCAAAATATAACCACGTTTTCACTGTCAAAATACCTCAAAGAACTAGAAGGCTTGATGAATATTTTGTACACATGTTTCGTTGTAAGAATTTCTGGTTGTAGTAATCACTACTAAATATAGCCTTTCCACATTCCTGTTAAGTGTCCTAATGATGGGGAATGCAGTATATTTATTAACTATCCTCGCAGCCTGGCTCGGTGATATAATAATTAGCAAAAGAATTCTGTCGCCTGCAAGTTGTTTCAATTCGACGGCGCCAGTATACTATGAGCTAGGAGATTATTTTTAAAATCATTCGTTCATTATCTCGTTTGCATAATTAAATGTTATTCTTTACACGATATCGATTATTACATAATAACATATGTCTGACCAGTTTATCATAGAATATTAAACGTTGAAATATTTAATTTCCCAATGTTTACGAACGTGTAAATCTATATCTATACTAATATTATAAAGAGGAAAGATTTGTATTTTTGTATGTATTGAAATAACTCAAAAACTACTTGGCCGATTTCAAAAATTCTTTCACCATTAGAAAGGTAATTTTTCTGTGAGTAATATAGTTTTTTGATATTTTTTAATTCTTAAGCGGGCGAAATCGCGAGCAACAGCTAGTAAAAAATAAAATTGAAAAAAAATCGTACAATATGTTTTGTATTTAAAAATATAACCACGTTTTCACTGTCAAAATACCTCAAAGAACTAGAAGGCTTGATGAATATTTTGTACACATGCTTCGTTGTAAGAATTTCTGGTTGTAGTAATCACTACTAAATATAGCCTTTCCACATTCCTGTTAAGTGTCCTAATGATGGGGAATGCAGTATATTTATTAACTATCCTCGCAGCCTGGCTCGGTGATATAATAATTAACAAAAGAATTCTGTCGCCTGCAAGTTGTTTCAATTCGACGGCGCCAGTATACTATGAGCTAGGAGATTATTTTTATTATCAGTTACATTAGTAAGTTTTCATGTCATATCAATTTTGATTCAAATTATTTCGCAAATGATTTCCTTGTAGGTATATATAAAAAAAATTGCTTGATTTAAGATTTAAAAAAAATTGCTTGATTTAAGATTTAAAAAAAATTGCTTGATTTAAGATTTAAAAAAAATTGCTTGATTTAAGATTTAAAAAAATTTGCTTGATTTAAGATTTAAAAAAACACTGTTTTTTGGTTTATATCCATTGTGAGTTGTGCGATGTTTGATCGGATGCGCACGCGACGCTAACGTGCGCACATATGCGCGTCTGCCCAATGACTAGAAAATGTTTGTTAAGTCTTCGCAAGCTTTTACGTTACGAGAGAAAGAGATGGTTGCTATTGTCTTGAGATTAAGCTAGCTATGATGCTGTTTATTTTTATTATCAGTTACATTAGTAAGTTTTCATGTCATATCAATTTTGATTCAAATTATTTCGCAAATGATTTCCTTGTAGGTATATAAAAATAATGACTGAAATACTAGAATAACTTTAATTTTGATGGTTATAGACAGATATAGTTAAGAAAAAATCACAAACACGTTAAAATTTAGACCGCAGTTATTTCTAATGTCTAACTTTTTCTTATATTAAAATAAGCTTTGCAAACAACATAGTAAATATGAGTTATCTTACTAGTTTATTCCTTACTGTCTTACTAGTTTATTCCTTACTATCTTACTAGTTTATTCCTTACTATCTTACTAGTTTATTCCTTACTATCTTACTAGTTTATTCCTTACTATCTTACTAGTTTATTCCTTACTATCTTACTAGTTTATTCCTTACTATCTTACTAGTTTATTCCTTACTATCTTACTAGTTTATTCCTTACTATCTTACTAGTTTATTCCTTACTATCTTACTAGTTTATTCCTTACTGTCTTACTAGTCTTACTAATTTTAAATGCGAAAGTTTGTATGTGTGGATGGATTTTGTAAGAAAATATCTCCTAAACTAACGAATGGATATCCACGAAATTTGGCATAGATATAGAGCATAGTCTGGACACATAGGCTACTTATCCATTTTTTTAAATTCTGCGGGGACGCAGTCGCGAGCCAGCCAGTAATAAAATAAATGCGACAATTGGCAGCTATATAACAGATTATATTTTATTTATGTTCATTAGTTTATTAACATAAGTATAGACAATTATAAAATGTAATTATCCGGTATATTGACATTATCTTCGAAGTGTTTATTATTTTAAACATAAGGATTTTGATTCCAACGTCGCATGAGTTAGATGCCACGCCCCGGTTGGGCGAAGGAGAACACCGCGGGGTTTAGTGGGTAGTCCGGCCGAAATACAAGGCCGGGAGTCCCACACGAAACTGTCCCTGCTGCCCCCGCAGCACGGACGGTGCAGTGCGTAAAAGCATTCCGCGCGACAACCCAAAAAAAAAAAACGTCGCATGAGTTAGATGCCACGCCCCGGTTGGGCGAAGGAGACCACCGCGAGGTTTAGTGGGTAGTCCGGCCGAAAAATAAGGCCGGGAGTCCCACACGAAACTGACCCTGCTGCCCCCGCAGCACGGACGGTGCAGTGCGTAAAAGCATTTCGCGCGACAACCCAAAAAAAAAAACGTCGCATGAGTCTTATTTCAGTCCTCATCATCATCATCTCACTATACGTCACCACTGAAGGGCTCCGATCCTACCGTAAGTTAGGGGTGACTAGACCATATTCAACCACGCTAGCCCAGTGCGGGTTGGTTGACTTCACACATATTTTTAAATTTCTTCGCCGATATGTACAGGTTGCATCACGATGATTTCCTTCATCGTAAGAACGTTGGGTAAATAATGTACATTATATGAAAATCGAAAATCACATTGATACATGGCGGGATGTGAATCCAGGACCTTTAGATTATAAGTCAATGCTTAAACCCCTGAGCCACCGACGTCCTTCTTACTTCAGTGAGGGTATGAAATTTAAAGTAAAATAAACTAACTTCTAGGTTGGTGTAAACTTCAACAAAACCGAGGGGTAAAATTATTTATTGGGATAAGCATTGGCTTCTATGTATTGCTAATAATAAATATTGATTGTTTTTGTTTAGCCATTCCATTCATACACAATAATCAGCAATAAGTCCAGTATTATTAAATTCCTCTACAAAAATAATGAAAAAGTATCAAGCGCAAATACTTTAAATTACACATAATTATTTGTTTTGTCACGGTTTTAAATTACATAGTATTTCTAATTACGAATATAATATTGAATTTCAATAAATGTTTATAAATCTGCATACCATACAATAACAGTAGCGAAAAATGTACACACGCAAATCAAGTCAAATTCCACACAGATAAAATAAACAAGACTTGACAGATCTCGGTCTACAGATCTATAAAATAAAATCGACTCTACACATGATAAAAATAAGAATTCAAACCAGGTCGAAAAACACAAGTGAACGGCTCATCACTCTGCCACCAATGTTTACTTGCAAAATATTTACACGTATAGATGAGATAAAATTAAGCCGATTCAATCTTAACATCCGGTCTTTTTATACTTCACTGTATTTTATTTCGTTCTCTATTTTATAAACGACTAGCTTTAGCCCGTGACACCGTCCGCGTGGCATTAAAAATAAATAGAATAAGTAACCTATGTGTTCCAGACTATCCTCTACATCTATGCCAAATTTTCAGCAGTTTAGGCTACAAACTCTACAAAACATCCATCCATCTAAACTTTCGCATTTATAATATTAGTAAGATTTACATCGTTTATAATATATATTTAATTATAATATTTCATATGATGCCTTTCCTTCATCTCTATCCCTATTATTTTACTGAAATAAAATAATAAACAAATCGGTTGAAGACAACATCACTGGGATCTTAGTTACTTAGTAGGTAAATATTATATTCATAAAGTCCATGTTAAAGTACTAAAGTCTTCTATTTACATTTAAAACGCCCATTAATTGCGTTTCTAAAATCCTCAAGTACGCTATCGTGATTAGTTTAAATTTCACTGCTATTAAGCGACAACATCACTGAACTTAGATTAAGTATATTATTTTAACAAATTAGACAAAACATAATACGTATGCCACCAGGCGATCGCAATTTCCGTCAGATTGTAATTTACCTAATCTAACTATTGCTTGCGACACTATTTTAGATGCATTATTAATCAAACTAATATTATAAATGCGAAAGTTTAGATGGATGGATGGATGTTTGTTAGAGTTTGTAGCCTAAACGGCTGAACGGATCTGGATGAAGTTTTGCATAGATCTAGAGCATAGTCTGGAAGAACACATAGGCTATTTACTTTTTTTTTAAACTCCACGTGGACGGAGTCGCGGGCGAAAGCTAGTCTCCAATAAAGTGTATCGAGTTGTCATTTTGAATCAATCGGCTCTTAATGTCAAAATACGTCCTTTAAGTGAAGGAGTTGAATAAGCTATGAGTCGTCTGTTTACGTTTGGTGTAGTCAAATTGTAAACGTGCGGTATTCACAATCAATCAGTGACACATACAAACACAAATACTCGTACTACGCACGCCCTGGTTACCGTTATTCATGTTCTACTAACCAAACAAGTTTTTTGACTCGTACAGACAACAAGGGTCAATTTTTGTTGTACTATTTAGCTAGATTGTAGCTTTTTTTATACGAGAAGGGGTAACCGAGCAGCAGGAAGACTGAGGTGTTCATCGACGCCAATGGACAACGGCAATACCAGTTCAAATGCTTTGCCGATCTTGAAAATAAAAGTTGTAAAAGCACCAAATTGTTTGACGTGGAAATAGGAACATAATAGTTTTACATTGTAAAAATATTTATCAATACTTACACTCGATGTGTTAAGATAATTGTAGCTATCTATACTATTATAATAAAGCGTAAACACACACTTCTTTGTTGCCTAAGATATCAGCAATTACAGCACATTTTTGAATAATTCTTTTTTTGATAAAAAGCCCTACACTTACGTCACGCTAGGCTATATATTTTCTCGCCATTACACTTAGGGGGTAGATATTTTGGATAAAAACCCTAATGTGGGAAAGAGACCATAAGTTGCTGCCAACATCAAGGAAGCAAGATTGCTAAGGTTTGTCATGTCATGTCATTTTGACATTTGCTATTGATCATTTGACAAATGTAAACAATAAAATGAAATTTTTATAATTTTATGCGGATGAAGTCGCATGGGAACAGCTAGTACTTCGATAAAACATAACTTTGATCGAAGTTGCTATCATATACAGAAACTTTTAACAATTCATTACAGTTAGGTCTGAATGGTACTTACAATTGACACATAAACAATAACTGGGAGTGGTCCAACTTCGAAAGGTAATCTTACCTTTAATAGGTGTGAGTAATGAGCCGAAAATCCGTCCATTCTGTTTTGGTAACTTTATAACTGTCTATTAAACGATTTTTAAGAATGTTATTTTCTTATCTACACCGGTAGATGTAGAGCTGGAGAGAAATGGATGGATTACATGAAATGTGACGTAATCAAGAAGGGTGTGACAGCTGAGATGACGGAGGACAGATTAACCTGGAGGACGAAAAATTATTGCGTCGACCCTAAGAGAGTAGGATAAGGACGAGGAGATGATGAAAATTTCTTATCATTGACGAAATACATATTATCCAACAATTCAAGCACGTGTAGTCATGTTTGGGTTAACTGAGCAGTTCCTCGGTGTGCTTTATATAAGAGCGTGCGCACACCTGAAACTAAACTATCGCACAACTATTTAGTCTCGCTTTGATTCCTACGAGCTTATACGAAGGTGCGCACACTACTCGATTTAGTTGTGCAATTAAACAGTTGAATTTGCAGCGAAACAATCGACAATCGCACAACAGTATTGCGATAGTTTAGTCAAAGTGCCCGCTGTAAATATACTAATAAGTGACGTGTTGTTTCATAAACAAATAGAAAAATTAATCATAATGGTTAAAGGTTTTTGAACTTCTATTAAATATAATCGCTAACATGCACTAGTTTATTTTAATTACGTAGGACGACGCTGTTATCCTTGCCCTGGATTGTAATATTACACGACGTTTATGATATGTTGGATATTAAAAGATATGTGATTGCTACTAAATTAGAACTAAAATACAATAAAAAGTGATAATACAGGATGTTGAAAGAAATGTGTAGAAGTTATTATTCAGTCACATTTAAAAAAGAACTAGGCAAAGAAGGAAAATAATTAAGATATGAATAGTAATGAAATAGAACAAGTCGAAGACTGCTCTGAAGAATTGTTTCGAACAATTCCTGCTGCCGAGTTTAGTTATCGGACGACTCGACAGACCGCCAGGTACCATCCACACCATCTTGATGGCTGGCAATCCTTAACTGTGCCGTTTTTTGCCTTGCACAGCCGCGTTGTGGAATGGTCTGTCCTCGGCGGTATTTCCAAACCGCTACGTCTTAGGGTCCTTCAAAAAGCGAGCATATCTCCTCCTCAAAGGCCAGCAACGGATCTGCAGTTCCTCTGGTATTGCGGATGGGCGTCGATGAACACCTCGGTGTTACCGCTACTCGTTTGCCTCTTCTTTTATAAAAAAATGTCAATGAAATAAATTCTATTGCTGTCGAATAAATACCAAATTTAATTAATCAAATGTTTTCAAATGTATTATAGGTCAGTTAAGAATAGGAATTAGTACCGATGACCTCATACAATATACTCATGTGTCACGGCCCTAGTGACGTGAGTGTTTGTTTGGGATTCCAGAGGAGATCTTAAAATAATTAAATTAATTAATGTACTTTTCCTAGAACTGACACGGTGTTAAAAACACTTATTAATTGACAGACGCAGTTCATTGACGCAATTGAAGATACTATAAATAAACGGTTAGAGACCATATACAATAATATCGCTAGGAAAAATTATGGCGAGGTAAAGTATAGAAAAATATATTTTACTAATATTATAAGAACGTCGGGTAAATTATGTACATAATATGAAAATTCGAAAAATCGAAAACCACATTGGTACATGGCGGGATTCGAACCCAAGACCTGTAGATTACAATTCAAGTCGTTCTTACGGTGAAGGAAAACATCGTGATGCAACCTGCACATATCGGTGAAGAAATTCAAAGATATGTGTGAAGTCAACCAACCCGCACTTGGCCAGCGTGGTTGACTATGGCCTAGTCACCCTAACTTAGGATAGGCTCCGAGCCCCTCGGTGGGGACGTATAGTGAGCTGGTGATGATGAATATTATAAATGCGACAGTTTAGATAAATGGATGGCTGAATGGATGTTCGTTAGTGTTTGCAGCCTAAACTGCTGAATGGATCTCTATGAAATTTGCAAATGTAAACGATAGTCTGGAAGAACACATATTCTAATTACTTTTTTTTTATTTACACGCGATATAAAATACTATATCACTAATGTGTGGAGTTGGTTACTTTTGCTGTTTTATCTCATTTTTAGAAATTAACACCACACAAACCTTTTCTGTCGTCTTCAGAAAATTGACAAAAGGATCATCAAAATATTAAGTTATCAAATCTTTAGGATATTATTTGTTTAAAATAGTTTTCAAAATAAGAATACAACAATTTCAGTGGGATATAAGTATTTTGTGGTATAGAATTACTAACAACGGACAAAAGTTGTCGCGTCTGCGATGAATGTTATTGGTTTCCTACGTGACTTCACCTGAGTCTCTAAGCCAAAACAAACTCGGTTCTATTTCGCTTAAGTCGCACTACTTGCACTATGTTAGATGCAAGCCAATATTACTCTTTTAAAGGCTCATTGCTTTTTACTTATATATGATACCAGCTTTCGCCCGCAACTCCGCCTGCGAGGATTTAAAAAAAAAACAAAAGAAAGCAGCTTATGTGTTCTTCCAGACTATGTTCTACATCTTTTTTTTATAATATAAGGTGGCAAACGAGCAAGCGGCCACCTGAATCCACCGAAATGGAAAGCAACCGCTGCCCATAAATATCCGCAATTGCAGATGCGTTGCCTACCCTTAATTGACGGAGGGGGACATAAAGAGGACAATTCCCCTTCCTATGCCTCTCCTCCACCGTCAAAACCACTTTTCCTTCCCATCCTTTCCTCTTAAGAAAAGGGTGGAAAGGGAAAGGGACTAAAATTAGGCCTGAGTGTGGTGCCACTCATCAGACGAAACACGGAATTGCTTCCACTTCACGCCTGTTTTCTGTGTGGTCGTGGTATTACACCGGGTGAGCCGACCCATTCGTGCGAAGATGTTAAAGCGGGCTCTACCACTGTTAAAAATTAATCTGTACCAAATAATCAGCGAGATTCGTTAAGCGGTTTAGAAGGTGCGTAGTAACTAACATCCATCCCTCCATCCATTTATTATTCTTTTATATTATTAAACTTATGCATTTATTATTATATTATAAATTAATTAATAAGGTGTAAAATTTACTGTCACTTCACATATTTAGTATGAGGCTTATTGAACCGTTTAATGAAACATTAAATGGCTCTGAGTGCAAAAGTGTCGTGTTGGTGTTGGCCAATGTTTAAAACATTAATTTACTCCATGCAATATAAGTTTCATTAAACAGGTATTAAATTTATGTTCAATTATCCCATAAAATAGATAACTTATTACTAACATATTGATATAAATATTGTTATTACGGAATAGTTAGTAGAATAAATGTTATAAGCAAATGTTAAATTAATTATTAAATTGTTAAGAGAAATGTGCAATATGATTTTTCAAACCGATGCTTTACTGGTAGACCTAGAAAGAGATGGATGGATTGCGTGAAAGGTGACATAATCAAAAAGGGAGTGATGACTGAGATGACGTATGATAGAGTTATTTGGAGGACAAAACCTGTTGTGCCGACCCTACGGGAATAGGATAAGGAGGATGATGAAGATGCTTTACTAGAATCTTGTTTAAAATATAACAGATATCAACTTTCTTTTACCATTAAAAAGCTACGTTATCAGTGAGTAACATAGGCTATACTTTTTATCATTTTTTAATTTCACGCGGGCAACAGCTAGTATATGATAAGTTGGCAAGCGAGCAAGCGGCCACATGAATCAGCCGAAAAAGGGAAGTGACCCATATACATCCGCAATTGCAGATGCATTGCCTACCCTTACCGACAGAGGAGGAGAAGCACATAAAGAGGATATTTCCCCTTCCTATGCGTCTCCTCCACCGTGAAGTTCTTGAAGCTTTCATTATAAAGAACTTTGATATTAGTAATTTCCTCATTCGATGATCCATTCAACTTTACCAATTCATTTTTCTGCATTCAAAAATCACCAAGTTGAATTTGTATACTTATCAGTCGGTTTATAACAAAGGTTCCATTATAGCAAAATACTGATTACAAAACCGAATGTCTTGTTCACTAGTGCCGAGTAGTGATAGAAATAACGTGGGAGTTAATTTATTCAGGATAATTATAATCCTACTCATGCAGCAGATAAGTCCTAATTATTATAGATATCTTACTATCTGAAGGTTAAAAATCCATTCACTTTGGTTGGATTGAAATACGATATCTGTTCTCTGTGTCGTTGTAAGACTAAATAATAGCCGAGAAGAGATAAATCCGTAGATGTATTAATGTGGTAGAGCTGACTGGCCTCAAGACCACGTCAATTAAATATCCGTGATCTGTGTCTATCCCTTTACGAATGTAAATTGTGTTGTTATTACGAACTAGTTAAGCATCTTCATCATCCTCCTTATCCTACTCCCGTAGGGTCGGCGCAATAGGTTTTTGTCCTCCACATAACTCTATCATACGTCATCTCAGCTCACCCCCTTTTTGATCAGGTCACCTTTCACGCAATCTCTTTCCCATCTTCGTACCCTTCCACACTCATTACTAACGTTCTCCTTGTTACATGCGATTCATCCCTCCTCATAACATGCCCATACCATGCTAACCTTTTACTCCTCACGTTATTAGAACTAGATATTATCTTATCTATTTACTTTCTTCTTTTCTTTTATTCTATAACGTTTTTTTATCTATACTAACATTATAAATAGGATTGTGTATTTTTGGATTTCTGTATGTATTTAATTAACTTAAAAACTACTTGGTCGATTACAAAAATTCTTTCACCTTTAAAAAGCTACGTTAGTGACCATAGGACATATTTTTTATTATTTTTTTAATTTCAAGCGAGCGAAGTCGGATAAGGGTGGGCAACGCATCTGCAATTGCGGATGTCTATGGGCAGCGGTCGCTTCGCCATTTTGGCGGATTCAGGTGGCCGCTTGCTCGTTTGCCACCTTATGTTATAAAAAAAAAAAAGTCGCGAGCAACAGCTAGTAACAAATATTATTAACATCTAATCGGTACAATACGAATTATTAACCACAATGAATTCAACAATTTTAGTAGTGTTAATGATGTCATAAACTAAATTTAGTCATTCACAATCATTCAAAATAATAATTAAAGCATAGTTAATTAAAACAAAGAGGAGAAGTAACATAAATTCATCGAGGCGCCAGTTTTTTTGGCAACACGTGTACACGGAGACTGTCGCCAGATATTTGGCTTTGATACTTGATATCCAATTAGCACGTCAAAATGGTTTGAAAAAATACTAATTAATACTTTTGAGAAACGCTACATTTGTTTTAAATAATTACTCTAACAAGATTGATTAGTCAGAATATTTAGAGATTTTTAATGATGTGTCTTCGCTTGCATTCATTTACCAAATACGTGTACAATCACGGAATATGGCGGTGTTCCATTATAGTCGTTTGAAAGTTTTGTACGTAATGATACGACGCGGAATAATAACAAATACTTGGCTAATTGGTTTTTATTATTATCCCGTCGTTTGCACAATTCACTGCTACGTAACTGGTTATTTGTAAGAAGAGGCGGAGTCTGTCTAGTTTTATGGAACAACGTATTTATTCTGAAAATGGAACGCCGCGGATTTCTGCGAGTGTACATCACATACATAAGTATAACGGGGCGAAATGTTTCTTAATTTTTGAACGATTAAAGTTACTGGCAACTAATAATTTTACTGGCTGAATGTGCATCGTGCATGATAGATGTCAAGATGACGATAGAATGACTGATGACAGTTGTCATTGAATGGTGGAAAGATGCGCTTTGTTATTATAAAATCAATTGGTTAATATCTGTAAATGTTTACAATTCGTTTAGAGTGTGTTGTGAAGTTATCAATTAAGATGGTGGTCAACTAAGCACACAACACACACACAATGGAAGATCGTTACCGTGTATATGATCTACCTTCGGAATTGAATTCTACAAACCGCTCGTCACTCCGACAAGTACATGACATTCCTCACATTTAAAAAACAAAAAAGTTCTTTATTCAAATAATTTAAATGCTAGTATAATCTTATCACGTTTTTCTAACGTCTGTGACAATTATATAATCATGAACTACCAGCAGCTACGGAAAATAGAAGCAATATTCAAAGTATATAGATTGTATTCAATGCAATACACATTTATAGTAGAAACGGAAATCGCATTTCACATGCAGTATCGGTTGAATAAATTACCGCCAATGAATAAGTTACCGAACTTAGCGCAAAGCAATTTACTTGAAATGGACAAACTACATTACGCCGGAGTCCTTTCATTCGGTCACAAAAAGCTTTTAGTGTTCGAAATTTTAGACACAAGTGCATTAGTCTCGAAGCTCCAAAGTTCTAAAGAAATTATGGTTATTTTTTTTAGAAAATAATTTAAGTAATTAAGCCTGAGTGACATTAACACAATCTATCTATCTATCTATACATATAATAAAATTGGAGTGTCTGTTTGTAATATCAAAAGAAAAATTCCAGATTTCGGGAAGATGATGTATTTGCGTTGCTGAAAACGAAAATCGCATTTAATTTTTTTTTGTCTGTTTGTTCCGGGTAATCTCCGAAACGGTTGGGCCGATTTCGACCGGACTTTCACTGAAGGGTAGTTGACATAGACGGGCATATTATAGGCTACTTTTTTATCTTAATATTGCGTAGACGAAGTCGCGGGCACCAGCTAGTCCTAGATAAGATTAAGGATTTATATCTGAATTTTTATTTCCTGATTGGTTAACCTAAAAAATACAAATGTACAATGTAAGGAACATTTTCCTCGACTAAAAAATAATCATAAAGTTTTTTTTTTAAGATTTCTTTTAGGGGAATTAGGACGAAGGGTGAAGAAGCTGACGAGAGCATTTACAAAACTCATACGTCGACTGCTATGAAGACGGAATATAATTTAGGGGGTGAAAATGACATTGTGGGAGATAAATTTGCAACGATTCTTTTTCCTTTTAGATCTTGAACTAGAATAATAACATTCCTTCACTCTTGTTCCTATTTACAACTACTTCAGTAAAATATTTTATCATGTCAATTTCCGATATGTCAAATTTTGACCTATTTGATAGCGAATATTAATGGCTAGTGGAAACAGATAACAAAAGTCTTAATTCATATTTAGCATTAATTTATAGCCTATTTAATGTTAAATGATCGTATAGCCAGAGGTATTTATTTGTAATATTTTCTAATCGGAATTGATAGGTGGCGCTGTCATTGTAATAATGCAATCGGTTCCAATTATAAATCTAAGTCATACTGAACCAACTCTACCACAAGCAAAATTTTATCAAAACCTATCACTACGTGTCATCCCGAAAATACATTCTTCAGTCGCATGGACGAAAGAATTTAAAACAAAAAAGATCATTAGTAGTTCAATATAGCCATCGATTTTATTTAAATTTAAACATTCCGTGACACTAAAGGACTGACGTCGACAATCAGTTCACGGATCTGTCGATTATACTTATCCCTTTCTTTCAGTTTGAAATTGATAGCATTTGCGGGAATCGGTAAAAATAAATTGTACCAGTCCACTTTTCACTGACACGAATCTGTCCTTCAAATGGCGTCGGGAATTCTACCGGCTAGACGTCTCAGTGACTCCACGGAAAATACTTATGTCTTTTAATATATTAAAGCGACATGTTTAACGCCATCCTATTTTAAGATTATTAATGGATGAACTGTCGCGCACTACTGCGTTTTGTTAATAAAATCAAAGAAAAGGTATTTAAAACAAGCACAATGAATTGATAAATAAATGAAAAATGTGACATGAATATTTTGTCATCCGAAAAACTAATATAAGACTAGTTGCAACTGAAGCCAATGTTTGTTTACCCAAAAGGCACATGACTTTGATTTCACAATGCAGTAACGAGTAACTTAGATAGCAAAGGAATTGCTAATTCTAATCTTAGTTGATAACTTGAAATCAAGGCAATTTGTGAGGCCACACGGATAATTGTGAACTTGCCGATATACACGGACTGATTCAAATATGGCAAATATTCAAACATAAGATGGCAAACGGGCAAACGAACACCTCAATCCGCTAAAATGGCGAAAAGACCGTTGCCCATAAACATCCGTAAATGCAGATGCGTTGCCCACCCTTAATCGACGGCGGAGACGAATATAAAGAGGATATATCCCCTTCCTATGGATTTCCTCCACCGTCTAATCCACTTTCATATCCTATCTTTTCCTTAAAAATGAGTGGAAATGGAAAGGGACTAGAATTACATCTAGAGGAATTGCTCCCACTGCACGTCTGTATTCCGTTTGGTCGTGGTATTTCACCGGGCGAGCCGGCCCTTTCGTGCCAATATCTTAAAACGGGCTCTACCACTGTTGTGTATTGAAAACGTCAAGCGTCCGGCGTTCTTCTAGCAGTATCAGCGACTACAAACTGATGAGCGCGTATGCCGAAAGACTATTGCTTATCGACCAACAACAATGCTTAAAACTAGCGTTACCGACTGCTTCAATCAATATCATATCTCTCAATTCCAGTTACAATAAGTACTGTGTAGTACTATCGCTGTATTGTGCTAAGAAAGATAATGGTGTTAAACAAGGAGAGATAAATGAATAAAAAAACGTTGATATCTATTCATCGACGCGTTTAATAGGTATTGTATCTTTATTTAGATGATTAATAAAAATGATTAATAAAATATTCCATAGTGAATTAGTTATAATAGATATAGGATATTTTTATTTTCATGTTAATGTCCTAATTATTTATAGATTAAGGTGTCAGTGTACTAGTAACCAGCGAATTAGTTTGGGTGTGAATAATCGATAACAGTGTTTGTACAACACTAACGTAGATCAGATATAAAGGTCATTGACATTTAGATACAATTAGTAACATCAATCATATCTATCAAGGTGTGTATTATTGTCTGTGTAAACGATTTCACTGTTCCAAAATATAGTAGGTCACCGCTCCTACATTTTATCACGAAGTTTTTATGATATAACTAGCTTTCGCTCGCGACTCCGTCCGCGTGGTATTAAAAAAAACAAAAGTGAGTAGTCTATGTGTTCTTCCAGACTATCCTCTACATCTATACCAAATTTCATCGAAATCCGGTCAGTCGTTTAGGCTACAAACTCTAACAAACATCCATCCATCCATCTAAACTTTCGCATTTATAATATTAGTATGATTAGTATGAAATAAATGAATTAGTATTTAGTTACGTAATGGTATCAGTGCGAATTATATAGCAGTTTTCGACTACTAAAAACCATATAAAAGTATATTCTTTTTATTAAATGTCAGCATTTTTTTCTTTCTGTTGTTAAATTTACCTGAAAGGGAAGGCATTGGCTCCTTAAGCACAGGATTTCCTATTAAAGAGCCAAGGCGATATTGATCCTGTAATCAATTATACAATAAAGAATCTTCATTATTATTATTATATTTCGATAATCAAAGCCCTCGAATAAAGATGTGCGTTTATTGTTGTGAATTGAATATTTTTAAAATATAAAAGTTTTCGTTTCCCTGTCGTCGTGTAGTGGGTTCTTGCAATCAATAAAACGTTTATCTTGTGGTCATCTACCTACGCGGTGACTTGAATACTTATCGGCGTAAATGTAAATATTTATCGATACTAATATAACGAAATCACTTTTATGCTCATTTAAAAGTGACCGGAAAATATTTGCATACATGTGAATATTTTAAAATTCCACGTTAGTAAAGATTTTATTGCCAATTTTTTATTGACTAAATGTTGCAAAAAGCTGTGATAAAATAAAAATGTTTATTTCATGATTTTATTTAACAAGATTTATGAGTGTTATAAAAAAGCACTATAGTAAATTCTTTACAACTAATCACGTAAACTATTTCTAGAGTTAGGTCTGCTCGTAGTTAACTGATCACTAAATCTTATTTTCTATTAGATCTGGGGCGAGGATATAAAATAAACATTAGCGAATTTATTGAGAACGGAGTAAAAACCAAATACTCTAGTAAAATAAATATTATATATAGGAAGCCAGAATGACGATAGCACGGAATGTTTATATGTTCTGTATAAGTACGGTTCATACGCTAAATGTTGCCGTAAATTTGTTAAGTAATAGAATCAGTATAAAGTTTGTGTAAAATTGTAAAAAAAACAACACTTTAAATATGAAACATAAAAAAAAGTGTTTCACGTTCGACATTACAATATTACCTACTTGATACTTCTTACTATACAAACTCTAACATCCATCCATCTAAACTTTCACATTTATGTTATTAATTGTATTACCGTTATTATGAATGCAAAAGTTTAGATAAATGGATGTTTGATAGAGTTTGTAGCCTAAACGGCTGAATGGATCTCCATGCAATTTGGCATAGATGTAGTGGATATTCTAAAAGAACACATAGGCTATTTACTTTCGTTTTAATTCCACGCGGACGGAGTCGCTGGCGAAAGCTAGTTTATATATTGTAAATGGTTTGTCTACTTCACAATTTTCCGTAAGTTTTTAGTCTTTTAGAGCGTCGGTGGCTTAGTGGTTTAAACACTTGACTTGTAATCTACAGGTCTTGGGTTCGAATTCCGCTATGCACCAATGTGATTTTCGATTTTTCGAATTTTCATATGTACATAATTCACCCGACGTTCTTACGGTGAAGGAAACATTGTGATGCAACCTACACGTATTGGCGAAGAAATTCAAATATATGTGAGAAGTCAACCAACCCGCACTGAGCCAGCGTGGTTGACTATGGCCTAGTCACCCCAACTTAAGGTAGGCTCCGAGCCCCTCGGCGGGGACGTATAGTGAGCTGGTGATGATGATGACGATGATGATTATCAATGTTTTTAGTATCTGTAGGTATGAAATTAAACTTTAATTGCACGGTGACATATTCACACGATGAAGGAAAATCTACATTGACATTTAAATGCCGTACATTGACTCATCTGCGCACACGCATATTGAGATCATTTTCATTAATTTATTTTGGCAAAAGTTCGTTAGTAATAAAATATTTTATTACCACACATGTAACCTATTTCGTGTTTTGCTAACGATGAGACTGGGTTCTACTTTTCAGGAGAATTCAATAATAATTATTATTAACCCGTATATCTATGTTCCACCATGATATAATTTATTACATAACATTTATCGACTACTACTTTAGCCTGCAATCGTTAATCATAAAAAAAACCAAAGATAGTTATTAAATTATTATTTTTTTATATTATATTATAAGGTGGCAAGCGTGCGACCAATTGAATTCACCGAGAGCGAAGCTATATGCTGCCCATAATCCGCAATTGCAGATGCGTTGCCTAACCTTAATCAACGGAGAAGGAGACGCACATAAAGAGGATATTTCCCCGTTCTATGCGACTCTTTCACCGTCAAATTTCCCTTTCCATTCTTTCCGTTTAAGAAAATGGTGAGAAAGGAAAGGATTTGTTAATAATATGTCTGTTTCTTTATTCGATAATAATAATCGATCAAAGCATAGAATTGTTTTATCGCTCTAACGTCCATTTAATTAATTTATGGTCTATAATTGGACGGTGGACATTTGATAGCAATGAAACTAGTTAATTTATTTCCTTCCAGTTTAAATTGTTGGAACTTTACAAAGACAATTAAAAGTGTAATCATCTGGGAACCATCTGTTTTACAAATTGTTGGAAATGTTTCTATTTAATATAATATGTACATATGTATATAGTGGTATAAAATATACTAGCTTTCGCCCGCGACTCCATCCGCGCGGATTTAAAAAAAAAACAAATGCAAGTAGCGTATGTGTTCTTCCAGACTATCCTCTACATCTATGCCAAATTTCACCGAAATCCGTTCAGCCGTATAGGCTACAAACTCTAATAAACATCCATCCATCCATCTAAACTTTCGCATTTATAATATTAGTATGATTTGAACTAATAAATAAAAAATAAAACTTTTTAAACTGAAATTAATGATAATTTACACAATTTCTAGTATCAAGCTAGATATTAAGCGATATGTACATGTATTTGGTTAACTGAAAACCTAATAAAAATCATATAATTATAGACCTTCTAAATAAATAAAACAGTGGTAGAGCCCGCTTTAACATCGTACGAATAGGACGGCTCGCCCGGTGTAATACCACGACCACACAGAAGACAGGCGGGAAGTGGGAGCAATTCCGCGTTTCGTCCAATGAGTGTGGTGCCGGAGGCCTTATTTTAGTCCCTTTTCCTTTCCACCTTTTTCTTAAGAGGAAAGAATGGGAAGGAAAAGTGGATTTGAACGTGGAAGAGACGCATCGGAAATGGAAATATCCTCTTTATGTGCGTCTCCTCTGTCGAACAAGGTTAGGCAACGCATCTGCAATTGCGGATCTCTATGGGCAGTGGTCGCTTCGCCATTTCGGCGGATTCAGGTGGCCACTCGCTCGTTTGCCACCTAATAATATAAAAAAGTCCACTTTGTTACGCCATATCTTTGCATTTACATTAATAAACACAGCAGTGATACTTTTATAGTGGAATGTATGACACTATTACCCTCATAACCTTAAACTCCAAACATGTAAAAAGACAGAAATTAAATGACTACATGTTATGTGTAACGTACAAATTGCAAGATCCTACTTAATACCAAAACGTAAACAATTACTATAAAAGCCATATGGTGTAATGAGCGAGGAATCTCTGACTGTACACTCATTGATTTGTGTTCAATGCAACAGGCGTTGATTGTAAACATGTAACGTGCTGTGACCAATGTAAATGTAACACCGACACAACGACTTTGTACAGTCAGTTGAATATGTATACATTTACAAAACTTGTATAGGGACTTCGGTTTCAAAAAAAATATGCACGTATTCATCAATAGCATGAAATCGTTGCATACAGACGGATTCGTGCATTCAATTCAAAGGCGTTTACTTTGTAATTGTATACATATTTATAAATCTGACTGTACAAAATTATAATATTACAAACATGATCTATATCTATACTATTATAATAAAGGGTAAACACACATTTCTTTGTTGCCTAAGATTTCAGCAATTACAGCATATTTGTGAACAATTCTTTTTTTAATAAAAAGCCCTACACTTACGTCACGCCTTAGGCTATATATTTTCACGCCATTAAACTTAGGGGGTAAACATTTTGGAAAAAAACCCTAATGTTGGAAAGAGACCATAAGTTGTTACCAACATCAAGGAAGCAAGATTGCCATAGTAACATAATTGGTATTTTGACATTTGCAATTGAGAATTTGACAAATGTAAACAATAAAATAAAATTTTCATAATTTTATGTAGATGAAGCCGCAAGGGAACAGCTAGTTATATTATAAAAGCGTATGTTTAGATGTATATATTAATGGATTGTATGGAATAACGTATAGGCAACATTTTGTCTTGGAAAAGTGCACTGTCACTATGGGATATGATTGTTTTTTTTTATATAAGTTCAGCAACAAAAAAAGACTCATTTATCTTATCCACGCAGACGAAGTTGCGGATAACAGTAGTATATTTATGTTTTGTCTGTGATTTTAAATCAGGCGGGTGTAACTGTGTGACGTAGTCGTAAGGAATACTATAGGGAATTGTCAAGTTTACATGTTTGTACATTAAAAAGTTTCAAATAGAGATCGTAGAAATTCTTACTATTAAAATTTCAAATTGGTCCGTAGAGAGTACGAGGTGTAGATAAAGTTTTTAGAACCGCTTGAGACAAAAGAAGTTCGTAAGCCCTCGTGATTAAGTTTTCGCTGAGAAAATCTAGCCATACTTAACACTTAAATACGGCAGTTTATTTTTGCAAAGAATTAACAAAAGTTGTTACATTTAATGTGTGTGTGTTTTTACCCGATTGATAAAAGGCACAACATTTTTCGCGTCTATTTTTATGTATGTAGGCTCGTTTAGGTGGCCTAGAGATCTAAAGCCTAAACAACTAAACCGATTTTGACGAATGAGGTATCATTCAATTCGTCTTCTTTCCCGGAGTGTCCAACAAATTTTAGAATTACATAGATTTCTTTGATTTTTTGACCGACTTCCCAAAAGAAGGATGTTGAATGTTGCACAATTATTCACAAGTCGTTGAATGGCAGTTATTAAAGATTATGCATTCAAGTTCAATTGAAAGACCATCGAAGACACGTCATGCTGTCATGTCGTGATTGCTTTATGAATTCTAAGTACAAATTATCTCTGACTGCAGATGATAATTTTTGGCAAACCGCATAATAGGATATTATAAATTCTCAACTGTATACCATTACTTGTGTGTAGATATAAAAACGTTTTGATAATAAAACAAATGTGAGTATATCAACGTTGATGAAAGAATGTGATTGCAAAGAGGTACGCCTACACTACGTACTACGTCCGTTGTAAAAACTATTTAATTAATTATTGCTTAAATTATTAATTTATTAGCACTAGAACTTCAATGACCATGACGCCATTTTAATTTATCCAATACTCAATTATCATTTAAATTATTGTCGTGCCGTAATAAAATTGTGGTTAACATTCCAAAGACGTAGGATCATAGGCACGAGCTCAAGGTGTACTCTTATTCATCAGTGTATTTTTGCTATGTTGTATTTTTTTTATTTTTTGCCAAAATAATGGCCGTTTACACGAGGAATCGTGAGATTTTAACGATACTGAAAGAGAGCACTCGGTGCTCGATTTTCGTTAAGATTGTGTTAGGTTAAAGGTTACTTAATATTATAAACGCGAAAGTTTAGATGGATGTTTGTTAGACGTAAACGGCGGATCTCGATGAAATTTGGCATCGACGTAGAGGATAGTCTGGAAGACTACTTAGTATTGTTTTTTTTTTAAATTTCACGCGGACGGAAATAAAATAAATATAACGTGGATACATCTCTGATGATATCGTTGATTTTGTCGCGCGACAAGGCACGCGCGGCGATCGGCGGCGCGTGCGCCTTCACAAAGAACGCCATATTCGCGTGTAGTATGACCATGCGTTGTTGTTTATTTAACTTTCGGTGAAGTTGACGGAAATTAACATTTTCTTTAATGTTATTGTTTTCTTTCTATATGATCGCCAAATATCCTATTCTAACACTGTGTGTTGAATTGTGGTCTCTTGTAATCAGAACGAATTCGCCGATTTTAAATACCATATAGTTAGTCATTTGTGATGCGTAATTATTGCATAAACTAAATATAAATTGACCTTCGACATCTCAGTAACCAGTTAATAAGGTTTTGTGTGGGTCAGTGATAAAACAGTTATGTGCTTTATCACATAAGCAGTTGTAGTAATATTAGTATAATTCTTTATTGTAGTACTTTTGTGTCCTAGACTATTTTTTTACAAGTAAAACGTGATATCTTTATAGCATTTGAATCTAAAAGAAGTCGAGTTAATAATGGAAATTGTGTGAAATTAGAATGCAATTATTACGTTGCAATTGCTGTAAAATTGAAATTTATTATTTGCAACCACTTTTTTTTAATAATTTGCTTTTAAACTTTCTGATATAAATTGTTTGGCCGAGATTTACGTCTTCGCAATGTAAAAGTTTTTTCTGAATTCAATTTAAGTCTTTTCCTATTTCCTACAAAATTAAGTATTTGAATTCAAATAGTGTCGGGATTAAAATTTACGATTCCAATAAATCTTTCAGCTATTTAATTTAAATCAAGCTACATTTATACTTTTACACAAAACTAAGTGAATATTTAAGAAGGAGAAAAAAAAGTACGTATTATTTTTCATCTGACATTTTGTCAAATAAATCCCTTTTCAAGTTCAATTAAATAAATAAATAAAACACTATTTATTGACCAAAAAATCACAAGGAATAAAAAAAAATTACAGAACATATTAATGAGACAAAACCAAAAAAAAAATTCTTGGCCAAAAGGAGAAGGCTCAGCTGATGCGGTCTCCAGCTTATCACTGAAGTCCGCGCTGGTTTTCAGCCTCCCCTTAACTACTAGTACATGGTTCAGTTTATGATGCAGGGGCAGTTGATATATTATATAAGGCATCATTGCACTTATGTGTGTGTGTGTGTGTCTGTGTGTGTTAGCTAATCTCTAGCTAATGTATATCCTGATTATTGTAAATTAGTAGTGTACAGTTTAACTAATCAAGCCAACATTTAGTTACAGCCCTAATTTGCAAATTGACGAATAAATTAATTACTAAAGATATTATCGATGTTGAATCAAACACTTAAGCTGATTGCTGACCTGTTATTTAAATTATCTACGCTATTATTCAATTGTAAATCATTTACTGTCGTATTTATTTAATAGAAATAATTAACTAATCACGTATAAATCTATCATCTTACTTCTTATGTTACTAATATTATAAATGCGAAAGTTTAGATGGATGGATGGATGTTTGTTAGTTTGTAGCTTAAACTGCCGAACAGATCTCTATAAAATTTGGCGTAGATGTAGAGGATAGTCTGGAAGAACACACGGGCAACTTACTTTTTTAATTTTACGAAGACGGAGTCGCGGGCGAAGGCTAGTCTATCATAAACTTTCATACTTTTTAATCGTTTATAAAAAATAAACCTTTAAATAAATGTAATGAATTATGCATCGTTTTTATTCGTTATTGAATCAAGTAAATTGTTAGTTTTTTTGTTTTAAACGGAATCTTAAAAAATCTGGTCAACAAAAGCCTTTTCTTGTTTAAACATAAGAAGGTGAATAAATTAACGAAGCTTAAGTAGCGGTTAAACATTACCCTGTCCACTGATACTGCGCTGAGGATGGTAAATAAGCGCCTAATTTATTACAACTGCAGTCACTGACAATGCAACGTATAAGTGAATGCAGGTTGCTTTTTGTAAGGAAGTACTACTAGGAAATATAATAAGATCATCTTTAACTTCCTCCTTATCCTACTCACGTAGTGGCGCAACAGATTTTTATCCTCCACATAACTCTATCATCCGTCATCTCAATCATCACTCACCTCTTGATCATGTCACATTTCACGTAATCCATCCATCACTTTCTAGGTCTACCTCTACCGGCGTACCTCACTCATAACTAACGTTCTTCTTGTTACATTCGATTCGTCCCTCCTCATAACATGCCCATACCATGCTATAATATAATAAGATACATCCGTTGTTTAATCTTGTTGGTAGAGTAAGGCCGTTTGTACACAATGCAACGTATATCGTCGAAATTAATATACTATCGTTCAGTACACATAACGATGAATCGTCGACTCGAGTTGTCTATTCAGTCGGTACAAATATATCTACAAAACAGCTTGCGAGCGACTGGATTTACCGTTGACAGAAATATCAACGATGACTAGAATCGGTAGGTTTCAAAATTTACATCAACTTGTTCACCAAAGGCCTATAATGTGATCGCAACTCATAATTTATCAACAAACTAGCTGTTCCCATGCCATTTCATCCGCATAAAATTATAAAATTTCATTTTATTGTTTACATTTGTCAAAATATCAATAGCAAATGTCAAAATGACATGACATGACAAACCTTAGCAATCTTGCTTCCTTGATGTTGGCAGCAACTTATGGTCTCTTTCCCACATTAGGGTTTTTATCCAAAATATTTATCCCTAAGTTTAATGCCGTGAAAATATATAGCCTAAAGCGTGACGTAAGTGTAGGGCTTTTTATTATTATAAAAAAAGAATTATTCAAAAATATGCTGTAATTGCTGACATCTTAGGCAACAAAGAAGTGTGTGTTTACGCTTTATTATATTAAATATAGATAATCTATATTAGAATGTAGAAATGGTCAAAACATCAGAGAAACTGGTTTATATAAATCGTCGAACAGAACACCGACAAAGGGTTGGTTTCTTGAATCTCTATTTCACAAAGTTTTTGAATTTTAAATTAAACGAAGATGAGCTCAGTCTTTGTGTAAACCTTTCCTTTTTATCTTAACTAGCAAGTCTAAATGCGTTTAAATTCACGGATAAGCTCCGCGGTTACTTTGTTAGAATGATTGCGGCCTTTTTAAAACTCGTTTATACGCCGCGTTGGTTAAAATGTTCAATTACAGAATAAATAACAAACGTTTTTAAATTATATTCTTTTAATATCAATCCTTAAGGAGTAGATGGTGATTTTCAATTTTAATGAAATTATTGCTGTTTACTTTTCACTATAAATCTTAACCGTATAAACTTTATTAAAAGTTAGGTGAAGTGCAAAAGCCTTGTTCCAAGATTACTTGGAATTTTAAAATTTTAAAATTCTCTAGAAATCTATACTATCTATACTATTATAATAAAGCGTAAACACACACTTCTTTGTTGCCTAAGATGTTAGCAATTACAGCATATTTTTGAATAATTCTTTTTTTAATAAAAAGTCCTACACTTACGTCATGCTTTAGGCTATATATTTTCACGCCATTAAACTTAGGGGGTAAATATTTTGGATAAAAACCCTAATGTGGGAAAGAGACCATATGTTGCTGCCAACATCAAGAAAGAAAGATTGCTAAGGTTTGTCATGTCATGTCATGTCATTTTGACATTTGCTATTGATAATTTGACAAATGTAAACAATAAAATAAAGCTTTTATAATTTCATGCGGATGAATCCGCACGCGAACAGCTAGTGTATTATATTTTCGTTACTCGCAAATTTCAACAAAAACTATTAAATCCTGTTTTTTATTTCTTCACTTTAAACCAATAATGCATTTTAAACTAATAAAGATTCCAACATACAGCTAACATATTTTACCTTTGAGTTTAAATTTACCTGACGACACTGGAAGCACGAACTCCGACAAAATGGTAGTGATAAAGCATTTTTGTTGTCAGCTATTAGCATCCAACTGAGAAAATGATATACCGTCTGAGAACAAGAAAATTATTCCGCGTTACACTTCGAGTGTTACATGAATTATTTAAGTTACTCTCTACAATATAGTTTGTTAGATATAAAAGTTTCTTTTCAAAACCTAAAATAATCATACTTCATATCATACTAATCACACTTAATATTACTCGTATAAATGCGAAAGTTTAGATGGATGGATGTTTGTTAGAGTTTGTAGCCTAAACGGTTGAACAGATTTCAATGAAATTTGGTACAGATGTAGAGGATAGTCTGGAAGAACACATAGGCTACTCACTTTTGTTTTTTTAATTCCACGCGGACGGAGTCGCGTGCGAAAACTAGTTGATCATAAACAAAAGTCTTCTAAAACTATGAAACAGTAGAGTAATAATAAAGAAAAGCAGTTTTTTCCCAAACTATAATCTTGCAGAAGTTTTAAATTCTCTGATATGGATTTGTTTACATCTAACAAGAACTAGACAATGCATCATCATCATCATCATCATCATCTCCTTATCCTACTCCCGTAGGGTCGGCGCAACAGGTTTTTGTCCTCCACATAACTCTATCATACGTCATCTCAGTCATCACTCCCTTTTTGATCATGACACCTTTTACACAATCCATCCATCTCTTTCTAGGTCTACCTCTACCGATGTACCCTTCCACATTCACAACTAACGTTGTCCTTGTAACATGCGATTCATCCCTCCTCATAACATGCCCATACCATGCTAACCTTTTACTCCTTACCTTCTCTACTACGGGGGCTACTCTCAAACTTCATCCTTCGCAAGAAAGTCGATCTTAGGTCCATATTTGCGTTAGCTTGATTTTCCAGTTCTATACCTATTTCTGTTTCCTGAGCTTTGACTTACGTGTACTTTGACGTGTCGGTTTAAAGATTTGATCTTTACAAAGTATAACTAATAACCATTAAATATGTATACTAGTCGGTGAACCGTAATAAACAATTTAACACATTCCCCTTTAGCCTTTAATTAATTTTGTACAACATAAAGTTTGTTTACCAAAGTTGCGCGTGTTAAGCTTTCAAGAAACTCATTCGAAGTCATTAATCTTTTATATCTAGCAACTTGTTAGGAGTTGTATAAAGCAGATTGCACGACGCTGTAATTACATTCAGTAGATTGATTCTAAAGAAAATGTCAAATGTAATAACCATTAGTAACAGTTGGCTTTCACTGCTAAAACATCCTTATAAAATACTAGCTGTTGCCCGCGACTTCGTCCCCGCAATATTAAGATACAAAAGTAGCCTATAATATGCTCGTCTATGTCAGCTGCCCTTCAGTGAAAGTCCGGTCGAAATCGGCCCAGCTGTATCAGAGATTACCCGGAACATACGCGACTTGCGAACAGACAGACAGACAAAAAAAATGCGATTTCCATTATCAGCAACGGAAATACATCATCTTCCCGAAATCTGGAATTTTTCTTTTGATATTACAAACAGACACTCCAATTTTATTATATGTATAGAAGATAGAGGTGGTTGAAGCCAACATAAATAATTGCGTTTAATAAAACGTAATAATAACTTAGTTATGTAATAAATTGTTAACTTATGGATACTAATTTTTATTTTATTAAACATTAAATTGAAAAAATGTGTTTCTTAAAAAATGTATTTTAATTCTTTTCTTTAAGATTAACATTAACATTTCCTTATTAGCGAATTCATAAGTTGCTTATTAAAACTGCTTCAAAAAAATAACAGAGCTTAAATACAAGTAACTTATTCGTTTGTACTTATTACTTTCCGCTGAAAGCTTTCGAGTTTTATTACAGAATTGAAATACCAAGTAGAACTTGATATTTTTGTGTGATTCTTGCATTGAGAGTTGATATTTTTACAATATAGTTAGTAAGAATATCAGATTAAAAATGGCTCATTTCATATCAGAAAAAATCACAAGCTTGAACAGAATAAATGCGTTTCGTTTATTACTTCGAATACAAAATATTACATTTTCTATTCCACTCGACAATATCGCTGTTATATTTTATGTAATAAACATGAGTGCAGAAATATAAAATATCTGTTCGGGGAATCTTAAAAATGAACGATATTCGCATATTGAAATGTATACTCTCGTTTTAAACCATTTAAATCCCTTTTTTGGGAAATGATATTGAACGTCAGATTTCGCACTAAGTAAAAAGTTTTATTCCTTTACTAGCTTTTGACCGCGACTCCGTCCACGTGGAATTAAAAAAAACAGTGAGTAGCCTATGTGTTCTTCTAGACTATGCTCTACCTATATGCTAAATTTCATCGGGATCCGTTTAGCCGGCAAAGTCTAACAAACATCCTTCCATCTATCTTAAGTTTCGCATATATAATATTAATAAGATTTGTAATAAAAACATTACTTACTTACTGCGTTGGCGCAGCGACCCAAAGTGGGTCTTGGCTTCCGACACGAGAGAGCGCCAGCGTCATCTGTCCTGCGTCGCCTGCCAGCCGATCGACTCTAGCTCGCGCAAGTCCAGCTCTACGACGTCTAATTAAAACATTACATCATACTTATGATAGTAATATTATAAATGCGAAAGTTTAGATAAATGTTTGTTACCATTTACTCCAGAAGGGCTAAGTAAGGGCCCGTAAGGGACATAGCGTATACGCTAGTAAATAAGTTATCTCCGCAGACGAAGGCATGGGCGACAGCTGCTTAGACATATTTTACAGAAAATGTTATCATTCAGACAACGTGGACCATAAACATCCTCACTACTGAATTGCAGATCCATCGTTAACCAAATACGGATAATTTAAAATGTGTGATTGAAATAAGAGTACACAAAAGTAGCAATTTAAATGAACTTATCATTAAAAAAATATATTTCTTAATCAGAGTATCTGTGGTCGCATTCATTAAGTAGTGCAGATATGTTTGGAATATGGAAAATAACGAGTATGTCATTTTACAGCGTTCATTAACAACAGAATTGAAAAAAAGTGAGCTACGGCTCTCTCGTTTCTACGAACTCTGTAAATTACATGTATACTGGTATAAAATTCACCTTGCAGATGTACTTTCTACTTGAGTATCTTATTAACTAAAAATCTTCACAGTATAAATAACTTTTTTAACTTAATCATCATCATCATCATCTCCTTATCCTACTCCCGTAGGGTCGGCGCAACAGGTTTTTGTCCTCCACATAACTCTATCATACATCATCTCAGTCATCACTCCCTTTTTGATCATATCACCTTTTACATAATCCATCCATCTTTTTTAACTTAATATCGTTTTAAAAATAAAGGAACTTTTTACAATTTATTGAAAGGCATAAAATCGTCATTCGTCTGATAAATGTGCGTTCCAGGTCCTAATTTAAATCCCTTTCCCTTCTCATCCTTTTCTTATAAAGAAGCAAGCAATGCATCTACATTTGCGGATGTCAGCGGGCGCTTCGCCTTTTCAGCGAGTTCGGATAGCCGCTCGCTTGCGCATCTTAAGGCGAGGTTATGGCAAATTGCGCATCTTTGGAAGCATAGAACAGGATTTTTACAAAGATTTGATTCGTGATATTTTAGTATGTGTAACTTCAGTCCTTTAACTAAAGCCTCGTGGAACAGAATCACGATTGGACAAACTTTTCTCGATAGATTTATTTTTTTGAAAATGTGCCTAATTCTGTAAAGATCACCATATATCTGCAATACAACAACGAAAGTAAAAACTCGAAGTGGTTTATTTGATACACGAGTACTTTATCTTCGGTTAACCCGAAGCTTTTTGCAATACATTGATTAGTTAATTTTTAATCGAATTTAATTAAAATGAGCTCCCAAAACCATTCGGATTTCGCGTCAGTCCGCCCGCGGGCGTCGATGGAAGCGGACCTGTGCTCGTCGCTCCGGCGAAACCCCCTGCGCGTCCCGCATTTATGTGACCACGTGAGTGACGGAAAGGGCGATAGTCTGTCCGATAGCTCACACTCTTTTTATCAAGCCCGAACGTAAAAACACTGATCTATATAAAATGGAACTTCCCACAATACAGAAAGCGCCACGCGAATGGAATATAAATATTAATTATTTTTTTTATTTTATTAAAAACTTACATATTTCTATTTAATTAAATTTATAATGAATCGGAAAATAAGCTTTTTCATTAAATAATATTTTCCAAATTCGTAAGCGATTCTTTAAGTATAAACGGACGATTTTGTCACAAAAACAGTATTATCTATACTATAGTGTGTCTAAATAATTTAGATTAGTTTGACAATTCATTTCAAATTTAGTAGGGATGGGTTGTGTAAAATCAGTCATGAATCTTATCAATATCGATTTTTATTCTTATAGAAGTTGGAATCGACAGATTTATTGTTATAACTAATGAAATAAAAAAAACGCTGTTTTCTCAAATTAATAATAACCATAACAATTAGTGAGAGTAAATAAATGTTTATTACTACTACAGCCGTTTTGTTATTTATATAGTTCGTATGTTTTCTAATACCACGTGGACGAAGTCGCGGGCAACAGCTAGTTATAAATAAACTTAATGTAAAAATCTAAATCGGAGTCGGGATGGCGCTTCGCGGCGTTCGATGTTAAGGACACGGCCGCGAAGACCGACGATAGTGATGGGACTCGAGTTGCTTTTCACTCGAGTGACTCGAGTAAGTTTTACATTACTCGGACTCGAGTGAAATTTTTGCCAACTCGAGTTTCAAGTGACTCGAATTACGAGTGACTCGTAACCATTAGAGTGGTTTATACCGAGCCGAGTAAGAAATTCTGACAGCAATTTCAGTTTTTTTTAATACATTGTTTCTGTTCTTTTGTTGACTTATTTAAACTTCATTTAAGTTAATTTTAAAGCATATTTATTATTATCTAAATTGTGTAAGAACATAATAAAACTGTTCATATTTTGATCTCATGAAAATCCTCGTTATAATAAATTAAATTGGAAACTTTTTAGTATTACATTTTTTTTTTTTTGTTGTCGCGGGGAATGCCTTTACGCACTGGGCCGTCCGTGCTGCGGAGGCAGCAGGGACGGTTTCGTGTGGGACTCCCGGCCTTATTTCGGCCGGACTACCCACTAAACCCCGCGGTGTTCTCCTTCGCCCAACCGGGCCGTGGCATCTACGTTAGTTTATCCACGACCCGGCTAGGGGGAGCCCCTTGGTAGGGGCTCGACACGTGTAGGGAGGGGTCAGATGTTAAACCCCTCCCATCACCCTATGATGATGGCCCCCCTCGGAACACAAGAGGGAGGCACATCCGCCACAATCGGCGCGACAGGTCCCCCGACCCGTCGCGCGTGGCCCTCTCAGTTCAGCTGAAGGGCCGCAGCATATCTCGCACGCCGGCGGCCCCTCGCTGGAGCCCTGCGGGGCGGCAGCGTTTCGCCGGCACGTTCGCGCTCCCGCAGGGCCTCTCTTTTAGCCACCATCACCTCGCGTGCAAACGAGGCGACGGCGGCCCAGCTCTGTTCGCTGCGGACCATCGATTGTACGACGGCCGGCAGCGACAGATCCCGCCCGATTGCGCCAGTGAGCGTGGCGCGTTGAGCGTCCCAGCCCGTGCACACAGCGAGCGTGTGCTCGGCTGTGTCCACGTCGCCTGACGCGCAATGGCGGCACCCGGGATCCGACTCAATTCCCACAACCACGCACAGGTAACGGCCGAAACAGCCGTGCCCTGTGAGTAGCTGCGTCAGGAAGTAAGTCGGCTCCCGGTGCCTCGCCTCCACCCACTGGCGCAGGACGGGGCGGACAGCCTCAACAAGCCGCTTGCTCGCCGAGGCGCCCGCCAATCTCTGCTCCCATCGCCGGAAGAGATCGTCGCGACCTTCCCTCCTCCAGCGTACAATCTCTTCCGGGAGGGGTTCTCCGTCCCTCTGCCGCATCAGGGCTCTTCTCCGGTAAACCTCCGCCAGTACCCCGGCTTCGAGGTCCCAGGGGAGGCTTCCGGAGATAAGGCACGCCGCCTCGTATGACACAGTGCGGTACGCCCTGGAGGCCCTCTGAGCCATGGTCCGCTGCGCCCGTCGCAGCAGGACCATGTTCTCCCTGCTCAGGGGCCTCGACGCCCATATGGGCGCTCCGTAGAGCGCCTTAGAGCGCACCACACTGTTGTACAGGCGGCGGCACACTCCGCCCGCCCCTCCGCAGTTGGGGAGCAGCCTGGTGAGCATTCCCGCATACGTCACCAGCTTCGGTGCCAGCGCCCGGAAATGCTCACCGAACCCCCATCGGCTGTCGAGGACGAGACCAAGATACTTCATGGTTCCGCCGACAGCAACGGGGGTGCCGCTCACCACGATGGAATAACCGCGGGGGGGCTTAGTCCGAGGCCTATGGAAGAACATGGCCTCGGACTTCTCGAGGGCCACATTTAGACCCAGGGCCCTGATGCGGCGCACCACGTGGGCTGTACCCGCAGTTGCGAGCACGCCCGCGTCGCGAAACGTTGGTCCCGACGCGGTGACCAGGGTGTCGTCGGCATAACAAATGACGCCGACGCCCCGGAGATTGGCACCGCGCAGGACCCAATCGTATCCGATGTTCCACAGGAGCGGCCCGAGGACCGACCCCTGTGGAACACCACATGTCATGTCCCGGCGGACTACCTGGTCCCGGGCCGGATAGAAGATGGCCCGGTCGACGAAGTAGTCCGCGAGGACTCGCCTGAGATACCCCGGGACGCGGTGGTATCTCAGCGCCTCCGCTATTGTCGTCCAGGGGATCGTATTGAAGGCGTTCGCGATGTCGAGCGACACAGCCAACAACACTCCACCCTGGCCGACAACCTCCTCGACCATGTCTCTGAGTCGGGTGATGGCATCGACGGTGGACCGCCTGCGACGGAAGCCGAACTGGCGCCGCTCAGGTCGGGCCCGCCCGCCTCCATGTGCGCGACGAGGCGCGCAGAAAAGTCAACTTCTTCTCGGGCTCGGACCACTGTGCCCGACGCGCACTCAGATTCGCATAGGCGCAGTAGGCGCTGCACCACGACTACCGTTTTTAGTATTACATTATAATATTTCAATTCGACTGATAGTTTATATAAGAGGTTTCTTGGTTACGTAGACAGGTTAAGTTTAAACGAAAATTTTATTTAATTAATATTTTTATCGTTTTTGTTTAGATTTTTTGAGTAGCTTTTAAAAAATAATATTCTATGTTAAATTAATATTGTTTTATTCGCTTTAAAATTTTGGTTATTCGAGTTTTATATTCCGAGTGACTCAAGTCAATAAAAATCACTCGAGTCCTATCTTCACTCGAGTGGCATTCGAGTGAGAAAGTTACCAGTACCGAGTGACTCGAGTGAAAAAAAGTCACTCGAGTCCCATCACTAACCGACGAGAATCGACTCACGCGATCTAACCGTGCGGTGCACCCCGCTCATTGTTTGCGCGCGCCTACTTCTTCCCCCCAAAAAACGCAAATTGTCCCGAACACAGCCCCTTAACATAAAAAAACAGACTTCCAAACAAAATACACTAAAAACAAAATCTTCTCAAAAAAGTACACTAAAAAGTAACGAAATAATTACTTGAAAATAGTAAACCTCCCTTATTGTAGCTGTTATGTCTATATTGTACAATTATCATTACTTTGATGTCGGTGTCAGCCGAGGTATATGCAGTGATATTTCTACGTAAGGTTTTCTACATTTTTTCCATAACAATTGACAAGTAACGTTTTTAGTAATGACTGACACCGACTTCAAAGTAATAATAATTGTACAATATAGACATAACAGCCTCCTTCTTTTGGGAAGTCGGTCAAAAAATATTGCGCATTACTTCATTAGTGCTTAGCTTCAACAATATATAGCAAAGTACATGCTTATTATATATACTGTCCAGGTTAAAAGTCATTACACACCTAGATTTAACTGTGGTTATTTTTAAAATACAGTTCAGAAAACACTTTCTTTCCCTTCCATTAAATTCTAATTGTGAATAGCGAGATCGCGTGACCACTTTCTATGGAGAGAGTGGCGCCCCCTAGGAAATAACAGGTAGCGAGTTAATTTACTTTTTTATGAATCACTATTAAGAGGCTTCAAACATTAGCCAACAAGCTTAATAAAATTGGTGATAAAAGGTTCAATTAAAGCATTACTTAGAGTTAATTCTTAAATAAATAACTCAATATAATTTATATAACGGCGAAAAATGATTGTTAATTTTCGAAAGATTAAAGTTACATCAAACAATAATTTTGAGTGCTGGCAACATTTTAAATTGTTTTGCATTGGAATTGTCATTTAGTTTTTAAGCGGGCAACCCCGGATGGCTTTAAAAATGTCATGGCGGAGGCAGGTGTCATTAGACGGTCGAGCAATGCTCTTTGGTTGTGCGCACGTATAAAGTCAATTGGTAAATCTCTGTAAATCTTTGCAATCCGGTTATATAGTGTTGTCCAGTATTCAATAAAGATTGAAGGACTGTGTTTCTGATATTACGCGATTGTTATTTCATTATCTCCGATATACGCACGCCCACAATGGAGGATAAGTTACCGTTCTATGATCTACCTTCGGTATTAACATCTACAAGCCGCTCTCCACTCCGACATATAAGTGTTTTACATTCGGATATTAGTCATTAGCAATTTAATTCAACAACAATGGTCATTGTAGAGTAATTGGCCATGGTGGCCACACTGTTGTCTACTGTCAAGTTCTAAGCCACCGATGGGAGTGAATCTTCAGCATTATTGAAAAAAAACAACCTCATAATATATTTTCTCCAGCACCATAGAGGTAAGTCTTTTTTTCTTCTTCCTTACTTATAGGAAAACTTTTTTTTCATATAACTTCTACGCCTGTTTAATAGGAGATTGCTGATTTCGAAAAAAGTGTTAGTAAAGTAAGCGAGCGCTAATGTTTTTAACGTTCACAATCTACCCAATATTGCAATAATCAGAAGAATTATGTATTGGGTTGCAAAGCTAAACGATATAAAGCTTGACTAGTATCGAAAGACGTTATAATTTTAAAAAGAGCTATTACTGGATAAACAAAGAATAAACAAAAGCAATCTACAAAACATATTTTAGCCGGAATATAAATCTGATAAAAATCTACAATTGTATTGGGTAATAAATGTTTACCTTAAATCACCATTTTCACGTTTAAAGTTAACTTCCTTTAAAATAAAACACGCAAGGAATTTCCAAGTCAAATTTATGTTTATATTTAAGCAACGAAATTAACACTTTAAGTGTACATCTATACTTCTATACTAATATAATAAAGCGTAAACACACACTACTTCGTGGCGTAGGATGTCAGCACTCACATCATATTTTTGAATAATACTTTCTTCAATAAAAAGCCCTAAACTTACGTCACGCTTTAGGCTATATATTTTCACGCTATTAAACTTAGGAGGTAAATAAATTGGAAAAAACCTTTATGTGGGAAAGGGACCATAAACTACAAGCTGCCAACATCAAGGAAGCAAGATTGTCATGGTACGGTATAGTGTGTCTAAATAAGATAGATTAGTTTGATAAATGATGTATATGAAGTATCGAATTCAATTTGTATGAAGGCAAATGCCGTACTAAATAGACAGGTATCGTAGTGACGAAACAAACACGCATAGCGAATAATTATGAATTATCGATATTCGATATAATTATGAGATTTGACAACAATGAAATATAGTTTTTTATAATTTCATGCGGATGAAGTCGCGCGAAAACAGCTAGTTTTTCTATAAAGAGAGAAAAAGAGCAATGCTGTTATTAATTTAAATTATTATACTAAATTATAATGAGGTATCTTCATAGTTTAATCTAAATATCCATTTACTAAGGCTTGTTATAATAATCTTATTGTATCTGCTAAAGATAATTAAAATGTTAAGACGGTGTCGCTTTTTTATAGGTATTGTCTAGTAATATTCAACAACAATAGACTCTTTCTTTTATTAATATTTCTGTTATAGTCGCTCAAAAGTAAGCAAAATTGCTGTATAGGTATTTTGGCTTTTATTTGATAGGAAATATCATCAATCGATACCAATCAAGAACTCCTATGATTTTTGCGATCTGCTTGCTAACTTCAGGCTTTGTTATCCCTCTTTCATTATCTTTTAGCGCACACAAGATATAAACAAGATATTTTATTGCCATCACTAATGAAAAATTAAAAATGAAGAGTAGAAAGGTAGAGTTAATTAAAAATCAAAAATATGGTATGGGGATGTTATGAGGAGGGAAGGATTGTATATGACAAGAAGAATTTTAACTATGAATGTAAGGGAATACAACTATAGGAGTAGGCCTAAGAAAATACTAATGGTTTACATAAAGGAGACATGATCGAGAAGGTAGTGACGACTGAGACGATGAAAGATAGATTGATTTGGTCCCTACGTGAGTGGGATAAGCACAGGGAGATGTTAAAGACTAAAACTAAGAGAACTTCACAACACTTTTTGTTTACTCTAGAATGTTCCTTGGAGCTATCGACGAATATATCTCTAGTCACATATAAATAAAGTGAAGAACTAAAAATTTACGTCCATACGTGACGAACGGAACAGCGAAAACTCTCCGAGGATTCGATTTCGGGAATTCGGTAAAGCTCATGCGGTGAGCATGTGAAGCAATGCGCTAGATATGACATAACTCGCGTACGTGCCGCAACAATGTACACAGAAAGATTTGTTTCTAGATAGAATAGAAAATTGTTGAATTGGAACGATAACAATTTAGTCTGGAAGTACCTTTATATTTTTTTTTCCACACGATGCATAATTTGCTGCCTTAGAGAAACAGAAACATCGATGACAGGACGAACGATTACTACTTATGTTTGAGATTGGACAACTGTCCAATGTGCCCAATTCTTTTTCTTTAATATATATAGGTAAAGGGGGCAAACTAGCAATGGATTGCTTAATATTAATTGATTCGACGCCCATGAACATCCGCAACGCCAAGGGAACTGCAGATGCGCTGCCAGCCTTTAAGGGAGGAGTACGCTCTTTTCTTGAAAGCCCCTAAGTCGTAACTGTTTGAAAATACCGCTGAGGACAAAGTATTCCGCGGCTGTATGAGGCAGGAAGGTACGTGAAAACCTCGACGTTGTTATTGACAAAATCTGTGGTAGTTATGTTTACCATAGGTTTTGTCAAAAACTAAAGTTATCATTACAAAAATATAAATCTTACTTCTTACTAATATTATAAATGTGAAAGGATGATGGATGGATGGATGGTTGGATGTTTGTTAGAGTTTGTAGCTTTAACGGCTGAACGGATTTTGATGAAATTTGGTACAGACGTAGAGGATAGTCTGGAAGAACACATAGGCTACTCACTTTTGTTTTTATAATTCCACGCGGACGGAGTCGCGGGCGAAAGCTAGTGTTCAATATTTACAACAACAATAGTACAGTAGAATAATAATGTAAAATAAAACTACAACAGCTAAAGAAATGTGTTATTCTGATTTCGGGGAAACAAGACAAAAGCATTTTTAATTCTAGCACGTATTTTGTCGGGTTCAAACAAATTACAGTCTTGACTGTCTCTAATCACAAAATGAAGACCTCATCTTTGTCTAAACCTTCTCCGTCCTAACTAGCACGTTTAAGTACGTTTAAATTCCCAGCTAAGCTCATAGGTTAGTTCATTAGAACGATTGAGGATTAAATTTAAGACTCCAGTTTTGAGCGTGTCAAAAGTTAGTCTTCTATTAGAAATAAGTCGTTCGTGTAGGATTTATTTAGTCACTTCTGATATTAACCCTTAATAATGTCCAGTGTGACGAATAACTAATTAAGAAAATCTACTGAACTAGTTTAGTTCATATCCAAAAACACATTTTTGTTTCAATTTTTTTTTTGTTTCGATTTCTTTTTTTTTAAAGAAATTTTCTTTTCTACAAAAATCTCCGTCGAATTAAGCGTTAATAATAATATTTATCGTGATGATCATTTTTTATCTATCAAAATCTGTTCTTAAGTTGATCAATGTATCTAAACTTTGCAACAAAAGTTGTTACAAACCCAGTAATATGTAAACAGTAGAATAAGCCTTTCGTCTTTGTATTAACAACTTTTAACCATTTTACAATAAAAAATTAAATATGGCAATTCGAAATTTTATCAAATTAAAATACTCTGAATAATGTTATGCATGAATTCCCTATACCGCATGGTTTATTCTTTACAGTTTTCATCTTTTTTGTGTGTGCAAAAGGTACAATTGTGTATGTAAATCTTATTATTTAACTTTTTACTAATAAAAATGCGAAAGTTTAGGTGGATGGTTGGATGTTTGTAGCCTAAACTGCTGAACAGATCCCTATGAAAGACATAGATGTAAAGGTTAATCTTGAAGAACACATAGGTTACTTACTTTTGTTTTTTTTTTATTACACGTGGACGGAGTCACGGGTGAAAGCTAGTACATAATATGTATGAGAAAAGGGTGAATACTAAAAAACTAGTGACTTCAAGTGAATGGGGAAAAACCAATCAGATTGTATCTCCTATAGTAACATTTTCTTTGAGAATTTTATGTTTATTTTTGTAGCATGGTATACAAGTAGCTATGTTTAATCATCATCATCATCATCCTCCTTATCCTACTCCCGTAGGATCGGCGCGACAGGTTTTTGTCCTCCAAATAACTCTATCATAGTTATCACTCCCTTTTTGATCATGTCACCTTTCACGCAGTCCATCCATCTCTTTCTAGGTCTACCTCTACCGGTGTACCTTCACACTCATAACTAACGTTCTCCTTGTAACATGCGATTCATCCCTCCTTATAACATGCCCATGCCATGCTAACCTTTTACTCCTTACCTTACAAGTAGCTATGTTTAATGTGTTGATTAAATGCGAAGAACAGATTGTGTTTTGTTTACTCATTTTATCATAGTCACGCAACTTCATCGGTACTGAATAGATTGTTGCCGCAGGTAAAAGGTAAATTGTATTCCAACCACACGCATCCAAGCGTCGATAATTGCTTCACTAACAAGAATATACTTATCAATATCTAACAGACATAGTCATCCATCTAATCACTAAACAAGTATTACTTTCTTGTTATTAACTTAACCTAAACTGCATTGCGGAGTATTCTAGAAAAAAAGAAACGTATTATCACAGGTAATACAATACTATACTTATTTTATTATCATCTTATGGCTCGACCCTAGAGACCCTCAGTGGGGAGGTTTAAGAGGTGATGACTTGTCTAATTATCTCTATCAATTTAATGGGATTTTTTATAATTTTACATCGCTTAAAAATCAATATTACAAAATTGCTGATAAATATTGACAGGCGCTACAATTTTGGTATTATGGATTTAGTCAAATTTAACATAACAATCTTATACTACATGAAATTCAAGGAAAATATAATTGATTATATATTTAATTTACAGTACTCAGTTTCACCTTTCATTATCACTGCGCTAACATTTATTTGACTTTGAGACTCGTTTACTTTTGTTTACTGTGAGCGACATTTATTGCTAAGTGTGCCTCTAAAAGCATTTCACTGTTTTATTACTTACTGAAGAAGTCTTTCCAAGAAAAACGTTGTCTTACGTGATGTATGCATAGTAACCAAAGTTGATTAAGACATAATTATATTGAAATTTCATGTTTCAAAAGGAGATATCAACTCATACATTTTGGCGCAGTTAGAAAGATATTCTTGTTAATACTTTCGTATACGTTTGTTCGAGATCGTTACGTTCTTGGTTGAACAGAGTTTCTTAGTGTAAAATTTTACATTAAATATCTGCCTAAGTAACCAACGACTCTGAGTATAAAGATCTTATCAAGCTAGTTTTGGTTTAGTTTTAGTGATTAAAAACATATAGATATTAAATAAAAAATATATGTTTGTGTACGCTATTTATGAAAATTATGTTACCTTTCATACGAATAAATTTGTTTGTAAGTGAGCGCTTAATTGTACAACTAAATTAAGGAAACTAAGTTGTTATTCAAATTCTAACTCGTGTTTAGTAAAGTTTTAAGAACATTAAAACATTTTTACCACGTTTATTTATAACTATTTCGTGGCTTTATCGTTTGAACTTTGCTAATTACAATTTATGAATATACTAGCTTTCGTCCGCGACTCCGTCCGCGCAGAATTAAAAAAAAAAACAAAAGTGAGTAGCCTATGTGTTCTTCCAGACTACAGAAGACACACATGAAGAGGATATTTTCCCTGCTCATGCGTCTCCTCTACCATCAAATCCACTTTCCTTTCCCATCCCTTCCATGTAAGAAAATGGAAAGAGACTAAAATTAAGCCTCCATTTTTTTATCAATGTAATTCAATTCAGTTTTGAAGCCCAAATAATAATTTGATCAAAATTATTTTAAACAATATAATTATACGTATCAAAATGTTTATGAGAAAGGTTCTTTGAAAAACGTAAAGTTTCTGTAAATTTCAGCTATTTGTTCTGTGTTTTAAAAAGTTCCGCCCACTCCTGGATAACAAGCCCAAAACACGCCCGCAAAGTTACACGGCTTTACCTAGAAACGAGATCAAAGGATAAATTAAAAAAAAAAACAAAAGTGAGTAGCCTATGTGTTCTTCCAGAATACAGAAGACACACATGAATAGGATATTTCCCCTTCTCATGCGTCTCCTCTACCATCAAATCCACTTTCCTTTCCCATCCCATCCATGTAAGAAAATGGAAAGGGACTAAAATTAGGCCTCCATTTTTTTATCAATGTAATTCAATTCAGTTTTGAAGCCCAAATAATAATTTGATCAAAATTATTTTAAACAATATAATTATACGTATCAAAATGTTTATGAGAAAGGTTCTTTGAAAAACGTAAAGTTTCTGTAAATTTCAGCTATTTGTTCTGTGTTTTAAAAAGTTCCGCCCACTCCTGGATAACAAGCCCAAAACACGCCCGCAAAGTTACACGGCTTTACCTAGAAACGAGATCAAAGGATAAATTAAAAACAACTGAAAATGAATTTATCTGAGTAATACAGTTAGTACAAAGTAGTTAGTACAAAGTTAAAAGGTACTAAATTTATTTTAAATTCAATGTAATTTTTATTCCTACTATTAAGAAAAAATCGGTACCGAATCGGAGTAGCGGCACAACACTAGATCATTGCCATACACGTCCCGTCCCTATGAGATCTGTCAATGTCAATATGAAGTGTCAAGAATAAACGCGCAATTCTGGTGGGAATCGTTAGACTGAGTACCGAAGTATAATTACGTTGTAACAATAATATTATTGTCTAAAACTACAGATCTAAATTAATTCGGAGAATGTTTTATGAAATAACTAAGCCAACGATAATTGATTATAATATAGAGAGCATTTCATACCTTGTAAAAACCAACAGTTGATTACTAATCTTACTTCTTACTTTTATAATATTATAAATACGAAAGTTTAGATGCATGGATGTTTGATAGAGTTTGTAGCCTAAACGGCTCAACGGATCTCGATGTAATTTGGCATAGACGTAGAGGATAGTCTGGAAGAACACATACTCACTATAGTTTTTTTTTAATTCCACGAGGACGAAGTCGCGGGTGAAAGCTAGTAATGAATAAAAAATACATCCTGTAACGTTCCTATCCTTGGAGTATTTTATAGTTCACCATCACCACACCATGTATATACAATCGCCCTCTACAATATCTCGCCTGCCGGATAGACTGAGCTCCCAGAGGTGGCAGACAACACTTACAGTCACAAAGTTAATTGTTATACGATCAGATAGTACTCGTTTGTACTGCAACCGAATGGCCATTAGTTATCCTGTCTAATTAGGCAGTTTCGAGCTATCGAACGCTGAAGTTGGAAAAAAATACACCTTAGTTCACTTATTTTCACTTCTAATTAAAACGGCTGAAGTGTAGTCCGGAGTAGTACTATTTTTTTTATCTATACTAATATAATAAGAGGAAAGATTTGTTTTGTTTGATTTTTGTATGTATTGAAGTAACTCAAAAACGACTGGGCCGATTTTAAAAATTCTTTCACCGTTAGAAAGGTAATTTAACTGAGAGTAATAAGCTGTGTTAGTGTTATTATTTTTTATTTAACGTGGACCTAGTCGCGCGCAACAGCTAGTAGAATATATAGTTAGATTGTCTAATATTAGTAATCCCTTACACAATCTTTATATCAGAAAGCAGGTTGAAGTATAATAGGTATAATTTATTTTCAGGTCCAAAATTTACGAGTGTAGTAAGCGTCATGAAGGTTGGGTTAATTGTGTGCACGTTTACGGCCCTTTGCGGTCACATTTCGTAATTACGTCGAGGCACCACTCTGTTGCGAAACCGAGGTGTACATAGCTAAAGAAAATTAATTATACAAGGTTTCATTTAAAAATATATATATATTCAACACATGATCTTAGCAATATTGCATCATTCAGAATGACCGCTAAAACTTTTAGACTAGAAACATACTTCTAAATACTGTAAATATGATGTTATTTGGTATGGTAAAAGAAAAAATATCATTCCAACAATATAATATAATCTATACTAATATTATAAAGGGGAAAGATTTGTATTCTTGTATGTGTTGAAATAACTCAAAAACTACTGGGCCGATTTTAAAAATTCCTTCACCGTTAGAAAGGTAATTTATCTGTGAGTAATTTTTTATTGTTTTTTTTTTAATTTCACGCGGTCTAAGTCGCGAGCAACAGCTAGTATATAATATACTAATAAAATAAATAAAACCGGTTATCATTAATTCGGTATTTACAAAATCCCCGCTTTTTATGATATTTTAAAGTATTTTAGTTATCCTGTTTTATTATATCACCGGTAAATTCGTTTCACCTCACACTACTTGAGGTTCAAGGAACATTGGCTTGTTTTGTTGGAATAATATTCTCGTCACGTCGGCTTTTCCTTAATTCCCTCATCTATTTAAACGTTGCGGTACGTCAACATGGAAAAAAGGAAACGAGACGCTCCATCGGGAATATCAAAGTATCGTTACATTTTCTTCATCAAATTAAATAGACGTTGTTAATCTTAACTAATTTGTTATCTGCTCTGTTTGGCTACATTCCCACGATTTACAAGAGAGAGCACTTCATAAGAAGCCAAATTATCACCACAAAACAAGTATAACATGAATATTAGTCTTTATGTTAACTTAATTTCTATTCGCTTGGATATCTGTGATTTCTGAGTTAATGATAAATGATAGAAAATTTCTACTAACATTCTTAAAACTATATTATTATTATTATTTAATTTTTAATACTGTATATAGTGCAAATAATAACAATTATAGCATTAATTAGCTGTTGCCCGCGACTTCGTCCACGCAATATTAAGATAAAATGATATGCCCGTCTATGTCGGCTACCCTTCAGTGAAAGTCCGTTCGAAATCGGTCCAGCCGTTTCGGAGATTACCCGGAACAAACGCGGCTTGCGGACAGACAGACAGAAAAAAAAAATGCGATTTTTGTTATCAGCAACGCAAATTCATCATCTTCCCGAAATCTGAAATTTTTCCTTTCATATTACAAACAGACACTCCAATTTTATTATATGTATAGATTAAAATAATATAATTTTAATTGCCCAGGAAATTTTGCTCGGTCCCTAAATTCCGCTCACGTTTCGGAATGAGTTGCTGGGAACGTTTGCCGGCACGCGCCGTGATTTCAGACACAGCTATTGTCAGATACAAATTGTGATACTAATGTACTAGTTCAGTGGCCGTTACTTCTGTATAATCGATACGCGTTGCGGAAATACTTTTATAAGACAGACTTCACAGACTATTACTTACTTACATGCTTTTAAATAAAAAAGGATAAGAGACCAAAATATAAATGATACCAATGCACAAGAACCCTATGACCGCAATTATTTTGTCATCTATCTATGTATATCTATGCTCTATACGAATATAATAAAGCGTAAACACACAATACTTAGTTACGTAGGATGTCGGCAATCTCAATATATTTTTGAATAATTCTTTTTTTAATAAAAAGCCCTACACTTACGACACGCTTTAGGCTAAACATTTTCACGCTATTAAATTTAGGTAGTAAATAATTTGGAAAAACCGTCATGTGGGAAAAGGACAAAAACTACAAGCTGACATCAAGGGAGCAAGGTTGCCATGGTAACGGTAATTGTTATCCAATGTCAAAGGCCTTCGTTGTCATTTGATCATGATTTGATCATTTGCAGTTAAAAATTTACAAATGTAAACACTAAAATAAAGTTTTTATAATTTCATGCAGATGAAGCCGCGCGGGAACAGCTTGTATCTTACACTTAGTCTTATTTTCTTATGACTTAGTAACTGTATTTTCTATGTTTTTAACATAGCGACTCTAACTCCGGATATTATGTTTGTGCGACTGAAATATGCAACTTTCATATATTACAAAGTATGCATAGTGTATTAAAGGACATGTTTTAACAATTTCTAGAAAACATTTAAACAAAGCGTAACTAAATCTCTAGGGACTTTAAAAACATTAACCGCATGCGCTCGCCGCGGCTACCGTCCACGGAATACCACAGGGAGCACATGTTACTGGAAACAGTGCCCATTGGATTTAAATAAATTAACGTTCACCTTGTATTCTTTTGTTGTTTAAGAATATAATTTACTAATAAATTACAAATCCTGTAACATTTTCATCTCAAAAAAATAAACAAATAATGCAGTCTGAAGTGGGACTTTGAACATTTTTGCTAATTAATTCATCATCATCCAATTCCCCTTATCCTTTACGGAGGGTCGGCACAGAATGTGCTGCTCTTCCATGAATCTCTATCAGCCGTCATATCTGAATCCACTCCTTTCTTAGCATATCCTCTTTGTAGCCATCCACATTCAATCTTAACACTTTTTAATTAATTACATCATTATAAAAACACTGGCCAGTTATAAACTCTGAGTTGGAATCTCAACTGAACAATATTTTCACCCTACAAGTATATTAATAGAGTAAAATACTTCATGACTATTACAGAATAGTGTAATAACCAGAATTTTAATTTAAGAACGTTGAAAGTCTAAATTAAATTAACACAGTAAAAACTAGAAGTAAACATTCGAAGCGTTTTAATTTTTCAGTCACGTACACTCTTCTTATTCTTAGGACGTTAACCTAAAACACGTCTTGAGCGGGATAAAGTTTAGAACAAAGTCCTGCTAACTCCGCGGACCTTAAAGTCGCTGACCGCATACATTCCGAACACCGCTGGGACTACTATAAGTTGATAGATGGAACACACTAGATAATTCCTACACACTAATATTATGTAGTCCTGCAAATTACATAGAATTTACTAAACGTAAGTTCGTTCAATGGAATGTGCAATTAACTGATTTGTCAAATACATTTTTATACGGTTCTTTAGTAAAGAAATCTCGCACAAAATTTACACTCAGAGACGTATAGTGAATTAAAGTTAAGCTAGAATTTACTATAAATTACAAATCCTGAAACATTTTCATCTCAAAAAAATAAACAAATAATGCAGTCTGAAGTGGGACTTTGAACATTTTTGCTAATTAATTCATCATCATCCAATTCCCCTTATCCTTTACGGAGGGTCGGCACAGAATGTGCTGCTCTTCCATGAATCTCTATCAGCCGTCATATCTGAATCCACTCCTTTCTTAGCATATCCTCTTTGTAGCCATCCACATTCAATCTTAACACTTTTTTATTAATTACATCATTATAAAAACACTGGCCAGTTATAAACTCTGAGTTGGAATCTCAACTGAAAAACAATATTTTCACCCTACAAGTATATTAATAGAGTAAAATACTTCATGACTATTACAGAATAGTGTAATAACCAGAATTTTAATTTAAGAACGTTGAAAGTCTAAATTAAATTAACACAGTAAAAACTAGAAGTAAACATTCGAAGCGTTTTAATTTTTCAGTCACGTACACTCTTCTTATTCTTAGGACGTTAACCTAAAACACGTCTTGAGCGGGATAAAGTTTAGAACAAAGTCCTGCTAACTCCGCGGACCTTAAAGTCGCTGACCGCATACATTCCGAACACCGCTGGGACTACTATAAGTTGATAGATGGAACACACTAGATAATTCCTACACACTAATATTATGTAGTCCTGCAAATTACACAGAATGTACTAAACGTAAGTTCGTTCAAAGGAAAGTCCTAATAGACTTGAATAAATTTCATGGTTACATTAATATTCATTCCTCCGAACTTAAAACTTCAACCGTTTTGAATTTTGTTTACGTTAGTTTATTATTTTACGGCCCGAGGCAAGTTTCGATGGGCTTTAGGTAACGTAAGTTCAAAGTCCACTTTGTTTACAATTAATTTTGTATACCGACGAATTCGAGTTAAATTTAAATCAACCAATAAAGGTTGGTTAATAAGGAAAGGTTATTAGAAAATCTATCTATTTTAATATCGCTATTTTAGATATTATACCTACAAATTTTTCGTGTCTGTACAATATAAGATTGTTTATTTGCATTGACTAGGCTTCATAACTACTGGACCGATTTAAAAAATTATTTAGCCATTATAATGCTACATTATCACTGAATAATATAGGCTATATTTTATATTAACCGGAAGGCAGGCAGGAATGAGTTATAAAACTGGAGCCATAATAGTAATAAGAGTCGTCAGCTTTATTCAATTACCTAAAGAACTTGGGTTCAAACCAAAGTTATTTATTTTATTTCAAAATAATTAATAATTATCATCTTTATTCTTATTCAACAGCTCTTTCTCCTAGAATTTTATTAATATGTAGTCTCTTATGAGAAATGAGAACAAGTCTTTTGTGTTAAAGATTTGATTTAATCCAATTGCTTTAAGTCTGCGTCCTTTATTTATACAATACGATGTATTGAGATGAATAAAAAGCAAAAGATAATTTTTCGGTATATCTCATTATCACAATTGTCTTTGTAGATTTCAACAAGCGTAATCTCATTACTTTTGATTAAAATTATTCTCCTTTATACTGCTATAGAGCGCCTGTATAAAAACGTTTATGAATTAAGTAGATACGGGCGAAGTTTTTCTAAAGGAAACCACTTTGTTAAGCAAATAAGATATTCCACATAATTTTGAAATAAAAAATCAAACTGAACACTTGTTTTATACAGTTAAATTATTAATTTTCCACATATAATACAATTAATAGGAGGGTGAGTTAAAAATGGTAATTATGTTCGACAGTGCAACCTGCACCCACCGTTGCTATATATTTTCTGACAGGCGCTATATATCGTACAAGGTATCTGGAGATCTCCGTGTTTTAGAAAGGATAAGTCAACATTGTATTACAGTACTTTTCAAATAAAAATGTGTTAAATATAGGTATACATATGTAACTTCTTGTATTATTACTTTTTAATCTTATTTTTAAAAAAAAAACAAAATCTATCTTAAAAACACTTTATTGAAACAAGATATCTTTCGTCGACAACGTTAAATTCTTGTCTATCTCCTAGGTACCTCTGTCTCTGACGTTAAAATATTAACGGTAGTTGAAGGCGACTGTCGGAAGGTAAGGTACGAATGACGACTTCGCACTTTAGGTTAGAAATAACGTTGGACTTGAATTTTAAAGCACAATACTTGAAAGAAATATCTTACTAATATTATAATACTAATATTATAAATGCGAAAGTTTAGATGGATGGATGGATGGATGTTTGTTAGAGTTTGTAGCCTAAACGGCTGAACGGATTTCGATGAAATTTGGTACAGATGTAGAGGATAGTCTGGAAGAACACATAGGATACTCACTTGTTTTTTTTTTAATTCCACGCGGACGGATTCGCGGGCAACAGCTAGTGTGTAATAAAGGAACGCAAACTTTGAACTATTAATCAAATATGTTTTCTTTTAGTTAGTATATATGCGTTGTATGATATTAGTGTAAAATATTTATTTACTCTAATATTGTTAAGAGGTAAAATTTGTATTTTGCATGTAATTAGGCAAAAGTTCTTTTGCCATTCAAAAGCTGCATTGTCACTAAGTAACATGCTATATGTATTACTAGATTTTTTAATTCCACGTGGATGGAGTCTTGGGAAACAGCTAGTGATAATATAAATATATATGTAAAACTACGCTCAAAAGACACACTGATAAAGCATTAAATATAGTACTTTTAATTGCATTCCACTGTACAATATTATATTTCATGTCATCCGGAGTGTGGCAATCTGTTGCCATACGCTGTTACCACACAGCTACCTGTAAATTTTCCTTACAAAGGACAACACTGTACTAGAAGTGACGGAAATATATCTTACTAATCTTACTAATATTATAAATGTTAAAGTTTAGATGGATGGATGGATGGATGGATGTTTGTTAGAGTTTGTATCCTAAACGGCTGAACGGATTCCGATGAAATTTGGCATAGATGTAGAGGATAGTCTGGAAGGACACTTTTGTTTTTTTCAATTCCACGCGGACGGAGTCGCGAGCAACAGCTAGTAATAGATAAAATGTTAATGATAAAGCCCGATACAGACGTTCAGTTTCAACTGACAGGTAACTGCTTAGTTAGAACTATGGGTATGTAGAAAAATTGTTACTGTCATTTGAACTGTAAAATTAAATAAGTGGTAAGCTTAATTTTTAAGTTGTTAACTTTTCCGTGACATGTCGTGTTTTTGTTATGCCGTGAAAGTATACAGTGAATTTATTTTAATTAATAGCAATGCACACATGTGCACAGAAGAATAGATTTATTGTTTCCAGAAACACATTGTTTTGAATATCCTAAAATTACCAAATTAATTTAATAAACGTTACGAGTAACTCCTTACTTTCTCCACTCCATTTCAATATTCTGATCTGTGTAATATATATTTGTCACGATATTAACCATATTTCAAACATATTTTATCATCAAAGATTTAAATTAAATCCTACTAATATTATAAATGTGAAAGTTTAGATGGATGCATGGATGGATGGATGTTTGTTAAAGTTTGTAGCCTAAACGGCTGAACGGATTTCGATGAAATTTGGTACAGATGTAGAGGATGGTCTGGAAGAACAGATAGGCTTTTGTTTTTTTTTTTTTAATTCCACGTGGATGGAGTCTTGGGAAACAGCTAGTGATAATATAAATATATATGTAAGACTACGCTCAAAAGACACACTGATAAAGCATTAAATATAGTACTTTTAATTGCATTCCACTGTACAATATTATATTTCATGTCATCCGGAGTGTGGCAATCTGTTGCCATACGCTGTTACCACACAGCTACCTGTAAATTTTCCTTACAAAGGATAACACTGTACTAGAAGTGACGGAAATATATCTTACTAATCTTACTGATATTATAAAGAGGAAAGATTTGTATTTTTGTATGTATTTAAATAACTAAAAAAACTACTGGGCCGATTTTAAAAACTCCTTCACCGTTAGAAAGGTAATTTATCTGTGAGTAACATAGGCTATATTTTTTTTTTTTAATTTCACGCGGGGTAAGTCGCGAGCAACAGCTAGTATATTGTAAATTCGAAAGTTTGAACGAATAGATAGATGTTTGTTAGAGTTTGTAGCGTAAACTGCTGAACGGATCTATAAAATTTGGCATAGATGTAGAGGATGGTCTGGAAGAACATATAGGCTTTTGTTTTTTTTTATTAATCAATAGTAAACTAGTTTCATATAAAAAGAATTTGTGTACACAATAAAATATTTATAATTATAATATTTGTAGCGACACCATAATTTGTCTGCGTGTGCTAATTTGCATGTTACTAAATAGAATAAAATTAATTAATAATCCGTTTCGTAAACTAAGCATTAAAGTGCTCGAAAACAGTTTACAAAGCGCTGCAAACTTTGAAAGCGGTCTCAGGGCGCCTTAAATGAATTTTACTATCACATTAATATTCATCGTTTTCAACCTTTATATTTTCACACTTGTGCACAGTTACCACTTGACTTACACAGTTATATGAATGATATCACACAGAGTATTAAATATGTACACGAACATTAGTGTTAAGTTATCTTAATCTCGTGCGGCTTCATCCGCATGAAATTATGAAAATTTTATTTTATTGTTTACATTTGTCAAATTATCAATAGCAAATGTCAAAATGACATGACGTGACAAACCTTAGCAATCTTGCTTTCTTTATGTTGGCAGCAACTTATGGTCTCTTTCGCACATTAGGGTTTTTATCCAAAATATTTACCCCCTAAGTTTAATGGCGTGAAAATGACCTTAAAGCATGACGTAACTTTTTATTTAAAAAATAATTATTCAAAAATATGCTATAATTGCTGAGATCTTAGCCAACAAAGAAGTGTGTGTTTACGCTTTATTATAATACAATAGTATAGATATAGATTGGAAAATCAGGATCGAACCTGGAGGTATAGATTAAGGTTTGGTTAGTTCAACCGCGTAACAACTGCGCCACCGACGCTCATATACTTAAGAATGTTTACAAAAAGAAATATCAAACATCTACATATTAAAAAATAGATTGCAATATGAAATATTGTCTCCGATAACACAAATGTACCAAACCATTTATTGTTATCTGTGATGGATACAATTATAAAATACAATCCATCAATTAATGGGTAATAAATCCATAATCCATTCCCAATCACGGGTAATTAGATATCAATCGTATTAAGTGCTTTCATGTTAACACGAATTGCATACTATGATACGTCTTAAGCATCGTTAAACTGTAATATACATCACCATATATACGAGTAGTTGTAGTTATTAAGGATTCTCTTAGTAAACGAAAACCACTCTGAGTGCGGAAATTATGTACTAAAAATGATAATCAAAATGTAATGCACAATCAAATTGGAATCCACAATCATTTTTTATATATTATAAGGTGGCAAACGAGCAAGCGGCCACCTAAAACCGCCAAAATAGCGAAGCGACCGCTGCCCATAGACATTTGCAATAGCGGATGCGTTGCCTACCCTTAATCGACGGAGGAGGAGACGCACATAAAGAAGATATTTTCTCTTCCTATTCGTCTCCTCCACCGTCAAATCCGGAACGTTCCCTTTCCATCCTATTCTTATGAGAAAAAGGGTGGGAAGGAAAATGGACTAAAGTTGGGCCTCCGGCACCACACTCATCAGACGAAACGCGGAATTGCTCCCACTTCACGCCTGTCTTCTGTGTGGTCGTGGTATTACACTGGGCGAGCCGACCCATTCGTGCGAAGATGTTAAAGCGGGCTCTACCACTGGTAAAACTGTTCTCATTCCTATATAACTATTTATTGTAATAAAACAAATGTGCGATACAAAAGTTTGAAACGCAAATGGTAGTTTCAAACAACATTATCCCCGATCTCTCCGGACCTAATTCAATATGCATAAATGGTCTAGTTAATTCTAGGTCCAGTAAATAATTGATGAAAGGTTAATCTAATTATGCAAAACAAACCGGAGTTCGTATTTACTATACAATACGCTTACCTAACTTGCAAAGTAATGCTTAAATATTTAAGCGTGAGACCGTAGTTTTGGTTCATTGAAGGTAACATTAGTAATAATTTTGTTCTATATTTATAGTTGTTTACACATTTGGAAGTTGTAATCACACCTTGTGTACATAAAGTGAACAAAGAACGAGCTATTTTAATTGCATTTTTCATGTTAAAAAGAATTAACAAACTTTAACACAATAAGGAAATATAACATATCTGTAAAACATTTGTCTGTTGCAATATACGTAGACCGGACCAGAAAACATTTGATTAATTACGTCATGTTTGAACCCATATTATCATGCAGCACTTTACTCTTAAGATTGAATTATAATATCCATTAAGGCATTAGCTCGGAATATCAAGAGAAGAGAAATGATTTATGAGGCTTAGATCGCACTTGCATCCATATTTTTATCGATCGAGAACACGACTTTAAAAATCTTTATTCACACATTCGAAATTCAATTATATTTTACATGGCTAAAGTATTTAGATGCTGCAATTGTTTTTCATTGCTAACTAACAATCAATACTTTCCTTTTTATAATACTAGCTGTTCCCCGCGACTTCGTCCGCGTGGTATTAGAAAACAGACGAACTATGTAAATAACAAAAAACTACGTGTCCCCTGGGAACCGAACATTTTTCGGGGATGAACCTTATCCCATGTGTACTCTAGTCTTTGTTTTATTTCTGTGCCAAATTTCAATAAGATATGTTGAACCGTTGCAGAATTATCGAGTAAACATTAAAAAAAAATGCATCCCACGGGAACCGTAACTATTTCCGGGATAAAAAGTAGCCTATGTGTTCTTCCAGACTATGCTCTATGTCTGTGCCGAATTTCATGAAGATCCGTTCAGACGTTTAGGCTACAAACTCTAACAAACATCCATCCATCCATCTAAACTTTCTCATTTATAATATTAGTATGATTAGTATGGGATATTTTGAAATGAAAAACACTTATGCGTGGCGGAGCACCTGGTTTAATTTTAATACAGGCCGTTGTGATCGTTATAGGAAATTTATAGCTTCTGGCTTACGTTTCATTCAGTTTTAGGTTTAATTTATGTGAGTAGTTAAAGCGATGAACATAGGATTAATTGTGTGCACGTTTACGGCCCTTGGCGGTCACATTTTCGTAATTACGCACCGCGGTCTCTACGCTGTTGTAAAATAAGGGCAATGCGATCCGAGAGCGGAATTAACTGTCGGTTTTACTGTTCTTAAGGTACACAATAATGTGCGCTAGTTAACCTAACTTTGAATTTAAATTCTAACTTAAGTTGAAATATATTAAAAACCGTATTAAAAATCACTATCTCAACTTCTAATTCTAATTAATTTACGACCCGTATGTGCACCCTGTATATGACGGTATGAGCGAACTCACTTATTGTAAAAATTTAAAAATCTAACCTTACCTACTGTTACTTTTTCTAGCGTAGTACCCAAAGTGTCTAGACAAACCCGCAATTGGGTTTATGCACGCTTTTATTTAATTATGTATTTTGTACTGTTTGCTTGATAAAAAAAAAAAAAATTTTAAGGTAACATAAATGTAGAGATAGATAAGATGTAAAGAAACATTTTTCTCGTAGATTGGAATCGACTACGGTAAGTCTGCACTGTCTTCTTGTATAGCGACAATATATCCCTCCCTCGTTTTCTCTATGAATTAAATAGAGACAGTTCCTCTAAATGTCACGACACACGACATTTAGCGAAAACGGTACAACCAGAACGTTCAAACTGTTATTTGAATTATTCATAATATTAATACGGTTCCTTAGTTAGACAACCAAAAAAATCTTTAATAGCAAAAAGGAAAAAATAACAAATATTTAATTTCGTTAGATAATGACAATTATTCAAATTAACGCCCTAAATAAATTACTTCGGAGCAAAAATTATAACCTGATGAATTGATTACTAAAAGGTATCCAGCGTTATTTCCGCTTCTAATTGTGAAAGTTTTAAGTTCCCTTTTTATTGCTTCTGCCCATTGTTCAGTGTGAAATAAATTCGAGCATGTTCTCATTTCTGAAATTGTGAAAGTTTTAATTGTTCTTACTTTTCTAATTACAAAGTACACAGTCCCATGAGCACAAGAAATTTTTAAGGCAGTTAAAGTTACGGTTACATTTAATAAAGTCTTAAAATGCAAGTTTTTTTTTTTAATAAAAGGGAGCAAACGAGCGGCGAGAACACCGAGGTGGTCAACGACGCCATAGACATCCGCAACACCAGAGGAACTACAGATGCGTTGCCGGCCTTTGAGGAAATGATAGGCTCACTTCTTGAAGGACCCTAAGTCGTATTGGTTTGGAAACGCTTAATGAAAGTAAAATAATTAATGCTGTAAAGATGGAAAAAATACAAATGTCCAATAAAGTATTAAATAAGTTACTTGTGAATTATCTCACGAATAAAGACATCAAATAAACAAGTTTAAAGGTAATAATATTTCTGTTAAATAAATTAATAAAGAACAGAGGAAGAGCATGTATAATAAAAATGCTTATACACTCGAACATTACAGAGTAAGCGGTTGGTTGTTATCTAGTAGGAATTTCAACGAATGCAGTGCGGCTAAAGCGCGTGGTCAGACAGCAGTTTGTCTGACCACGTGTACTTTGTGCTTCATGTTTTATGTAATTTGTTAACGGTTATGTTGATAATTTAGTTTCCATTGCTAAAACTTATATTAATAATTTTTGTTATTCACATATATCTTTATTTCTTATTTTCTATATACTACACTTTACAAGATTTGTATAAAAATAAAATAAAACATATTATATAAAAAATAGAGCACCACCGGCTGCGGAATCCGATGACTCAAGCAACCAGTGGTCAGGGCTGCAGAGACAGGAACCTCCTCACTATGCGTGCGGTTTCTAAAATAACCGCCTTTTGAAGGTGACTGTAATAATTTGCAGAATCATAAAACTCTTTAGCACATATTTTAATTTAACCTGAATGTAATTCTCACGGCAAGAATGGATGTGACAGAGAGTAACTCCAACTTGCAGACAAGAACCCGTGTAATCAAATTCCATCTTCAAACATACGGCTTTGCTCGTTACAGATAAGAATAAACTAGAAAAAGGTAGATTATTAAACTCCTGTTAAAAACCATTAATTGATATGATGATATTGTTGTTATTGTTAATTAATACTAACTGCCACCGACATGACCACAGCATTAACTGGTCACTGAAGGTAAGGTTAAGGGAGTGATGACTGAGATGACGGAAGATAGAGTTATTTGGAGGACGAAAACTCGGTGCGCCGACCCTAGGGGAGTAGGATAAGGCAGGGGAGATGATGATGATGATGATGATGAAGGACACTGTTAAATGTTTTTCTATCTCTATCTATAATCTACACTAAGGATAGTTTAGTTTTTTTCTTATTTATAAGCATTTAAGAAAAAAGAACTGACCTAGAAACCTACTATAATACGTAATTCGAGTTAACCGATAGGTAACGTTTAAAAATGAAGACAATTGCACAACTTACTCGGAATACGATGCGCTAGAATGCTCCCGGGATTTACGACCAGCTATTTGTTACGTGGGGGAAACGACGCAAAAACTGACCCGCGCTCACATGTTCCTTACTTAATGCATTTTTTTAAATGAACAGATAATACGAGACAGTGTTATAGAAGCGAATCATTACATATGAATATTTTGGCAGTAGTTAACAACAAAATGGTGTTAAAAGGAAACTAATAATTATGTTAACAACTACTTTCCAGCTTGTATGTGGCACTGGAATCCAATGTAATTACTTTGCAAAGAAATTATACTCCATTAGGTATCATTTTGAAGAGAATAACATAGAATACGATGATAATTTTATACAAAGGTAAAATCTGTGTGTACTTCTGTTTTGATAACGAGAACTTTAAATAAATGTGCAGTGGTTCTTTGGTGAAGGTGACATAATCAAGAAGGTGACGACTGAATTGACGGAAGATAGATCTAGAAGGTAAAAACCTAGTGCGCTGTCCCAGCCGACGTAGACAAAGATAGGGAGCAGATCACTTCTTTTTTTTAAATTAGGATTAAATATAAAAATGTAAAATCTTTTATATTTGACTAGCTTTCGCCCGTGACTCCGGCCGCGTGGAATTAAAAAAAACAAAAGCAAGTAGCCTATGTGTTCTTCCATACTATCATCTACATCCATGCCAAATTTCATCGAGATCCGTACCCGTTTAGACTACAAACTCTAACAAACATCTATCCATCCATCTAAACTTTCGCATTTACAAGTATATAATAATATTAGTAAGATAGCCTGGAAGAACACATAGTCTACTCCCTTTTGTTTTTTTTTCAATTCCACGCGGTCGGAGTCGCGTCAGAAAGCTAGTGTTAGTATAAAGTAATGAAGTATGATTACATTTCAGATTTACTATCTTTATATCTATGGTATCGATAAAACGAATATTTGAAAGCGTGTAATTATGGCAATGCTATCTGCAGACCCTCGTACGTGCAATAAATGAACAACTAAGCTACGCCGACCAATTACTTAAATTAATCCCATAAATTTAGTAGGTTCTGCGGAATGTAATATAAAAAGCAATTCTTTTGGACGTCGATTGTATTACCGTTTAAATATAAAAATATCTTTACTTTTGTTTTATAGTCATCTGTTTTCAAATATATTTCTTTAGTTCTTTAAGACATTTGTTTGTGTTTAGGTTATTAACAATGTCTCGTTATTTGAGGGGACACGAAAATTTTTATAGTTGTATTGTCTTTGTGATAGTGATAGTGGTTTGCATAGAAATATGGTAGGGTACACCTTTTTATTTCCTGATGTATCTTATTATTCGCCTTTGTTACTACCTCAAAGTATACCATAACACATCTGTATAAGAGGCGAAATAAGATGACTGACATTTATGAACTAGCTATCGCCCACAATTCCGTCCGCGTAGAATTAAAATAAACAAAAGTAAGTAGTCTTTGTGTTGATCCAGACTATCCTCTACATCTATGCCAAATATCATCGAGATCCATTAAGCAGTTAAAGCTACAAAATCTAACAAACCTATTCATTGAAAACAAAAGAATTGACTCAATTTAGAAGTGATTACTGAATGTTCAAGTTTTTGTACCGTGTAATTTTTAAAATACAAAAACGTGCTAATTAGGAAGTTGTTGAATTTTTTCAATTTATTTTCTATTGTTCTTTTATTTATTTTAGATCTTTAATTACTTAACTTTGTATAAAACTTCGATAAATTAGTTTTTGATATGTACATTTTTCATCTTTTCTTTAATACTTAAACCATGCAATGTCTCGGTGGCCAGTATTCAACCTCTTTGGCTGTATTCACACTTGTCAGCCAAAGAGGTTGTATTTTGCACTGACCATTATGACCGTTTACATCTATGCCAAATTTCATCGAGACCCGTTTAGCAGATTAAGCTACAAACTCTAACAAACATATATCCATATAAAATTTCGCATTTATAACATTAGTAAAATTAATGCTTTATGTGTCAGGGTCACTGTCAGTAAAAGTTTACAAAGTTTCTTATTTTGCGGATTCAAATTAACAAAAAAATTAACAAACCTATTCATTGAAAACAAAAGAATTGACTCAATTTAGAAGTGATTACTGAATGTTCAAGTTTTTGTACCGTGTAATTTTCAAAATACAAAAACGTGCTAATTAGGAAGTTGTTGAATTTTTTCAATTTATTTTCTATTGTTCTTTTATTTATTTTAGATCTTTAATACTTAACTTTGTATAAAACTTCGATAAATTAGTTTTTCATATGTACATTTTTCATCTTTTCTTTAATACTTAAACCATGCAATGTCTCGTCGGCCAGTATTCAACCTCTTTGGCTGTATTCACACTTGTCAGCCAAAGAGGTTGTATTTTGCACTGACCATTATGACCGTTTACATCTATGCCAAATTTCATCGAGACCCGTTTAGCAGATTAAGCTACAAACTCTAACAAACATATATCCATATAAAATTTCGCATTTATAACATTAGTAAAATTAATGCTTAATCCGGAAGCTTTATGTGTCAGGGTCAGTGTCAGAAAAAGTTTACAAAGCTTATTTTACGGATTCAAATTAACAAAAAAATTAACAAACCTATTCATTGAAAACAAAAGAATTGACTCAATTTAGAAGTGATTACTGAATGTTCAAGTTTTTGTACCGTGTAATTTTTAAAATACAAAAACGTGCTAATTAGGAAGTTGTTGAATTTTTTCAATTTATTTTCTATTGTTCTTTTATTTATTTTAGATCTTTAATTACTTAACTTTGTATAAAACTTCGATAAATTAGTTTTTGATATGTACATTTTTATTGAGATGGACATGGGGAAGTTTTTGGAATAAGTCGAAAATGTTTTCTTTCTTACAAAAGCGTCTTGCTAATATCAATCATACTAATCATACTAATATTATACTAATTATACTTTATATTAATATTATAGATGCGAAAGTTTAGATGGATGGATGTTTGTTAGAGTTTGTAGCCTAAACGGCTGAACGGATTTCGATGAAATTTGGCAAAGACGTAGAGGATAGTCTGGAAGAACACATAGGCTACTCAGTTTTGTTTTTTTTTTTAAATCCACGCGGACGGGGTCGCGGGCGAAAGCTTGTATAGAAATATAGGTTCTGTTTAGAAAATTATATTTGTTATGTTTTATCCCTAGACACTATTCTATAACTATTGTCCCAGCACAGACTTTATTGGGACATGGTGTTGGATTAGAAAACGTGACAAAAATAAATAACAAAGGGTGTGTCGCAAACTTTTGTAAACCTTCAACCTTCTTTGGAGCACCATTGTAAGTGTTTTATTGATTTATTTATATTCATAGAGCCTTCTGTAAGCATTTCAATGCCGTATGTTCTTTACAAGTTAGGTTCCCTAAATTCTATTGAGAAATAAAATAAACTGTGCACAATAGAATAAATGGAAATCGCTTACCAATTACTATGGCCTAGTCACCCTTAAGTTAGTGTAGGCTTCGAGCCCCTCGGTGGGGATATATTGTGAGCTGGTGATGGTGGCTTAAGAATATTTACTGTGACGTTTTGTGTTAACCAGTTTTAAATAGATTTGATTTTTGATACCGTTCTTTCGTTTAAAGTTGGTATCTGGAGGGTTCTTCCTTAACTAATAATGTGATAGAGATATATGCATGGTTCCATCTTTCGACAGATGTAAAAAGAATCAAGGATACATGTGGCTTCTGAAATTAATTTGTCTTAATAAATAACTATTCTTTAGTTACAGTTTAAAGATTCATATTATTTTATCAGTAATGGATGAAAAATTACTCTTGCTTCTATTTTCCACGAAAGATATGTCTAGAAGAATAATAGCGCTGCATAACGGTATTTTCATCCAACAACTATCAATCAAGGTGACATCCAAGCATGAAATAAGTCGACTCTTGCATTTCATGCCGCGACGGTTATTAAATTTCAAATAGATTTTGAATTTAATCGAGTTGTAGTAAGTATTGAGAAGTACTCGATCACCAAGTGTTAAGTGAGTGCATGAATATTTAAAATGGAAATAGAAAATATATTAAAAATAAACTTTTGTATTGAGAAATGATTTTTCTTTTAATTTTATATTGCTTAGTATGTGACGAGGAAATTTTAATAAACAAAAGTGTGCATTATATAAAACTAGCTTTCGCTCGCGACTCCGTCCGCGCGGAATTAAAAAAAATAAATGCAAGTAGCCTATGTGTTCTTCCAGACTATCCTCTACATCTGTGTCAAATTTCATCGAAATCCGTTAAGCCGTTTAGGCTACAAACTCTAACAAACATCCATCCATCCATCTAAACTTTCGCATTTATAATATTAGTATGAAGTATGATAACTACAATTGATTAATCTTAATGTTAATTAGTTGAGATAAAAACCATTGTTTTAAATAAATTTTCCTACAGAATACAAATTCTTGAAGCGTGAAATAAAATTTTCCTACAGAATACAAATTCTTGAAGCGTGAAATAAAATTGTCCTAAACTTTTGGGAGCAATCAAATTGTGCAGATTCCATTTAACATTGCCAGAATTCCTGCTCAAATCCAATCGCATTAAAAGCCTTCTTAAATTGTTCCTACAAAAGGATTAGGAAATACAAAAAAGTTTTTGTGAAAACAAACGCGTTAAACGTGCTTTTTCTATTGACTACGTCTGACTGTAATGTATTTTTTAAATTTATTTTTAATCATACTAATCGATAATATAAAAAAATAATATCTAATCGAACGGATTTCGATTAAATTTGGTATAGATGTAGTGGATAGTCTGAAAGAACACGTGGCTACTCACTTTTTTTTTAATTCCACGCGGACGGAGTCGCGGGCGAAAGCTAGTAGAGTTATATAAAGCAGTTTCTTATTGTTGATTTATCGTAATAAATGTACCTTAAGGTACCCTTAGTGACAATTTAACGTCTGAGTGTGACAGTAAACAGAATATTTATAAAATATAATATTTAAACAATACAAAGCCATATTCGTTCAGTTTTATCTGACCGTTTTGTCTGATCGATCCGAATGTTCAAATAAAACTGTAAGATAAAACTGAGCGTGTGTTTTGTATCTTCACAGTCTTTGCTCTTTAGCGGTAATCATCTATAACATTCCATGACCATATTTTGGGTCTTATATCTATACTAATATTATAAAGAGGAAAACTTTGTTTGTTTGATTGTAATAAATAGACTCAAAAACTACTGTGCCGATTTTAAAAATTCTTTCACCATTAGTAAGATAATTTGTCTGTGAGTAATGTAGGATATATTTTTTCATTTCTTTTTTATTATTTTTAAATTTCACGCGGATGGAGTCGGGGGCAAAAGCTAGTATCAACGATAAAATCGATAATTTTAGTTTTAGTTATTACGCCGCAGTCGAGGTTAGATGTTTATTACCTTCATAACATTCGTAGCGCTTTGCATTTCAAGTTACTTCGCATTTCAAACTGAACTACTCCGAGAAGAATCTTCAACTAATTTTACGGTTCACTGGTAATATGCGCGCCAAACTTCAACTGAAAGTGATTTCTTCTCTGTTGGTAAAGTTATCCGTCAGTTGTCCTTGTCTGTCATTGACGAAACTAGAAAAATTACAAACTATTAAAAGAATATATAAGTAAACAGTTTAATGGCAAGTCTATTAAGACTAACATAAAATAAGGCATTAAAAGAAAAAATGACAAGTTTCAGGAAAGGAAATTGGAGGGAAACAATTAAGAACAAAGATAATATTCGTATACTTCTTTCTTAAATCTCAGTTAAAGTTTTTTTTTTTAATTATAAAATGTTAACTTAGTATTCCAAAAAATATTCTAAATTATTTTTTCAATAAAAACCTTACGACACGATTTACGCCATTTTCACGCTATTACACTTAAGGGGTGATTAAATTAAAAAAAAATCTGCGAGAAATAGACAAAAGCTACAAGCCCACAGCATAAAAAAGCAAAGTTGCCATGACTACTTAAATTCTCAGCCAATAACAGCAAAGAAGCAAGTTTTCCAAGGTTAGTTAAAATGTCAGCCAATGTCAATGGCCTTTGTCATTGGAGCATTTGAATTTTGACAATTGCAATTGAAATTTTTTACGGAATGTAAACAATAAAATATCGTTTATATAATGTCGTGCGGATGAAGCCGCACGGGAACAGTTAGTTTTAATATAAAGTTAAGCAAGTGAACAGTGAAATGTAAAAAAAGCATTCAAAAGAATATCTATATTTTAAATTTCACAATAAATCTTGTTACTTTTGAAACATCGTTTTGTTACGCGTAATATCATTTTATAGGATCTTGTCCTTTACAATATAAATGACGTGAATTTTCGACGGATAGCTTGAAAAAAGCGCTTTTTTAAGGACTTGTCAACGTCGTGACACCTAGACAATGATTGATATATTATTTGCGATAAATAAAGCGAAAATTTTACTAAGGTAAAATTTTCACGAGACATTAACTTGTCAAATAGTGAACAATGTAATTCTTTTTCATGATAATGTAATCGTAATTTGATTATACTTAATCTTAATAATATTGTAAATGCGAAAGTTTAGATGGATGGATGGATGTTTGTTAGTGCTTGCAGCCTAAACGTCTGAACGGATCTCGGTTAAATTAGGCATAGAGGTAGAGGATAGTCTAGAAGAACACAAAGACACATTTTATTTTTTAAGTACACGCGCGAGGAGTCGCGGTCGAAAGCTAGTAATAGATATATTCGTATCGTCGGTGTAAAATGTTACTAAACTTTGTGGATAATGTAAATACAAATCGGTTAGTAACTTAAAAAACGTTGAGCTGTTTTCAAGTTTACGAAAATGGTGTTTACAATTGTATATAAAACTAGCTGTTGCCCGCGACTACGTCCACGCAATATGAATATAAAAAAGTAGACTATAATGTGCCCGTCTATGTCAGCTACCCTTCAGTGAAAGTCCGGTCGAAATCGGCCCAGGCGTTATGGAGATTGCCCGGAACAAATGCGGCTTGCGGACAGATAGACAGACAGACAATTTTTTTTAAATGCGATTTTCGTTATCAGCAACGCAAATACATCATCTTTCCGAAATCTGGAATTTTTCTTTTGATATTACAAACAGACACTCCAATTTTATATGTATAGATAAAGCTATTTGTAAACTACTAAGGTATTAATATTTAAAAATCATAATTCTCTGTGAGATCTGACCTAAAAATAAATTCGTTAATGGACTCTTTGAATGTATGTGAAGTGCACTTACGATGTTGTGAGAATTGAATTTAATAATTTCGATTAAAAATTCGTCATACAACTTTTACTTTGGCATTAGTAAAGAATAATTATTTTCGCTGTTAACTGACAGAGAAGAAGCTAGACAAATCAAGACGCCTTCTTAGTATTTGTAAAGTAACAAACTACTCCACGATACTATTTTTTTTTTGTCTACAGTGTTTATTGTCCTGTTACCTAAATTACTTGACTGATTCTGAAGTATGAAAGATCTTTAAGATGCCCACTGACCGATGATACGAGGTGTAATAATTAACATGTTAGAAGCGAGCATTGTTACGCGTGAAATGTTCGGGTGTAATGTTCGACATGAATGCTCGCCGTATCACCTTACACCGGGTAACTTCGGTCAGTACCCACCCTTAGACAGTGTATTCTTTCCTAAAATGTAATAACAATATGATATAATAAATACTGGTTGTACTATAGGAAGTTTGAGAGTAGCCCCAGTGGTTGAGAAAATAAGGAGTAAAAGGTTAGCATGTTATGAGAAGGCATGAATCGCATGTAACAAGAAGGACGTTAGTTATGAATGTGGGGGGTACACCGGTAGAGGTAGACCTAGAAAGATATGGATGGATTTCGTGAAAGACATGATCAAAAAGGGAGTGATGATTGAGATGACGGATGATAGAGTTATTTGGAGGATGAAAACCCGGTACGCCGATCCTACGGGAGTAGGATAAGGCAGGGGAGATGATGATGATGATGAAATGCTGGTTGTACTCATTCTACCACTACACACCATGTATTTGTATGAAGGTTCCGCCAGTTGAAGCCCATATTAAGATTCACATATTTCTTGATTCTAGTTTGTAGAACTGACTAGTGCTTCATAAAATATTTTATAACACACTCCTCAAAAGTAGCTGCGAACTTTGCATTCGCGAGCCGTAAGCCCAATTAGCGAACTTCTATATAGGTCACTCTTCATACTGCATAGTTTTATAAAAGATGTTATAACTTCGATCATTTTTATACTTATTATAATATAATCTTAGACATAATAAAGAAAATTAAAACGTAATAAATTACAGATTTTTTTACATAACTGACGGACGGACTAACAGACTGCATTGAATGCAGATAATAGTTCTACGAAAGAGTTCAGCGATAATCGTGCAGTTGTAGTGTCAAGTATCAAGATGGTATGGTATGACTATTCCGTGAAACGGTTATGTTAATGTAAAGTTTGTTTGAAATAGTACTGTGGTGTTAAGCCATATGTGCATTGATCTGTTACCAATTTCACTACTTAATTATATGCTAATAGTCTTTCGATTGTAAAGACATAACACAACTTTGTAAAAGCTTTAAGCATCCTGGCGAAGCTTTGCTGAGTCGACTATTAAAGCACTTCTTTCACTTGTTAAACCTCGTTCACGTCGCATTGAGCGTCTGATTTAAAAAGGACTACGGCTTTGAAAATTAATTCATTAACGCAGCGAAAAGTAAGTAGCTTAAGAAAGTTCCTTTCATTTTTAACGGGCAGAAAATTTAAAAATACCCTGGTACTTGAAAAGATTAAAAATGTCTCCAGTAACATTGAGTTACAGGTATAATAAGGCGGTGGTTATTTTTGGTTTTTTAATTACTGCCTAAAATATACTGTAAATTCGGTTATAAAATACTTTGACTGACTAATAAGTTAGTATTATATACTTACTAGCTTTCGACCGCGACTCCGTCCGCGTATAATTTGAAATACAAAAGTGAGTAGCCTATGTGTTCTTCCAGACAGACTATCCTCTACATCTATGCCAAATTTCATCGAAAGCATTAATTCGTACATATGACTTGCTTATGTGCTATCAAATATTCACATATTAGGTACTGGAAATCGGTTCGAATCCATTAGAATCGAAGTCAAATAAATTAGTATTGTAACAAAACAAATTATGTTTATTCTCTATAACAATGGAAACTAGCTTTATTCTTTCCAAGGTTGAGTAGAAAAAATATTATTTAATGCTAGCGATGACGCTCGACGGCTGCGTTCTATGAATATTATATAAGACCTCAATTGGCTTTGTACTTCAATTGGTTTTGATAAATTGACTGGCTGTTGATAAAATATAAAACAGTGAAATCACAGTTTGAAATGTACTCCACTAAAAAATAATAAGAACCCATACATGCTCTGCTCGGAATGTTATTTGTTTATTTAAATTTAGAATGTTATATAAACAAATGAAAACGTTTTTATTAGTCGTTGCAGTTTTTGTTTTTATTTTTTGTATTTTCTTTTACGGCTGCACGTGATGGGCACCTCTGAACTGTCGCCACATTGCCCTCCGGGACAGGCTGAAAACCAGCTCCGCATGGCTTAAGTCATGCGGCTCTCGCTGAGCCCATTGTTGTCGATTTATGTTTTTACTTAGCGCATAAGAAACTATATTCTTATTTTTGGTGATAACAATAAAAAGATTTTTATTTCCCATTTTATTTGCCCTACTATAAAATACTTGGAAAATATTTCAAATACATTTTAGTTTCAACATACGTCAACCCTTTTACCGTGACTCTAGTCCCGGTGCAGATTTTTGGTAAATCATGGGTATTGAAACATTATTATGCGATCGAAATGGGATCTACACAAAAAAAATAAAATAAAAAAACCTTCACCCAAAGCAGCGGCGGCCAAAGAGTGTAAGGGGTAAGAACATGTGTTTATCTAAATGGTGTTTAACTATATTTTACGCGTACTATTAGAGTGCTGTGTTACTTGTATTAATACGTATTGTGGTATCTATTTAGCCAAAGAGAATGTAAGAGATGAAAATATGAACCATAAAAGTCTCACTGCAGTGAAGTTCTGGGGTTACTTGTCAACTTGAATCAAAAACTTTGTACCTCTTTATAAGGAAAATTTGCGAACAGGTGAACGTGAATTTTGACACAGTTAAAAACAACGTGGAGAAGAAGTCCATAAAGTTATTTTTAATCTATACTAATATTATAAAGAGGAAAGATTTGTATTTTTTTATGTATTGGAATAACTCAAAAACTACTGGGCCGATTTCAAAATTTTTTTCACCATTAAAAAGCTGTGCCATCACTGAGTTACATAGGCTATTTTGTTTTGTTTTTATTTCAGTCCATGCGGACGGAGCCGCGAGAAAAATGTATTAAACAATGAAAATTTTGGTCATGAAATATGGTCGAATTTCGACCAATGGACAACTAGTTCTTATAAATCTTTACAAACTTGTATTTTTATTAACATTTCCACAAAGGAAAAAAGTATGCACAAAACTCCACTGTACTAATTACTGTTCCAGGAAACAGCCGACCTTATCGTCAAAGCCAGTAGCGGGGAGATGTCATCAAAAAAATTTTTTTTTGACAAGTTTTGTCCGTATAAAGAACTGTGATTAAGTATTCTACGGTGTATCGTAAAACTTAAAAAGACAAGCGAGTTTTTTTATAACAGAATGTCCGAAGTTTCATCGACTTATGCGTATATATTCTCCTTGTTAAAAGGAACACGTTGGTTTAGTTCAGAAATTCTAATCTAAATCCAAGACAATGAAAACGTCTACCGTGTTAAAAATGCAAACGTCTTCCCTTAGTAATCCCATTTTCACACTAGGGTAAAACATTGAGACACTTATTGTAGGAACAGAAATGGTCTGTCTCGGCAAGTGTGTTATAACAATAGTTTATTACACTTCTGTTCTCCCTCATAGTTCCGCCCTCGTGTGAAACTAGCATAAAGTACGACTAGCAATCAGTCTAGACCGGTATCACCGAAAACATATGAAATACGAGGTTTTTAGTCTTTTTGAAGAATGTTTTAAAATAAATGTCAATAATTTAGTATAGTTAATTATTAACTAAACACTCGATTGGATTTTGGATATTATTTTTAATTAACGTTGACCTTTTGTTTCACAATAGTTAACGCTTGTAATAAGAAACAAGAATACACTTTAAAAAATTACAACACAAATTACAAATCATACTAAATTTATAATATTTTCATTTAAATTTCTGCAGTACCCCTAATACTCGTACTATATTTCGCATTTTATATTGAAATTCCATGTTTTATTCGTATTTTATTTAAATACGAGTTGTTGCCCGCGACTTCGTCCGCGTGGTATTAGAAAACATACGAACTATATAAATAACAAAAAGCTACGTATCCCTCGGGAACCGGACATTTCTCGGGGATGAACCTTATCCCATGTGTACTCCAGACTTTGTTTTATATCTGTACCAAATTTCAATAAGATATGTTGAACCGTTGCAGAATGATCGAGTAAACATTAAAAAACTAAATCAATGAATCCCACGGGAACCGTAACCATTCCCGAAATAAAGAGTAGCCTATGTGTTCTTCCAGACTATGCTCTAAACCTGTGCCAAATTTCATGGAGATCCGTTCAGCCGTTTAGGCTACAAACGCTAACAAACATCCATCCATCCATCCATCTAAACTTTCGCATTTATAATATTAGTAAGAGTAAGAAGTAAATTGTAACAGCGTATTAAATAATAAGGCCAATCTTAAACTCCAAATTCTATTTAAGTTTTGACGTCTAACAGATTGTAAGCAGCGCTTACGAAGGAAAGTATTTGAGATTCCTTTTAGAATTCAGCCGTATGTCTCAAAGCATTGTGCACGATGCACTATATAACTTTTTCATCTTAAAGTTATATATTTTTTTTGTTTTAAATCAATATTAAAAAGAATATACATTTGTAATTCAATTAAATCTTTCGAAATTATATTCTATTGATTGTAGAATCTGTGCTACGAGTAATAATCTAAAATGTAGCCGCGGCTTGTAGCACCCGCGTAGCCAGTGCCGTCGCGGCGTCGTAGCGAATCGGTCGTTTGCTACACGCTCCTCAAAAGGCTGTACCTTGATATCGCCAAACCGCTACGAACCAACGTATCGTTATAAACGTAACTTTTTATTTCAGTGCAGTGAATTTCAGTTTCGTGCGTACTTTTATTGAATTATGAATAATCGTTCGATGTGTTAAATTTCTCAATGTTGGTAAAAGTTATTAAAGTTGGTAAAATATATTCGTACCATTTTTAAGGCATTTTTTAACGATGCTTAAATAGATTTTTGTTTTATTAGATTGTGTTTGTTAAAAATACAATATAAAAAAATCGATTCTATTTGTAATATCTAAAGTTTTACGACATCTCTAAAATTTGTTTTTCGTGTTATTATAATTTGCTAAACTTTAAACAAATTAATTTTCGTAAGGAATCCTTATCTGTACGTAATATAATATAGTGTACCACATATAAAATATCATGGAAACGATATCAAAATATAGTTACATAGCTAAAGGATATTAATACAAATGTTTATGCTTATTGTAATAATTCTACTTGATAAATATAAAAATTCTAGTTTTCTAACGAAAAATCAGGTCAGCTTAGTAACTTACTACACGGTATTACACGGTTTTCTATGACGCAGGGTAAATATTGAATGAAACTTGAAAATGTTATCTGCCATTTTATTCAATTTTAAGTTATTTGGAATATTTTTAAAATATCAAATTAATTATTTTATACAAAAAACAGTCAAAATTTTATAGATAAGTTTTAATTATGAGATATTATACTTAGTGTATTTACTAGTAGTTAAAATATATTTTATGATACACAAAATGGTAGTTATGTTAACCTAAGGCTAGTTTATATCTTAGAGACTTTGAACTTGTAGCACGTATTTTTATTTAATTAATTTCAAGTTACATTTAACTACTGATTTTTTAGTTAGTTAGATATTGAAGTTCTAATAGTTCAAGCAATATGTTAACATGTGAACTTCAATCATATTATACTTTCATACTAATATTATAAATGCGAAAGTTTAGATGGATGGATGGATGTTTGTTAGAGTTTGTAGCCTAAACGACTGAACCAATCTTGATGAAATTTGACACAGATGTAGAGGATAGTCTGAAAGAACAGATAGGCTACTCGCATTTGTTTTTTTTATACCGCGCGGACGGAGTCACGGGCGAAAGCTAATATTTTATATATCTAGAACTTAAATACTATGAAGTCTTTCATTCTTACATAAACTATGCTATATAGTGTGTACTTATCTATATCATATAATCAAGCTCTCGCAGCATAATATAAACCAGATTGGTAATCATGATTCCTCGTTTTAATAAGGTCTATGCATTTATTTTGTTAGATATTTGGTATCAATTAGTTCAATGTTCTGCACAGTTAATTGTCTGTCAATACAATCATTGCGTTGCACTATTTAATAATAGAATGCTGCGTTTGAAATCCAAGCGTATTTATCAATTGCATAGTTAATAGTGCTGGTAAAAGCTGTTTTAAAATAAAAGTAATTTTGGATGATTATAAAGAGAATTTAAATGTTATTTAGTATTGCTTATATCGATTTCAATAGTTTAATTATTGAATACAATCAAGCCGTAAATTGAAACATTAAAGAATTTTATTAATAAACTAGCTATTGCTCTCGACTTCGCCCGCGTGAAATTGAAAAATATAGCCTATGTTACTCACAGATAAATTACCTTTCTAACGGTGAAAGAATTTTTAAAATCGGCCCAGTAGTTTTTGAGTTATTTCAATACATACAAAAATACAAATCTTTCCTCTTTATAATATTAGTATCGATAACTTACACACATAAAATGTAACAACAAAACCATGTTTTATACAAGAAACAGGCCTTCATATACTAAGATGATATTTCTCAGACAGTATTATGAACAATGGAATTGTTTAATGTCGGAAACGGTTCAGCAACACCCTGAAGCTCCGACGTCTGAAGCTGGAGGCCGCTTATTGTGAAGCGACCCGGTCATTTGTGCAGACACTATCTGTTAAAAGATGACGTCACAGTTTATTATTAACATATAGGAAAATAAGAAATAATTAAATGAATTATTTTCGATTAGATATACAAGATTCGGTGCGTTCCACTGGAGATCCTGGGACCCTCAAATCGCACCTGAGGGCGGCCACCGAGGGGGTTTTTAGTGAGTAGAAATCTCACATAACCCTGTCTTTTATAAAAGGGTATCTTTCGAAGATTTCCCCCCCGTTAACAAAAAAAAAAAAAAGATATACAAGATTAATACGGATCCAATCACCTAAACCATAGACAAACTACAATTTACGCTAACTTGTAAATTCTAAATCATATAACATTAGCTACTCTTATTATCTCACATCTTACTATCTTACTAATATTATAAATGCGAAAGTTTAGATGGATGGATGTATGTTTGTTAGAGTTTATAGCCTAAAAGGAAAGGAAATTTGGCATAGATGTAGAGGATAGTCTGAAAGAACAAATAGGCTACTCACTTTTGTTTTTTTTTTAATTTCACGCAGACGGCGTCGCGGGCGAAAGCTAGTATTTCATAAAAATAACTAAAGAAAAGTCAAATATCAATATGTCACTGTTTACTTAATTTAGTCTTTTAGTCCAAACGAAGGTTACATTACGATTTAGTTTAAAATATATAAGTTTGTTCATAAACACATAAATTCTTCATAGACAGTTGTTTGACAAGGTCTCAATGTCATAATAGTTATCAGGGCATTTAGGATTGCGATGTAAATAATTTTACCCAGAGAATATCGTCACATATTATTTTGATTTGTAATGACTTTAATGTTCTACAAATATTTGCTGCAGAGAAAACAAACATTTCATTAAGCGTAGATTTTAATTATCGCTCTGTATAAAAAATGCAGCCATCGTTTTGTGTTAATTAACTTAAAATTAGTTGTTGGAAAATTTTCAGCAACCTGCCATTTATTTCACTAAAGCGTAAATTGGTTAGGAGCAAGGTGTGCGTTAATTTCGCTTTTGGGTCATTTTAAAATTGTTCACAATATTTAATCGTGCGGTTTTGGTATTATTTAATCGATTATTTCACATTTGAATCGATACGAACAAAATATCGAATACTTTATATGTTTATGAGAAAATTGAAGGCTTTTTGTTTCTCATTTCTACTTATATTGGCGTCCTTACATCAATAAGGCGGAAATACACATGCCCGTTAAACGAGATACTAGCAAGCCAGCTACTGTCAAGCGATGCTCAACTTACTTGCACACACTCGTTGCTGTTGCGAAATCAAACACCGTGCTATATACTTAGTGCCAGGTACTGGCATGCATGTTTGCTAGCTACGATAGTGTATTTCTAGCCTTATGTTCAAAATTATGTTAGGCTTTTTATCTGATGAAGAATATTTCAAAGAATTATTGAAGGATATTGTTTTAAAGTTTCAACAACCCGCTTATAATACGATTCCTATTTTCTTTTATTACGTAGCCATGCTGAATGTCATGCGATTTTCGCATAAATATACTCGTTATGTAGAAATTAATTTAATTAAATTAAAACCACACGTTTCTTTGACAACGGTCTAAAAAGGGACAAAGGGAAGTTTAAAATAAATCGGTTTATGAATGGTATTTCATAATGTTTTACCTTATTAAAAACGACAATGTTTAATAGATGTTAACAAGCTAGTAATTGAGTTAATCTTATGGCACTCTGGAAAAAAGTCATACCTCATTTTTAAATTTTTATAATACACTAGCTTTCGCCCACGAATCCGTCCGCGCGGGATTAAAAAAAAAACAAAAGTGCGTAGCCTATGTGATCTTCCAGACTATTTCCTATATCTATACCAAATTTCATCGAAATCGGTTCAGCCGTTTAGGCTACAAACTCTAACAAACATCCATCCATCTAAATTTTCCCATTAGTAAGATAGAAAATGTTATACTTGAGTAGTCGCGCATCTAACTCGAACACTAAAATTTGAATATTATAATACGTAAAACGTTTTTTATATAGCTTTTAAACTATGTTCACGAGTTATATTGTCAAGTATTATCTTTCTTGTTTCCGACAAGACATGTCTTCGGTTTCAATTTATAGACCTTACATACCCACGAGACCTTTACTACTATAATTAATATAGCAAAATGTAAATAAATCGTGATACAAATATATACTCTATTCCTAAAAAAATGTCATAGCAAAAGATTTTACGGTTAAATAAATTTTAAAAAGTAGAATTTGAAGCCGATTTTTCAAATTTAAATAAATACATATTGAGTTTATCAAAGCAATAAAGACTAGAACATTGACCTGTTGTTTATTTTAGAATATCTGAATTTTTTTAATCGAAAAATGTTTATTTAAATATTAAACCTAGATCGCCTTAATGCTTCTATACGGTTTTTATTTTTATTTCGAATTTTAATAATCCCTTTGGTAAAAAGATTTTCGTATATTTTTTACTTAGATCCAAAACGAGTGGCAATATAGATGAATTAAAGAATGACGGTTCAGTTAACCTTAACACGTTTAAAGCGGCAGAAATATTTCTTCAGTTCCTGAGGTACCAGGTGTATCACACCCTGTATTTTATACTAGCTGTTACCGTGCGGCTTCGTCCGCATGAAATTATGAAAATTTTATTTTATTGATTACATTTGTCAAATTATCAATAGCAAATGTCAAAATGACATGACATGACATGACAAACCTTAGCAATCTATCTTTCTTTATGTTGGCAGCAACTTATGGTCTCTTTCCCACATTAGGGATTTTATCCAAAATATTTACCACCTAAGTTTAATGGAGTGAAAATATATAGCCTAAAGCGTGACGTAAGTGTACGGCTTTTTATTAAAAAAAGAATTATTCAAAATATGCTGTAATTGCTGATATCTTAGGCAACAAAGAAGTGTGTGTTTACGCTCTATTATAATAGTATAGATATAGATATACATTTCTTATTCGCACTTTAAGCGAGATACGTACCAGGTCTTTCAGACCTGGTTTAGCATTCAACGTGTTAATTTGATTTTTTTTGTTTAAATATATTAAAGGACACAGTGAAAAAATGGGAAAACTAATTAAGTGAATGAGACAAATGTGGATTTAACTATGGCGATGGTTATATCTCAAGCGACGAAAGTTGCGATCGCTGGTTTCTTGGCGCTAATGATACTGGGCGCAGTGTTGGTTGTGGGCGCGGCGTTTGGATGGTTCGATCCGAAAAGAGAAGACGAAGATACGCCTGCCAAAATCAGTGCAAGACTCCAAGGACGGACATCCTTCGTTACCCATCGAGCTGTAAGTTGCAGATATTAAATTACATTTTATATATACTGCCGATCTCAGTCTTGAAGTGGTCTACTTAGTATAGATTTAATATAATAAATCTAAAATCTATAAGGGTCTCTCTTAGAGCGCGTGCACACCTTTGACTAAACTATCGCACATGTTTAGTCACGGTTTAATTCCTATGAGCTTGTATGGAGGTGCGCACACTACTCGATTTTTAGTTGTGCAACTAAACAGTTGAATTGGCTGCGAAACAATCGACAATCGCACAACAGTTGTGCTTCAGTTTAATCAATGGTGCGCGCTCGCACTTAGTGGGAAATTTACTCTTAGTCTGACAGATAGTCCAATTAAATTATGTGTATAATTCCTAATTAGCCTCAGCCAGTATTGGTGTATGTAAATGTTCATGCATCGTTTTGCACATATTTGTTAATGTTCATGCTTTATAAATGATTGCTTTACATCGCTTCAGCGTCCCTAATTAAAATATTTTCAATCCAACCACCTAATCATGATATGATGACATTAAAAAGACCCCAAATTTCGTCACGCGATTTTGAGCTAAACTATTTAACGTCGTAGTTTTTGACTCCAAAAATTAAACAAAAAAAAACAAAACCGACTTCCAAACAAAATACACTAAAAACAAAATACACTAAAAACAAAATCTTCTCAAAAAAACAGTACACTAAAAAGTAACGAAATAATTTCTTGAAAATAGTAAACCTCCCTTATTGTAGCTGTTATGTCTATATTGTACAATTATTATCACTTTGATGTCGGTGTCAGCCGAGGTATATGCAGTGATATTTCTACGTAAGGTTTTCTACATTTTTACCATAACAATTGACAATTGAAAGTATAGTAACGTTTTTAGTAATGACTGACACCGACTTCAAAGTAATAATAATTGTACAATATAGACATAACAGCTACAATAAGGGAGGTTTACTATTTTCAAGAAATTATTTCGTTACTTTTTAGTGTACTGTTTTTTTGAGAAGATTTTGTTTTTAGTGTATTTTGTTTTTAGTGTATTTTGTTTGGAAGTCGGTTTTGTTTTTTATCAAAAAGTTTATTTATTTCTCGATTTTTAGTGAATCTAGACATCGCAGTATGATAATCACTAGCTTTCAAACAAATAATGAGTTATCTAAATCGATTATCTAAGAAATTAAGTAAACAACTAATACATCGTTGCGATCATTCACTCATAATTCGGTGCGGCCGCGCGCCGTTGTTGCCCGTGAGTTTTAATATTTTGATAACTTCTAGAATCTTGCACAGAATTACATACTGTAAAAGGCAATTACGATCTACATATAATACTCAATCGTGAAAACATATTTATTTGGATAAGGATTCATACGAAATAAGAATAAAAGCGTTTTAAATAAAGTCGATTGCACTTATTTGACGGTTTTCTCGAAACAAACGGTTATTGTGCGACAACCTTAAGAGATAGATATATGCTATCGCAGACTTTAATTCAGCTAATTGAATGACCTACAATTCTTTCATACATCATTTTTATGTAGGTCTTATAGTTTAGGCTACGTAAGCCAAGAAAGCAAACTTTGTTACAAGTTGGTATTTTTTTCTGCGACTCGTAATTTGCTATTTATGATATCTCCTAAACTATTTATCGGAATTACAAAGTTCCAAGGGTATTTATAATCTACATTAAATTCTCTTGATGATGGACACATTTATTTTGATAAGGATTCATACCGAACACGAGTAATAGCGTTGAAAGTGGGGTATAGATTTTGATCGAAATTTTAATGAAAAAAGTGGTTATTGTGCGACAACCTTAATAGATAGATATATGCTATCGCTGACTTTTATTTAGCAAATTTAAAGGGCTACAATTCTTCCATACATAATTTTTGTGTAAGTCTTATAGTTTAGGCTACGTAAGCATAGAAAGCAAAAAAGACACCAAATTTCGTCACGCAATTTTGAGCTAAACTATTTAACTACGCCGTAGTCTTTGACTCCAAAAATCAAACAAAAAAATGGGACCCACCTGCAAGCACTACCTCTCGGATAAAAAAAGAATTTTCAAAATCGGTCTACCAGGGGCGGAGTTATGCCGTAACACACATAAAAAAAAAAAACAAAAAAAAAAAAAACAAAAAAAAAAATAAAAAAAAAAAAAAAAAAACATATGGACGAATTGAGTACCTCCTTCTTTTGGGAAGTCGGTCAAAAATGGGACCCACCAGCAAGCACTACCTTTCGGTTGAAAAAAGAATTATCAAAATCGGTCCACTAGTAGCGGAGTTATGCCGTAACACACATAAAAAAAAACATTCAGACGAATTGAGTATCTCCTTCTTTTGGGAAGTCGGTCAAAAAACTGAGAAAGCTTTATTACATAACATCTATAAAATGGAATATTAAAGATTTTTCGTTGAATCTTGTTTTTCTTCTTGAATTATTTTGTTTACGTGTTACAACTTAATTTTATGTCTTGGCACGTGTGAGACTGCGGTATAAAGAAATTCACCACCTTATTACGTTTTGTAGGCATCGTGAAAATACTCAATCACAATATTGGCAGTAAAATCTTGTACAAAATAATTTATTACAACATGTCTGCTCAAATCAGTTTACCGAGGTTCCGTACCAGAATTTTCTGAAATAGAGTGATAGGTATAACAAGCTGTTTTTGAAGTTTTTCGACAGTGAAAACCCGGGTATAAAAGCAAAAGTAACTAGTCAAAAAGTGTATTAAAGCTGCATATTGTAAAAATAATTCCAAACATATGTTTTCATTTTTATATAATGATAGCTGATGCTCGCGACATCGTCCGCGTGACATTAAAATATATAGCCTATGTTACTCACAGATAAATTACCTTTCTAATGGTGAAATAAATTTTAAAATTGATTCAGTAGTTTTAACCTGAATCGAATACATACAAAAATACAAATTTTCCTCTCTATAATATTAAGTACTAGCTGTTCCTGTGCGACTTCATCCGCTTGAAAATATAAAAACTTTATTTTATTGTTTATATTTGTCAAATTCTCAATAAATTTCAAAATTACCGTTACCATAATAACCTTGCTTCTTGAATGTTGGCAGCTTGTAATTTATGGTCCCTTTCCCACATGAAGGTTGTTTTCCAATTTTTTTACCCCTACGTTTAATAGCGTCAAAATTATATAGCCTTAAGCGTGTCGTAAGTGTAGGGTTTTTTATTAAAGAAAGAATTATTCAAATATATGCTGTGATTGCTGACATCCTACGCCACAAAGTAGTGTGTGTTTACGCTTTATTATACGAGTATAGATAGATATAATTGTGTGTATATTTTTGTTGCTTACAAACAAAAGTAAATAGAGAAAACAAAATGTTAATTCAAATCCTATAACAATCAAGTTAATTGTCCTCGGATACCGTTTGTGATAAGCTTTATCTACGTTTTAAACAGAAAGTGGGTAATTCGTACACAAGTCACGATCTAGTTGAACTGTTTTTCACTTGAGCGTATTTAATTAACGCAAAACGTAAGATAATAATCAATTCATAATTTAATCTACCAGTTTATTTATTATTTTTAAAGAAATTTTAAGCAGAAAATAGGAAAGATTTATCTTAAAATGAAAAATAAAGTTTTTTACGAAACTGCCCGAATAGGAGCTTTTAAGCGTCCTTGCGACGGACGTTGCCTCTTTTACTAACTACCAGGTTCGTACTTATCGGTATGTTGAATTGTGAAACAAAAAATTCCTATATTTCCGTCACGTATTTTATCTGTTTGATTATTATCAGCCAATTTACAAGAATTTGTTAGTACTGCCCAAATTATATATTTGCTTGTAGTTAGGTTTCGGTTTAAATATATTTATTCTCATAAGAAACACGATGTTTCACTTACAATGAGAAAATTTAAATATGTACAATGTTATTATGAGCTTACGGGTAAGTATAATACATGATATAGAAACACAAAAAGAAACTAGGTATGATTAATTAATATAAATCAAAACAGGCCTTAAAATAATCTAAATTAACATGAATGACAAGTAACAAAATTATAGGCAACTGAAAAGATTTTATAATAGTTCGGCAATAATATTATATGTAATTTGAGTTTATTTTTGAAAATATTAATACTGTTACAATTCTTTATCTCGTCTCTATATTATTTTAATAGTTTTTTTTTTTCTTTTTTTTATAAAATACGGTGGCAAACGAGCAAGCGGCCACCTAAATCCGCCAAAATGGCGAAGCGACCGCTGCCCATAGACTTCCGCAATTGCAGATGCGTTGCCTACCCTTATTCGACGGAGGAGGAGACGCATATAAAGAGGATATTTCCCCTTCCTATGCATCTCCTCCACCGTCAAATCCACTTCCCCTTCCCATCCTTTCCTTATAAGAAAAGTGTGGTAAAGAGAAAGGGACTTAAATTAGGCTTCCGGCACCACACTCATCAGACGAAACACGGAATTGCTTCCATTTCACGCCTGTCTTCTGTGTGGTCGTGGTATTACACCGGGCGTGCCGGCCCATTCGTGCTAAGATGTTAAAGCGGGCACTACCACTGTTAAGTAACACTAGTAAGTAATAGTTAATGTTCATCATAATATTACTATTATAATGATATAAAATTTCATTAACGGCTTAAAATTAATGATTAATGACAACGGTTACGCGTAATTAATGATTCCTAGGAAGAACCTTCCGTGACTCGAATCATTAAGTTAAACGTGTTTCTATAATATAACGTTGAATAATAAACAGTTATGAGTATTTTGTAGTGGTATTGTTGTAGAGAACGCATATTTACCACTGTAATTACGTACATATGAGTGTAATAATTATTTAGTTAATTATTGTTGTTGTCAATATTTTTGGATACGTCGTTCAAAAATTGTTCACCATTAAAAAGCTACGGCATCACTGAGTAACACAGGCTATGTATATGTGTTTTTTAGATATTATTTTTAATGGCACGGGGACGAAGTCTCGAGCAACAGCTAGTTTTTAATAAAAGGGGAAGAATTATCATCTTACGTTCATAGAGGTATATTGAAAAGTAGTAGTGTGATGACCTGTATGTAAAAGTACAGGGAAATAATATGAAAGTATATCACAAAAATACATATACTTGTATTTTATATTGTATTCCCTAAGCGCCAACCAGCTTGTTATTTTTTATAAGCTGATTTAGTTGAATACAATTCGAACTCACTTATACTTAAGGTCCTTTCTTTAACTCGGCGAAATATTCGAATTCGGATTACTTCAATATCGACTGAACTGTATCTACCCGATTGTATGAATTATTTATTTGTATTGCTTCGAGTCCTCTCGTTTCGTCGGGATGTAAGGCGTGACTTGACTGCATTAAACTCACAACTGTGTTTTTTTTTGTATACTAAAATGCTCAATGATATGTATTTCATAGATTTGATTTCATCTATATCTATACTATACTAATATAATAAAGCGTAAACACACACTTCTTTGTTGCCTAAGATGTCAGCAATTACAGCATATTTTTGAATAATTCTTTATTTAATAAAAAGCCCTACACTTACGTCATGCTTTAGGCTATATATTTTCACGCCATTAAACTTAGGGGGTAAATATTTTGGATAAAAACCCTAATGTGGGAAAGAGACCATAAGTTGCTGCCAACATCAAGAAAGAAAGATTGCTAAGGTTTATCATGTCATGTCATGTCATTTTGACATTTGCTATTGATAATTTGACAAATGAAAACAATACAATAAAGTTTTTATAATTTCACGCGGATGAATCCGCACGCGAACAGCTAGTATTACATATTTCATATCCAAATATACCCATCGATGCAAAAGGTAAATAGAGGTTTAACATTTGCAACAGTAACTTTTGAAAGGTGTTTTATTTAAATTTATTAAATTATTTAAGTGATAATAACAAAACCCATGTACATATGATCCTTACATAATTATTTTTTTACTTTAATCATTTGCACTCCTACTTTAACTTAAATGTAACTTGAACTGTCAAAAATAGGGATAAGGAGAATTTAATAACATTTTATTGTTCCAGGTAAATCCAGAAGAAAATAGACTGCCAATTATATCACATTCGTCACCTTGTAAGTTTTTAATTTAATTAAACTCCATTATAATGTGTCTAACATAATGAGCTAAAAGCTCTCAAGCTCTACCGAATTAAGTTACGCTTAAATGAGTTAGTTATTCTGCGAAAGTAATGGTACGTCTTATTTAAAGGGTTGTAATACTTTCATAAGCTTATTAAGTAGACTATAAGTTGCATAATTACTCGTAAATGTTATTACGAAGTTATAAAGTTGCACGATTTATGATTTTCTAATTTGATATTTTAGCCCGGTTTTTTTTTTTAGGAAGAGACTGAATTTAAATAGCTTCACCATCATATCCTGGCCTATCCCACTCACGTGCGTTCGGCGCAAAAGGACTTTTAGATCTCAATGTTTTAGCTTCATTTTTACGGACGGCCGCCTGTCGACAACCCTACTCTTTTGATCCATACACTAGCTTAGTATATTCAAACTTGTGTATTTATTGCCGTCAGCTCCTGGGATGAATTGTTCAATACAAACTGATTGTACGTGTTCTTTAAATCAATTAAAAATGAATTTTATCGAAAACCTCTTGGATACGCGGCATAGGATATTTTTCTATTACGAGGTCCTTATTTAGTGTTACAGAAAAATGGTCCGCAATTACTCGTATAATGTGGCGGTCGTTCTTCGAATTGCAAGACAGTTAAGTTGAAGTAAAAATAGAATTATTATAATTGAAATTGTAAATATAGTTTCATTTACAGATCTCGTTGGACAAAAAAACGTTGAAAGAGATGAAAATGTGAGTATTTAAACATTAAATTTCATATCTATCTTTCAGTTCAATCTATAAGAGCGATGTTAATTTTGTTTAAACGATATATCTTTGTATGCTTTATGTAAATAATAATTTACTAACAGTAATCCTTTGTAAATAATACAAAAGGTAATAGAACAAACTCTTTGCCTTTCTAATGGATGCATTGTATAAACAGGGCCCAACTGATGGAACAGTGAATGGAGATCCGCAGGCTTCCGGCACGCTGGCTAAGCTAGGCAGATCCACAGAAGCTAACGTTTGTATTGTTTCAAAAACTCAATTAAGCCTTGCATCTTCAACTTATCCGGCATTGTAGTAGATTGAGTAGCTATCGTAGACTTGTCGAACTAGTGAAAAAGGGGCTTAAGTAGACTGATAAAGTGATGGTGCGATAAAAAATATTTTCTCGTACCAATGTATTTACTGACACGGTCAATTTTATTAGAAAATCAATTTTATTTCACTCAATTCACACAAATATGGTGTAAATAACAAAATTTTCTTGGATTTTAATAGTTGATTTGTATTGCAGTTACCAATATCAGAATATTGTCAATGTACTCCTAATGATATATCAAGCATTTTGGAGCTTATACCTGGAATAAAGGGTCCGCCTGGTCCCCCGGGTCCAACGGGCTCTGATGGTACTACGGGAGCGCCAGGAAAAACGGTACGTTTTCTAAATTTATTACTTTAAATGGAATTTATATTAAAAAATAATTTGCGGGTATATTATATGCTAATAAGGAAGTCAGGGTTATTTCTTAATTTTTGTAATCTTAAAGCTAAATTCTGTTACTCAGGGTCAAATGGGAGATCCGGGTCCACCTGGCCCAACTGGTATGAAAGGCGATCAGGGGGAAAGAGGCGAAACTGGCTCCCCTGGTATTGAAGGCCAACCGGGACCAAAGGGAGATCCAGGCGCGGATGGAACACCTGGGCCACAAGGCCCGACAGGGCCACCAGGACCACCTGGACCAGTCTCTTCAGCGTTAATAGTAAACAATTTCAAACCTGATACGATTTTCCGTACGACTATTGTCATTTTCCTCTCAACGTCTTAGGGTAATCCTATGTAATTTACTTTGACCCTCAAAACCCACGGCAATTTAAAAGTAATGCCCTTTTTCATTTATGTTTTCACGTACATTCTGTATTTATATTGTTGTGCACATATTCCCTTTATCCTCTTAATTTGCCGCTTCCACTTAAACAGGAATCAACGGGATTATACGGGTCTAGTAATCGCGGAACTGTTGGTGTACCCGGAGACAGAGGGCCAATGGGCTTACCTGGTCCTCAAGGTGAAAGAGGCTATCCAGGGAATAAGGGTGAAAAGGGCTTGCATGGATCAAAAGGAGATAAAGGAGAAAGGGTGAGTTAGTTCATTGGTGGTCTAGAGATCTATATTAATTACGTCGGTTTTAGGTTATTGTATTTTCTTAGTCATCCATTAAAGTCCGTGTTTCGATCGAAGTCAAGAAAATAAATTTAGTTTAATGTAGTTAAGAGACGTAGTTATGTACTCGTATAAAAGGGTATAATCAAAGCCATTCAAAATTTCATTCGTTAGAAGCTAGAGGTATAAAGGATGCGTCGAAAATGTTCTTGGCTAATATAATTTGTAGGGTTATGTTGGGCCTAGAGGGCCACACGGCGTCAAAGGCGAAAGGGGTCAGGCGGGCCGCGACGGCTTGCCGGGACTTCCGGGCCCGCACGGCCGCCCCGCGGAGAAGGGCGAGAAAGGTAACAAACTAGCTCAACCATTAAAATTTATAACCCACTATGACCCTAATTTATGCTCAACAAAGATTTTCGAAAATTTCATTCTTAATTTATAGCAAAAGTTTTTTTTTTTAAATATGCCGCTTTTATAGAATATAGTAATTCCTTAGTTAGTAGTAATTGAAAAAAGTTTCTTAGAATAAAACAAATTCTTATTCTGGACTCAGGTGCTCGCGGTCCACCGGGCCCACCCCCTACCTACAGTCCAACTTTATTAGAAAACTCTATTGGAACTGGACTAGTACGACCGGGTAAGTATTATTTTTTAATCATGCTTTACTCAAGGAAAAAAGTCACAAAACTTAAACTATGGCTGCCAACTAATACCGGCTCAGTCACAAAATTACTTTTCCCACAACTTACGAGAACTTTCCAGAAGTTTGTTCAGTTGGCAACTTCCAAATTATTTAATATTTCAAAACAAACTTTATCTGTTTGACATTTACTAAATGTAGCATAATTTCCAATATTACTGAAACCTTTTCTTCATACGTAATAACATACTCGTTTACCTTAAAACCTCAACTAATAACTCGACTTGTATTTTATATGTTTTCCATAACGTTTACTGAATATAAATGACTTACGGGTTCGCTACTTTATATTCACATGTCTGTAAAATGTACGGTAGTGATTTGTTCTTTCAGTATACACGTTAAAACTTATTTTGCCGTGAACCCTATTGATATATTACAAAACAAAAACATGTATAATAAAATAATGTTCGTAGGGCTGCGTGACGTTACCCCCTTTACAAAAGGGGGGAAAGGAGAAAAAGGAGAAGGAGGAGAAAAGGTAATTACCTGTCATCGGTAGTTAAACGAGATTAGTATTTGATGATAAATACACCTTACTTTTGTTGCTTTACCTCGTAATTGAGAAAAATTGCACGAATAATCATGTAACATTATTAATTGTAACTAATATACCATTTTTTTTAACAAGGATTGATAGAAAATCTACAAATGTAAACCATAATTCCCTTAAGTTAATTTGGTGTTATAGGGTGAAAAGGGGACAAGAGGTATAGAAGGTCCTCAAGGATTCCCGGGCAATGATGGTAAGCCGGGTGAACGTGGTGATATTGGACCATCTGGTTTACCTGGGACTCAAGGAGTACCGGGTAATACCGGACCTAAAGGAGATAAAGGTGACACGGGTGCTCCTGGGCCAGTTGCTTTATCAAGGGATGAAGCTGTTATAATGACAAAGGTATCTACACAAATAAAAATGTAACGCTTGCGCAATGGAATCCGTACATTATTCATGATTGCCACTAACTTCTTTGTATGCTAGGGTGATAAAGGTGAACCTGGTCCAAGAGGAAAACGTGGTCACCCAGGTTCACAAGGAATTCGAGGCCCACCAGGACTTCCTGGTCCTCCGGGGATACCAGGCACTAATGGGATATCAGGAGATATTGGTCTGCCAGGATGGACGGTAAGCCAACAGATTTATTTTAATGTTTGGACTCAAAGTATCATCATCATAAGATGATGAGAGTAGGATAAGGACGGGGAGATCCCCGTCCCGTCTTTGTCCTACTCCCGTAGGGTCGGCGCAACAACTTTTCATTCTCTAGGATAATCTATCTTCCGTCGTCTTAATCGTCACTCCCTTCTTGACCATGTCATCTTTCTAGGCCTACCTCTACCGGTGTACCCCTTCACACTCCTATCTAAAATTTTTATTACATATGATTCATTCCTTCGCATAACATGTCCATGCCATGCTAAACTTTTACTCCCTCTCTATCGCTGGGGCTACTTTCAGACTACATCTAATATACTCATTTCATATCCCCTAATATATTCATATATATCTTGACATTTGGATTTCTGCCTCATGTACTCTTTTTCTCTTATCATCCGCCCCTTTAAAGTATGTCCACAAGTTTATGTACGTTTTAGGGTCCCCCAGGAGCTACTGGTCAGACAGGCCCCCAAGGACCTAAAGGTGAAAAAGGTGATTCTGGATTTGATTCAGATAAGGTAACCAACACTTTTTTATAAAATCATTATTGTACTTAATAGTGCCGTTAATAATTTTTATACCGATCAAGGTTAGAGGAGAAAAAGGCAATCGAGGGGATGATGGAACACCAGGTATACCTGGAAGAGAAGGTCCAAGAGGTCCTCCTGGACCTCCTGGAACCCCGGCAACAAATATACAGTACATATCAGCCCCTGGACCACCAGGACCACCCGGTCCTCCCGGTGCACCAGGCCCTGGTTACATCAATGAAACTCCAGATACATTAACTGATACTCCAGGAACAAACCGCCGTGGTCCAAACCCGGGTAAATTTTTATGTAGTCCCATTTAAAGAAATATTGAGCTAAGATACCATATTAAATTCATTGAAGTGTACACAGAAAAGTAATTGTGGTTTATGTTATGTTTCATATTAAGGTAAACAACGAGACGCATTACAAATACTAAGAAGTTTAAATCACCTCATGCAGAATCGTCAAGAGCTTTATGGTAAGTTCCATTGTTTTATTTTTAATCCTGATTTTTTTTTACATTGGACCACTTTTGTTTGCTACATTTTCACCGTTTTTCTTCTAAATTTAGAATGTTATCATCATAAATGTATCATACCCTATCTCATTAAATAAATCTAAACAAACTCTTCGCTTCTCGGTTATAGGGTAGCGATAACAGTACATTAAAAGCCTAACATCGAGTTTGTTTAGATTTAGTGACCTATGTAAGGATATCGCGATAATCCTTAATAGACCAGGCCGGGCACATTCCTTTAATAAATGGCGAACGTTTTCCACAACTCAACTATTATGTGAAGGTCACCTTTTTTCAATATTATTATTTTACTAGACCATTGATATTGTGTTGAAATAAAGTGTAACAAAGAATTGTACAAAGAAAGATAAAATTGTAATATCAATACTGATTAAAAATTAATTTTGGTGTTGAGTTAATTAAAATTATAATTGATATGAAATTGTCGGCACATACAGAACATTCCGCTTAATTATATAAATTAGTCTACAATTAAATCAATTACATGTTCTACTAAGGAATAAATAATTTCTCAGTAATACATTGCTATACCATAAATAAAATTGTGACGTTGGGTATATTAGTCTAGATGTTTAGAATTTAATTTCAAGGCTGGTCTTAAAGCTTATAAGATGTCACAGAAGTAATAATTGATTCTATGAGATTTGAAATTTTTTGCCATAACTACTATCAAAAACAATTCTTGGCCATATTAAGAATTAAATCTTGAGTTTGTGGAACAAAACAACTAAAAAGAGAGTAAACATATGCTATATGTGACTCAAGAAAGTGTTTTATATCAGGTTTACGAGATCCTACAGAGAATTTGGACGACGATATGGATTTCGACGAAGACGATGAAGGAAAAGCAATAGTTGGTACGATTCTGTTCAAGAGTACGAATTCTTTAATAAAAGTAAGATGTTTCTTTAGTAAATTTGATTGAAATACAGATAATTTTGTAGAAATTATAAAAAGTGTAGGATCATTAATGTACGAGTATGCAGCTAGTAAATTAAATTTTGAGTCTGGCCGCACACAGCCGCTTTTGTAAAACAATTTTGCGAAATACAATATATTTTTAAGTAATTACTCTTGATTTTCCTTTTTCATATTCATTAACGTTGAAAATGAGTATTAAAATAGTGTAGTTGTGAATAATACAGTAGAGAATGTGAATATGTGTTGTTAGCTCGGCGTAGCCTGTCCTCGAGGTACTTTGGCATATATCATCCAGGAGCAAGCGCTGCTTGTTCGTGTCAACAACGGCTGGCAATATGTCGCGGTGAGCAAAGACAAATATCTAAATCTACTACCATATTTTTATTTCGAAATATGTCTTCATATAAAAAATTAAACTTCGATGTCTTTTAATAATTTTACGTTTAGTTGGATTTTATTGATTGCAGAATTTGTGTGTACTTTATGAGATTTTTTTTTATTTCAAAAGACTAATATAGTGAATATCGATTTGTTTTCTTTATTTTACATTCGTATTGTAGATGGGATCACTTTTGGCAATACAATCATCTTCTAACGGTACTCCAACGAGAAGTCCACTGCAGAACATTCTGGAAACTTCCAGTCTCGTGCACCATAAAAATCCAGCTGGAGAAGGACCAGTGGTAGGCATTTTACTTTTATTAGTATTACTTTAGTACATTAGAATCATTAAAAGAATACAGAGCGATGTCTAATTTAAATGACGTTGATGTAACGCTATTTGATGATATCTTTCTAGAATTTTACGAACTAGGTAATCACAATACTAAGATTGTTTATATTCGAGTGTATTTTAGCTACGCCTAGCTGCGTTAAATGAACCGCACACTGGAGACATGCACGGTGTCAGCAGCACTAACTATGAGTGCCGGAGGCAAGCGCAAAGAGCCGGGCTTGAAGGCACTTTCGGCGCATTCATTTCTTCTAGGTATGACTTTGTTCTTCTTGGCGTAAAACATAAAAAAATCTTATGTAGAACAGTGGAAACTGAAAATACTCTAAGACTTGATTTGCTGATTGATTTCGTTGTCTTGGGAGTTCAAGTTTCTTCAGTATTCGTAAGGAAAGATTAAAATCTACAGTGATTCAATTAATGCAATTTAAAACACGAAGTAATTAAATTTAAAAAATGTTTTAATGTATGTAAAAGTATTTTCGTAGTAACTTCACATTTTTTTGCAGAGTGCAAACTATCGACTCAATAGTGAGCTGGGTGGACCGAGAAATACCTGTAGTGAATACACGAGGCGACGTTTTGTTCAACTCGTGGGGTGAAATGTTTGATGGATCGGGTGCACTTTTTGCACACGCTCCGAGAATTTTCAGCTTCAGTGGAAAAAATGTACTCGTTGATCCAAACTGGTAATTGAAAACTGAAGTTTAAAAAAATTTACAATTTATTAAAATAATAAAAATAAACTTAAAATATTTGAAATTTATTTTAGGCCAACAAAAGCGGTATGGCATGGTGCCGGACCTAATGGGGAACCAGCAATGGATGCGTATTGTGATGCATGGCATAGTAGTAGCGCTGATAAATTTGGATTAGCCTCATCATTACATTCGAACAAACTGTTAGACCAAGAAACGTAGGTCAATTTTTAAAGTTTACCTTTGTTTTACATCGTATAAATTAGTAATTGGTTGGTTTTTATTTTAGATATCCATGTAGTACGCCGTTGATTGTACTTTGCATCGAAGCGACTCCTGCAGACACAGTCAGAAGAAAAAAACGGTCCAGGTATGTACACAGAATTAAATATTTTCACGTATTGAATATTCTACTATTGTACGATTCAAGATCGAAAGCAAACTTGCAGTATTTTAATGCTTGTTGCTGTTCTTAGGATCCAATGCAAGTACTTCTCAAATTAACATTTTGCCAACAAATAATAAGAACATTTCCTAAAGTTGTCTAGGATCTTGCACAAAACATATGGAGTTGCATTTATTCGTCTTTACCAGGTTACCAGTTGCTGAAAAATTACGATTACTGAAGCCGATTGAAGACAGAAATAACAGCAGACAAGTTTTGTAGATAATTAATTTCAAATTAATTAATTTGTAAGGCAATTTATGAAGACTGTAAATATTTTAAATGTAGGCTAAACAGAAATCTATCGAAGCAATGATTCCCGCGGAGCATAATGACAATATTCTATTGGTCACAATTTAATTAAATAATCGTAAGTGAAATGGTTTTTAATGTTTCATCAATTTCATGAATGATCATCATTTAGATTTGTAAATTTTCTCGATTAACTATTTATTTTTTTATAAAAGTTTAATTAAGTAAATCGGTGGCTCCTATGTAGACTATTATAAGCCATACATTTGCGATTTACACCTTGTTTTATATTCATTAACTTGATAAAGACAATTTTTCTGTAAATTTGAAAGTAACGTCAGAAAGATGAGGAATTGTAAATTTTGTTTGTCTATTGTATATTCATGTTGGACGCATCATTATAATCGTATTAACGTTTTGAGATTTGTTTCGTTTATTTGCAAAGTTTACGTTTCAAACACACGATAATTTATGTACGTGCTATCGAAATTTGATTTTGGTCAATGTTTAATGTACATTTTTACCACTAACGAAATACTTGTATTAAAATATTGATGTCTTTTTTTCTCTTTGGATAAATAGCGATTAAAATATGTTTTGTATATACTTCAACAATGAAAACTCACGGTTCTTTTAAATTAAATAAGTCAAATATGAATAGGCCCATTTAATATGTAAATATGTTATGACATAATCATTATCATCATCACCAGCTCACTATACATAATGTACGTCCCCACCTAGGGGCTCGGAGCCTACCCTAAGTTAGGGTGACCAGGCCATAGTCAACCACGCTGGCCCACTGCGAGTTGGTTAACTTCACACATATCTTTGAATTTCTTCGCCGTTATGTGAAGGTTGCATCACGATGTTTTCCTTCACCATAAGAACTTCGGGTAAATTATGTACATATGAAATTCTAAAATCACATTGGAACTTGGCGGGATTCGAACCCAAGACCTGTAGATTACAAGTGCTTAAACCACTGAACCACCGACGCTATCTATTATGACAAAATGCTTTACTGTTTTGGTAGAATAAAATGGACTACTCTACATAGGTTTGGATCAAGTTACCCATTAAGTAAGATTTTCACAGCCTTCGTGTTACATTTTTATGTATGTACATAGCTTGTATAATATATATATATATACCTGTAGGTTTTAGGTACGAGAATTAAAGTATATAATTTTTATTTCAAATCTTCTAAATCCATGAATCTTATAGTTTCCGCTTAATAGTTAAGTCGTAACGAATTGTAATTATTAGAAATCAGTAATTAAAATGAATATGGTTGTTTTTTTTTTTTGAGATTGACACATTATTGTCTTTCAAATCCGCCCTTGATTGTCAGCTGTTTTATTGTAGGAGATGATTTAGATAATTCTAAGTAAATTCACATAATAAGCTTTTTCGAAAAGTTAAAATAAACAATATTTTATAGATGTAAATAATTTCAAATAATGTTGCTGTCAATACTAGGATACTGCCATTTTGGTATGTAGTGGTTTGTCTATGTATTATATAAATTAATGTCTTATTTACTTTGATTGGTAATATAAAAGTAGTTTATATTGTGAACGACTCGAACGTTTACAAAATAAATCCTACTAGAGATGATATTGTAAGTAAAGATAAATTTAGTTAGGAAATTGTTATCTTTGTTAAATTATTTTGCTCTTTTATATATCTTCTTAAACGATTGCATTTTCTAACCTAAAATTATTTGTCATGTTAAGAACTGTGATATTATGTTTACTCCAAGAATTGCTACCAATGTAAAATATTAATATTTGTTTATTACTCAAAATTACTATTTAATTTTGCAATTTACTTTACGCATAATCAAGCCTATTGTTTATTAACAGTACAGCTGTTTTAAAATAAATGAAAAATGTTTAATTTAGTTTTGTTTTATTTAATATCCTAAAGTCTTCTCGGTGACAAATTAAAGGCTAAAACTTTTTGGCTTCGAAATAATCGATCAAACAGTATTTTAACTAGAGCCAAAAAAAGTGACTATTAATTTTCTTTGGGTTTTTTATAAGAGAAGAGGCAAACGAGCAGCGGGAACACCGAGATGTTTTCCCTTCCCAACCTTTTTCTTATAAGAAAAGGATGGATTTGACGCTGGAGGAGACGCATAGGAAGGGGAAATATCCTCTTTATTATCGTTTCCTAGTCCGTCGATTAAGGGTAGGCAACGCATCCGCTATTGCGAATGTCTATGGGCAGCGGTCGCTTCGCCATTTCGGCGGATTCAGGTGGCCATTTGCTCGTTTGCCACTTTATTGTATAAAAAAAATATTCATCGACTCACATGGACATCCGCAATACCAGAGGAAGTGTAGATGCGTTGAAATTGCTTAAAATAAATATTAATATATTGATGAAATACGTAAAGAAGGACAATTATAGTGTAAGCTCAACTTATCACACTAATATTATAAATGTGAAAGTTTAGATGGATGGATGGAGAGATGGATGTTTATTAGAGATTGTAGCCTAAACGGCTGAACGGACTTCGATGAAATTTGGTATAGATTTAGAGGATAGTCTGGAAGAACACATAGGCTACTCACTTTCGTTTTTTTTTAATTCCACGCAGACAGAATCGCGGGCGAAAGCTAGTTAAACATAAAAATATTACCTATAACCTAAAAAAATCCTAAAATTGGAATGACCCAGACAATGTACTGATTTAAATGTCGTTATCATTCTGTAGCACAATTGGTTGGCTGAAAAAGAGCATTTGCAAATTAGGTTCTACCAAACGTATGTACCGTGTTTTGTTAAAAAAGAAACAATCGAATCGTCTGGTTTTGTGTAAATCGAGAATAGAGTCGCGTGATTTGCGTCCCACGCGTGCCGGCACACGCAAATTGGATTACACCGTACGGCTGAAAGGACTAAAATGTTGCCAACAGATAAATTGCTTGTGTCAAGTTAATGGCAAACATTGAGTCAGATGGAAATCGTTAACCGGACTCTAATTGCTTTTGCGACGCAGCCACTTTCATTTCATCAATTATCTTTAAATTATCTTCTTTATTGTTGCTTCAAATAACAATACATGCAAAAACTTTTGTAATTGTATTTCGTATAACTACGTAGCTCCTATTCTCTAATAAAGACCGTCGCTCAATTTTCGATTGACAACCCTAAGGTTGTGTTGAAAAGCCCTTCTATGAACATTCATAGGTCTCACCAAACTTAGTTATCCCTTTATATTGGATAGTGTAATAACAATTAGACAATAGTTGTGCCTAAGTACGTGAATTTAAACCAAAAATGATTTTTTCATCACGGTTTAAGTTTCTATTGTTTTTTTTATAACTCCTGTTCGTAACGATCGCTTTGCGAATAGTCGCTTTCCGTTTAAACTTCTCGCATGACTACGAGCAGTTGATTTTCAATTCGTGACCACTCCGACAGGTGTGTTTACAGAACATGATTCCTGTAAACAGTTAAAGTTAGATTGTACTCGTGTATATTGTTTCGTTTCGTACTAATCACAGATTATCCCGCAATAATAGTCGAATTTCGCGTTGAGAATGTGTTACATAATACTTGAGCTAATAATACTAATAACGGTCTTTGTATAATTTAAATACAGAACTCGAGGTTTAAACTTTACATCGCCAGAAGAGTAATACAGAGTTTGTATATTTATGATACAGAATTTTTTATTTTTTGCAGTACAATTAAAAAAGAACATGAAACCGATTCTACGATATTTCAAAACGTAAATAAAGACGATAAATGTTTCCAGCCTTCCTTTTAATTTAACAATGATCGAGATAACGTTTTATTTTATTTTATTTTAATTAAATTAAAAATACTTTTGTTATAACTTAGGAATAATCAAAAGCAAAATATCTTCGCCAAAGTTTTTTTAGATACACTCCCAAAATTATGCGAATTTTCGGCGCTGGTGCATTGCGGCAAACGAGCGGCGGATAACGGTTCTTTAATTTGAACCGCATTTAAAATTATAAAATATAACAAACGAACTTATATTAGAGTAAGATTAAAAATACAAGCTTTAAAATCTGTACGTTTATAGTAAACGGATCCAAATTCCACGCTCTTAGCTCTTAAAATAAGAGTGAAATTTGTACAGAAAATTAATGAAAACATCCTTTTTCATTTAATATTAAAAATAATAAAAACTGTGAAACACATCATCCACGTGTTAAATAAAAAATTCTAGAATGGTTTCTAATTTTTTTTTGCAAAAAATATTTTACGATTTATGGTAGTAATTGTTTATTTTTCTAACGTACTCATTATAATAAACAGAATACGTAGAGAATAAATTCTACTACATATTGTTTTCTTCGTTGTTTTCTCTGCAACAAACGGTAATGTATGTTTTTTGCCGACCTAAATCCGAGTTAGGTAAGCTATTGTTACAATTGTATGATGTATATTAAACGCACTAAAATGTATTAGAGACTAGCTGATTCCGTGCGGTTTCATCCGCATTAAATTATAAAATCTTTATTTTATTTTTTACATATGTTCAATTCTCAATTGCAAATGTCAAAATTATCGTTACAATTGCTTCCTTAATGTTGGCAGCTTGTAGTTAATGGTCCCTTTCCCTCATGAAAGTTTAAACTCTAACAAACATCCCCATTCATCCATCCACCCATTTAACCTTTTCCAAAAATATTATTAAGAATCTATACTAATATAATAAAGCGTAAACACACACTTCTTTGTTGCCTAAGATGTCAGCAATTACAGCATATTTTTGAATAATTCTTTCTTTAATAAAAAGCCCTACACTTACGTCATGCTTTTGGCTATATATTTTCACGCCATTAAACTTAGGGGGTAAATATTTTGGATAAAAACCCTAATGTGGGAAAGTTGCTGCCAACATCAAGAAGGAAAGATTGCTAAGGTTTGTCATGTCATGTCATGTCATTTTGACATTTGCTATTGATAATTTGACAAATGTAAACAATAAAATAAAGTTTTTATAATTTCACGGGGATGAATCCGCACGCGAACAGCTAGTTTGTAATATTATTAAGAATATTTACAAAGTTGTTACAGTAAATTGCAGCAACGAAACATGGCGTTGTTTCCAATACATCATCTGCACAGCTATGATAGATTGCAGCGTCTTTGCCTTTGAAATTGTTATATTTCTATTCACATGCAATTTCGATTAATTTTACAAATTCTACCAAGCTTCTTGGTACTGTTATATTAAATTTATATAAAATGGCATTCTTTATAATCTACTAATACCACGTTACGATCAAGCATCTAAATGAAGTAATCAAAAGGACGTTCTACTTTGTGTGCCATCTGTCGAAGGTTGGAAACCATCATGGTTACTTGAACTTTTGACACTGCTGTGGCGGAATAATGGGAACGTAAAATTTAATTACATGCGGACATTACGATTTTTCATTTCCCGTTAAAGTAGGTATCAGTTTGTCTAAAAACAAGTTTTTTTTTCATAAATTTACTTTGATTACCCAAGAGTTTTGATTAAAATTGCACCGTCCCGTCATAAGACAGTCTTAGTGAAGCGACTCATGCATTTTTCACGCTCGTGTCTGACTAAAATTCAGAGGGAATTTTTAAATTGAAAAAGAATGTTTAACTTTTTAATTTTTTATAACCTTTACTTTTCATGCAATGCACTAATAGAATATTCTAAAAGTACGCTCTGAAATAATATTAATTATCTTAAAAAATTGTCGTGTTTGAAGAAGCATGTGAACATTTATGGTGAGAATTATAAATACATTTAAAAATACTGTTTTTATATATATAACTATGTACTACATTACATTTAACAGTGGTTAGAGCCTGCTTTAACAGCTTCGTACGAATGGGCGGCTCGCCCGGTGCAACGCCACGACCACACAGAAGACAGGCGTAAAGTGGGAGCAATTCGGCGTTGCGTCTAATGAGTGTGCGAGCCGGAGGCCTCATTTAAGTCCCTTTACCTTTCCACCTTTTTCTTATAAGGAAAGGATGGAAAGGGAAAATGGATTTGACGTTTGAGGAGAAACATAGGAAGGGGAAATATTTTCTTAATGCGCGTTAAAATCAAATGAAATACAAAAAAATTAGGAGTTGCGGTAAGTTGCGGTCATTATAACATCGAATGTAATTTCCGTTGGAAACAATACATATTAAAATATCAGTTTTGTAGATTTATTGTCGATTTCCATTTGAAGGATTTAAATAACGTGTCGCGCTGTGGTCAGCTGTGTGCGATTGCAATTTAAAACGACTCCTATATGATGAAATGTTGCGGCTTTGTAACTTGTGTTGTGACGTCACGGATTTATTTTATGTTAATGCGATTGATATTTAATCATTTATATTAAAAAAAAAACATACAGACGAATTGAGTACCTCCTTCTTTTGGGAAGTCGGTCAAAAAAGTGCAATTTAATTCAAGTTAGAATGACATGTCATTTCTTTCCTTAAGTTTTCCTTTATCTTTAAAGCGTAAATGGATAAATCAGTATTTTATTATTTCCTCAAAACGAAAACATGGCGTTGTTCCAATACATCATCTGCACGGCTATGATAGATTGCAGCGTCTTTGCCTTTGAAATTGTTATATTTCTATTCACATGCAATTTCGATTAATTTTACAAATTCTACTAAGCTTCTTGGTACTGTTATATTAATTTTATATTAAATGGCATTCTTTTTAATCTACTAATACCACGTTATGATCAAGCATCTAAATGAAGTAATCAAAAGGACGTTCTACTTTGTGTGCCATCTGTCGAATGTTGGAAACCATCATGGTTACTTGGACTTTTGACACTGCTGTGGCGGAATAATGGGAACGTAAAATTTAATTACATGCGGACATTACGATTTTTCATTTCCCGTTAAAGTAGGTATCAGTTTGTCTAAAAACAAGTTTTTTTTTTCATAAATTTACTTTGATTACCCAAGAGTTTTGATTAAAATTGCACCGTCCCGTCATAAGACAGTCTTAGTGAAGCGACTCATGCATTTTTCACGCTCGTGTCTGACTAAAATTCAGAGGGAATTTTTAAATTGAAAAAGAATGTTTAACTTTTTAATTTTTTATAACCTTTACTTTTCATGCAATGCACTAATAGAATATTCTAAAAGTACGCTCTGAAATAATATTAATTATCTTCTGCTATTAATCGACTACAACAAACATAACTTTTAGAGCGGGCGCACACCTTTGACTAAATTAAACTGTTGTGCGATTGTCGATTGTTTCGCTGTCCATTCAACTATTTAGTTGCACAACTAAAAATCAAGTAGTGTGCGCGCTCTTAACCGCTACAAATACGAAATATAGAACGTAGAAATAGACCATGGTTATTTGATAAAGTCTCTACTTTAAGCGTTAGAATCATCGCATTGACTACAATACAATAGTGTTACAATGGTTAAACCGCATTATTTGTAACATCTGCTTACTATTCATGTTGATAATTTGCTTATTTTGCTACATAAAACAATATACTTAACATAATCCTCTCTAGTTGAACTATTACATTGTTTATAAAGTCAGCGTTTGCAGTAAATAAGCTTAAGAGTGTAGACACGCAGTCTGCGGTAACACCACAGGTGTACATCGTTTTGATTGATAACTTACATATAAGTATGTTACAGTTGTTTTTATTAAAATTTGTACACGTAAGACTTGTTGTAAAGGAGGTAAGCTAGTTTAACAGTGGTAGTGCCCGCTTTAACATCTTCGCACGAATAGGCCGGCTCGCCCGGTGTAATACCACGACCACACAGAAAACAGGTGTGAAGTGGAAGCAATTCCGCCTTTCGTCTGATGAGTGCCGGAGGCCTAATTTTAGTCCCTTTCCCTTTCCACCCTTTTCTTTAGAGGAAAGGATGGGAAGGAAAAGTGGATTTGACGGTGGAGGAGACGCATAGGAAGGGAAAATGTTCTCTTTACGTGCGTCACCTCCTCTGTCAATTAAGAGTCGGCAACGCATCTGCAATTGCGGATGTCTATGGGCAGCGGTCGCTTTCCATTTAGGTGGATTCATGTGGCCGTTTGCTCGTTTGAACCCGTAAATTATAAAAAAAAGGTAAAGATGTAAGAATATAATTGTAAAATGCATTTTTAAGACAACAATTCAAGATCTAAATCAATTATAGAAATATAGAGTACATAGAGATGTTTTCTGTGTTAAGAACTTTTAATAGATATTAATCCATAATCATTAACGAAGCGCATTTTTCCACCATTCAATGACAACTGTCATCAGTCATTCTATCGTCGTCTTGACATCTATCATGCACGATGCACATTCAGCCAGTACTCAAAATTATCGCCCGCAAACTTCGTTAGCGCGAATTTAAAAGAAAAGTCATCTATCACATTCCCGCGTGCATCTACCTTCTACCAGCTATCTTTGAGTCAAAGTCCCGTCCAAATCGGTCCACCCGTTCCATAGATAAGAGATAGCGGTCCGGTCGCCATTTTGACAGCGCGGAATTAAAAAAAAAGTAGCCTATAATATGGCCGTCTATGTCAGCTAACCTTCAGTGAAAGTCCGGTCGAAATCGGTCCAGCCGTTTCGGAGATTACCCGGAACGACGGACGAAACGCGGCTTGCGGACAGACAATTTTTTTTAAATGCGAATTTCGTTATTAGCAACGCAAATATATCATCTTCTCGAAATCTGGAATTTTTCCTTTGATATTACAAACAGACACTCCAATTTTATTATATGTATATAGATGTTTCTGTTCAATGATATCAATGCCAAAACAGAAACAAAATCCGATAGCAACGTAGAAACGGCAAATAATTGTAATACTAACAGGAATCTGTGTTACGTAAGTAAATTGTAGGTGTGATTAAGAACACACGATAAAGGCACAATTCAATGTATGGCTTCCATACATTCCCTATTTTAACAACTTGATATCATGAAAAAAAAAAAACCATACCGACGAATTGAGTACCTCCTTCTTTTGGGAAGACGGTCAAAAAGGATAAATCTTCCGTTAATTCCGACAACAAAACTATATTTAAAAAAAAAGTCCTTTATCATTTGTAAATGAATTATTTTTGTTCTTTTTACTGTTTCGAAAAATGAATATCGACAATTTTATTTAGTTTAAATCATGGGATAACTTATAAATTAAAACCACGCCTTACCTTTACTAAGAGGTTTATTGTATCCTATACAAACTAAGGTTCTTCATTAATTTGAAAGGACCATTGGTAAGTAGGGTGACAATACTTTGAAGTTTTCCTGAAACATATAATACGATTTATAAGTATAACTACTGAAAACAAGGGTAATCATTCTGTTTCACAAAATTGAGTTTTTTAATTTGACTAGCTTTCGCCGGCGACTCCGTCCGCGTGGAATTAAGAAAAACAAAAGTAAGTAGCCTATGTTTTATTTTAGACTATCACCTACATCTATGCCATGAATCGAGATCTGTTCAGTCGTTTATGTTACAAACTTTAACAAACATCCATCCATTCAAACTTCTGCATTTATAATGTTAGTAAGATAACTGAATGATTGTTTTAACAACAATAAACATTGATATAGTTTTTTCTCTCCCAAGTAAGGTTGGCAATAGGCTGCCGGTCATAAAAATTAAACCAAAACATAATGGTTTACAATCTGTAAATGCCTCTTTAAGGCAAACAGTGGCAATAAAGTTACAAAAAAATGGTTTACAAAACCTGATGTATAGACCCTACACATGAGTAGGATAAGGCCAGGGAGATGATGATCATCTAAACTTCTTTTGTTTTTTTTAATGATGAATCTTTCTTCGCCTACTACTATATTCCAATCACTTCTATATCTATACTATTATAATAAAGCGTAAACACTTCTTTGTTGCCTAAGATGTCAGCAATTACAGCATATTTTTGAATAATTCTTTTTTTTAATAAAAAGCCCTACACTTACGTCATGCTTTAGGCTAAATATTTTCACGCCATTAAACTTGGGGGTAAATATTTTGGATAAAAACCCTAATGTGGGAAAGAGACCATAAGTTGCTGCCAACATCAAGAAAGAAAGATTGCTAAGGTTTGTCATGTCATGTCATGTCATTTTGACATTTGCTATTGATAATTTGACAAATGTAAACAATAAAATAAAGTTTCTATAATTTCACGCGGATGAATCCGCACGCGAACAGCTAGTCATTAATATTATCCAGAAAATTTATCTGTATCGCTATAACTAATAAATTGAACAAATTATCTTTAAAATATGTAAATCGTAACAAATTAGTTAAAAGCCTCTCATGTCAAGAGGACCCTGGTTTTCTCAGAAATGTTGGAATGTTGTTGCATGAATACACTGATCCCTAACTTGAGATATTCACCCTTCAAAATCTTACCTTTGAGATAATTTAACCCACAAATAAGAATTTCAACTATGTGAGCTGTCGGCTTGCCTGTTAACATTCATTACAAATTACTTTTGAATATGTTGATTTACGAGTATGCGTCACAAAGTCACAAAAGAAAAACAAATGAAGATAAATAAATATTGATATTTAAATTTTGAGTTATTGTTTTATTTCTGTACTAGTTTTCGCGCGCGACTCCGTCCGCGTTGAGTTAAAAAAAACAAAAGAAAGTAGCCTATGTGTTCTTCCAGACTATGCTCTAGATCTATGCCAAATTTCACCCAGATCCGTTAAGCGGTTTAGGCTACAAACTGTAACAAACATCCATCCATCCATCTAAACTTTCGCATTTATAATATGAGTAGGATGTACAATACTCCATTTAATTAATTATCTTTTACTCCTTAAATCTAAATTAAAGCAATTCAAAACAAAACTTAAAATTATCTTAACCTCAAAATTAATAAATAAGAGTACCACAAAATACTTTTTTTTTAATTTAAATATCAAACACGATATAACCTTATTATAAAATTCACCTTTACATTAAAGAAATTCCCCTTACTAAAATAAACCCTACATCGTTAAGAAAATTAATGCTCTTATCAGAGTTGTGAGGGCGAATATTTGAAATTAACAGCGGCCTCGTGTGACACGTAACCTTCGTAGGATAAACGTTTCACGTCACTCCGTACAATGGGTTGTCCCTTTAAATTAAGGCCCCTTCCCATAATACTGACTAAAGGATTATATACTAGTGAAGGTTAAGCACTTTAAACTGATATGTGAACCATTAATTAGGGGGATTAGCGCTATTTTTAGAAAATAAACCACATGACATATATTTAATTTTCAACTGCACTACCTAACATTCGTCATCACCAGCTCACTATACGTCCCCACCGAGGGTCACGGAGCCTACCCTAAGTAAGGGGTGACTAGGCCATAGTCAACCACGCTGGTCCAGTGCGGGTTGGTTGACTTCACACATATCTTTGAATTTATTCGCCAATATGTGCTGGTTGCATCACGATGTTTTCCTTCACCGTAAGAATTTCGGGTAAATTATGTACATATGAAAATTCGATAAATCGAAAATCACATTGGTACACGGCGGGATTCGAACCCAAGACCTGTAGATTACAAGTCAAGTGCTTAAACCACTGAGCCGCCGACGCTCTCTTAACTTACCTTAACATGACATTATTAAAAAAAATTAACTCTATTTTTAAAAAGGAATTATAGATATAGTAAGATATTTGTACGTATGTACATTTTTCAACAGGGCAATACCAGAATAGTTTGTTAACCCTAACGTGCCCTAAATGTAGTGGACTTGTAAAGCGACCAACATTACTAGACCTACTGTAGGTATCCCTCGAGGCAGCTGTCCTCATTTTTAGCAATTCGAAATAGACTTTTCTAAGCCAACTCTTTACTTTACTATTGACTTTGGAAAACTTGCAAATGACCAGATATGTCCGAGTTCAAATACTACGTTTTTAAATATTTTTTTAGAGATAGTTTTTTTAAGTACTTTCTTCATGCTTTATTTGTTTAATTTAAATTAATATTCTAAAGTTTAAGCTGTTCAATTACCCCTTAACATACTTACTTAATTAAGATTTCCCGAAATTCTATTTTAAGGGTATATTGGTACCTTTCGAAATGGCTTAGAATTCATTGAGCATTTTCCTATATATTGATATACTATATAGAACTTTGTAATATCGAGCTATATATTCTACTCGTATATGAATTCAATATCATCTCCATGATCAGCAACGAGGATTTTATAAATGGGCTCAGAACCCAAAATAAGGACCTCTTTAAAGACATCAGGGAAGAAGGTAATAGGGACAGGGCCGCCAAAAAAAAAATCATCTCCAACCGTAAAAAAATATTAACTCGGTAGTATTTTTTTTAAGTATTTTCTTCATGCTTTATTTGTTTAATTTAAATTAATCTTCAAAAGTTTAAGCTGTTCAATTACCCCTTAACTTACTTACTTAATTAAGGTTTCCTGAAATTCTATTTTAAGGGTATATTGGTACCTTTCGAAATGGCTTAGAATTCATTGAAATTTTCCTATAATTTTGTTATTCTATATAGAACTTTGTAATATCGAGCTACATATTCTACTCGTATATGAATTCAATATCATCTCCAACCGTAAAAAAATATTAACTCGGTAGTATTTTTTTTAAGTACTTTCTTCATGCTTTATTTGTTTAATTTAAATTAATATTCTAAAGTTTAAGCTGTTCAATTACCCCTTAACATACTTACTTAATTAAGGTTTCCTGAAATTCTATTTTAAGGGTATATTGGTACCTTTCGAAATGGCTTAGAATTCATTGAAATTTTCCTATAATTTTGTTATTCTATATAGAACTTTGTAATATCGAGCTACATATTCTACTCGTATATGAATTCAATATCATCTCCATGATCAGCAACGAGGATTTTATAAATGGGCTCAGAACCCAAAATAAGGACCTCTTCAAAGACATCAGGGAAGAAGGTAATAGGGACAGGGCCGCAAAAAAAAAAATCATCTCCAACCGTAAAAAAATATTAACTCGGTAGTATTTTTTTTACAGAAAATAATAAACAACCAAACTTGGTTAAGTACTAGTTTTTTTTTTAAGTATTTTCTTCATGCTTTATTTGTTTAATTTAAATTAATCTTCAAAAGTTTAAGCTGTTCAATTACCCCTTAACTTACTTACTTAATTAAGGTTTCCTGAAATTCTATTTTAAGGGTATATTGGTACCTTTCGAAATGGCTTAGAATTCATTGAAATTTTCCTATAATTTTGTTATTCTATATAGAACTTTGTAATATCGAGCTATATATTCTACTCGTATATGAATTCAATATCATCTCCATGATCAGCAACGAGGATTTTATAAATGGGCTCAGAACCCAAAATAAGGACCTCTTCAAAGACATCAGGGAAGAAGGTAATAGGGACAGGGCCGCCAAAAAAAAAAATCATCTCCAACCGTAAAAAAATATTAACTCGGTAGTATTTTTTTTTTTTTTTTTTTTTTTAAGTATTTTCTTCATGCTTTATTTGTTTATCAAATTCATTGAGGTTTTTTTCACAGTAACGTAATAGTTACGAGTACTTGATAGAGTTAAAATAGAGTAAGGACTATTGGCCATTCATCTTCCCCTACCTTATCCTACTTCCGTAGGGTCGGCGCACCGGGTTTTCGTCCTCCAAATAACTCTATCATCCGTCATCTCAGTCACCACTCCCTTCTTGATCATGTCACCTTTCACGCAATCCATCCATCTCTTTCTAGGTCCACCTCTACCGGTGTATCCCTCCACATTCATAACTAACGTCCTTCTTGTTACAAGCGATTCATCCCTCCTCATAACATGCCCATACCACGCTAACCTTTGACTCCTTAATTTTTCAACCACTGGGGCTACTCTCAAACTTCCCCTAATAGACTGTTGGCCATTGACAAATATAATAAGTCGACACGTTCCAGATGTACAAAAAATGGATAGTCCCCCATTTTCCTATTCTATATATCCCCTCCCCTCTAAATCCACTTCTTCCTCACGTCCTATTTCCCCAGCTATTTATTACACTATTCATAATTAATTATAAATGCTTTAAATAGTACTTTTAAGTATTAATGAAAATGGTCGTGGTTTCGTTTCAACCCTTGTCATCTCAAACATCTAATAATAATTTCTGAATAGATCTAATATTTAGGATACCTTAGATTCTAATTCTGTCCCAAAGGTAAAAACCCTAGCGACACTTAAACCTTAAGATACTATTTTAACTATAGTAAATTAACTGAATTCGTATGATTCTTTTTTGGTATCGAGCAGGAAATCTTCGATAGACACCCTTTTTTTTTTTTGCCGAAGGGGAATGCGTTACGCATACTCCGCGCCTCGGGGTAGGCACGAGAGTTATGTGGGACTCTCCCCATAATGGGGCATACACCACTAAACCCATCCGTTCCCTCCTGGCCATTATGTGGGGCGCCACGGGATCGCTTTCCCTTGCCACCGCGACGCCCCACTGACCGCCCCGGGAAGGGGCCCTCGATGCGTCCCAACAAGTTGGGACGCTGCGCCCTAAGGCGCCCCTCGGAGACGGCACCGTGCAATGCAGGTTTGGGACCCCGCCCTCGCCCGCTGGTGCCGCCGGGGTTTATAGAGCCCCCACCTCGTGACCCTAGTCTTGAAAAAGACTAAGGGCCCGCGGTCCCGGCGGTGATGAGCCACCAGGGATTACGCGTGTGGGGCGCAGGATCGCACGCCATCGGCCCATCTCTGCAAGTAGAGTGGTGCCGAGTCGTGCTCCCACGCCCCCCGACCACGAGAGCCGCGAGAGGACAGGGCGAAACCGTATCCATCCGCCAGCCCCCGCGGCCCACCTCCTCCGACCACGAGAGCCGCGAGAGGACAGGGCGAACCATATCCATCCCGCAGCCCCCGCGGCCCACCTCCTCCGACCACGAGAGCCGCGAGAGGACAGGGCGAAACCGTATCCATCCCACAGCCCTCGCGGCCCCCTCTCGTCGCAACCGCGGTGCGACTCCGCTGAGTCGCGGAGGACAGGGCGTGTGGCGCACTGAAATACCAGCACGCCTCTTCCTCCGCGACTCACCCTCCCCCAAAACTGCTGGCCGCATGGGCCAGCAGTGCCCAGGAGGCCGCCAGAGTCCCCCCTGTAGAACCCTGACCGGCCCCCCCACTGGACCGGCGTCGCAGGGCAGGCCAGCCGGCCGAGCATCCGGCGTGACCTGCGCCTCTAAGCCGGCGCTGAGCCCCACCGCCACGACAAGGCGGGAACCGTCGGCAGGGTTCGATAGACACCCTGCCTTTTGGGAGAAAGACAGTTATGTGATACCTGACTTACTAAAACACCTTCGGTGGCCATCTTAAGAACTTTTTTTTTTTTTTTACTTAAAATTTTGTTTGTTTTTAAGTGTGTAATATTTTTTTTGTTTCTCTTAATATCTTTCTAGTACAAGTTACGAATTCAAGTGTCAAGTGGGGTGTGTTTGTTAGAAGTAGGCCCATAATATGTATGTTTTATTTAAAAGATACTTTTTCTAAAGCAAAGTCAGCCCCAATTAAAATTCTTTTCTACTTAATTATGTAAAAGGACTCATTTGAATTTCAGCTACATGTTTCGATAAAATTAACATTTTTCTTCAAAATGTAAAATATATCAAAGCATTTTATATGTTCTTGTTTATGCAAATAATTATATTAATTTGAAATTATAATGTCGAGATATCCTTGACAATAGTATGTTAGTAGAACAATAATAGAAAAGCAATGCTGAGTTAACATTTTTAGTGCTACAGGACGACACCCACTTATCTTCAAGTTACCGCTTACGAGTCAATGAATAGTTGCTCCTTAAAAACGTGCCTTGTCGCAATCTATAGTTGGTTTCCTTCAGTCTTCAAGCCTGGAGAACTTAGAAACACAACTGTACTAAACCTGGTATTCTTTATATCCGGCTGACAGACGGATATAATTTTCCGCGGGTTTATACTCATGTCCATTTTGATCACACTATAATTATGACAATAATGATGATGGTGATGATGATGATGATGATTGTGGTGGTGGTGGTGATAATGATGATGATGGTGGTGGTGGTGGACGTGATGATGATGGTGTCCTCCGTAATCAATGACGAACCCTGCTATTTCCGAGAATTAGGTAAGTACACTATAAATAACGTTTCCATTCATTATTCTTCTGCATTGTTTAGAGTTAGTTTCGAACCTCCAAAGCTTAGGTGGAGTTAAATAGAAGCCAGAAAGAGTAAACTAGGAATTGGAAGGAAAATTTAACGCCCACCAAATTTTGAGCCCCTCGTATTACGTAATTTATCCTATGAATTTATAATACAAAATAATAGTGAACTAAAAATAACTGTACTTGACGAATTTGAATTTGTCTACTCACTTCACTGATCTATCAAAAACAATATGCTTGAATAGGTAGGCTTTTGAGTGTATTGTACTTCATTCTATTTCAATAAATATTTTCTGCTATCAATTTCTAAGTGAAACGAAAATTAAAACGGCTTAACTCACGTATTTATTATCCGGTGTCGCAACCGACTAGTTTTAGACCCTACGGGGTCCTTCTTCAGGGCGAGTATTAGTTAGCTTTTGTTCGTTCGTTTGGTACTTTTGTTTCGCGTTAAATTTTCGTTTTAAAGTAATGTCTCACGATAGTTTAAACAATTTAATTTCTAAGTGCCATGAAAACCTACGCTATTTACATCAATATTACTAAGGTTACAGTAATTCCTAGAAAATAATTGTTTTAAATGCAGATAATTTTAAGTAACACATACATTTGGTGTAGTTTTTCTAAATGTAAAGAATACTGCCTTCTTAGACTTTGCTTAACATTATGAGAGAATTACTCTTCTTAAATAACGGATAACTAATACTGCAGAGTTTATAGAAGAATCTATATCTACGAGTATATCTATACTAATATAATAAAGCGTAAACACACACTTCTTTGTTGCCTAAGATCTCAGCAATTGCAGCATATTTTTGAATAATTCTTTTTTTAATAAAAAGCCCTACACTTACGTCACGCTTTAGGCTATATATTTTCACGCCATTAAACTTAGGGGGTAAATATTTTTGATAAAAACCCTAATGTGAGAAAGAGACCATAATTTGCTGCCAACATCAAGGAAGCAAGATTGCCATAGTAAGGTAATTGGTATTTGGACATTTGCAATTGAGAATTTGACAAATGCAAACAATAAATTAATAATTTCATGCGGATGAAGCCGCACGCGAGCTGCTAGTTATGTATAAAACTCTCATTATACGTGCTTTAACACTTTAATATTTCACCAGTAATTTACTATTGCAAGTAACAAGCAATTTTCATAATTAAAATTTGAAGGATTCAACGTCTACAAATTATAATATGATTATCGCTGTCATTAAGTGCAAGTGTAAACAATAATTAAAGTTAAGCAACGCCCGCACGCTCGGTAACGTCTGACGTAATCACATTATCTTTTTAAAAATATATTGCGAAAAGCTCGCAGAAAATCCGGACAACGATTATTAAATTTTACTATCCAACGATAATAATAAGGAAACTATGAAATATCTCAATAAATCTTTTTTTTTACACAAAAATTGGGATAATAAATAAATATGTAATAGCGTCTTACACGATAAGGTCTTGTTTAAACTCCAAATTCAATTACAAAATTTGACGTCTGTCAGATTGCAGCCGCGATTACGAAGCGAAGTGTTAAAGATTCTAGTATTCGGCTTATTGCGGTACAATTATTGCAATCTTAAATTATTTACTAATCATTCATTTGTTTTTGTTAACCTTAGTATATACCGCTATTGATTAGCATAAAAATACTCATTTTCTTAATTTCATCACCAGCTCACTATACGTCCCCACCGAGGGGCTCGGAGCCTACCCTAAAGTTAGGGTGACTAGGCCATAGTCAACCACGCTGGCCAAGTGCGGGTTGGTTGACTTCACACATATCTTTGAATTTCTTCGCTGATATGTGCAGGTTGCATCACGATGTTTTCCTTCACCGTAAGAACGTCGGGTAAATTATGTACATATGAAAATTCGAAAAATCGAAAATCACATTGGTACATGGCGGCGGGATTCGAACCCAAGACCTGTAGATTACAAGTCAAGTGCTTAAACCACTGAGCCACCGACGCTCTGTTTCTTAATTTAATTACTTTAAAATGTAACTTTAACTTTGTTCTCCAAATTCACAAAAGATGTGTTTAATATTCATTGCAACGTAATAAAATTGAACATGGATTTATCGTATCGAAAATGTTGTCCGACATAACTTTAGTAACTGCTAATACCGAACTATCCTCACTTAGTTTAAGTTACGCACTTTAACAATTAATTTAATACACTTGAGGCAATCGGTAGGTTATTACGTTATAGTTAAACTTCTAATAAACCGACAAACTATCAAGTAAACTTGATAAATGTTCAAACTTAAGTAATTTCTTTAAAGTTCCAATGTCATCAGACATACTTTTTCAAAGGCTTTATTAAAGTATAGTTAACATAGCTTAACAACATATAGCTTAAGGTCTTTTGAAAAGTTATATTATCTACCTATGATTGTACAATTAAAAAAATACATACAGACTTGAGTACCTCCTTCTTTTGGGAAGTCGGTCAAAAAAAGAATATCATTTGATGAACTTCGATGAGGGTTGTCTTCAAAAAGTATAAAATGTTATTGTAATAAAAATACAGATATTTTGTAGATGTCGTGTAAGAAAAAAATATGAAAATTGGGGCTTATCGGATTTACCTAAAGGTTTTTATTTTTTCGTAATAAGAAAAATAGATCATTTCGCATAACATCTTATCTCGACGATTACCTTAAGTTATTGAAGCGTACACAAAGGGAAGTCGATGTCCCGAAAGGAAATTCATGCCATGTTTATTCAATAATATTTTAACGGAAAATAATATCAGAAGCCCCGTTACTGGAATCAAATATACGCTTGTGTTTAATGTTCTATTTAATTTCACCTTTTAAACTATAATCTGAATTGATTAATTAAAGAAAAAAATCATTAAATTCATGTCAATGTCACCGGAAGATTATGAAAATCGTCAGTTAATAAACCTATCGGGCTAATTATAAACTGGCAACAAATCAAATCGTAACTTTTGAGTTAAATGCTGTCACGATCTCATTTTAATTAAAGTTGAATTTTAAATAAAAGATCAAAATTAATTACAGGATAATTGAGTACTTAAACGGATTCAATTAAAGAACGGAAAGACACTATTTAAACAATTTGTTCTCGAAATAAAAGATCAAAATTAATTACAGGATAATTGAGTACTTAAACGGATTCAATTAAAGAACGGAAAGACACTATTTAAACAATTTGTTCTCGAAATAAAAGATCAAAAGGAGTTTAGAAAGTTTCAAGAAATTAGATCTTAATATTTAACCAGCCACTCAAACTTTGTGAAGAATTAATTAAGAACATGGCCAAAGTTTTACCGAAGGGGCTCTATTTCAATCTGTATGTAATTTGTTTTTGTCAATTACCTTTGTAAAGTAATTTGAAAAACGACGTGAACACGATTTGACTTAAAAAGTGTCGAGTATGTATGTTTCTATAACATATATTAGAAAAACGAATTTATGTTTGAAATATGGCAGCGTTATAACAGCGTATATAAGATTAAATCGTAAAAGTTTTGTAAAAGTATGTATAATATCTTTACCTTCATACCAACAAAAAATGCACCTAAGCGCGAAATTGACGTAACACTCATATTAAACATATTTCTGCCTCTGTGTAATCAAAGGTTACGGGAAGGACCACACTATGTTTACAGATAAGTATTCCGACAATTTAACATTACTAAAACTTATGACCATAATACATCTCTTAAAACTACCACACTATTATACAGTCGGGTAATTTGGCGGTGTTCCACATTCAAAGATACAGTCGCTTGAACGTACTCATTGAGACGACAATGCTGAACAGTAACCAATTAACGCATTTAAATGTGGCTGTACGAAAAGAGGTCGGTCAATGGTACACGGCTAATTGTTTTATTGTGTTGTAATGTGTTTTGTTTTTACTTTGCTTTTACACTCACTTACTGCTACCTCATTGGCTATTTGTAAAAAGAGGCGGAGTATGTCACTTTGCAATAGATAAGGTATTTATTCTGTAAGTGGAACACTACGGATTTCCGCGATTGTACATCAATCTTAGTTTGGATCCCACCAAACTGTATATTCTTTTCACCCTTATTCGGTCACAAAGCGTTTTTTCTTTTTTTTTATGTACCCCCGAGTGGGCCCTAGTAGCACCTGCTGCTATTGCTGAAGCAGCAACCTTGGTACCTAACTTAGGATAATATTATGTTACTAAAAATATTATGATTGGTCACAAAGAGTTAACAAAATGATAAAAAGCATCATGAAAATTGAAACACAAAATGAACTAACTTTATGCATTAAAGAAAGAATTATTCAAAAGCAAATTGCCGATTTCACTTCGCCAGTTAACAAATAACACAAAGCCGATAAAAACCATTTGCTCGTAGATTGAAATAGCCGCTCACAAAACTTTAGCAATGTTTTAATTAATATTTCTTAAAGATCCAACCCGGTTGTTTAAATTTAAAGATATTACTTCGCACAACTTGAGTATTTCTTTGATCTTATGGTTAATCTAAATTACTCGTTTTTATTTTATTCTTTACTTTGCTTTTTCGTTTCTTTTAAAAATAATGCTTTAAGAATTTACATTTTTTTTTTATAATACTAGGTGGCAAACGAGCAAGCGGCCACCTGAATCCACCGAAATGGAAAGCGACCGCTGCCCATAGACATGCAGATGCGTTGCCTACCCTTAATTGACGGAGGAGGAGACGCACATAAAGAGGGTATTTCCCCTTCCTATGCGTCTACTCCACCGTCAAATCCACTTTTCCTTCCTATCCTTCCCACTTAAGAAAAGGGTGGAAAGGGAAAGGGACTAAAATTAGGCCTCCGGCACCACACTCTTCAGACGAAACGCGGAATTGCCTCCACTTCACGCCTGTCTTCTGTGTGGTCGTGGTATTACACCGGGCGAGCCGACCCATTCGTGCGAAGATGTTAAAGCGGGCTCTACCACTGTTAAAACGTCATGACCGTATGGGATATACATTTTCGAAAATCTGAGAAGATTTTACAGTTTTAGTATTTTAATAATGACAAAATATATTTTTTCAAGTAATTTCTGTTTGTCGTGTACAGTCAACTGCATAAATGCTGAATATTGAAAGTGTATACAAGTTTCTGAAGCTTTGTAAATGTGTACATATTTATGTAGTACACAATTATATACAAATCATTTTTGTTTCTAGAATAGAGCGCAGTGAAGACTAACAAAAAAAGCTGAAGAAGAGAGAATACATTTTCAAAATTAAACTGTGTAATTATTTTTAAACAAATTCATAAAATTCGCAAAAAGCCATAAACAACGTATATCTGTTTATTAAAACGTTTCAATGTGTAACATAATGAGTTTTATAAAAGGTATTAACCGCGAATATTGTTATTATGTTTTCTATTTACGTCCAAATGGAAGGTACAATTTGCATAAGCCGGCAATTTAATTTTGCCTGTCACACGCCTTAATACCTCCCAGGTGTTAGTGTTCCGGTGAATTGTTTCATTATTTTCATATGTTATAGTGATGTAGCACTCAAGTTTTTTACACGTTAGTTTCTGTATGTTAAATGTATGATTCAAGTGTTCGAAAAATGGTACATTTTGTAGTTAATGTACCGCGAGTTCGAACGAAGAAGTTTGAATCATCATTGTGCGTACTGCAAGGGATTGGAACAAGTTGTCAGCGTGAGTATTTCCGCTCAAATATGACGTAGGGGCCTTCAAGGGTAGAGGGAACAGATATTTATTAAGCTAACGCGACCTTCGACCTTCTTTCAACCACATTATCGCTTTCATATGGGATCGTGGTGAAGAGCTAGGTTAACGAACAAACAAAAATTATTCACAAATGGTTACGAATTTAACGTATCGGTATCTGAAAAGGCGTGTTTAAAAGTCTACTGTAGATAAAAAATGATAAACCGAAAATGTTTACTTCATGTTTTATATGAAATTCAAAGTCAAAGGAATAAATTTAGTAAATACAAAATGTAATTTAAAACCACTTAGCTATATTCGGTGTTAAATGATGCATGAAGCTTAACTCCCTAATGTCTCCATAACAAAACAAAACATCACGTTGATATTCAGCTGTATATCATTTTTATTCAAGTAAATATCAAATGTGTTTTATCAGATAAGTACTCTTAAGGTAACTGAAATGTTAATAAATATATATTAAAACTAGCTGTTCCCATGCGGCTTCATCCGCATGAAATTATAAAACAAAAAAAATAAATTGTTTACATTTTTCAAATTATTATTAGCAAATGTCAAAATGACATGACATGATGACAACGTTGCTTCCTTAATGTTGGCAGCAACTTATGGTCTCTTTCTCACATTAAGGTTTTTATCCAAAATATTTACCCCTAAGTTTAATGGCGTGAAAATATATAGCCTATAGCGTGACACAAGTGTAGGGCTTTTTATTAAAAAAAAGAATTATTCAAAAATATGCTGTAATTGCTGACATCTTAGGCAACAAAGAAGTGTGTGTTTATGCTTTATTATAATAGTATAGATGATATTTATTTTTATTGAAATCTTACTACTCATAATCCTTTCTGAGTAGATTATTACAAAAATACTGCGCCTTTCTTGATGTTTAGTGAACTCTTGAACTTAAATATAATAATTTTTGGGTAATAAATATGAATAATGATTATGTTAATATGATATACCATTTGATCTCTTATTACTGCACTTAGGGTCATTCAATATTAATTTAAGGACTCCCTGAGTAAAGATTTCTCATTCAACATAAAAGGTTTCTCATAGTCAATTACAACTTTGAGTGAAAATTTAATCAGTGATGAATATAATTTAACAATAGTTATATACCTGAGATATTTTCTATAAAGTTAATTTCAATATCTTTTTTGAAGTGCTTCTTTAATATCATGGCAAGAAAATTTTTAATGAAATCCGACATTAATATCTACTGCGTACTTCTCTCACTGAATAGATGAAAAAGTGTTTCCTTATTATTGTACTTTGCTGTCATATTAATATTGTCTCCTTTCATGTTTGTCGCTTAAACCGTGTGAGTCGTTTTGGGCTTTGTCATAAAAAACTTAGACAGAGTTTCACCTTTTAGCTAAAACATACGTAAACCATTTTATAAAGAGAATCTAGCGTACATCTCGGGTTTTTGACAAATTAGTCCCTTGCGAGTTTTAACATAAATATTAATTTCCGTAGCAATATCTAGATGTTGCAGAAAGTCTAGTAATTTATTTTTCAATTATACTGTCAGTGGCAAAGATTAGTAGAAAATTACAAGATCTACGTGATATTAAAGCAAGGTTCCAGCTCAAAACATTAATCGGACATTAAATGAAGTTGCGGACATAATTTTAATTTCTATGTAAATCAGAATCTATCTAAGCCTACGTTTAATAAGATTTAGTGATAATATCGAAATAAACTTATAATAACAATAGTCTTTACTAACTTAATCCTATTATTAAGGGACGTAATACGATTAAGTAAGGCATGTAAAGCTGTAGATCAGTGTTATACTGGGCCTTTTAAATTTTATGTTACGCTAAGACCGGTCCATTATTTCAGATTTGATTATCATTTACATAATGGATGGCAATACTCAAAGCATAAGTACAGTTGCGGATATATGCGGTGATCTAGTTACAAAAATGTTCTTTGCAACGAGACAAATAACCAATCATGTAGCAGTGAGTTGCGCAAACGACTGGATAATATTAAAAAGCAATTACTCTGATCGAACTTTTTTTTATTGGTTTTTGTTCCGCGTCGTTGTGTAAATGCGGAAAAATCGGTTAAATGACTGTAGCTTTTAAAGTAAATCACCGCCAGATTCCTCGATTGTACATACTTTCTGAAATACAATGTCATCCAAGGTCACTAATTTCGTAATGTCTCCTCCAATCCAACAAAGGTTTATGATCTCAAACAGTTTAATTAAATATACGTTTTGTGGCTTACTAGCTGTTTCTCGCGACTCCGCCCGCGTGAAATTTAAAAATAATAAAAAACGTAGCCTATGTTACTCGCAGATAAATTACCTTTCTAACGGTGAAAGAATTTTTAAAATCGGACCAGTAGTTTTTGAGTTATTTCAATACATACAAAAATACAAATCTTTACTCTTTATAATATTAGTATAGACTAGCTGTTCCCATGCGACTTCATCCGCATAAGATTATAAAATTTTTATTTTATTGTTCACATTTGTCAAATTATCAATTGCAAATGTCAAAATGACATGACATGATGTCAAACCATGGCATCCTTGCTTCCTTAATGTTGGCAACAACTTATGGTCTCTTTCCCACATTAGGGTTTTTATACAAAATATTTACCCCTAAGTTTAACGGCGTGAAAATATATAGCCTAAAGCGTGGCGTAAGTGTAGGGCTTTTTATCAAAAAAAAGTTATTCGAAAATATGCTATGATTGCTGACATCTTAGGCAACAAAGAAGTGTGTGTTTACGCTTTATTATATTAATAGTATAGTATAGATAGATAGATTTAAAAACTGTTAATTAAGGTACCTCTAGGTACTTCCGACCATTGTCTGGTGAAATCTGTGTCGTCGTATTCTCCGCCAGACCGCGACATACGCGGAGTTCGGCGAATATGGCGATACAAGGCAGCAGATTGGGACGAGATGCGACATTTCTTTGCATCCTACCCTTGGCTGCAGGTCTGCTTCTCTTCCAAAGATCCATCGGACTGCGCTGATGCTATAACCGATGTGGTATGTCAAGCTATGGAGTACTTCATACCTCATAATGACGTCCCCATTGGTGGCAAAGCTAGGCCGTGGTTTGGCGCCGAATGCGCGGCAGCTGAAAAGCGCAAACATTCGGCGTATCTTGCATGGTCTGATGCTCGACAGCGCAAATTACCGGATTTAGCCGCCAGGAAGAGAGCCTTTAACCAAGCAGCCAAGTCCTACAAAAGGGAATTGTGGAAGGCTCGCCTCAATCACATCAACCGCATTGGCGTAAAGCTCTCCAGGCAACCTTGCGGAAGTAGAGCTTTCTGGTCATTGGCTAAAGCGGTCGAGGCGAACTTCTGTAAGCCTTCACTGCCACCGCTGGTAAAACCCGACGGGACACTGGCTCACACGGCAAAGGATAAAGCAGACTTATTTGCAACTCTTTTTGCCAATAATTCACGTCTGGATACTGGCAATGCTGAACCACCTCGAATCCCCTGCTGCGAGACGCTTATGTCGGAAATCCGCATCAAGCAGAAAGAGGTGTTAAAAGTGTTGCGCGGTCTAGACGTGAACAAAGCCAGTGGACCAGATGGGATACCAGCTGTTGTTCTTAAGATGTGCGCAGCTGAGTTGTCTCCAGTTCTAACACGTTTGTATCGTCTCTCGTTTAAAGCTGGAAAGGTACCTAAATCCTGGAAGTTGGCTAACGTGCAGCCCGTGCCTAAAAAAGGCAGTCGTGCCGACCCGGTAAATTACCGACCCATCTCAATCACTTCTTTACTCTGTAAAGTTATAGAACGGGTATTGAACTCCCGCCTCATCGCGTACCTAGAACAAAACGATCTCCTCAGCGACCGACAATACGGGTTTCGCCGAAATCGGTCCACAGGAGACCTTCTAGCGTACACCACCCACCTAATAGGCGAGGCCCTAGAGAAGAACGGGGAAGCCATTGCTGTCTCCCTGGATATCTCAAAGGCTTTTGACAGGGTTTGGCACGCTAGCCTTATTAGCAAACTTCCAGCCTACGGCTTATCCCCTGGTTTGATCGATTGGATAAAGGATTTCCTGAGTGAGCGATCGCTCCGAGTTGTCGTCGACGGATCTTCGTCTGACACCATGACAACAAATGTAGGCGTTCCTCAGGGTTCCGTTCTCTCTGCAACTCTTTTCCTGCTGCACATTAACGATCTGCTTATTCCCGGTATCTATGGGTATGCAGATGACAGCACAGTTGTGGAGAGATATTTGCCTGTAGGTCGAATCAGTCGGGATCGAGTACAGACTGAACGTGAGGCCATGGTAGAGCGTACAAATCGCACACTCGAGGCAGTCTCCTCTTGGGGTGAAGCCAACCTTGTGCAATTCAACGCCACCAAAACGCAAACGTGTGTATTCACCGCCAAAAGGAGCGAGTTCACCTTAGCTCCGACTTTCCGGAATGTTGCCCTGGAATTTACTGACTGTCTGCAGTTACTGGGCGTCGAAATTTCGGCGAACCTTAACTTCGGACAGTTCATCGAATCTAAGGCGAAGGTAGCTGCCAGGAAGCTTGGTGTACTTTCTAAGGTACGGCGGTACTTCACACCGGGACAGCTTTTGACTCTGTACAAAGCACAGATCCGGCCGTGTGTGGAGTACTGCTGTCATATCTGGGCTGGCGCAGCGAAACACCAACTCGCGGCACTGGATTCGATGGAGAGACGTGCCAAAAAGTTGATCGGTGATCAAGACCTAAACCTGGTCAGTCTTGAACACAGGCGTAAAGTGGCTAGTCTCTCTGTGTTTTACAGACTACATTTTGGAGAGTGTGCGCAGGAACTGCACGATATAATTCCACCGTCACCATTCTACCATCGGACGTTCAGGCATACGGCCGGGTTCCATCCTTTCGTAGTTAATGTACCGCGAGTTCGAACGAAAAAGTTTGAGTCATCGTTCCTTGTGCGTACTGCAAAGGATTGGAACATGTTGCCGGCGTCAGTTTTCCCGTCCAAATATGACGTGGGGGCCTTCAAAAGGAGAGTGAACAGCCATCTATTAGGCTAGCGCGTACCATCTTTCGGCTGCATCGTCACTTCCTTCAGGTGGGATCGTGGTCAAGCGCTTGCTTAACAAATATAAAAAAAAAAAAAAAAAAAAAGGTCATTAGAATATATACCTAAATAGTAATAATAATATGAAGCCAAAAACTTTTCAAAGCAACAAAAAGTTTAAAAAACTTGTAATTTAATTTTATATTATAATTAAACTTGTATTTGAAATTCTTTTAAGCTACTTGATAATAATGTGGTGTGATACGTTGCATTTTTTGCGTTGCAAAAGTTTAAATAAATTTCGGCTGGAGTTATTAATTATCTTCTTTGGCGTCGTGCCCGTCGACCTGGAAGATAAATTTACAATGAACAACGTACTGGCACACGGCAGAAGAGATAAAAGGAGACAAAGGCAGGGAAATGAAACCTGATGTTGTCATTGTGGTGGTAATAAATATTATTCCATTCTTTAAAAATGCCTAATTAATTTAAGAATATCAAATGCAGATTCATAAGTTTCAAAGGTTCTCTCACCGTTAAAGGGCTACTTTGCCGATGGAATTCATGAACTCTCAATGTTAATATTATGCCTTGTATTTTGCAATGTTACTTTATTATTTAAACCATTATTTAAACATTATATTGTAACCTATAACTAACTTTTAATATAAATGTGAACTGTGCAGTGCCAATATAAACATTGTATGTTTAATGGCACCAAGCTGTCTTAACACAATTATGTAAAACTGTTTTCGTCGAAATAAATAAAAAAAAAATAAACTCGGAACTTTTTGAGCATAGTCAATTTTAGAGATTGACCATCTCTACTTAACAAGGTCATGCTATAATCAATTTTAAATATATTATTTTTCAAATCATGAGATTGAAAATGTAACGTAACTCTTCCATATCAACATACACGAAAATATTTCTCTATCAATTAAATATCTTCTGATTTTATGTGAAAACATTTTAAAACAAACCATTTTAGTACTGAAAGCATTGTATTGGTTGGCTTTCATTTCGAAAACTGTAAGCATTAAGACACAATAGACGGCCGAGTGGACTGGAGTGGAATCAGATGCTGAATGCTACATTCCAGAGTTAAGTTTTAGTTTTAAAAGTATAAATGTTTCCTATACGTTTCTTTTGTTTGAATACTATAAATAATCTGGGACTTCATAAGATAAGATTCATGGGCGTCGCCAGCCGATAATCTAGGCTAGGTCTAGTCAGTTACCATTAGTATAGTCTTATTAAAAGTATTTATTTTTTTACATTTTTCAATATTCACTTTCTAGGGTAGCACCTGCCCTTTCCCTATCCATACTGGCGACGCCCGTTGACAAGGTTATTTGTTTATTATATTCCTTTCCTTTTTCCTACCTAGGGTCGGCAGAATTTATACTACTTTTCATGTCTTTATTAACAGTAAATAAATTCAGATTCATTTTACACGTATCCTCTATCACATAAACCTTCAATTAGGTCTCCGATACCTTTGAAGTTATTCAATTGTTTTTTTTCATCGACATTTTTCTTTTATTGTATTTCTTGTACTGAAATAACTTCTTCTTCTTCATGTATTGAAATAACTCAATAGCAACTGGGCCAATTTTAAAAATTCTTTCACCGTTAGAAAGGTAATTTGTCTATAAGTAACTTAGGCTATATATTTTAATTTCACGCGGGCGAAGTCGCGAGCAACAGCTAGTATTTTATAATGATACTAACGTCTAAGAACACACTCGTACGTGCAACATAGTCGGTGACGTCATGTTTGTACATCGCACAGTAATCTTGGAGGCGCTCTACTTACAAAGGCAATGTTGGCGCACCGTGCCACGGGGAGCTGGATTCAATTATCCTTTGACGTGTCTAACAATGCACCCTGGATACAAAAGCTTGTAATACAATCTATATGTACAAATGTATTCTTTAGTTTTCTTTGTAAGAAGAATATACTTTTCTTATTTAAGTCCACTTGTAAGGAACTAATGGGAAAGGGAAAATATTTCTGTGCGTTCTCTTCATCGTCGTTTAAAGGCATCTACAAATGTAGATTTCTATGAACAGTTCGTTAGAGAATGGAAGTGGCAGCCTGCTCGTTTGTTACCTTATCATATAAACGTTTAGAAACCAATTATGATAGTTCGAATTTACTTTCTTATAATTTTATTACAATTATTAATGTTAGTCATATAAAAAATATACCCGTACCACATAAAGGCGGAAAACAACATTTGGAACGATCCTAGTATATTTTTATTTGGTTAAAAATAATCTTTTTATTTCTTTTTTTAGGATTAATATTTTTAATTACTGTTCGTATTGGAATTTCATTCAACAGCGTTATAATAAAAGTAACAAAGAAAACCGGAATAAATATTATTCCAGGAATTGTTAATAATGTACAATGAAAATGGTTTCAATTATTATTTTTACAATCGAATTCACTTAATTTCGATTAAAATTAAAACATTGTTTTTGGATTGCGAACTTAAATCGTTCGATTAAATTAATATTTAAATCATATAAACGTTTCTCATAATCAAGTACGCGATTATCGACGGCAATTTATTAACAGCGAATTGTCATGTTTTAATTATTTTTGCTATCGATTTAATTTTAATTTAAGTTTCCACTGGTGTGCACTGCAGAAAACTGTAAACTTTATTGTATTTGTGTGTACAGCACTAGATGCCTTCAAGCGAAACTTGTAGAATGTAACTAGTTAAATTTTTGATGAACGACAAAATCTTGGTTCGATTTGTGATTGATGTCTTTACAAATAACTGTAAAGTTTCTTTAAAAGAACAAATACTAACATTATCTTGTATACAATTTGAAATATAACTTTGCTCCTACTTTAAAGAGATTACACAAAATGTCTGGAATTGTACTACTATTCCTTGGAAGCTTGGAAGCTTTGAACTATTGACATTTTAGTACCAAAAGATCTTATGTCAAGTTTTCGAAATTAAACGGAGAGCAGAGTGCAGTAAATTATTCAGCACAAAGCAAAAGGTGTACAATTTGCATAAGCAAATTGGCTGCGACGTTGACAATAACCGACTGATAGTTGAGTGGGAGCAGAAACGTAGTGAAGCGAGGAGACACCCGACAGTTCAGTTAAGATTTATTGCCTGCAAATTTCAAGTATACCAGATTCATTTCATCTATACCCTTATACTTTCTTTACTGTTATTATTAATAGTATTATATAAAGTGGAAAGATTTGTATTTTTGTATGTAATGAAATAACTCAAAAACTACTGGGCTAATTTCAAAATTTCTATCACCATATATAGGCATAGGCTATATTTTTAAATTTTACTCGGACGAAGTCGCGAGCAACAGCTAGTAGTTAAATAATTTCATATTTTATAGTCCTGTTTCTTTCGGGAGCAAACAAACAAAAGACTAGCTAATACAAACTTTCCGAATATTGCCAACGCATATTGTTGCCGTTGCCTTTTTTTTTTGGTGTCGGGAGGGATTCTTCCAAAGATTCAAGCCGTCTTCTAATGCTGGCCACTTAAAGCAGACTCTTTATCTTAGTCCTTAATCGTGTCTTATTTCAAGAGTTTTTGATTAAAAAAAACTGTTTTAACATTTTGGAAATAGCAAGCTGCTTTTCGGCGATCCCTTCCATAATTTAGGACGCATATCGTCCTAAATGTGACAAGATCTTCAGACAAATCCGTACAAATATGTATGTATGCATCTAACACACTTATGTAACTTGCAATAGAACTGTTTCTAACCACAGCTTAAGTGATACACTTAGTATTCAGTCTTGCCTGCTATTGGCAACTTGTGCAAATAGTATTTCAATACTAACTTTTATTCTCGAGTGTAAACACTTTCAAGCTTTTATAAAAACACTTCTATTTACGGTTAAGCTTGTTACGATGAACACTTTGAAAAGTTTAAGAGTAGTTACAAATAAAAAGCTACTAAAAATTAATTAATTTAAATGAGCACCCGTTCTAAGGTATACTTTGTTTTAGGTTTCAGAAGTTTAGCAGGGCTTAAGAATTTTTCTGCGCTCAGCTCAAAGAATACTTTATAAATAACTTTTAATTATATTTTAAAAGAATGCTGCAAACAACACTGGTAGCTTTGAAGTAGCTCTATTAGCTGTGTTGAAATTAATCACGAAAATAATAACGCTTTTAAAATATGTGAAGATAAAATTTAATAAAAATATCATCTATACAGCGAACAAAATTACTTTATTGATGACAAGCTTTTGCCTGCGACTCCATTCGCGCGAAATTAAAAATAAACTTAGCAAGCCTATGTGTTCTTCCAGACTATGTTCTGCATTAGTAAGAAACATCCTACTGGCCTACAGGCCTAATTTTAGTCCCTTTCCCTTTCCACCCTTTTCTTAAGAGGAAGGGATATTAAGGAAAAGTGGATTTGACGGTGGAGGAGACGCATAGGAACGGGAAATGTCCTCTATATGTGCGTCTCCTCCTCCGTCAATTAAGGGTAGGCAGCGCATCTTCAATTGCTGATGTTTATGGGCAGCGGTCGCTTTCCATTTCGGTGGATTCAGGTGGTCGCTTGCTCGTTTGCCACCTTATATTATATAAAAAAATCCATCCATCAAAATTTTCGCATTTATAATATTAGTAAGATTAGTAGGAAGTATGAACTAAGATCAACTGATACAAACTATGGACGTCTGAGATATTCAGACGATGTGTATAGTTCTGAGTTCATTTGTTTTAATTATTCCTTTAAAATCTGTAATACTATTTTCCTTAAGTAACATCTTTGTCTCTGGTATTTGGTACATTGTAATATTCTTGTAATATCCACGTGCGATTAAATATGATTTATAATCCATGACGACGCTCTCCCTAATTCCAGAGAGCTTATTCAACTCCGCGTCGAGGGAGTCACTAAGAGCGTGAAATTAGTAATTAAGAGTCACGTGTCGTAGAACCTTCTAGGCTTTGAAATGTCTTCGTCCTCGGGGGAAAAGTTTCAGGAATTAAACATAGCTTTATCTAAAATTCAAATCAACCGCGACGATGAATAATTTTCAAACTAAAATCACAATAGAATGTTAAATCCGTTCTAAATTGGTATACTAACAATACGAATTTTACTCAGACTCTAATTTACATATAAATTTTAGTAAATATGTTTAAATTTTGATGACAATGATATTAAATTATAATATATGCTTAACTAAATACGTTCATGTTTAAACAGTCATTAAAAGTAACAATACGAGTATGTACGACTTTAAAATATTTTAAATAAGCCCTGCCTACATTGTCTCACCACAAAAGTAAATGTAAAGAGCTTTAATGGAATTAGTCGACTAGACAACCTCCCTAGAGGTCTTTACAAATTCTGCATTACTTTAAAATCACCTAACTATTTGTATATGTACTATGTAGATAAATTACAAAGACAGTGTAAAGTTACTCAACGTGTACTGAAATATAAATCTAACAAAGACAACCTTAATAATCGTGGATTGTACTCTACAAGTGAAAAAAGTCGTAAAAGCACACCCATTGGAAGCGACTAGCTACAGATCGCAAACTATGTTACAAAATAAAAACTATCATTCAAAATTTTCGATACCATGTTTTAACATGATATCAGCGCCATCTAGTACGTTTTGTAGGAACTAATCTCGTTAAGACAAAATTATCATTTTTTTTCTATTTTAATGGTCTGGTTAAAACTTATATTTTGGTATTTACTTAGTTATTAACATCATATTTAGCCTTGAACTTAGCAGTACTTCTATCATGCGATTGTCGTAGGCGCCGCACCCAATTTACTTATGTAAATACAAGGCTTCCGCTTTGTCGTGAATAATTCATTGCGTAATACGTACATTTGAATACCTTCAGTTCTGTAAGTCAAAGGAGAATGGTCACGTCCACGTCTAAACAAAGGAGTGAAGATAATAAAAAAAGAACGCGTCAAATTTTAGTAAAAAGCCAAAAACGATACAAATGGGAGACTCAAATCTAAAAAATAGATAAAAAAATATTAACATCCCATACCTAAGATATATTTTCTATGTGAATTACTATATAAATTTGTCTTTACATATTTCTACCTATAGCCTAAAGGTATTGTTATTACGAAGTAGGAACTGTAGTCCGGAGCTCAAGGTGATACGGCCACTTGGGGGTTAAACACACGTTTCAAGCTACGTTGGTTCTCACAAATATATTCTCATTCGAGATTTCTAAGGCACTAACCTAAACTAAAAGCTCAATTGTTAATATTCTACAACTAAAAGGCTATGGTGATTACTTAGTATGTTTTTAATTTAATGAAAATCGTATAAAATATTAAACACAAGTTTTTACTTCATTCTTATTAGTCATCTAATAGTAAGACAATTCAATATAAAGGTAATAGTTAATTTTGTAGTGAATAGATGCAGTATTATAAATTCAACTGATCCCAAAAGTCCTTTCTTAATAACAAAGAAAAGAAAGGCAATAGACGAGGAAAGGTAAATATCCCTTTTCAATTTATCCTGTCCTCCATTTAACGTAAAGGTGCAGTCGCGGAAATCCGCGGTGTCCCACTTACAGAAATATTGCCTTGTTACAACGAGATGAACTCCGCCTTACAAATAACCAATTAGGTAGCAGTTAGATGCGCAAACGATGAGATAATAAAAAAACAATTAGCAGCGTACCGAACGACCGCTTTCGTACAGACACATTTAGAAGCTTGCCACCACCTTCATTTAAAAATTAAGTAGATGTCAAAAACTCCAGCGTCTTTCAAATACTTTCTAAATAAGAAAGCAAACTTCTAAATATTAGTTTAAAAATTGTGCGATCTCATTAAAAGATGAAATAAGATGGAAAGTAAGTGGGTGGAGAGTGCTTTTGATGTTGAATGGTAATAAGTAGAAGACGGTATAAATATTTGGCCGCAAAATAAATTCTCAACAAGGAAATTCGGTTACACATGTACATATAGAGTTATTTCAAACATAATTCAGGAATTAATTGGTTCATTTAAAATGAACGAGAATTTATATGGAATTAGATCAGAAAATTCGACCTAATTTGGAGTAACTTCTAGTACTTGATACGAATAATGTTAGACTGTTTGCCAAAACATTGTAACTGAAACATAGAGCCAAATGCTATCATAACTGTTGACATAATTTTAAGGTTATTAGCAATATTTGGAGCCAATTCTTGTGTTGTACTGTAAATAAAAGTCTTATGAAGGACTTCATATTGTGTTGCTTAATACATAAATAATTAAGACTCTAACCTTCTGCTAGAATATTGTTTACGACCAACCACGTGATTGGAAATTGTACCCTTAACTATTCAATTGCTGTTTCAATTCTCTGCAGTTTGCTTTTATATCAAAGAATTTTTTTTTTTTAATATCTGTTAAGCTAGCGCTTGACCACGATCCCATCTGAAGGAAGTGATGCAGTCGAAATATGGTACGAGCTAGCTTAATAGGTAGCTGTTCACTCTCCTTTTGAAGACCCCCACGTCATATTTGGACGGGAAAACTGATGCCGGCAACATGGTCCAATCCTTTGCAGTACGCAAAAGGAACGATGACTCAAACTTTTTCGTTCGTACTCGCGGTACATCTACTACGAAAGGATGGAATCCGGCCGTATGTCTGAACGTCCGATGATAAAATGGTGACGGTGGAATTATATCGTGGAGTTCCTGCGCACAGTCTCCAAAATGTAGCCTGTAAAATCTTCTCAAAAAAACAGTACACTAAAAAGTAACGAAATAATTTCTTGAAAATAGTAAACCTCCCTTATTGTAGCTGTTATGTCTATATTGTACAATTATTATTACTTTGATGTCGGTGTCAGCCGAGGTATATGCAGTGATATTTCTACGTAAGGTTTTCTACATTTTTACCATAACAATTGACAATTGAAAGTATAGTAACGTTTTTAGTAATGACTGACACCGACTTCAAAGTAATAATAATTGTACAATATAGACATAACAGCTACAATAAGGGAGGTTTACTATTTTCAAGAAATTATTTCGTTACTTTTTAGTGTACTGTTTTTTTGAGAAGATTTTGTTTTTAGTGTATTTTGTTTGGAAGTCGGTTTTGTTTTTTATTAAAAAGTTTATTTATTTCTCGATTTTTAGTGAATCTAGACATCGCAGTATGATAATCACTAGCTTTCAAACAAATAATGAGTTATCTAAATCGATTATCTAAGAAATTAAGTAAACAACTAATACATCGTTGCGATCATTCACTCATAATTCGGTGCGGCCGCGCGCCGCTGTTGCCCGTGAGTTTTAATATTTTGATAACTTTTAGAATCTTGCACAGAATTACATACTGTAAAAGGCAATTACGATCTACATATAATACTCTATCGTGAAAACATATTTATTTGGATAAGGATTCATACCAAATAAGAATAAAAGCGTTTTAAATAAAGTCGATTGCACTTATTCGACGGTTTTCTCGGAACAAACGGTTATTGTGCGACAACCTTAAGAGATAGATATATGCTATCGCAGACTTTAATTCAGCTAATTGAATGACCTACAATTCTTTCATACATCATTTTATGTAGGTCTTATAGTTTAGGCTACGTAAGCCACGAAAGCAAACTTTGTTACAAGTTGGTATTTTTTCTGCGACTCGTAATTTGCTATTTATGATATCTCCTAAACTATTGATCGGAATTACACAGTTCCAAGGGCATTTATAATCTACATTAAATTCTATTGATGGTGGACACATTTATTTTGATAAGGATCCATACCGAACACGAGTAATAACGTCGAAAGTGGGGTATAGATTTTGATCGAAATTTTTAATGAAAAAAGTGGTTATTGTGCGACAACCTTAATAGATAGATATATGCTATCGCGGACTTTTATTTAGCAAATTTAAAGGGCTACAATTCTTCCATACACAATTTTTGTGTAAGTCTTATAGTTTAGGCTACGGAAGCATAGAAAGCAAAAAAGACACCAAATTTCGTCACGCAATTTTGAGCTAAACTATTTAACTACGCCGTAGTCTTTGACTCCAAAAATCAAACAAAAAAATGGGACCCACCTGCAAGCACTACCTCTCGGATAAAAAAAGAATTTTCAAAATCGGTCTACCAGGGGCGGAGTTATGCCGTAACACATAAAAAAAAAAAAAAAAAAAAAAACAAAAAAATGGGACCCACCTGCAAGCACTACCTCTCGGATAAAAAAAGAATTTTCAAAATCGGTCTACCAGGGGCGGAGTTATGCCGTAACACATAAAAAAAAAAAAAAAAAAAAAAAAAAAAAAAAAAAAAAATGGGACCCACCTGCAAGCACTACCTCTCGGATAAAAAAAGAATTTTCAAAATCGGTCTACCAGGGGCGGAGTTATGCCGTAACACATAAAAAAAAAAAAAAAAAAAAAAAAAAAAAAAAAAAAAAAAAAAAAAAAAAAAAAAAAAAAAAAAAAAAAAAAAAAAAAAAAAAAAAAAAAAAAAAAAAAAAAAAAAAAAAAAAAAATGGGACCCACCTGCAAGCACTACCTCTCGGATAAAAAAAGAATTTTCAAAATCGGTCTACCAGGGGCGGAGTTATGCCGTAACACATAAAAAAAAAAAAAAAAAAAAAAAAAAAAAAAAAAAAAAAAAAAAAAAAAAAAAAAAAAAAAAAATATATGGACGAATTGAGTACCTCCTTCTTTTGGGAAGTCGGTCAAAAACAGAGAGACAACTACTTTACGTCTGTGCTCAAGACTAACCAGATTTTGGTCTTTTCATTACATATACTAACATCGTTTTGTAAATCAACCGTTGTCTAATAACCAATAAGATACAATCCATTGGCTCTCAATAGTGATTATTACGTCAATTACGTGTGAGAACATCCGAGTGCTTGTCTATCACACTAACATTATTAATGACCATCAATACAATCTAATATACTAAAGAAATTTGTCGGGAAATAAACCATTCACTTCTAATATGTAATTACCTGTGTACAAGAACTTTTCTGCGGAAGAATCAAGTCTTGGACATTAATGAAGTTTGCGCAAGCGTACGGAAATTTTGAAATCATATAACGTGAGTTTCCATTACGGAAACATGTTTTAAAAACTAACTTACCAACGGCCGAATACTGAAACATCATTTAAATGTAACAGCGTCTTAAATGATAAGCCACGCTAAAACTCCAAATTGCAACAAATGTTGACATCATTCAGATTGTAAGCGACGTTTACAAGGCGAAGTATTTAAGATTCGTTTCATTGTTTGGCCGTAATAATTTTGGGTTAAGATTGCTTTTTCCTTCTACCTATTTTGCTAACGTGAGCATTATTATACTAATATTATAAATGCGAAAGTTTAGATGGATGGATGGATGTTGATGTAGAGGATAGTCTGGAAGAACACATATGTAGGCTACTTAGTTTTGTTTTTTTTTAATTCCACGCGGACGGAGTCGCGGGCGAAAGCTAGTAATAGATATTTTATAGTCATCTATAAAATCCGAACCCTGCCTTTGTGAGTGACATCGTTTGAATTTAATTAATAACATTGTACGGTCGTCTACAGGTTATCTACAAAGTTACTCTCTTTACAGCCCGTTAAATGTGTTAATCTCGATGTAGGAAGTTTCAAGAAGCGATTATAAATGTCGCCGTAACATTTCATTAGCATGCAAATGAAATTCATATAATTAATTTTCTTTTTTAATTCTCTAATTTTAGAGATCACAGAATTAAAATTTAATTCAACTATTCATTAAATTGAACAAATGAGCACAAGCTTTTTTACCTTAGTGAGTGATACAGATATCTATTAGACACGGTCCTGATGTTTCTACCGCATCTTCATTCGTAATTAATTCCCAATTAATACAATTTTTGCATTCAAATAGTGCAATGTACCAATAAATACATCAGAAATAAATGTATAGAGATCATTGGCCGACTCAAAATATAATCAGAAATCCTCTAAGCTTGTCCACACTTAAGATAAAGCCCCGGCCATTCTGAAGACTAAGCCGGGAATCTTTACGATACCTCCGGGCCTCTCTCCAGCAATTTGTCTCGTTGCCTCGCTTCAGAAAATACGTGTCAACTATACTAGTGAAGTATTTGATATAGAAATTTATTGAATACATTCAAACAAGTGCAAGTTGTTTATTCCTTGAAAGTGTATCGTCTTGTTAATTACAGTCACATCAAAAATAAAAGTATTTGTAACAGAAAAACTATAATCACAACCGTATATTTTTTTTTTATGTATAGAGTTTTTATCGTTTGGCCGATTGTCCCAACGATTGGTGAAAAATCCCATTGAGTCGAATGATTGGTGGACTGATCGGCCTAACAGTCAACACTCGACTTTTGTCGTTACGTTAAAAAAAGATACATGTATAATTTTATTCCCGTTGTTATTATACGTACATATTATTATATATAATGGAATATATCAAACATTATTAGCGATATACATACATCAGAATGTTCATTAATGAGAAAACTTTAACCATAAAACATCTAAACTTGCGTACATATTTTTTTATTGACCGTAAAAAGGCATTAACTTGAACACATTACCAAAGGTTACTTGCTATGAAATATTACAAAAATACTAATGACACATTAAGTATTAAATTAATTACAGTTAACGAAAACATATAATATCAGATAATCATATTTTTTTATAAAAAAAAAAAAAAACTTACACGAAAAATGATTCAAATCTTTATCAAATTACAAATAATTTAATATTTTAAATTTATCGAAACATTCATCATAAATATTAATATCATTCGTTTAATCTATTACATATAATAAAATTGGAGTGTCTGTTTGTAATATGAAAAGAAAAATTCCAGATTTCGAGAAGATGATGTATTTGTATGTATGCTGATAACGAAAATCGCATTTGATTTTTTTTGTCTGTCTGTCTGTTTGTCCGCAAGCCGCGTTTGTTCTGGGTAACTTCCAAAACGGCTGGGCCGATTTCGACCGGAATTTCGGTAGCTGACATAGACGGGTATATTAAAGGCTACTTTTTTATCCTAATAATGCGTGGACGAAGTCGCGGGCAAGAGCTAGTCTTCCCTAAAATTGTTATGACGATCTAAAAAAGTTGTCTTTTTCATTAAAGCATTTCTTAGTTTAAGCTGTATTTTACAAGGTCCGATGAGACAGTATTTACCGTAGGAAAGTTATTGGGTCGTGTTTACACTGGGGTCACGTCAGGTAGACTACTTCTACTGCCTATAAATTTTTCATCCTCAATTCGTCGAGCCACTTCAACTTTCATCTTGTTAATTTACAGAATATATTGTGTAACTTTAGTAGCAAGATAAATTATGTATACATTTTGTGACGCAATAATTCTAAATTGCCATAATGATTATGCGATTCTTCCCGTGAATGCCGATTGCCGAAACTTGGACACATTTTATTGTCATCCAAGGGCGGATCCAGCTTTGTCGCCAGGGGGGTCACATACTCGTGGTCAAGTCAAGAGCTTGACAAAATATGTAAATATATTTTGTCAAGCTCTTGACCAACTAGCTCAGGGGGGTCATGACCCCTATGACCCCCCCTGAGATGACGGATGATTGAGTTATTTGGAGGACGAAAACCCGGTGAGCCGAACCTACGGGAGTAGGACAAGGAGGAGAGATGATGATGATGATGACAGGAATTTTGAAACCAACGGTTACTATTTATGAGATGATAAAATCTTTAGTTACATTTACAGATTTTTTTTTGATATAATCCTCGCTCAAACGATATCGTGAAATCAATTTAAACTCGATGCAGAACCAATTATAAAGATAGATTACTATAACTGCCCACGAAGTTGCACTTCAATTTGTAGATCGATACATTTTAATCCCTTGTCAGATATGCGACTCGAAATTCTGAACGTGATTAATGTACGAACGCCCTGATCCTTGGATTTTAGCAATTTAAATAACTGAATATTTTTAAAATCTTTTAAAACGTGAGCATTATTCATTTCTAGAAGCTGCTAATGCTGTAGAGTTACTTACTACAAACATTCACATCTAATTATTTTATGTATTTCACATATTTCAATTTATTAGAGGATGGTGATCACATTTCACTTGTTTTTTTTTTCACTTTTTCAGAATATAACCCCTACAAAACTAATTTTGTTACTAATTTAATTTATATAGGAAATTTAGAAAAGTTTATAATTTTAATCTTATTTATATCCAATGAGGTACATATTTCCTTTGTTAAAACGTTGCGTTAATTTAGAGATGAAAAGACTTTCCATTTTTATTCAATACATTCTTTAGTTTAAAAGCAGCTATATTTATTTTGTTTCAGCATTATACACCGCCATCTATTAGCAAGTCATCGAACTTATAAATAAGAAATTAAACTACAAACAATCAAAGGTAAAAAACCGTACGAAGGTGCTAGAGTAAGTATACATATTTAAAATCATGTTGTCTATGTATATAATTGTTTTATAATTGAATTTGTAATGATAACATCGCTCCAATAACATACATAGTGAGCTAACTTTGAACTCGAAACCAATAATTTAACTCCAAGTTAAACTCAATTAGCAAAGTTCTCCAATCAACGGTTAATTTGAAACACTTGCCTTGATTACTAGGTAATACTCAGAAGGCATGATTATCTTAACAGATTTCAATATTACTTACTAATTTAGTCATATTCGTAACTGTGAAATGTCTCAGAGCAATATTACGAATGAAATATGAAATTGAAGATTTTACATATACAAATAACCCATAAGAGCATGTCGATGGCTCCTAAGTAAACTATCGTTTCAAATGCATATTTTTCAAGACAAAACATTAAAAACTAATAAGATTAATTACGACGCATTAAACATGAACTGTCTTGTTACTTACAATTTTTTACAGAAACTAGCTGTTGCTCGCGACTTCGCCCGCGTGGAATTAATAAAAAAAAATGGTCTATGTTATACACTGACAAATTACCTTTCCAATGGTGATAGAATTTTTAAAATCGGCTTAGTAGTTTTTACGTGAATCACATACATACAAAAATACAATTTTTTCCTCTTAATAATATTGGTATGGATATAGATTAGATTTAAAAAACAAAAAACAGGGTGCAAATCGCAAAATTGTGACTTACAAGTTTTGAATATTTAGAATAAAAAGTAATAAATCTGTTACGTCATGTATTTAGCTATTTATTGAAAAAACAATTCGAATTCAATTTTAATAGAACCTTCTCTTTAAAATTTCACATTTCGCGTCCGTCGCATTTTATAATTATAAAAGCAAGTTTCTGTACTTTAATTTCAAAGTGAAAATTGTAGCGTTATGAAATAGTTAATGTTGTACAGAGCAACTTCAACATAGTCGAAATAAGCCATGTATTGTGCCGGAGTGAGTACTTAACAGAATTTAGCTTATCACTTAATCCGAGTCTGCAGGCGTCGAAACATCTACGTATAGTTTGATGGGTATATGTTACCCATCATACTACACATCTGCACATATATACATCATAAGTGACCACATTCTCAGGATAGTATTATCTAACTAATATTATAAATGCGAAAGTTTAGATGGATGAATGTTTGTTAGAGTTTGTAGCCTAAACTGCTGAACGGATCTCGATGAAATTAGGCATAGACGTAAATGTTAGTTTGGAAGAACTCATACGCTACTCACTGTTGTTTTTTTTTTAATTCTACACGGACAGAATCGCGGTCGAAAACTAGTAGTATAGTAAAATATACCAGTAGATGGATTCAAAAAATCTCGAAACACTTTTCTATCATTTTAAAATAAAAAACATACAATAAAAACAAATTTTATGTAAAAATTGTTAAGCTTAAAAAATGTGTCATCTCTTTTATAAATTAGCCTTTTCGTCAAAAAAGTGTTTGTCATCCACAACCGAAAGTTGCAAGTCAGTGTCGGTTCATAATTTTCTGTCACAAAAAAGTGGTCGCTCAAACAAAAGACATGGTCGGGGTTAAAAGGAAGTTAATTTTAAAAGTAATTTCAGCTTTTTGGATTAAACACAGAATTTTGTAGGGCATCTTTTTTCTGAACTGAAAAGTAATAGTTACTCTGACAAACTATTATCATACTTCATACTAATATTATAAATGTGAAAGTTTAGATGGATGGATTTTTGTTAGAGTTTTTAGCCTAAACGGCTGAACGGATTTCGATGAAATTTGGTATAGATGTAGAGGATAGTCTGGAAGAACACATAGGCTACTCACTTTAGTTTTTTTTAATTCCATGCAGACGCAGTCGCGGGCGAAAGCTAGTATTTTATATTAATATGTTTATATGAAAAAAATCATAATGAACACGAACGAAATTAATATTCTATGGAAATTGTTAATCTCCAAAACTACTGAACCGATTTTAAAAATTCTGTAGCCATCAGAAAGCTACATTATTACTGAGTAACATAGGCTATATTTTATATCAACGGGAAGGGTATGGATATTACAGAAAACATATGATAAATATGTAATTCTTTGCCACCCAGGCGAAGTTGGGGCTGATCGCTAGGCCTACAATCTTTTGTGCAGACAGGATAAAAAAACACAATCCCCACTATCGAAACCGTTTTAATAATCCTAAAATCTCTGAATATTGTTATTAATTTTAATAAATATTCTAATCCTCTAACAAAGGACAGAGATTTACAAAGACTATCTTGTATTTGACAAAGTACGAGGTCTCCTAAACAATATTTAGTAGTTTTAATATCAGCATACCATTGTTAAAATGTTAGAGAATGTTATTCATTAACTATACTTTATGAATGTTATACATTTCTTTGAAATATTAAAGTACCGAGCTCTTATTAAATTCTATAATTTATTTGGTCATTAAATGATATTTTTTATCGTATTATGAATATTCTTGTTTTTATACTAGAAAGTAATCTGAGCAACAAAAATAAAACCAGTGTCTTTAACTACTAGATATCTGACGGATATATGTGACTATAACATTAACAGTGGTAGAGCCCGCTTTAACATCTTCGCACGAAAGGACCGGCTCGCCCGGTGTAATACCACGACCACACAGAAGACAGGCGTGAAGTGGGAGAAATTCCGCGTTACGCCTGATGAGTGTGGTGCCGGAGGCCTAACTTTAGTGCCTTTTTCTTCCCACCCTTTTTCTCATAAGATAAAGATGGGAAGGAAACGTGGATTTGACGGTGGAGGAGACGCATAGGAAGAGGAAATATCTTCTTTATGTGCGTCTTTTCCTCCGTCGGGTAGTGTAGGCAATGTCTATGGGCAGCGGTCGATTCGCCATTTTAGCGGATTCAGGTGGCCGCTTGCTCGTTTGCTACTTCATGAAATAAAAAAAAATACCTCTGGATATCAATTCTGCAATTGTCTCTATGAGTAAATCTATGAATTTTGTCAGTTATACCTAAATTCTGAAGCAGATTACATCATTTTATCATAAATACGATGTTTAATTAAAAAATTGTAAACACTTAAACTTAAAATAAAAGTTATATCATGTTTTAAGGTTGTTTTCCTCTAAATTTGTCTAAAAGTTGTACATAAATTTCTCGTGTTAACTCAATTGTCCGAACAACTTTAAATTTATTCAACTTTCAGCGCGGAAGCTCATTCAAAATAATATAAAATGTTTTAATATACAATAAAAAGGAAACCGCAGTTGTTAAAAGAAAGGAAGCTGAAAATTATGAAAGTTTCAAATTATCTCTGAAAACTTTTTAATATTTGAGTAGCTACCTGCTTACCAGTCGAAATTTAATTACGAATATTGCTAAAGTTTAAATAGAGACTGGTTTGTTTCAATTAACTACAAACGATTTCATAATTAATATAACTTTTCGTTTTCTTCTATATTAAATTCTTCTCAGCTATTAATTGCATTAAAAATGTAAAGTAATGTACCATAATGTTACAATTTTGTAGTACATTTAAGTTTAACAAAGAAATTAGTAATCTTTCAGATTTGGATTTTGGCGTAGTAATTACAATTTATTTATGTTGGATTTATTGTGAAAATTCTGTTGTATACTAAACAAAAATACGCGCGCCCTCCTAAAGGACTGGTTTTGCTAGCTATTAGAACACTCGTCTGTATCAATCCATAAGTTAAAATAATCTGTATAGTAGTGGACTGTATCTTGGCTTGTAAATAAATAGTAGGCTGGTCGATTGGATGATATATTGGTCAAAATAGTTACAAGTTGCAATTGATTAAGTATATGTCTTGTCTTGTGGTCGATCGGAGCACAACTGGCCGACGCGGTGTGAGGGCGCGCGGGGGACGGACGACGGCTGAAAGGGCCCCTCCGCCCCTCATCCCGCCGGTGTTGCAGTGAGACGCAACATAATCATAAAGAAAAAAGATGTAACCATGATGTAAGATATCTTTCGGATTGCCGTAGACAAAAAGATACCAAAGATGAAAGGACCATGACGAGTTGAGGCGGATATGTTTGTTAATCATTGTTTCCGCTTATGAAACATTCGCGTGAAAGTATTTTTTTTAGTTCAATGGTAACCTATTTTTCGATAAAAACTGTACAATTTATTGTTCAGCGACAAGACAAGTAGAGACGAGTATTCGTCTCGCTGATTGCTCAAACATTTTGTGTTACTTGTTTATGTAACTAGAATAAATTAGATATAACAAGATTGCTTTTCAAATAATACACAATATATTGCTACGATTTAAAGACGAGATAAAATTTACAAATCAACTATCATTGACCTTATCAATGGATTGCCAATCTTATAAACTGTTAAGCTCCTTTAAACTACACAAATAAATCTAAGGTTAACAAACTCGTAAGAGAAAACAAGCGGCAATCCTTTAAGCTTGTCCACACTTAAGACGAAGCTCGGCTATTCAGAAGAGTTAAACTAGAAATCTTTACGACACCTTCGAGGCTCTCTAACGCAATTTGTCGCGCTGTCTCTAGATTATATTTATAAAGAGTATAGTCGAGATATTGTTGAAATTGGGATACAGCATCTAATACAGGTTTGAATTTGATTTACTTATTGCTAATAATAGCTTCCGATATACAATAGTACCTACAATCCTGTATTTTAACATCAATTTCTCATCTTTACTACTAAAAACTATCGCATAACTGTTTAATTTCGTTTTGATACCTATGACCTTATAGGGAGATGCGCACACCACTCGATTATTAGCTGTGCAAATAAACAGTTGAATTGGCTGCGAAACAATCGACAATCGCACAACAGTTGTGCCGATAGTTTAGTCAAAGGTGTGTGCTCTAAATATCAAAGTTGTAACATCAATCTTTTTGGTGTATAATCTTTTGAAGTGTTTTTTTTTTCTGATACAAAGAAAGCTCAAAGGTTACATGACATAATTCGTAATGAATAATTTCACGGTTCGTGTTCCCCTTGGCGCGGTTTCACGTGAGCTCACTCTGAAAACGTGACGTCATGAATTGTAAATCAAATTACATCGCAAAGAATTAGATGATAACAAATATCTCTTTCCAGACGTATACGTAATCAAAGATGGTATTGAAATTAATTAAATCTTACTAATATTATAAATGCGAAAGTTTAGATGGATGGATGGATGTTTGTTAGAGTTTGTAGCCTAAACAGCTGAACGGATTTCGATGAAATTTGGCATAGATGTAGAGGATAGCCTGGAAGAACACATAGGCTACTTACATTTGTTTGTTTTAATTCCGCGCGGCCGAAGTCGCGGCGAAAGCTAGTTAAGAAATAAAACAGTAATAATCAGGTGGTGATTCAAAGCAAATAAAACTGATAAAAGTTTACTTTCACATAAATCAAATAATAAAAGCTCGACTGAATCTCAAAACAAATGTTGAAAGTCCTAACAACATATAATCAAGAATATTGACAGAATAAAATATGGTCCGAATTACCTTACGGGAAGTCCTAACGAGCCTTCATAAATAACCGCGCTCTATTATTTCAAGAGCCTTAATCTAAAGATAACATCGTAACAGTCACGGACGCGAGTGAATTGGAGCTTTTTATTCTCACTCTGTGCTATAATCATGGATTTGAATTAAATAATCATAATGTACCCTTACTTCATTTTAATAAAATCATTGTAAAAAAGGTCTTAGCTTAGTTGCTAGGTGTCATATTTTATTAAATGTATTATATCATATATGTCTCCGACAGATCGTAATTTCCGCCAAATTATAGTTTGCCTACCTCTACAACATTACCGCGTTGCACACACGAAAAAAAGATAACTTTACACTTTCCCTGTTGGGTACACACTTTACGTAAACGAATAAATCTATTATTTCGTGCGGAGCTTTATTAAGCTTTTATCAGGAACATTTACGTAATGTTTCTTGATTTAATTTTATTACACACAATATAACACGTCAATTGCTCGTGTACGAGTTATGTATCTTACTAATATTATAAATGCGAAAGTTTGGATGGATGGATGGATGTTTGATATAGTTTGTAGCCTAAACGTCTGAACGGATTTCGATGAAATTTGGCATAGATGTAGAAAACAGGCTGGAAGAACACATAGGCTAGTTACTTTGTTTTTTTTTTAATTCCACGCGGACGGATTCCCGGGTGAAAGCTTGTATGGCCATATTATAAATAAACAGCTGTCGTGGATTAGTTCACTTCGACCAATACGGACGGACTTAATGAGCCGATTTTTTTCACAACAAAGATTTACAGAAGGTACATATTCCAGTCTCATTAAAATCGGCCAACAGTATTAACTCAAGCTTCGTTGATGGAAGTTTACAGAGGATTTTGTTTGAAATTAAAAAGGACTTTCAATATTTTATACATTTTTCTATGGAGCTGTTTTATGAGAATGATAAAAAAAGATGGATGATTTTTTTGTCACTTAATAAAAGAAGTTTACAACCAGTTTAGTAATCATAGCGAGATGATTGATAGAAAGGCGTGAAAAAGGGTCGGAGAATGATCATTGATAATGAGGAAGAAGGGAAATATTTCATAACAGTAGTATTCTATACTAATAAAAATATTTTTGATGATGACGCCAGAGTTCTGAAGCTTCTTACGAAATTTCATTCGTATTTCTTAAGTTTTCACTAAGTTCTGAGACAGTAAAACCTAAAAACTTACTTAGACTATTTTAAATATTAACTTACCTCACACAAAATCTTTTAAATTTTGTAAAGCCAATTTTTACTGGTTTCGATTCTTTTGAAGTGGAAGCTAATTTTAAACCGAAAGCTGTCGTGGCAGGCGACTAATCGAGATCTAGGGGGACAAGGGAAAGCCGTGACATGAAACAAGCTCTGAATTTATGGCCACTGCTATTATAAGGCATCTTTAACATTGACCAGTAACACCTTTTTCAGCTTAATTTTTCTTCATAAATTAACATAAGATTTAAATTGAAACCAGTTGGTATGTTTGATTTAAATATAGCTTTATTATGTCACTGTCACTATGGTTTTTTTACACATTTACAATTTGTAATTCAATACAAAAAGAGACCACTGTGACCGTGTAAACTTCGTTATATTAAATAATTAATTAATTACGATTTTTGAGACGAGGAAAGAAGGCGATAAAAAGAGTCGGCGTAATACTTTTGAAACAACGCAATATTGCTGTTAGAAAATACACAGGCGCTTCAAATCTTAATTTTGAAAATGACGTTATAAGTCGTCTTCAAATTGGCATTGTTTAAAAAAGATCATTTCTTTACAATACACACAGTTATAGATATTTTCAAGTTTTTGATCAATATGTAGAGTTTATATTAGACAAAAAACTTTTTGTTTATATTATGATATCTGCCTATATTTTCAGCCAGCATGGTTTCACGTAATTTATGTTAATAAAGCTGAAATTAATCAGGAATTAAATGTTTTAGCCCTGCAGGGTTTAGTCCGCGATGAAAATGCTCGAATAACAAACAATACAAAGGAAAAAGGAAACACCGAATTGCTGAAAGTAATAACTTTTAGTCCGGAAGCAATAAAACTGAACTCTCAATTTTTGTCGGCTGCTTTTTGTATCGCTGTTACGTTGTATTCAGAATTATTTAGTAAAGTATGTATTATTACTAACTTTTGGACGCTTTGTCATCTGCGTTGAAATAATAAAAACTCATTTTGCGCTATTCCAGACTGTAATTTATCTTTGTTCTAAAAGTAATCCATACGTATAGCCGGTGTAGTTATAATACATAGTAACAAACATTCATCCATTCCATCCATTCCATCCATTCCATCCATCCATTTAAAATATAAGTAAGGTTGAGATTAATTAAACACTAGATTCAACTCAAAATTTTCAGTTTTGAGTGTTTAATATGTAACTTAAGTCCTACGTGGCACTTGAGTTGGCATATAAAGGTATCATTAGTAAGCATTGTTCTCAACGAGCCACATCAAATGACGTGTCTATACTCAAATTTGTACGACGAAATATTAGGATACGTTTATAAACAACTAGCTGTTCGCGTGCGGATTCATCCGCGTGAAATTATAAAAACATTATTTTATTGTTTACATTTGTCAAATTATCAATAGCAAATGTCAAAATGACATGACATGACAAACCTTAGCAATCTTGCTTTCGTGATGTTGGCAGCAACTTATGGTCTCTTTCCCACATTAGGGTTTTTATCCAAAATATTTACCCCCTAAGTTTAATGGCGTGAAAATACATAGCCTAAAGCCTGACGTAAGTGTAGGGCTTTTTATTAAAAAAAGAGTTATTCAAAAATATGCTGTAATTGCTGACATCTTAGGCAATAAAGAAGTGTTGGTTTACGCTTTATTTTAATAGTATAGATAGTATAGATTTTATTGGATTTTTACTTAACTTTAATACTGCATTGGAAATTAATTGTGTAAAAATAGAAGGGTTAATAAGTAATTAATACAAAAAAAAGCAATACGATACGCTCAGTTTGTAAAACAACAAACAGTTTGTAGCAAGCTTCACATAAACTTTAATCAGACATTCACACGGAACATGCGCATTAAAAACAATGCTTGATTTCAAGCAGTAAAGGCCAGTCTTTTGTATGTTTACTTCAATATTTTCCTACCTTGTATGTACATAAATTAAAAAAGTAATTATACTTCTTCGTTACACGTATTTTTATCTTTCTAATTGATAAGACCAGCTACACCCCGAGTCAATTAGATGCTCCTGGGCTTTATGTTACCATTTATAGACTCAGTTCTACAGAAAAGTGTCTGTACTGTATGCTGGTCAAGTCCGCTCCGTCGGTGGCTGGGATAGGACTGCCTTGCTGGCATCACGCCATGACAGACAATAGCGTTGGCATACACTACAGTGTTTAAGCAAAATATTGCTAGTTGAATTCGTTTTTCATTGTCTTTCAGGGTTATTAAGGTGTGGCTTATGAATCTATACTTACCAAGTCGGTGATATTAAAATCGATATTAATAAAATGTATAAATGAACGAGATGTGGCCCGCAAACTTTGTTAGCACAGAACATTCCCGTTCCAGTCAAAGTCCCGTCCAAATCGGTCCACCCGTTCCAGAGATAGCGGTCCGGTCGCCATTTTAACAGCGCGGAATTTTAAAAAATAATAGCCTATAATATGCTCGTCTATATCAGCTACCCTTCAGTGAAAGTCCGGTCGAAATCGGCCCAGCCATTTCGGAGATTATTCGGAACAAACGCGGCTTGCGGACAGACAGACAGTCAGACAGACAAATTTTTTTTTTAAATGCGATTTTCGTTATCAGCAACATAAATACATCATCTTCCCGAAATCATGAATTTTTCCTTGGATATTACAAACAGACACTACAATTTTATTATATGTATATATCGGCTTGAGCTAGCACGATATCAGAATTAGTACTACTCGAGATCACATGTGGCGGCCATGGGTAAAGTCGGATTCAAGAAATACATTCACAATACTACAGTCAGGATATCATCGATCTACCAAGCTCCTATCGTTCAAACAATGTTCTCGCAACGATCCCTATTTTCAGAATGATCTAAGTTCTCTCGAAAGTCGCCCGGCGGCGCTCGTGTTCTAATTATGACTTAAATTCAAATTGATTTCTTCTTCTGATTGCGACACGGCCATCCTGCGAACACCCGTCCTCGGTGATGTTACTCACGTTCCGCTCGGCCACTCCTGGCCTAACTACGCTTATTAACCAACAACATACATACTCGTAGAGTCTAGAAATTTAATTCATACTCGCCAACACTAACACGCCTGAGACATGTACCACCGTCGTTCAAATTTTAGTACTTTCAGTGTTATACTCTCAACTCACACAAACTGCACCGAGTAAAAACCTCTAACGCCTCTCTCGAACGAATCTCTCACCGCGGCCCTCCGGCCAAATCTCTCCACGTCCGGCTCCGACGTGCCAACTACACACAACGGTCCTCCAGACCCCTGCCTGTCATCACCCTATGACACGACAGTTACACAAACCGGTCCTCCTGACCCCGACCTCCGCCAGAGTTAACCGCGCACCGCACATCCAAGGACTACGGCTACGTTAAAACTTCTGGTACGGTCGACCACAATACGGTAAAGACCCTTACTCGAGTTTATGTCATCATCAACATCGACTGGTACATGACTCACAGGCATCCTATAACTCCGTGTTTGTAACTACAAACTTTCAACACTCTACAGTTGCAAGTAGGTACATCACACTGTAACCCACCATGAAACTACTAACCACCATCTCAGTTTACATTAGTGCTACTCCTCGCAAATAGCGTACCGAACATATAAAGCAGTCACCACGCACCTCTTCCAACGCATAGTGCTGTCACGGACACATTCTTCACGTCATTAGTGATTACATAGTCAATTACTGGATGAACCGAATTTTTGTAACATCGCTGGTCAACACCAACCGCTATCTTACCGCGCCTTAAACCGATAACTCTTACACGTCTCGGCCATACTGACATTAGCACGTCCCCGTGCTATTTGCATGCTGGTGTTTCAGGCTATCAGTCATCATATTAGCAAAGTAAAGACAAAGAAACCACAGAGTTTACTGCATTCACCCACTAGTGTTATGCTAACATTATAAGTGCTATTACGATTGTTATTCCTCTGGTCAGCTTATAATTTCGTTCACAAATAATTAAGCTATACAAACTGTAAGAATATTTGGCCTCAAACATGGAAACATCTCCAAAACAAAATTACATCTCCGTTACCAACTTATGACAACAAGGTTCAAACCACAACACACGGCCAATACTATTCACCTCCTGTGAACATTCCATACCGACCCATATGATGCCAATCTGCAACCATTTGTCAGCTCAGTTGGAAACGTTAACTATATCAAATTTCCTTTTTTAAATTCAGTAGAAGCCAAACTTCCTTTTTCATTTTACAGATCTTAAAGCCATGACGTTAACTAAGGGAATAGTAATCGATAAACAAAACATGCTATACTATTATCCCTAACTCCAAACACACCCTTTTCTTTCATTTTCTCGCTATCGTAACTTAAAACCATATTTCGGATCAATTAAACCTGATTACGCTTAAACACATTTTCGCTTTTACTTAATAGCTACACGACCAGCTCTATAATTGGAATGTGTACAGTCAGTTCTTTGACTACCAATGTTATCGAAGTTATCACGTGTCAAAGAATCGTATTCCGGACGATGAGTTTATCCCGAATTCAAGCGTTACGTTAACATTACTATGACTACGCCTTGGGTTTAGACAATAGTTTGAAATACAAAGATGTTGTAGATTACAAGACTGCATTAGCCGATACACAAAGAAAGAGAATTTAAATATCACATTAGATAATGAGCAAAGCAGAGTAGGCTAGCAAGTTCTCAGTTTGCTAAGTTGAATTGCATACAACAAACGTTAATATCAACCACTTCAATTTTAATCTCTAACTAATATTTTTATTAATAGAGTTACAACCTAAACAGGCGGTGCTATCCGATATCATTTGGTTTGCTTGCTAAAATTCCACAATTATTCAAAACTACGTCCGGAGTAATTTTAAAAAAAAATGTTTTATTGTAATGGTAGCTGTGTGTACATCAGCTTAGAACCGGTACAACAGATCAGTTCACGTAGTCTTAAACCGATGAGCTGCAGCTCAACAACTAAATTAGCAGCCCACCGCTCACCGCGATGTACCACAACTATGGGTGCCCATAAGCCTCTAACCGTTCGATGACTCGCCGCTCACACGAACTATAACCCATGTAGGTATAAACTGAATTGATCCGCGAGCCGGTTCATCGATACCCTTCACTAGCGCGAACTGTGAGCCGATCTCAGATCATCAATTTTAGTAAAACTACCACTGGCTAGTAATGAGCTAAGAACTCGATATTTCGATTAGGACAGGTTTTGCGACTTACTGTGCACTAATGCTAGATGTTTCACTAAGGTTCACAAAAGAGAATAACATTTCACGAGTAACTACTCTTAATAACAGCACGCTGAACTATTGCTCACTTTTTTTGTCAGTAGAGGATTGATAACACGTACGGGGAACGTCACATGATTTAATTCAATAATGTTTTTAATTTTATTCAAACTGTCATAACCGACATGTTTGACATCTAAATTACTCGAAGTATTATTTCAAATTATTTTAACAAGACAATTTTATTTTCCCCAAATAGTACCACCCTCATTAAAATAACATCTGATAATTACAAATTAACAATAATAACAGATTCACTAAGCATTTCCGTAAATAATTACAACATACTAACAACCGAAATACCGAACTGTACTATTGTTCAGTTGACAAACTATATCGAGTCACTTAGATTCAAGTCATCTAAGGATACTAGAATACATTACACTCATTACCCTGTAATCTTACAGCCCAACACACAAACTACTAAAGGAACGAACTCACCGGATCCTTGAGACATCAATACTTTCTCGATTTTAACAAGTTGGACATCTTACGCTCTCGCTGAATGAAACCATACCATAGGTCATGTTTGCATAACCTGCTATTGGGAGACCTGCGGATACTTGCACCCTTTCACATTATATCAACTGCTTGGTTTAATTCCCAGTTGCTCTGAACAGAGATCCAATATCCATGCTATAGCACTAGCGCAGATTCGGAAGTCATAAACATCCTGACTCCGAACATATCTTCGGTGGCTTATTATTTTCTTGGCTATCATTTAATTTTGCGTAATCTTACAACAATAACGACTTTATGAATTTTCAATTATTTTCTTGACATTTATCTTTTTCGAAACTTAATGTCATAGATCCACGCATGCGCGATGGATTTCTTTCCTTTCTCATAATTCCTTTTTGAAGTAGTTTTCTTTGATTGTTTAGCACCATATGATTTCCAAATCACGTTAACGGTCTTTTGTATGCCGTGTACGTATACCTTCGACTGCTATTTTACGACGCACACATACTTTATAAACGTATTTGCGTTTTCAAATACTGAAACTGTTAAATCGTGCACAAAAGCTTGCATATCAACGTTTATCGTTTCCGTTTTTCCAAAATAATCTCGTAATTAAAATATTTTTTCACAATGACGGACGGAAACGTCAAATTAATTCTTTTCTTTTTAGATGCCATATTTCACAGAAAATTTTACGAATGCCATTGAATTTGCGCTCATATTCGATCTCCTATTTTTTTCATCACATTTTCCAATCTCAGATTTCTAACTTGATCCGACAGCGATCCCACTTCTGATATCGGCTTGAGCTAGCACGATATCAGAATTAGTACTACTCGAGATCACATGTGGGCGGCCATGGGTAAAGTCGGATTCAAGGAATACATTCACAATACTACAGTCAGGATATCATCGATCTACCAAGCTCCTATCGTTCAAACAATGTTCTCGCAACGATCCCTATTTTCAGAATGATCTAAGTTCTCTCGAAAGTCGCCCGGCGGCGCTCGTGTTCTAATTATGACTTAAATTCAAATTGATTTCTTCTTCTGATTGCGACATATAGATATAGATAGAAGATATAGATGTGTAGAAGGGGATATTCACTATTAAATGAATTTTGGATTAAGCATACGGTTCTGTATTCGATTGCAGCGTCAGTTATATTCGTGATCAACTTGTACTCGTAAAGTCTTTTTCGACATTGAATCAATTATCAGTAGCATAACTGGATCACTAGAATCTGTTACAAATGAATTCTGTTTCTGTTGTTTCATTTCACTCCCGTTCGACTTTAATTTCAAAATGAATTCACATTCGTATTTGTAAAATTATATGTGATTTGTAATATTGAGTTTTTGTATAAATAAATAAATTCAAACACATATTCAGATTACTCATAATTGATCATGCATTAGTTAAAGTTGCCGTATATTTGTGATTTGGTAGATTTATGGCCTGTTTCCCAAACCATTCGTTGGTGTTTTTGGTTTTATAAATACTTGAAATGCGTTTCTGAATTATGTAACTTGAGAAGTCCGTTGATATAGGTCAAGCTAACATTAATTAATCTTTTGAGAAAACTTCAGAAATCCAGATTATCTTACTAATATTATAAATGCGAAAGTTTAGATGGATGGATGGATGTTTGTTACAGAGTTTGCAGCCTTAACGGCTGAACGGAGCTGGATGAAATTTGGTTTAGGTGTAGAGAATAGTCTGCAAGAAAACATAGGCTACTTACTTGTGTTTTTTTAATACTCACGAGGACGGAGTCGCGGGCGAATGCTAGTAACAAATATAAGAAAATCTAATTGCGCTAGGCTAAAGGCGAAAGATCATCAATTTTGACAAAATTATTCGTTTGAACAAATGTCACTTCTAATGTTGGAGGATTTCATGACACGTGTCTCATAATTAGTAATTTCACGGTCTTTGTGTCTCCCCGGCGTTGATACGACTGAGCTCATTCCACAGGATCCGTGACGTCACGGATTATAAATCGAATTTCGTCTCGCGAGTTAGAATATAATAAGTCAGCGTTATTTTACAAATGTTCTTATAATTTCTTTGCCGTTCGCTACCTTTTTGCTATAATATATTAAAAAATCCTATTCTTTTTGTGAGTACATATCCTAGTATGTTGAATTTGTTACACTATTATTTATTGTGATTTTTTATTATTAGCACTTTTCTTTATTGGCTTTAGCTATATACCATACTAGCTGTTGCTCGCGACTTCGCCCGCGTGAAAATAAAAAATATAGCCTATGTTACTCACAGATAAATCGGCCCAGTAGTTTTTGAGTTATTTCAGTAAATACAAAAATACAAAAATACAAATCTTTCCTCTTTATAATATTAGTATAGAAGTATAGATATAGGTTTGGTTGTCCAAATCCAAAGACAAAATTACACAAGAAAATCAGTTAAAAACCAGCATTTCTTAAAATTGAACAATAGAATTGTGCAATTATTAGTATTATTACAAATTGTATAACGAGGGCAAACTTATTGCATGGATTACGTAGACTAGTGCCAGTAAATTTTAATCAATATTGCAGTACTATTTGAAAGTAGGATCAATAAATCTGAAACACTTCACAATGTTTATCACTAGCAATAAATTACCATAGTTAATAGAGAAATTATAGTTTTCATGATAGATTCGATTGTACATAATAATATCTAGAAGCGATTTGCGAGTAATTTTAGCGAAGGTTCCATAAATAAACGTACCCTGTTATTTCAAGAGCCGTAATCAAGTGATAATATCTTAACCCCGCGACGAGCCTTAAGCAGTTTTTTATTTCTTATTTTGCTTTTTTTGTTTTATAAAATGCAATTTCAACTTGTTCGAGTTGTTTTGTAATTCCGATGTTACTAGCATAATTTCGATTGATATCGCTACAAAATGACATTAAAAAATCTTTAAAATTGGGTTTAACGCCATCTATGAATAGAAAAACAATATCTACAAGTTACAGCTTTACCTTTTTGGTCACATTTCTATGCACGCACTGCAACCTTTACGACGTAAAGCTGATTCTCTTGAAAGCCAAATGCTCTTCTATATAACTGTAATTACTTACTATATGTACTTAAACAATTAAGGAAGTTGCGGATGAAAGGAGTTTACATGTGGCTGAGATGCGTATGTTAAGATGGATGTGTGGTGTGACAAGAATGGATAAGTTAAGAACGTGAACATTAAAGGAAGTTTGAAAGTAGCGCCAGTGGTGGAGAAATTGAGAAGCAAAACGTTAGCATGGTATGGACATGTAATGCGACGAGACGATGGGGACATAAACCAGAAAGTGTTAAGATTGAATGTGGATGGCTACAAAGGTAGAGGAAGACCGAAGAAAGTATGGATGGATTGTGTAAAAGAGGATATGCTTAAGAAAGGAGTGGATTCAGATATGACGGCTGATAGAGATGTATGGAAGAGCACATACTGTGCCGACCCTCCGTAAGGGATAAGGGCAAGTGGATGATGATGTTCTTAAACAATTACTTCTTAACATAAACATAATAATAAAAAGATATAGTCCGTTATTTATTAGTGTATATTTTGAAAAAAATATTCATTTTATTTATATAAATAAAACGAAGACAAAACAATTTAAAAAGGAAAAGAATTAGATATTGACCATTAGAAATATTTTCATACTATATATTATATTACAGATTATATTTTTCTCATTTGTTCATTTGTTGTTATTTATATTTTCTCAGAACTACAACTAATATTGTTAATTCCCTCTGGTCTCATCCACGAGATATACACTATTAACTTGCAGAAACAACGTAATGTTCATCTGTAACAACTCTCTTTTATAACAAATATGAAAGGTTAGTTTTATTTACTCATGTATGAGTAACTTCTAATTGAATTTCGCGATTTAGCCACATATTAACAGACAATTTACACCTAAGTCAAAATAATTTAATATGAAAGCTCTTAACAATATTATTTTTCTCATTTTCGGTTTCCTAATTTCAACTATTGTTATCAAAATTATACATAATCGTGTCAGTTTACGGCTCTAGAACTCTTTTAAAGATGTTAATCTTTACGTAAGCAACGAAAACTCACACATATAAGTCTTATAAATAAAGTTTAAAATCGGACAAAAATTAATTCACACTACAACTAATCACAGATGCCAAATAATCAAACAGCGTAAAATTCAATCAGAGATACAAAATAGGGTCAAGACGCAGTGAAAAAAATTAATCATAGATACAAATCTATCTATCTATACTAATATAATAAAGCGTAAACACACACTACTTTGTGGCGTAGGATGTCAGCAATGACACCATATTTTTGAATAATACTTTCTTTAATAAAAAGCCGTACACTTACGACACGCTTTAGGCTATATATTTTCACGCTATTAAACTTAGGGTAAACAATTGGAAAAAACCTTCATGTGGAAACGGACCATAAACTACAAGCTGCCAACATTAAAAAACAAGGTTATTATGGTGACGTTAATTTCGACATTTGCAATTGAGAATTTGACAAATGTAAACAATGAAATAAAGTTTTTTATAATTTCATGCGGATGAAGCCGCACGAGAAAAGCTAGTTATGTATAAGTCAGATGTATAACTTATAGCTACAAGTATTGCGTGAGTCCAAAATAACCGGCAGCTGGCAGGCACGCATCAATCAACTTGTGACCGGACGAATGTAATAAGCTGCACTTTTCCTAACTATGGCGGCAATCTGTTAAAGCGAAAACTATTAGTTACACGCTTATTACAGGTTTTATAGAATATATAAATAGACCAATTATTGTAACATTCAGATAATAACGGTATAATTTTAGGTTTTTTTAAGTTATCACTTGTAAATGGAAATCAGAGATAAGTCTTCGAAGTTCCTACGTTTGTATTGGCTACTTGGAATTTAACATACGACTGTATATAAATATTTCCTTAATAAACTTTAAAATGCAAGTATAAATGGTGAATTAAATTAAACTTAGTGTTAAAAATTATTTTTTTGTGTCGTAACAACCTAATACATAGTAAATTTCTATTGTTTTCTAGTACCAAGGTTATTTTTTTATTGCCCGTAACATGTAGGTTACTGTTAAAAATGTAGATTATGTGAACACAACCAACACCATAAGCCTTGTGAAAGCCTTCAACGAAGTATAGGCTTAAATTGAGAGCCTGTTTTGCATAGAAATGAAAATTGTTCCGTAACTCCGTTTGATAACCGTTAAGCGACGGACGGCATGCTATTAATGAATATTTTGTGTACAAAATACTCACATGTTTTGGTATATAAGGTGTTTGACATGTCTATATAATTTTGAACCAAATGTTTTAATAGTTCACTCTGTGCATAAAACAAAAACCTTTCTTTGAGTCATGTTTTACGAAAGGCATTTTAAACCCCATTGTTTTTCTTTTCTTTATAAGAACTCGTCCGTCAGTTTATTGCATGTCTTACAATAGCTTTTTATTCGCTGAATCCTTCACAAAATCAGCTTTTCGTGTCACCTACATAGCTCCGACACAATAGTAGAGATATAAAAGATTACGTACTACATGAAAAGAGTGAACACTAAGGTAAAATACGCTTTAAAGCGGTTGAAATGAAAGTTATTGTGTCCTTACTTTTAAGTTTTTATTGTGTTTGATTTGGTGGAACTTCCTTGATAGCAATATCAAACTCATATGCATGAAGAATTCGCAACGTCAATAATTTAACACACAATAATGCCCGAAACATTACCTTTATAAATATGTATAATAACATCGATCAAAGTGGACGATCATCATAACAAAATGCACACTCAAAACCGCATCTCGTCTAAGCAGCGAATTGTTTTCGTTAAATCTTAATTTAACTTTTTACTGTTTTAATTCAATTAAAACATAATTATCATTTCTGCAAATTATCATCCGTCATATTCATGTAGATAAACCAGTTGTGATAAAAATTGAATAAAATATATATTATATGTCACATCACCTCAACATTTACACCAACTATTTGCATATATCTAGTAACGACCACGAGTTGAAGACCCTTATCGGATTCGTTTGTTAATATTTATGTTACAAAATGCTTTATTGCCTACAATTATTTATTATTTTACTTGGCATTGCGCCTCTTGCCCTAGAAGATAAATTTAAAATGAACAGCATCCTGCCAAACGACGTACAAAGATAAAAGTGGACGGAGCTGAGATACGGAACATGTGGTACAATTTATGGCCTACTCTTGTAAGTGTATTTGATGTCTAACGAAAGCAAGTAACAGAATTTAAGAGTTTACTTTAGAACGATTTGACAATTACCTATCTAGGAAATCATAAACTCATTACTAACATAGTAATAGACAGTAGGGATGTACCAAATGGAGAAAAGTACTGTAAATGACTAAATAAACGAAAACTAACATGTTCTTGTTTTCGTATTTAATCTTACTAATATTATAAATGTGAAAGTTTAGATGGATGGATGGATGGATGGATGTTTGTTTGAGTTTGTAGCCTAAACGGATCTCGATGTAATTTGGTATAGATGTAGAACATAGTCATATAGGCTACTTACTTTTCTTTTTTTAATACCACGCAGACGGAGTCGCGAGTGAAAGCTAGTAAAAAATAAAGTAATATAAATCAGAACGATTATCACCGATTGAAGGTTGGATCAGTCTTTTACAGAATTCGTCGAGAATTTTTAGCACGAATAACCATTGATCATAGATTGTAAAGTCAATTTAAAAAATAAAAGACCATTTCCACTTGTTTTGGATACACTAGTCTAATACCTAGGTACTTTTCAATATTTCTATTGAAAAAGTTATTTGGGTTGTCTATAATTTTTTTTTTTTTTTTTTTTTTTTTTTTTTTTTTTTTTTTTTTTTTTTTTTTTTTTTTTTTTTTTTTTTTTTTTTTTTTTTTTTTTTTTTTTTTTTTTTTTTTTTTTTTTTTTTTTTTTTTTTTTTTTTTTTTTTTTTTTTTTCTTTTTTTTACCCTTAATTGACGGAGGAGGAGACGCACATATAGAGGACATTTCCCCTTCCTATGCGTCTCCTCCACCGTCAAATCCACTTTTCCTTCCCATCCTTTCCTCTTAAGAAAAGGATGGAAAGGAAAAGGGACTAAAATTAGGCCTCCGGCACCACACTCATCAGACGAAACGCGGAATTGCTTCCACTTCACGCCTGTTTTCTGTGTGGTCGTGGTATTACACCGGGCGAGCCGACCCATTCGTGCGAAGATGTTAAAGCGGGCTCTACCACTATACTACATCTGATAAAATTAATTTAATTTCTTACAAGACTCGAATGACGTCAGAGAATTTTTAATGTAAGTAACATTTCGTTGTGAATTCCGGTAAGTTATTAATAAATGGTGTGGAGAGCGTGACGAGGTCGTACGGTGACAGGACACGCACGACGGGTTATTTTATGATAAATGATCGGCATTTCGCACTGATCATCATTTCGCCCCAACTATGACGTGCAAACGAAATTTTATTCCATACCTGACATATCAATTACATTTGATTTATGACAGGTTATGTAATGATTTTTTGGAACTATCAACTAGGTGAACTATACGATGGCAAAACTTCTGCAGGTGGAATTGCGGAAAATCGAACCTTTTGTTTTGAAGAACGAATATGTATCCAATTTAACCAAACTTGCATAGTTACTAGGGGCTACGGTTTATAATTCGTGTCAGGGCATCGTGCGGGCAACCCTGCTAACCAAAGAACCCTAAAAAAAAACCAAAGAACCCTAGAATAAATTACGCTCGCAATAAAATCTATAAAAATACACTAAAGATAGTTTCGTTTACATGCAAGTATTTGATCTAGCATATTACACGCTCAACTAAATCTTACTTGCTCGAAGGAGTCTTTTAATTTACTTTTACGTTGCATCAAAGACGAAGCTCGCAGTTGGGTTTCAGTCAAAGTGAATCAATTCGAGTGGATGTTAAAGCGTTGTAACTTGCAGAAGTCTGTATGTACTTTATATTTTTTAAATTATTTCTATGCATAAAATAAATACATATTTTTCAATGCGAATGATAAAGCTTGGTTATATCTAGCATACTATTTTTTCTGTATATATTTTTATACTAGCTGTTCTCGTGCGGCTTCATCCGCATGAAACTATAAAAAAAATATTTTATTGTTTACATTTGTCAAATTATCAATAGCAAATGTCAAAATGACATGACATGACAAACCTTAGCAATCTTTCTTTCTTGATGTTGGCAGCAACTTATGGTCTCTTTCCCACATTAGGTTTTTTATCCAAAATATTAAACCCCTAAGTTTAATGGCGTGAAAATATATAGCCTAAAGCATGACGCAAGTGTAGGGCTTTTTATTGAAAAAAGAATTATTCAAAAATATGCTGTAATTGCTGACATCTTAGGCAACAAAGAAGTGTGTGTTTACGCTTTATTATAATAGTATAGATAGTATAGATATTTTACTTATATGTATTACATTCTTTTGACATATTTCAACTATAAATCGTATTTAAATTTTCAGAGCCTTCACACGTTGACAAGGTAAACTACAAAAGGGCGATGTTCACTATTTGCATGTGACATGTAACGGAAACGTTATACGTAAATAACATCAATAAAGCATTCGCATTGTATTTTCGTCTCTTGACAGCTCAAAGATGTGTATAATTAGAGGGCTGCCGCTTTTGTATAGGAGCGCACCTTCCTACGGTAGTGCATTAGTATCAATTGATGCAATTATCTACGTCATGTTTACGATATCGTGATACTATAACGTCTTGGTATTGTTTTAAATTGCTTCGATTTTGATAGCTCAAGACAGCAATTTAAGGGATAAGAGATATGAGTACTGCTTAACTTACTAATATTACTAATATTATAAATGCGAAAAATGTAGTTAGATGGATGGGAGGATGGATGATTGTTAGAGTTTGTAGCTTAAACAGCTGAAGGGATCTGGATGAAATTTGGTATAGATGCAGAAATAGAAGAACACATAGGCTACTTACTTTTTTTTTAATTTCACGCGGATGGAGTCGGCGAAAGCTATATATTACATAAATACGTGAAGCGACAACTTTTATAAAGCACGAACAAGTGAATCGAAAGACACAGTTAAAGTTAGTATAGAGAAGAAATCCAGTTTTTTTTTTGTATAACGGTCAAATTACAACCAATGGGCTTCCACTAGTATAATTGTAATGGTAAAAATTGCATTAAGGGGTTTTGTTGCTATGCTCAAAATGTATACATCTTGTTATTCCGATGACGCAAGAGATACGATATAATGCTATCATTTTAATTACAGATGCGACAGCCGTCGTTAGGGACGCTATGTTTTATTGATGCAGCAAAAGCTACACCGTTCGTATCTATGGAATGAAACGGGAGCCTTTTAATGCCATACCTTGAATTCAATTGAATGGATTGCAGGAGAATTCATTCTAAGAAGAACGGAATGGATGTTTTCCATTACTTTATTTGTATTGAATTCATTTTGAAAATACTCTACTCTTCTAAGGATTGGTAGTTTAAAAATAAAGTATATTAAATCTTCAAATAATAATTTACTATATAATACTTATGCCATTTCCCTATTCTTACCTAGGTATTGGTTAAGGGTCTCCCTAAATTATGAACTTAGGTAATGCCTAATTGTTGGGGAAACTAATTTCTTGTAAAAGGGCCCATAAATGCTGCTTAAGGGACCCCTAAATTTAAGGAATGTTTGCTGAAATTGGACATTAGTCTTTCATAACAGAGAGGGAGGTAAAGATTTAGAACTTATTTATTTTAAATAGAACAAAAATTTAAATCTCCAAGTAATTTTCATATCACAGCGTGATCGTTTGGTTGTACTTATCAAATCAGTAATAACATACAAATAAATCGATGGCTCCAACGTAAACTATTGTAAGTCACATTTTTGCAATTTCCACCTTGCATGTTTTTTAATTAACTTATTAAGTACTAATTTCCATGTGAATTTGTAACATTAGAAAGAATAATTTTGGTTGAATATCATAAGTCCATGTTTGATACGTAGTAAATAATCGTATTACGTTTTAAAGTTGTTTTAAATTTTCATTTCTAACAAACGATGGTTTACGTAGGAGCTAACGAAATATTTATTACGCCGACTACAAAACTTTTTAGAGAAGGATTCTTTGTGCTTTTAAATTAACATTGATAATTAGTAGCACTGCTTATGAATAGTTTCATGACTGTTCCAATTATTCAAAACTTCATCTCATGTCCATTCAATCGCTTTAAGCGATCAATCATAATAAAAATAATATAATAACTGTGACTCCGTGAATTATTAAGTTAAATAGATCCCTTCGCCTCCTTAACAACTCGCGTGTCGGAACGTGGGTGTAAATTGATTTAATTCGTCTTTTATACTTGTGCGGTGAGAAAGTTTTTACAGCGATAAGTATGTGGGTGGAATGCTTGTGGCACACAGCTTGCAAAAACGAAGCGAAACAGAAGCGATAAGTAGTTCTAAAGGACCGGACCTTCATCCGGCTCGAAGGACCAATGTTTGTAGGATGGACTGTATGTTCTGGTATAGTTGAATGATACTGAATTACAGTTAAATAGTTCATTGTAAAGATACACAAAGATAATTTAATAACGTGTTGTCGGGTTATGGCGTTGAGCGCATCTAATTGCAGCGCGGTGTGAGGGCGCGCGGGGGAGAGACGAGGTCTGAAAGGGTCCCCTCCACGCGGCTTCCCTGTTTAATTGCGTGCTGTAAGTCTATCTACTAAATGGTTTACAGGAAATAATCAAATTCATACTATGATCATATAAAAATTGTGATCGCTTCGCTAACGATTCGCTTTTGCGGCTGTGTGCTGTAGGTCTATAATTATGAATGATAGTTTTTCATATTGTTTAATTATGGCCCTTCGTAATCAATGCCTGTTCTCAAAGAGTGATTGATGTTGATTTAATATCATCTAGCGTATGTTTAATTGTTTTAAACGTTGTTTGGTTGTATTTTTTTAACTTAGGTGGCCCTAACACATTGAACTAAATAATTTACTATTCATTAAATTATTTTGCATGTTCTTTACATGAATGGAAAGGTAGTCACTAAATGGTTAGAATAAATTTATATTTCTCGGAATAATAGACATGACGCAGTCTATTTCAATGCTCGGCGTACAGTTCGCATAAACGTTAACATAATCAAAATGTATGACGGAAACGGCATTTGGTTATTTGATGATTGCAATTTGAATAACAAAAATCTCAGTTGCCAACTGTACATGGACGTACTAAAAATAATGACTGGATCGCCGGAAACGATAAAACGTGAAAATGCTAACAAACATTGCCACCGGCAAGAATCGACAATGTACCGTAACTACAGTAATAAAAGTTCGGGTATGAAATTAAATTATGCATCAAGAATATTGATTAAGTCATTACAAGGTGGTCACGTAATGGGAAATATCTTCAAAAAGAAGATAACATACTAGTCACGTAATTAAGGTAATTTAACTGTGTAATCGTTAAACTTAATCTTATCTTACTAATATTATAAATAAAAAAAAAATAAAAAAAAATAGTCTATTAACTTTCCCCTTGGGCAGGGGACTGGTGTCCAAACTAGGGTGGTACCCTGTGTAATGAATCACCAGGCCCCCATAAATGCGAAAGTTTAGCTGGATGGATGGATGGATGTTTGTTAGACTTTGTAGACTAAACTGCTGAACCGATCACGATGAAATTTGGCATAGATGTAGAGGATAGTCTGGAAAAACACACTTGTGGAAAAACAATACTTGCTTTTGTTTTTTTTTTAATTTCACGCGGACGGAGTCGCGGGCGAAAGCTAGTAGTTTAATAAACGAAATAAATTGTTAGAGATTTAAAGCTTGAAGTATAAAAGTGTACGCTATAATTACATACTAATGCTAGGTTGATGGAGGTTTCCATTTATTTTATCACTACTTACTGATTCATTAGTGTTAGGTTTAAGTAAGTTTCAATGCAGGAAAACTCAAGTTGCTTAGTTCGGAAAGGCATTTTATGAAGTTATCGAAAAAACCAACGAATAGTTAAAAGTATCTGGGAAATCGAACATAAGTGCATTCCGGTTAAAATATTTCGTTCCGGCGTTAAACATTGCAACTGTCGTTCTGTATTTCGGCGACGCAAGTTATAATTATCACGAGAGTTGGAGTGACACAATTATCACTGGACATCGCGTCACTGCATTCATTTTAGTCCTAAAATTACACCGGCTGCGGGTCGCCGCTGCCCACACGTTGCTAATGATTTTTAATTACGATGACGTTATTGTCTTTGTTATAAAACAATCAACATACATCATTTGTCCGAATACAATAAGCGTATACAATTTTGTGATCTATTTCTTGCTTATGACATAACTAGCTGTTCCCATGCGACTTCATCCGCATAAAATTATAAATTTTTAATTTATTGTTCACATTTGTCAAATTATCAATTGCAAATGTCAAAATGACGTGATATGATGATATTATAAATGCGAAAGCTTAGATCGATGGATGTTTGTTAGAGTTTACTTAAACGGCTGCACGGACCTCGATGAAATTTGGCATATATGGAGAGTATAGTCTGGAAGAACACAGGCTACTTAGTTTTTTTTTAATTCCACGCGGGCGTAGTCGCGGCAAAAAGCTAGTAATTAATAATTCTTAATGAAAACACAAATAATGATGTCAGAATATATTTAATTTAAAATAATCTTGCGTATTAAAATTATTAATTTACTTTATTATATAAACATATGTGTTTAATTAAATAAAGATACATAGAGAAAGCCACGAGCCAGCTGTGCCCAGATATAATTTTATTTTCAGCTAGAAACCACGCTTTATTAAATTTCTACGTTAACATTTTTTAGTCTCCATTTTAAGTGCTTCTGGGTAAGATTAATATTTAATCCTTTATTTTCATAAATATAACTAAACGTGCTGTTCTCGTACGGTTTCTTCCAGGTAATTCTAAAAAAATCATTGTCTAGTCAAGTTTGACGAAATTCCAACCTCAAACATTGTAAATGGACATTCAGTTCATTCAGACATTTTAACAGTGGTAGAGCCCTTTAACATCTTCACACGCACTGAAGACAGGCGTGAAGTGGGAGCAATCCCGCGTTTCGTCTGATGAGTGTGGTGCCGGAGGCCCAACTTTAGTCCCTTTTCCTTCCCATCCTTTTCTTATAAGAATAAGGGTGGGAAGGGAACGTGGATTTGACGGTGGAAGAGACGCATAGGAAGGGGAAATATCATCTTTATGTGCGTTTCCTCCTCCGGCGATTAAGGGTAGGCAACGCATTCGCTATTGCGAATGTCTATGGACAGCGGTCGCTTCGCCAATTCAGGTGGCCGCTTGCTCGTTTGCCACCTTTTGTTATAAAAAAAAAACATTCAACCATTAAATTACTGCAATAAACACCTGTTGTTTAACTCTACAGCTGTAGTGATTAAATTTAAAGATAAATAATGTTGTGGCCTAAAAATACAAAGCATTCAAATGACGCCTACACCGAGAAACTGATGACTGGTTTGTAGTACAAACATTAACCATCGTAACGGAACCACCGCGTAAATAGGTACGCTCCTACTGTGTTGAAGTTCAAATTATAATGGTTATATATACTAGGGTAATAATAAAACAACATACATCAAAGACGTTTAATCCCGCTTTACGTCAATTTCGCACGAAACGATTCGGTATAGCTTTTTTTAACAAAGAGTAAAGGATCGGAATAACCCAATTGGACAGTCTCTGTATTAAAAATTGGTTTACTTTACAAATAAATATACCATACCAAAGCTATTCCTTTATATTATGCAACTAGCGGTAGTTCGAGACTCCGTTAGCGAAGAATTAATAAAATACTTTTTCTAATCTATATCTACGAGTATATCTATACTAATATTATAAAGAGGAAAGATTTGTACTTTTGTATTTTTGTATGTATTGAAATAACTCAAAAACTACTGGGCCGATTTTAAAAATTCTTTCACCGTTAGAAAGGTAATTTATCTGTGAGTAACATAGGCTATATTTTATAATTTCACGCGGGCGAAGTCGCGAGCAACAGCTAGTAATAAATATAGCTTATGTTATTCAATAGTAATGTAGTTTTCCAACAGTTAAAGAATTTTTCAAATTGGTTGAGTAGTTTCGGAGTCTACAATGCAAACAAACAAACAATCAATCAAATCTTTCCTGTTTATATTAGTATTGATTACCAACATTATGATTAATTTCGAACTAAACTAAATTAGAAAGCTTGCATCACTGCTAAGTTGAAACAGTTTTTCAATTGCTACAATACTGTTTAGAAGTTATAAAAAATGTGAAGCCAATTTCTTTCATTAGTCTCGAAAAAAATATTACAAAGGAATAATATAGATCTTGACTTGTAACTCCGAAAGCCTACCATTATATTAAGTGACAGAGTGATGTTTGGGCGCCTTCATTTTCGCCGACAGCGTATAATAATAATGTCTAGTCGAACTCAAATTATCACTTTTCCTGTCATTCGCGTGTCTCAGCTGATGAATGATATTTCCTTTAGGGGGAAATGATTTCTTACACACGCGACAGATGGGCCTTACGGAACGTTTCCAGTAATTTTATCAGGTCTTTTCTTTTATATATTATACTAGCTTCGGCCCGCGACTACGTCCGCGTGGAATTAAAAAAAAAACAAGTAGCCTATGTGTTCTTCCAGAGTATGCTCTATTGTGCCAAATTTCATCCGTTCAGCAATTTATGCTACTTTAACAAACATCTATCCATTCAAACTTTCGCATTTATAATATTAGAAAGAAGTAAGATCTATTCTTCGCATTGTCAATTGTAATGTTTACTTGCATTATTGTACGTTATAATTTTTTTTTTAATTAGAGGAGGGGCAAATTAGTGTCGGGAAGTGATTATCGACGCCCATGGACATCCGCAACACTAGAGGAACTCCATTAACATTTAATACACCATGGGAAAGAGATTTGTCTTGTAGCTTACATTGGACATTTTCTTAGCATGGAATAAAATACAGCAGAAAATGTCTGTAAAAGGTGCTTAAAATTCATAACGGCTCCGTACATCTAACACACGTTGCCGCGACTCTTATTGTATGTAGAAAGTACATGAATTCTCTTTGCGAAGCAACGCAATTTCACGTCACTTTATGTAACAGATTGTTTTCACAAACAGCTGCTGTTTATTTGCTCTTTATGAGAATTCGTACTTCGTTAGCATTTTCGCATCCACACTGCTTCACGATTTCTTATTACATACATGTTATATTTTGTTGCCTTAATCATGAAGTTTAAGTTTTATTTATTTACTAGCTGTTCGCGTGCGGATTCATCCGCGTGAAATTATAAAAACTTTATTTTATTGTTTACATTTGTCAAATTATCAATAGCAAATGTCAAAATGACATGACATGAAGACAACCATATTTCCTTGATGTTGGCAGCAACTTATGGTCTCTTTCCCACATTAGGATTTTTATTCAAAATATTTACCCCCTAAGTTTAATGGCGTGAAAATGTATAGCCTAAAGCATGACGTAAGTGTAGGGCTTTTTATTAAAAAAAGAATTATTCAAAAATATGCTGTAATTGCTGACATCTTAGGCAACAAAGAAGTGTGTGTTTACGCTTTATTATAATAGTATAGATAATAATAGTATCAATAATAATGTTGCTATATTTGACTATTATATTATTTAAAAAGTATATTAAGTTTTTCTTTTAACATCCAATTTATTTCACTGACTAATTTACTATTGTTTGCACGCTTCAAAATCTATAGAAGGTCAAAAACAATGATTAAGAACATTTATAATATCACTATATTATACACAATTCTTTATAAGACAGTAAGAAAAGGACTCGTAAAAAGAAATTCACTAAACACAAACATTCTTTAGTGTAATCGTGGTTTATATAGTACATTGCTACCGAATTGCACGTGACCTACGAACCAGTATATAAAGACACATGATGTTCCTCGCATGCAATTTAACGAGCTCGTAGTTCGCAGTAGGTTTTCTCAGGTGTCTTACTGAAGTGGTGGCTCGCCTCCTAGTGCAGGAAGTGCAGCTTTATGGTACAAGCTGTGACCGCAGAGACTGTAAATGGCAGCTTCTCGATTTTACACACAAGTAAACTTAATTTGTTTTAGTTGTGGATTGTTTACTTCGGTTTCCAATATATTGTTGTTAGTATTATAAATCATTTACTTACTATCAAAATCCACGGTGCCTTCCCATCCTTTTCTTATAAGAAAAAGGGTGGGAAGGAAAAGGGACTAAAGTTGGGCCTCCGCCACCAGTCTCATCAGACGAAACGCGGAATTGCTCCCACTTCACGCCTTCTGTGTGGTCGATGTATTGCACCAGGCGAGCCGACCCATTCGTGCGAAGATGTTAAAGCGGGCTCTACCACCATATTCTTTCGGGTAAGACTGTTAACATTTTCAAGGTTCTTTATTTTTTATAACTAGTTTTTTTGGTAAAAAGGTGACAGCAATTAAAAGGCGCCCAACAATAAGATTTTCTATTAGACCGATTGCTCTTTTCATTTGCATTTCGTGACGTTCGCATATGATCATCAGATCGACCCAAATGTTAATTTTTTTTTAACTTCTTAAGAAATGTTGATTCGCTATATCGGGACGGTAATGAACGGAAATCTGCGGTATCCAACTGACCTCGTAAGAGGAGATCGCCGGATCGAAAGCAGGAAAGTCCGTAAGCACGCGGTTTTGTGGAATACGATTTTTTTTACAAAACTTGTTTGTTAACAAGGATTATTTTGTTACGTAGATATTGTTAAGTATCTTAGTAATGAAAAAATTAAAATTATAAAATAAGAAAATACTATATATTAAGTTTTAAAATTCCTCAACGCATTTTAAGGTTCTCTTCCTTACAAAAATCCAGAATTAATTACTTGGCCTTTTCGTCCATTTTAATAATCTAGTAATCTTAATCTTACTATTCTCACTAATATAAATGCGAAAGTTTAAATGGATGGATGGATGTTTGTTAGAGTTTGTAGCCTAAACGTCTGAACGAATCTGGATGAAAATTGGCATAAATGTAAAGCATAGTGTAGAAGAACACATAGGCTATTTACTATTGTTTTTTTTAAAATTCCTCAACGCATTTTAAGGTTCTCTTCCTTACAAAAATCCAGAATTAATTACTTGGCCTTTTCGTCCATTTTAATAATCTAGTAATCTTAATCTTACTATTCTCACTATTATAAATGCGAAAGTTTAAATGGATGGATGGATGTTTGTTAGAGTTTGTAGCCTAAACGGCTGAACGAATCTGGATGAAAATTGGCATAAATGTAAAGCATAGTGTAGAAGAACACATAGGCTATTTACTATTGTTTTTTTATTCCACGCGGACGGAGTCGCGGGCGAAAGCTAGTAATCTATAAATTAACAAGTACATTCAGAAGCGAATACATTAAAAATAAACCAAAAACCCAGTAAACGCCAACTCTTCATTAACAACACTGAAAAGTTCATTGAAAAATTAATTTGAACGGATATTTTTGTACCATCGGTCAATGCACCGAGAATAACTGTCCGTTATGATTTATTTCAAATACGTTTTAGGAAACCGTAGTTTGATGTTTTGTTTGTAAACTAACTACTTACACTTTGATTAATTAATGTATTGAAAAGAAATATTGTTCATGTGAGAACTGTTTTAATGGAAGACTGTTTATCTTTTCGGTCACTGTAAACATTAATTAATATATATTTTGAAGTCTCTACCATTTAAAAAGAAAAATTATGCACGTCTCTATCCAGCAGGTTCACACTGATTTTAATCGGCACAATCCTGACAAAGCTCTTGATTTCTCTTAAATCAACACATACATGCCTATCGGATATGGATATTTGTGTTACTTTTATTAAAACACAAAAACAACAACAAAAAAAATAAAAAAATAAGTAGCCTATGTGTTCTTCCAGACTATCCTCTACATCTATGCCAAATTTTATAGAGATCTATTCAGCAGTTAAGGCTACACATTCTAACAAACATCCATCCATCAATCTCACCTTTCGCATTTATAGTAAGATACATAGGTACTAGTTTTCGCCCGCGACACCATCCACGTGGAATTAAAAAAAAAGTAAGTAGCGTACTCTAACCTTTACATCTATGTCTATTTCACCGAGATCCGCCCAGCAGTTTAAGCTACAAACTTACAAACATCCATCCATCTAAACTTTCGCATTTAAAAAAAATGTAAAATCAGTTAGATATAGGTTCGCGCTGAGCAATACAAACTCTAACAAACTAGACTTGCAATCTAATAATTGTCGCTTTTTTTATTTCAAAAATCACTATAGCTGTAGATTCTCACTACCGAAGCAGTCATACAAAAGGTTCAATTATTTTATCTCATGTCTCATTCTTTTATCTTTGAAAAACTGAGATATCAACATGTACCAAATGTTTTGGCAGTTTAAAATAACGGTTACTTTATTATGTGTCACCCTTACTTTATAACAAACTTTGACGTCTTGACAAACTTTAGAAAAGCGTTTGGATTTGAATAAGCCTCATTAAGTACGAATGTGACCATATGTATTAATTAAAATTTATTGCTTCCACTCTTATATGATACGTGAAAGATATATTTCTCTAATTTATAATCAAAAATAGTTTATTTTAATTGAGAGATTAGACTATAGGCAAAGGAAATGTTCAAAGACATTCTTAATCAATTAAAAGAAAAGAAAAACAATTGAAAAACGATATCGTTATTAGTTTCCGTGCGGTCTTATCCGCATGAAATTATGAAAATTTTATTATATTGTTTATATTTGTCAAATTATCAATTGCAAATGTCAAAACGAATATGACATGATGACAAACCGTGGCAACCTTACTTCCTTGATGTTGGCAGCTTGTAGCTTATGGTCCCTTTCCTACATTAGGGTTTTTAACCAATTAATTTACCCCTTAAGTTTAAAAGCGTGAAAATATATAGCTTAAAGCGTGACGTAATTGTAGGGCTTTTTATTAAAGAAAGAAGTTTTCAAAAATATGCTGTGATTGCTGTCATCCTACGCCACAAAGTAGTGTGTGTTTACGCTTCATTATATTAGTATAGATTTCAGAATGATATTTTTTTAATTACATAAATTTACAAGAGACACATTTTAGAAAGGTTTGAATATGTTTGAATCCAAAATTTACAGCATTTTGGTTAATGCTAATCTTTAAAACCCACGCTAATAGCAACAATCAGCTTCCTATCGCATCGGTTATCATATAAATTAGCTATTTATTAATAATATATTTTACGACAAAAACTCTTGTAGTAATCCCACTCGATGTTTACTTAATAAAAAAGTAGATAAGTAGCACAAGAAAACAATAACCTATGAATACTTTTAAACAGGGCCATGCCATAAAAACTTAGTGTTTGCAATTTTGTTTAAACATACATCAACCCTGTAATTAGCGCTGGGCTCCAATTTTGAACCAATCATGGGCAATGAAACATTATTATGCCTAAGCATATAAAATGTGAACAATCTTACTAATATTATAAATGTGAAAGTTTAGATGGATGGATGGTGGTTGTTAGAGTTTGATCTCGATGAAATTTGGCACATTTGTAGAGGATAGTCTGGAAGAACACATAGGCTACTTGCTTATGTTTTTTTTTATCCCGCGCGGACGTAGTAACGGGCGAAAGCTAGTCATTTCTAAAACAGATATATGAGTCTTGTTGTACAACTCTTTGAAACTTAACTTCTAAATTAAATCTTATTTATACAATGTTACTTTATAGAATAAGCAAGTATCTATTTGAAGACCATTAATCAACTATGACTTATTTACATTCAGTTCACAACTGGCTCTTAGAAATGCTTACAAACATCGCACTACGCCTTGTAATTCGTATTCTTTACATTTAAAACGCACGAAGAGTGCACAATTAGGTATTATTTATAGCAAATTGTTGAAGCTAAATGTCCTTTTACTTCCTTACTTTCACGTTATAAAACAAATGTACATAGATACGAAGAAAATAAAGAAAAAACGCTTAAACAAAGAACTTGATAGAGAAATACACTTGTTACTTTACAGTTTTGATTCGTGGTTAATACGCTATTCACGACTTCATCAAGCTACATTTTAAACTAGAGTTCATAATCAAACGGACAAACATATAGCGATAAACTTTGCACCAATATCCTTTAAATATTATCTTTACATGTGTAATAAAGCTCTATTTAACTTAACATTATATTCACAAAAGACTACGGAAAACGGGCAACCTGAAATCCATGTACGCCTGTTATTCCGTGCGACGTTTCAGAGCGGCCACAGCAATCAAAGTTGTAATTAGCAGCTAGTGAAACAGCAAATTAAACGTCCTTTCATGTGACAAATTTACGTTGGAGCCCGCACTGTGTGGCCTCGCCCGTTTGCCCGGAATCGCACGTCAATGAGGCGTGCACAACGAATTTCTAATTAAGTCACCGATTATTTTGTGCCAGTGTGATTACGTAATAAAATTGCTTATCAATGGGTAGAAACAGATAAAACACCTTTAGAAGTTAGAGAATTGAAAGAATTATCACCGATTAGCTATCGCCTGTGACTCCGGCCTCGTGGATTAAAAAAACACAAGTAAGTAGCCTATGTGTTCTTCCAGAGTATATCTCTACACTAGCTGTTCCCATGCGACTTCATCCGCATAAAATTATAAAAATATCGTTTTGTTGTTTACATATTTGTCAAATTATCAATAGCAAATGTCAAAATGACATGACACGACAAACCTTGGCAATCTTGCTTACTTGATGTTGGCAGCAACTTATGGTCTCTTTCCCACATTAGGGTTTTTATCCAAAATATTTACCCTCTAAGTTCAATTGCCTGAAAATATATAGCCTAAAGCGTGACGTAAGTGTAGGGATTTTTATTAAAAAAAGATTTATTCAAAAATATGCTGTAATTGCTGACATCTTAGACAACAAAGAAGTGTGTGTTTACGCTTTATTATATTTATCTCTACATTCTCTACATCTATGCCAAATTTCATCGTGATCCGTTCAGCGGTTAGGTTACAAATTCTAACAAACAACCATTTAAACTTTCGCATTTATAATATTAGTCAGATTAGAGCAGTTTATTCTTTCTATACATCTCTATCAGATAATTATTTGACTACCTTCTTACGCATGTCCATACTTTAAATATTTTCGGCAACGCATCTGTGGTTCCTCCGGTGTTACGGATGTCCAAGGGCATCTCTGACCACCTCGGTGTTCTCGCCGCTCGTTTGCTCCCTTTTATTATAAAAAAAGCACAAATTAATCATAACGTAAGAATTAATTAATTAACATGTTCATAAGATTGTGTTGTAAACAATAACTAGAGTTGTGTGATGGCGAGAACCTTTAAATAGATCTATTCACGATTGCATTAATAGGATAGTGGGTGGATATCAGTCACGAACTGAACCTACAAACATAATGAGCTACTCTCGGAAATTAAAAAAACAACTTTTATGTAGTTTTCGTGACAAAGTTTATAGTTTATTTCATTAGCCAGTTTATGAGCTAATTAATTCCTAAACAATTTTTTTAAAGGGCAGTATTTTGTTTTTTGACCGTAGAATACTCCATTTTACTATATATTTAACCACTTCACTAAACTGTAACGGTATTCTATATTCTATTTAAATTAATGATCAGACGTAGATTATTTCTGTATGATGGACGCGAGATCGAATCAACACACTATCGTTAAATTTGGAGGCGTAAAATTATTCTAAGAGAATGAATAAATTATGTTATGATCGCTTGCACAATTCTCTTATTACCGAGAAACGGTAAAGCATACTGGTTAATTTAAATTATTTTGTCCATCGACTTCAGAATAGTATACTGTGTTCCAATCGAAGACCATAGACACACTTCAAAATTACGCTCGTAAATTCTAAAACATTTCTGATTAAACACTTTTCTCACAAAACTATATAACTTTATCTACCTTTATTATACTTTTTTTTAAGAGGGGGAATGCGTTACGCATCCCAGGTGCCTTGGGGAAAGACACACAGGGTATGTGGGACTATCTCCACATCCCTGCCCAAAAGGGAAGGAACGTGAAGCCTACCCACTAAACACCCTCTGGTTCCCTCGACTTCACCGTTCACCGGGGCATGGGCACATGTACGCTTATTGTACTATATCAAGTCATTTTAACTAAAAATTTTATTTAACAAAACAACTGAACAAATGGAATATCGTAATGGCCGCGTATTTGACGTTTCTCTGTCTATTTAATTTCGGCGTTGGAAACGGGGTATACTCGTAGTTGTTCGATCCTTTGTTATTCAATGCAGTTATTACACATTTAGAATTCAGGAACAAATTCTGAAATTAAATTTCCAATTCTCCGTTCCGGTGTTTATGTCGCATAATTACGTTTTGCGGGTGTAAATTAAGCGGATAATTAAACAGTCAATTTGGAATCGGTAAATGATAATTTCTACCAATATTTATGGATAGTAGTAGTGATAATAATATGATGTATTTTATACAAGCTGTTTCTCGCGACTTCGCAAGCGTGAAATTAAAATATATAGCCTATGTTACTCACAGATAAATTACCTTTCTAATGGTGAAAGAATTTTTTAAATCGGCCCAGTAGCTTTTGAGTTAATTGAATACGTACATACAAAAATACAAATCTTTCCTCTTTATAATATTAGTATAGATATAGATAGATGCATCTAGCAACAGCTGTTATGATTTTAAAATGTCATCAACTTTTATATTAAAATGTTACACGAGAAACTTATACACATAAACCTTAATTTCACCTAGAAACAAGACATGTTTCTAAATGTTTCCTCCTTAAAAAAGGTATTCAATGCATTTCCACTGCGGAAACATAGTATTTTTTATACTAAGACAAACCATAAAAGTATTTAATACTATTTACTGACATAAATAAATTTCATTTCAATAACTTAACAGTGGTCTTGATAAAAAGGTTAATGCACTCGTCCGGGCGTATTATTTTCGTAATGCATCAAGATACAATTGTGGAGCAATTACAAATCAAACAGACAGGAAATAACAGCTGAGATTCGACCTTGGAAGTTATCTTTAAATTGTAGTATATCGTTATCAATATTAAACTTAATATTGAGAAAACATTACATTGTATATTAATTGGTTCATCATCATCATCATCATCATCTCCTTATCCTACTCCCGTAGGGTCGGCGCAACAGGTTTTTGTCTTCCACATAACTCTATCATATGTCATCTCAGTCATCACTCCCTTTTTGATCATGTCACCTTTTACACAATCCATCCATCTCTTTCTAGGTCAATGGTTATTGTTCAAAATTATAATGGTATCCTCGAAGTTGTAGTTTTTGTTAGTTGTATCTTTAAAAATTGTATAGACTAGGTATAGTGAACAAATTTTTTTCACCGGTGCTTTCTCTGAAAGGTACTATATCGGTGGTCAAGTTTAATACGCCACATCGTGTCCTTGTAATAAAACATTTTATAAAATTGAAATAAGTACCATCTTTTATATAAAATAAACTAAAACAGTGTCAGGAAAAAATCAACAAATTTATATTTAATGACGCCTATTTGCAATTAATTATATTAACATATAGCGTTAGTGATGATCATGTGAAAAATCTCTCAAGTGAAGTGTCAACTATGCCTTTTTTTTTTGTGACTGAATGGTCACTGTTTGCCTTGAAGAGGCATTTACAGATTCACCGGGCTTGAGGTGGCCGAGCGCAGATGGCGCTTAGCCTAAACCTCGTTTATGAGTAACTAAGCTCGAGGGCTCCCTCAGGAGCCTCGGCACGAGCCGTTACTTCGTTATATTACCGGATTGGGAGGCCACCGAGTCAACTATGCCTATGCCTACTCTATATATATTTGCATTTCTTTGGTTGCATCACTCGAGGTTGTTTCATTTTCAATATTAGTTTATAATAATATTTTATTTTACATAAATTTCTGGATAACGAACTCTTATGTAATTGTTTAACGTTTACAAAGGTATGTTCTAGACACTTATGTTTTTTATAGGACTTATCCTATAAAGACTGATTGAAAGGCGTTTAATAACTCCTGACCTTACAACATTTAAAATGTACTCGCAACACAATCAACGACCAAATTAACTTACGTATCATCAGTGACCCTTAGAGCACTGGCTTACTGACCCCCGGGTCACTTTCCGCTTGTATAATTCTGCATTACGTCTACTAAGCCCAGTTGCATTAAATACTTTGACATTATATGACAGGACCTGTCAATTGCGGGCATTTCCTGTCAAAAACGAACGATAAGTTCTTAATTTGCTAGCTTTTCTATAATGTAAATATAGTGTAGTTTAGTTTAGGCTTGGTTTAGTCTAGTCCGTTTTTATATAGTCGAAGATTACATACATTCCGATTCAAGACACTCTCTACACAATAGAAGTTTCAAACGAGGCCGGATTATAAGAAGCGAGTTTCAAATAATCCTTCGAAGACAAAAAGAAGCTGTCGTTACGCCCGATGAAACTTTTTCAATAACCCGATAACAATGGCCCTTTGGCTTTTTTCTTTTTAAGTCATGCTACGCATTGAAATTCTTATAAGATAATGTTGAATGTAGATAAATCTCTGTTGGTTCATGTTTTATTACGAAATATCGTAGATTACATCACTGATCGTAATTTTCTACGCGTTTAATCAGAGCATAGGATATCACAAATGAGATCATCTTTTGCAACTGCAAACATTTTTATCGCCTACGTTTTTAAATGATTGAATATTGTGTCTCGTGATTTTTTTAGTTATAAAGTGTAACTAACTACTTATATTTAAATCTATACTAATATTATAAAGAGGAAAACTTTGTATTTTTGTATTTTTGTATTTTTGTATTTTTGTATTTTTGTATTTTTGTATGTATTGAAATAACTCAAAAACTACTGCGCCGATTTTAAAAATTCTTTCACCATCAGAAAGGTAATTTATCTGTGAGTAACATAGGCTATATTTTATTATTACTAATGTTCAGGAACTATTAATAAACAGCGTGTTTCTGGACGCCGGCGTTAAAAACTCACTAAACTTTTACTTTTCTCGGCTTACGCTGCCTAAACCGTTAGAGGTATATAAAAATGATGTATGAAAGAATTGTAGATCTCAAAAAGTTCTACAGAAAAGTGCGCGACAGCATATATCTATCTTTAACGGTTTTCTTACAATAACCACTTTTGTGTTTACAAAATGAATTAAAAATCCAACGCTATTTGCAGCGTTTTTTTATTGGTTTCAATATTAATCCTTATCCAAATAAATGCGTTTGTTATCAGGAGAATTTAATGTAGAATAAAATTGTCATTAACAGTATTAAAATTGGACTAATAGTTTAGAAGATATCGCGAACACAAACAATAAGGGTAACCGAAAAATCAGCTTACAAGCTACCGGACTTAGAAATTTGGAATCTAGCATCGGTAGATTTCTGTTATTACGTAGATTACTACTAAGTTGATACTTTTGGTAATTGGTTGAAAAAAAGGGCGAACATAATAGGTTATATTTGTAATTTCACGCGGGCGATGTCGCGAGCAACGGCTCGTATATTATATTTAAATAATATATTTAAATATAAGTTTCATTTACTTATTTAAATATAAGTAAATGAAACGTTATGTGGTTATAAAACAAAAATAGATATATTGTAGTAACTCCAGGGCTTGCCATAGTATAAACAAAGACTATAACTATCACCACGATGCACTTTTCTTTTCAATTTAAACACGCACACTCCTTACGCACACCGAACTAAACGACAGTACGAAAATAATCCGTGTATTTCGTCCCATATTCCGGCTCATCCCGTTTGCTCTCTCGTCGAGTTCCGAACGAAACGCTATCCTCCATTGTCGGGAGAAAGTCGCTTTTCGCAGTGCATTTGCGTCGCTTTGGAAGGGCGGTCGCGTAAGCTACGGGCCACGTGCAACTCGACAACTTGCGCTTAGTTCTTCACGAACTGTGTGGGAGGCTAGTACGCTACATGAATTATACGATCGAATGTCATGCGCTTTAGAGAGCGCACTGCGAAAAAGCGTTTTTCGCCCGTGAACGAATCATGCGTGTGTGAGTGTTGAGGCCACGTGATTTTGACAGTAGCAACGTTTTAATGCCGGTTATTTGTGTAGTAACAACGGAGCTATGTATAGTACATAATAGGCGACAGTGAAAGTGTTTTATTTTGCTGATAACGAACGAATACGATGTTCTTGAAGCAATGACCGTTTGAATTAGAAGATATCGCGACCAGGGTGACTGAAATTTTTGGCGCATTCATAAACAATGGAGTTTTTACGGTAAGTAAATAGTTTTAATAAAATAAAAACTGTTTTCATACACAGTAAGAACTTTAAAACATCGTGGAATATTTTTATAAACGTGTACAGATCTTTTTAGTTGATTTAAAAGATGGAGGCTGAAATATTTTTATGATTAAAATTTCACAAAAAACACAGCAAGTTGTTAATTATTATAGTTAAAATTTACATGTTTAGTAAATATTTCAACAGTGTTCTGATTGATGTTTTTATAGATAATATAAATTTCGTTATAAATTCAGTAATTATCATCATCATCATCATCAACTTGCCCTTATCCCTTATGGAGGGTCGGCACAGTATGTGCTGCTCTTCCATACATCTCTATCAGCCGTCATATCTGAATCCACTCCTTTCTTAAGCATATCCTCTTTCACACAATCCATCCATACTTTCTTCGGTCTTCCTCTTCCTTTGTAGCCATCCACATTCATTCTTAACACTTTCTGGTTTATGTCCCCATCGTCTCGCAAATCAAATTCAGTAATTAGTCCTTTGTATATATCGCTCGATGTAAATGAATAGAATGTAATAGGTCATTACAATCTGTTCTCATTGTTTATGGATAGAGTATCCAGTGCGCATGTCCGTTACTATGTCAACAGAAATAATACACAAACCGATCTAGTCTATAGTTATTATAGATGGGAATAAGGAATAATCAGTTTTAATTTATATAATTAAGCTTAGTTACATTTAATATTACAACAAACATGCAATGTAATTGCATTTAATAACATTTTTAATTTAGTTTCTTATTTTTTAACGAATTTTAATACTTGAAATAACGAAAAAAACTAAGCGTAAACATATTGTTTTAATTTTGTTTAAAAAAAAAAACAAAATTTAAATTTATAGTAGTTGTACGATTTACTTGAGAATCTATATTAAACTATTTTGATTGATTATTATATTATATTATGTTCGCATGAATTTCGATGTCACATCGTTTGATTATAAACAGACGCTATTATCTTTGCATGATATATTGCGTTCGACCGCACTCACTCGTTCCCACCGCTCCTTGCTCAATAGTTCCAATAATCGATACCATCGGTTGTTGACTCGCCCGTAGATTTAAACAAACATACTCAAATCACAATCAAAATTATTATTTGAATATTATCTAAACAAGTTTTCTTTCATCTTTTAAGATCGCAATGTCATCTCAGGTTTTAGGACCGTTCGAAATTCGAAATCAATTTTGTTCTTTTTTCGAATTTATATTAACTGCCAGCTATAATTCTATTCATCTTTTAACAGATAACTGAACTTCTTTTTAATTTTGGGTTTATTTGAGGCTATGATTTAAATTACTGCTGTTTCTTTTTTGGGTTTTTAGGACACGATTTTACACTTAAGGATTGTTGATAATTATTATATTTTTTCTGCTCTAAATGGATTTGTAGACTCGGTAGCTCATTATTAATTTAAAACGTACACAAAACTAATTCGAAACACGTCACTTACAGATCAAGAGAAGTGATGTCAGGGTATTTTTGCATAAGTCTATAATTAAACGCGTTGTAACGGTCGTCTGCGAATAATTGTGCGTGCGCTGGATTATTTGATATCGCTGTCAAACACCACAAGTGTATATGGTGTTATAGTGATGAGAATTAACACGTTCAATGCTACTACGATTTTTACATACAAATTAAACTTAAAAGGCAAGTCTTTGGAAGTGAAGGTGTTAATTTTATAAATACTGTTTATTTGAAATTTGGATCGTACAAACTGATTGGTCAACATTATTAATATGAATAGAATAATTATACAACTATGAATTGACTAAAATAATTCAATCGATTAATTGACTTAACAGATAATCGATTTTATTAGATTCATCAGTTCTTAACGATCTGTGATTCTATCAAAAATATTACACAATATATCTATACTAATATTATAAAGATTTGTATTTTAGGATTTTTGTATGTATTGAAATAACTCAAAAACTACTTGACCGATTTCAATATTTCTTACACCATTAAAAAGCTACGTTACCAGTGAGTAACATAGGCTATATTTTTACAATTTTTTTTTAATTTCACGCGGAAAATGTCGCGAACAACAGCTAGTTTCACATTAAAATTTTAAAATAAGATAATCAAAGTTTTCTTTTGCGTTTCGTCTTCGTTGTTAAAAGGTTACAAGTCTAACTGTACCTTTATAATGAGCATGATGTCTGTGAAGCTTCACCAAACACTTAAAACACTCAGACTAATAGCGTGGCTTTATAAAGCAGTGCAAGGGTTGAGGGGAACCTTGACTCAAGAGTACCAAACATGACCGGAATACGGCTTTTACGGTAAGAATGTATTTTAAGGTAGAGTTTCGACTATGTTGGGATGTTTGCGTTTAAATACGTTTGATTTTAACAGTACTCATATTATTAATTATTATAACAAGCGTGAAATATTGTATGCATTTCATACCAGTATATAAATCTTACCAAATATTGATATTGTAATGTGTGCTAAATATTTAAATAACTAACGACCGAATAGTGAAACGATATATTCCATTAAAATTTTGTCTCTAACAGATAGTGAGCGGCACTAACGAAGCGAAGTATTTAAGATTTATTCCAGAATTCGGCAGTTTTAGTAATATCACGAGAGTGAAAAATCAATATTACAACTTCTTGGCTATAAATGTCATTTATCATTACTAATAAAAATATTTTGATAACACAAAGTAATAAACATTTTATGAAGTTAAATAAATCAATATTAATAAACGAAAACAGTCTATAACTTACGGTAATAAAATAAAAGAAAACAAACATACTCGTAGATGTAGCGAGCGAACATCCCGGGATCATAATGATTCATACAATGTGACATGGGATTTAAATTCTTGTTATAAGAAACATGGATATGTGTGAACGTGTGTGTGGTCCCTATATCTGTAGATCTTAGATATAATCCTGATTGGCATAAATCGACATCGTTAAAAAAGAACAAACATTTGATATTGTTAACTTCTAGCTAATATTATCACGGTAAAATCAATTAGGTATATATAACAATGTCAATTCTAAAGTCCTTAGTAGACATGGACTAAGATGTTAAAAATCCTAATTAGTTGAGAGTTAAGATTTTTATGTATTAAGTTGGTAAATAGTACACCGGTACAGGTAGACCTAGAAAGAGATGGATGGATTGCATGAAAGGTGACATGATCAAAGACGGAGTGATGACTGAGATGACGTATGATAGAGTTATTTGGAGGACAAAAACCTGTTGCGCCGACCCTACGGGAGGGAGGGAGCGACCCTAGGATAAGGAGGATGATGATGAAGTTGGTAAATAGAATTAAAATCGAAAGTGAAATATGAAGGACGCGTCACGCATTTCGTTACACAATAGAGAAGAAATATGAAAGTCAAAAAAGAGAAAGAGACAAAATATTCAGTGAACAAAATTTTTATATTATTATTCTTTATTTACCACTTGAGATATAACTCCAAGGTCACAATGTTAATAATGCACATAAACAAACAATCGTTTCGGTGTGTTTTTCCTTATTTTTGTAACTTCTGCGCACTATTCACTGGCCACTTATTAAAAAACTGACATAATTATAAATGTATACAATAACCAATACAATTGTATCTGCAGTTTTTTCTAGAACAAATTCAAAGCTATAAAATGTATACTTTTTTCTCATAAACTATGGAGGTATAAAAATGACGAGAACGCCGATCGAAGACGCCACATACTTACACGAACTTGTTATCTCATCATCGCTTTAAAATCTCTTTTATCTATTACTTAAACCTGTTCTGGTATACAAAGACAAGAAGCTTCTGTAGAGTATCAAATTGATTTTTTAATTGAAAAAATACTGTTTTCGCTTACAGTTACTATCACATTATTAATTAAAATAAATGAAAGATACAAATGTAATTTCTAGATAATTACGAAAAAAGGCCTATTAGAAAGAAAGCGCTAGTAAATGCACAGTCAAAGCTTTGAACTAATAACAAAAAAGGAAAGGTCAAAAAAAATCATACAGACAAATTGAGAACCTCCTTTTTTGGGAAGTCGGTCAAATATAAAAATAACAGAAGCCATCTCATTTAAGTTCAAAAATAAGTTCGCTGAGCATCAAACGTTGGACCGACTAGTAAAGCTAAGCCGCTTGGACATGACATGTAGGCTGTATAAAGTATTATTACCATAATCACTATTGTGCGCTCCACAAGGCCGCTCCCTCAGTCATTATGACAAAGAATGCACGCTCTCACTGCAGGCCTGTAAGATGGTACATACTTTTTAACAAAAATAATAATTATGCGAATCTATTAACAACACATCAACTGTTAATCATAATAAAGGACAGTTTTGTCATTACGTTTTAAATAATCATACTAATATTATAAATGCGAAAGTTTAGATGGATCGTTGTTTGTAGCCTAAACGGCTGAACGGATATCGATGAAATTTGGTATAGATGTAGAGGATAGTCTGGAAGAATATATAGTCTAATCATTTTTTTTATTTAATTCCACGCGGACAGGGTCGCGGGCGAAAGGTAGTGCGAGTAATAAAGTAATAAATGCGAAAGTTTAGATGGATGGATATTTGTTAGACTTTTCCGTCTAAAAGGCTGAACGGATCTAGACGAAATTTGGCATAGATGTAGAGGATAGTCTGAAAGAACACATAGGCTACTTACTTTTGTTTTTATTAATTCCACATAGTCGGAGACGCGGATGAAAGCTAGTAAATAAATAAAAAGACACATGAAATAAGGGACTTGGTATAGCGATAAAAATATGATTACTTTTATGTACCTACGACTCAATATTCCGCGTATTAATATTTCATTTCTATCTATCTCAATATATTGTAGAAAAACAAGGATAGTACTTGAAGTTGTTGCTAATATTTATCGCTATATGTCTCAGAGTAAAAGATGTTTTTTAAAGGAAGTAGTTTAACTTATCATCCAGGGAACGATCTGTCCACTTGGTGGAAATTAAACTTTTATTGTCTGTTTCCTAACTCAGTATTTGTTAGGAATTTTACTGTCGTAATAAAATGTGAATTCAATACATATAAATTAGTTTTTTTTCTTTCTTTCATTGTGTAACTTTCTCCTCTCCCGAATCAGACCCTCGTTACAGGATTAATTAGGGAAGTCTGTTTAAATTTAGATTTTGTCTGATCTTTGATTACATTTTTAACAGCAATAAATCTGTTAAATATCCTACTAATTATATTAATAAAGTGTTTTTATTTTTATTTTTTAATTTATATAAAATTAAACATATTACCTACTAATTTATATAACACTAGTCGTTGCTCGCGACTTCGTCCACGTGGAGTTAAAAATAGTTAAAAAACATAGACTATGTTACTCAGCGACAACGTAGATTTTTAATGCTGAAAGAATTTTTGAAATCGGCCCAGTAGTTTTTGAGTTATTTCAATGCATACAAAAATACAAATCTTTCCTCTTTACAATATTAGTATAGATTTTTGAGTAATAATAAAATATAGAAAGAAACTATTGCACCGTTTCAAAATTGTTGGAAAAATATAGAAACTACTGTCAAGAAAATTAATCAAAAGTCATTAACTAATAATTTTTATAATAATATTCGTTTAGCCATTCCTTTGGTTAACGCTTTAGTGAAAACTCACCTTAAATTATGCGTACGGGCGTAATCACCCGTTAGGCATGTCACTGTTTTGTAGAATGACGTAACTATTACAGTCACCTTATCTTTTGTTAATCTTCATATTAACGGTCGAATGGTTTAGAATGATTTGCATAAACCTACTTTACTATTACCCAGCGCGGCTAACCCACTAAGCTGTCGTACTTTATGCTAAATGTAATCAATACAAATTATGTTAATTTGATAAGTATTCATTTGTTACAGTTTGAAGCATAAAAATGAATACGTTTAGTTGATGTGTGTCTTTATTCATCAACTAGCTGTTGTTCGCGACTCCCTCTGCGCGAAGTTAAGAAATAATAAAAAATGTAGTCTATGTTACTCACAGATAAATTACCTTTCTAACGATAAAATAATTTTTAAAATCGGCCCAGTAGTTTTTGAGTTATTTTAATAGATACAAAAATACAAATCTTACCTCTTTATAATATTAGTATAGATTACTAGCTTTCGCACGGGACTCCCTCCGCGTGGAATTAATAAAAAAAAATTAAAACCAAGTACCCAATGTATCCTAGAATATGTTCTACATCTGTGCTAAATTGCACCGAAATCTGTTCAGCAGTTTATGCTACAAACTCCAACAAACGTCCATCCATCTATCCATCCAAACTTTCGCATTTATAATATTAATGATTGAAATATTTTCTCCTGGTACAAAAATTATTGATAAATACAATTGTTTTATTTTTTTAGACTTTTAATTTAGAATTTTCTAGCGTTTACACATATCGATCATCACTTCTTTATAACTATTTGAATAATAGACTCGTAATGAGCTAAATACTTTCTTAATAATGTTTTACGATTTATTAAACTGCATTCTGATAAATTCCGATAGTCTCTGCAACAGGTTTTACTCTTCATATATCGCATTGCAATGTATAGGCATAAAAAGTTGACGTGTCATCGATTGTGAACTCCACAAGGAACTTTCCTTAATACTTAAAAGAATTTTTATATACGATGTCTCCGTGAGTCAGATGTCTCACTGGACGTGACGAGAATTTTGTTTTATTTTACTATTAAAAAGGAGTGGAGGGGAGGTCGCTTTAAGCCGATTTGAGAAGTAATGCGGAAGTAAACGATATTTACGGCAGTAACGTGAAATATTACACAAAACATTTTATCGACGGCCATAAATCAATTTTATGGAATGTTTAAGTTGTAACTATTTTTAATATTTCAATGGTGTCTATAGATGACAATGTATTAATGTGGATAATGCAATTTATGACCGCATTATTGAGTAGATATTAATCTACATAGATTTATCAAGATATTAAAAAGCTGTGTTTATGAAGACAGGCTGCCTTTAAAATATGATTAACTTTTGTATGTTGAATGTATGGATAAATGCATTTTACGGATTATATATTTATGTTTGTTACCACAATAACATTTATTTGATTATAGACTAGAATAGCACATTACTTACTCTGTTTATAATTTTTATTCTCGGACGAATTCACAGTCGATAACTAGTTCTTGTACACAAGCTCGGTTCAAAGCTCAAAGCTCAATTTAACATCTATTAACCCGTTGCTCATTTACCCTTCCATACAACTGAATTAGCAATTGTAGGGATGTAAAAAAGTTGTAAAACGTGCAAATGATTACGTTTCAGTTTTAATACCTCGGTCGGGAGCTGATTAAACTTATTTGAATTCCGTGCACCCCGGAGTGGCATGAAGTTATAACAAGCAAAGTTAACGATATAGAACTGCCGTCTGACAAATGACGCTAGCGGCACGCAGTATTTTATTCAAATTATACCCCTTTCTTGACGAGAAATAACGATGTATTCCCCTTTGAACTATTTTTGTTGTGACATGTAAATAATGTTGCGAATACGAGAAACAACTCACTTAGAAATCAATTTCTAATAATAAAACGTATAATGTAGCAACATCAAATTTAACTTAAATGAATAAACATCGTTTCTAAGTTAAGGGTTTGCTTATGTCCTTGAAATTAAGATATCTGTGAGACCTTAGTAGACTTTTACATCTAAATTAGAACCCACGCAGAACCCTAAGGGTATCTGAATATAATTTATAATTGATAACCAAGGTATTTCTTTAACTACTCCACTGCATTCCCTGTGCCAATTTATATTCCTCCAATGCGCCAAGTGGTCAGTGTACAATAAACGCTGTGTAAGTGAGATAGCGAAGTACATTAACACTTTTTGTAGGCGATGCGCCGTAGCCTCGTCTCACCACTTTTTGTACCCAAGCTTCACGAACCCTGTTTACTTACGTAATAAAATCCCTTATATATTACAAATATGTTCACATTATTATTGTATACAGTCCCACTGAATTATTATGACCAATACAATGAATAAAACTAGTCGTTTGAAAAAACATAGTACTAAAATTAAAGCGAGCGTCGGTGGCTCAGGGGTTTGAGCACTTGACTTGTAATCCTCAAGTCCTGGGTTCGAATCCCGCCATATACCAACGTGAGTTTCGATTTTTCGAATTTCATACGTACATAATTTACCCGACGCTCTTATGGTGAAGGAAAACAACGTGATGCAACCTGCACATATCGGCGAAGAAATTCAAAGATATGTGTGAAGTCAACAAACCCGCACTGGGCCAGCGTGGTTGACTATGGCCTAGTCACCCTAACTTAGGGAAGGCTCCGATCTCCTCAGTGGGGACGTATAGTGAGCTGATGATGATGGTGAAAATTAAAGTTGATAATGGAAGCTACTACCAATACACAGAGCACGTTATAATCGACAAATATTTAACACGTAAGGTGTCTCTATGTATCACAGATTATACTCTGGGTATATACAGTAAAGTTTATTTAGTTTAATTCCGACATCTACACTCTACTATTGGACTAGGTGTTGTCTAAATATTTGCAGTATACAAACTTTTTGTACAAACAAAATTATTTCAACAGAGTAACGAGTAAATAAACATTATATTGTTCATGCTACTATATTGTGTATATTCAAGAGAAGATTAAACAGGTTAATCATCATCCACTTGCCCTTATCCCTTAAGGAGGGTCGGCACAGTATGTGCTGCTCTTCCATACATCTCTATCAGCCGTCATATCTGAATCCACTCCTTTCTTAAGCATATCCTCTTTCACACAATCCATCCATACTTTCTTCGGTCTTCCTCTTCCTTTGTAGCCATCCACATTCAATCTTAACACTTTCTGGTTTATATCCCCATCGTCTCGTCGCATAACATGTCCATACTACGCTAATAATTAATTAATAATGAAATATTTTTTAATAATGCGTATCATCTTTTAACTACATCGCTAATTCTTATATGAAAAAAAGTAAGTTCTCAGTAACAAATTAAGTGAAGGACCACACATCAACACTTGACAGATGTTATAAATACATTAATTATGTCTCATTAAGGTCAAAGGAAACGAATCTTGTGCCAAATGATTGCATTCGCGATAATCACATGACAGAACGAACTGATGAGCAGCAACTGAGCTTGTGTAAGAGATATTATTATATTTTAAATTAACTCTGTACATGAACAAACTACGTAATATAAATCCGTGATATCGAAACTACGAAACGATATTTTTATCTAGTGTCAATCAAGAAATATGTTAACACAATCTTAATATAGTTTTTATATAAGGTGACAAACGAGATAGGCTGCCACCTAAATACCGCTGCATAGACATTCGCATTTACATATACATTTAACCTTTAATCAACAGAGGAAGGGCACCTATGCATCCCATCCCTCGCCAAATACACCATTGTTTAACTATATTTATATCCAATATTCTATCAGAGAAATATTTTATTTGTACCTTGGGATTTCATATTTATTCGTTCACATATTTTTTTGTTTTACTTCACTTTCTATGTCAAGTTTTAAATCAAAATTAGGAAACAATTTAATTATGAAATATTTGTTCTTTTAACGTTTCTTTCAATAGACCAAAAATTTACAATTACAGTTATCCATTTTCATATATAGATATTAAAAAGCGTCAATTACTTTTATTCAACAAAGATCTTTATTGTCATAGACAATATGAATTAATAGAACTGATGCTATCGCTCAGTAACAGAATATCTTGTTACTGCCGTCATTGACGCATTTAAAACAAAAATCTGATTCAAATCAGCGCTTAGACGAATTAGTGACAGCCAGTTGTGTGATGCAGACTTTGACTATAGAAAAAAGGACTAGACAGAGCCTTCGTTGTACTAAATTAATTCTACCACTTTTCGTGGAGTGTCAAGTAAAGATGACAATCACACGTAAATTTTAAAAGTCTTCATAAACGCATATTGGTTTAAAAAAATACAAACAAAACGAGCACACAAGCAAGCAACTTTAGAACTTATTAATTTTTATTAGATAGAGGAGAAGGCGAGCGTGATAGGTCCTGTCTTTTAAAAGTCAAAGACTGTTGATTACAGTTTGGCATTGAAAGCGTTTGGACAGTTTTATAGCGCGGCAACGTACTGAAAGACCACAAAACAGGCGCGTGACGTACATGTTTTAATTACAACACAGGTCAACGGTTTCTATGTTTATGTAAAACAGATTTTTATCTGACAGTTTCTAATTCTAATCAATTATGAAAACTAGCAGTAAAGCAGATACACCATGAGAATGATAATTCGAAGACTATGGAAACAGACAAATTAGTAATAGAAAAAAAAATAATCTATCATAACATCTTATCCTAAGATCTCGTGATTGCGAGTGCGTCTTTGGAGCGCAAGAGTTTGTAATTCACTGACAGCTGATGTTTAAAATCATCGTAATTTATTCCATGCATAAAGAACGAGTGAACACAATAAGCACATTTCTTGTTTCTTTATAATTTGATAACGAATTCGATTTGTACGCTTAGCTGAGTTGCCGATCATTCCTTTAATTAACAGTAGATCGGTATCGCGTCCAAACATGTATCTCGAGGGAGCACTAGTAAACAATTCAATCTTTAATCGATATAAAAATAAATCCAACTTAGTACAAACTTTTTCTTGAATCTCGACGAGTTCTACGTAGTTTCTTTTTCAAACTTTGGATTGTTGGTAATTTCGTATTTTAATTAGACTTACGTGTTTTGTAGGCATTGCAATACGAAAATATTATATTCAGTTTGTCAGTGAATTGTAAATACAACGCCCAGGGCAGTATTTAGCATTACCGGTGCCCTGGGCGAGATTAAACGGCAGCCCTTAACTGCAATTCAATCCCATACGAAAAGGGCATAAAAGGGTTTCCTTGGTGCCCCTTTATGGCTGGCGCCCTGGGCGGTTGCTCCACCTCGCCCTACCCTAAGACAACTGACGACACTGGTATTCAAAGTGACTAGAGAGTTACTGATTTACTGCGTATCATCTTTCGGAAACAACACTTAACTATAAATTAATTCAGCTATCCATGAAATAAAATAAAAAGCAAGAACAGACATACTTGAAGATCTAAAGATAATCGTGCTTCATTCCATACATCTCTCGTCTTATTGTTGATCTGATTTAAGACGTTTGACTTGTCTGCGCGCATACAAAAAAGATCAATTTAAACAATACGTGACGAAGAGTATGTGCTAAAAGCCGTTTTCCGCTGGCTAGTCGCGAGCAGCTTTGTTTAGTATTCGCGGACACGCCGGTGGAAATATACTCTACGTGAAAATTAAGTAGTACACTTTTATGTTTTTATTATTCCTCCCAAACATTGATATTTTAAAAAAAAAAGAGTTACGCATTCATCTGCAAAAAAAAATATATAAAGAACCATAATGCAGACTGCTTTTTTTTTAATTTCTAAAATACTTTTTAAAAGTGTTAATTTGTACACGAATACTGTATTAAATTCATTGTAGATGATCTACTTAGTTTGACAATGAGTATAGAACTCGAGACTCCATTCATATAGAACCAGATAGACCTATCGCGACTTATTGCGAAGTGGAAAAGGCTCTTAGTACTAGATGATTGACAATAGGAGACACGTCTACTGTCGGACATGTGTGGCGCTTCCAACACAATCAGTTGAATCATACTAGCATATTACACAATGGAATTATTTGTAAACAACGCCCTAAATTGCCATTGTATTGTTAGTGTTGAGTCTACGATATTACCGGTGTAATAATAATACATAAGATTGTTCTTATACGTATTGCAGGTGCAGTTTTTCTATCAATTATTGTGTTATTTAGAAAGGAAATCATTTGTATTTGTGTTGCATTGTAATCTTAGTTAAGCAATCGGTACATTGCGTAATTCTACGTGTTATTCTACAAAGAAACTGCATAAGGAGACAACTAAAAAAATACGTGTACCTTGTGTACGAATAAACATCTCTTTATCATGCCTTCGCAATTTAAAGAAGTAAGTCCAACAATCTAACTAATATTATAAATGCGAAAGTTTAGATGGATGGATGGATGTTTGTTAGAGTTTGTAGCCTAAACGGCTGAACGGATCTGGATGAAATTGGGTTTACTTTTGTTTTTTTTATTGCCACGCGGACGAAGTCGCACGCGAAAGCTAATACTGAATAATAGAAACGGATTCTTCTCTTATCTGGTATCATTAAAACCTGTGTAATAATGTTGAATACCTGTACTAATGTTAGTTATGAGAGATGTGAGATGGATGGATTGCGTGTAAGGTGACATGATCAAGAAGGGAGTGATGACTGAGATGTCGAATCATAGAGTTATTTGGAGGACGAAAAACCCGATGCGCCGACCCTACGAGAGTAGAATAAGGTAGGGGGGATGATGACGATAACCTGTAATAATATTGAACGGAATAGTTAAGAATAAGCTCGATTTTTGTATTTTGTAGAGATTATTAGATTGTCCATTTTAATTATTTTTAAGGTTTAACTGTCTTAACCGTGGATCTAAGAATGAGTTTGAAGGGTTAAGAATTTACTTAGGTTATTTTTAATTTACCTATGACTGTATAATGGGTAGTGTTACCTCATTTACATCGATAGCGGACGTTCCATTCTTTGTCTTTTAAGTTGCAATTAATTATTCTACTTTATGTAAATACTTGAGACGTGGAACGTCCTGCGCGGCTTTTTGTAACTGCGGTCGAGCAAGCCGCAAGCCTGATAAATACTTGAAGGTTTATTCAAGTAAATAAATAAAACATTTCCATTTGTAAATCTACTATTTTACTGAACGGTGAAAGTTTGTTTGATGAATGACGAGGTTTAAATTCGATTTTATATACGTTTTGCATTTATAATTGAAAATTGTATTATTGGTTAGAAATTTATCGTTTACTAGCTTTCGCCCGCGACTCCGTCCGTGTGGAATTTAAAAAAAAACAAAAGTGAGTAGCCTATGTGTTCTTTCAGACTATCCTCTACATCTGTACAAAATTTCATCGAAATCCGTTCAGCCGTTTGAGCTACAAACTCTAACAAACATCCATCCATCCATCCATCTAAACTTTCACATTTATATTATTAGTAAGAGTGTTATCATTACATACATTTATCATTTAAATGTATACAAGGAATGTTCTAAGGAAAGTGCATACTAGAGATGTACCAAAAATTATGACACTTTAGAAGAACCTAAGTTTTTTTAAAAGAAGCTTTTTGTTTTACAGCAGAGAATAAAAGGAGCTAGTTGCAATCATCTGAAACCAACAGGGTGTATACTTTTGAATACTAAGACAATAGAACAAACTCCACGATTCTCGCTGAAAGGAGATTAAATATGTGTTTATCAATAAAACATATTGTAATAAACAATAGTCGACTATGCGAGTCAGGTTTATACTGTATCGATCCGACTGACATAATACGAAGGTCGGTGACTCCTCGATAACCAGACACTAGCATCGGCAAATTTATGATCGCTCTTAATTATTTAACTGTGGTATCGATATGAGTTATTGCAGGAAACGATGCTGCGTTTGATTGTTGGAACTGTTCCGTGGAATTATCGACAATGGAACATTTAGAATCATGCGAAGTAAGCAGAAATTGATATTAGAGTTCATAAAGTAATATAGAGTAATATAATAATATTTAAGTTGAGTTGTAGGAATTTAAAAGATCGTTCCACTATACTGGACCAGTAACTTGTGATTTTTTTGTTACATATGTCGCATGTTAGACATTTTCAGATGTGTTGCCTTCCTTTAAACAATAGAGGAGGGGACGCACAGAAAGAAGATTTTTCCCTTACCTTTGCTTCCCATCTTTCTGCTTTTCTTGTACCAAAATGGAGGAAAGGGGAAGAGGACTAAAACTAGGACTCCGGCACGCACATTCATCAGACGCGAATTGCTCCCACTTTACGCCTGACTTCTGTGTAGTCATAGTATTGCACCAGGCGGGGGTGTCAGCCCATTCGTGCGAAAACATTAAAGCGGGCTCTACCACTATTTTCCTTTATATAACTTAATTGCCACAGCCTAACAAAGCTCTTTTCGGAATTATTTTTCCGACATCCATAAAAGCTTAATAAGTTTATCTAAAGTTTTTTTCATTTCATGATAATTACTGTGTAGAACATCACTCATTAGACTTTAAGTTTACTTTCGTTAGACAGAACGATATAGCGAAAAGTGTTTATTTTCTACTAAGTAGTGATTACGAAAATACTCTCACTGGGCCAAAGAAATACGGATGTTTACGTCTGCCGTCACAAACTGAAGTAGACCACCCATTGTGTTATTTGGAACCGCAGCGTCCCTCGTGGAAGTAACGCGTAAGTTCTTGTGTTGAATGAGGTCTGTCATTGGATTTTCATCGAGCTATTTTTGTACACCTCGAGTGCTTAGTTTATTTTAGTTCTATCGGAAATGAGGAATGGATAATGGCGGATTATTTACCGACCACTGTTACTGACCAACGATTAATTGTTTCAGCAACAATTCCAAAAAAAATGAAACGCTGGTGAACAGTGAAACATGTGTGAACGAAAACAGAGACATCTGTTAACATTCTTAGTGCTAATCTAATCTAATCTAATCTATCTAATCTAATCTATCTAATCTAATCTATCTAATCTAATCTATCTAATCTAATCTATCTAATCTAATCTAATCTATCTAATCTAATCTAATCTATCTAATCTAATCTATCTAATCTAATCTAATCTAATCTAATCTAATCTAATCTATCTAATCTAATCTATCTAATCTAATCTATCTAATCTAATCTATCTAATCTAATCTAATCTATCTAATCTAATCTAATCTAATCTAATCTAATCTAATCTATCTAATCTAATCTAATCTAATCTAATCTAATCTATCTAATCTAATCTATCTAATCTAATCTATCTAATCTAATCTATCTAATCTAATCTAATCTATCTAATCTAATCTATCTAATCTAATCTATCTAATCTAATCTATCTAATCTAATCTATCTAATCTAATCTATCTAATCTAATCTAATCTATCTAATCTAATCTATCTAATCTAATCTATCTAATCTAATCTAATCTATCTAATCTAATCTATCTAATCTAATCTATCTAATCTAATCTAATCTATCTAATCTAATCTATCTAATCTAATCTAATCTAATCTATCTAATCTAATCTATCTAATCTAATCTAATCTATCTAATCTAATCTATCTAATCTAATCTATCTAATCTAATCTAATCTAATCTATCTAATCTAATCTAATCTAATCTATCTAATCTAATCTAATCTAATCTAATCTAATCTAATCTAATCTAATCTAATCTAATCTATCTAATCTAATCTAATCTAATCTATCTAATCTAATCTATCTAATCTAATCTATCTAATCTAATCTAATCTAATCTAATCTATCTAATCTAATCTATCTAATCTAATCTAATCTAATCTATCTAATCTAATCTAATCTATCTAATCTAATCTAATCTAATCTAATCTAATCTATCTAATCTAATCTAATCTATCTAATCTAATCTATCTAATCTAATCTAATCTATCTAATCTAATCTAATCTAATCTAATCTATCTAATCTAATCTAATCTATCTAATCTAATCTAATCTAATCTAATCTAATCTAATCTAATCTAATCTAATCTAATCTATCTAATCTAATCTAATCTAATCTAATCTATCTAATCTAATCTATCTAATCTAATCTAATCTAATCTAATCTATCTAATCTAATCTAATCTATCTAATCTAATCTAATCTAATCTAATCTATCTAATCTAATCTATCTAATCTAATCTAATCTATCTAATCTAATCTAATCTATCTAATCTAATCTAATCTATCTAATCTAATCTATCTAATCTAATCTAATCTAATCTAATCTAATCTAATCTAATCTAATCTAATCTAATCTAATCTATCTAATCTAATCTAATCTAATCTAATCTAATCTATCTAATCTAATCTAATCTAATCTATCTAATCTAATCTAATCTATCTAATCTAATCTAATCTAATCTAATCTATCTAATCTAATCTATCTAATCTAATCTATCTAATCTAATCTATCTAATCTAATCTAATCTAATCTAATCTAATCTAATCTATCTAATCTAATCTATCTAATCTAATCTAATCTATCTAATCTAATCTAATCTATCTAATCTAATCTAATCTATCTAGTCTAATCTATCTAATCTAATCTAATCTAATCTAATCTAATCTAATCTAATCTATCTAATCTAATCTAATCTAATCTAATCTAATCTAATCTAATCTAATCTAATCTAATCTAATCTAATCTATCTAATCTAATCTAATCTAATCTAATCTAATCTAATCTAATCTAATCTAATCTAATCTAATCTAATCTAATCTAATCTAATCTAATCTATCTAATCTAATCTAATCTATCTAATCTAATCTAATCTAATCTAATCTAATCTAATCTAATCTAATCTAATCTAATCTAATCTAATCTAATCTAATCTAATCTAATCTAATCTAATCTAATCTAATCTAATCTAATCTAATCTAATCTAATCTAATCTAATCTAATCTAATCTAATCTAATCTAATCTAATCTAATCTAATCTAATCTAATCTAATCTAATCTAATCTAATCTAATCTAATCTAATCTAATCTAATCTAATCTAATCTAATCTAATCTAATCTAATCTAATCTAATCTAATCTAATCTAATCTAATCTAATCTAATCTAATCTAATCTAATCTAATCTAATCTAATCTAATCTAATCTAATCTAATCTAATCTAATCTAATCTAATCTAATCTAATCTAATCTAATCTAATCTAATCTATCTAATCTAATCTAATCTAATCTAATCTAATCTAATCTAATCTAATCTAATCTAATCTAATCTAATCTAATCTAATCTAATCTAATCTAATCTAATCTAATCTAATCTAATCTAATCTAATCTAATCTAATCTAATCTAATCTAATCTAATCTAATCTAATCTAATCTAATCTAATCTAATCTAATCTAATCTAATCTAATCTAATCTAATCTAATCTAATCTAATCTAATCTATCTAATCTAATCTAATCTAATCTAATCTAATCTAATCTAATCTAATCTAATCTAATCTAATCTAATCTAATCTAATCTAATCTAATCTAATCTAATCTAATCTAATCTAATCTAATCTAATCTAATCTAATCTAATCTAATCTAATCTAATCTAATCTAATCTAATCTAATCTAATCTAATCTAATCTAATCTAATCTAATCTAATCTAATCTAATCTAATCTAATCTAATCTAATCTAATCTAATCTAATCTAATCTATCTAATCTAATCTAATCTAATCTAATCTAATCTAATCTAATCTAATCTAATCTAATCTAATCTAATCTAATCTAATCTAATCTAATCTAATCTAATCTAATCTATCTAATCTAATCTAATCTAATCTAATCTAATCTAATCTAATCTAATCTAATCTAATCTAATCTAATCTAATCTAATCTAATCTAATCTAATCTAATCTAATCTAATCTAATCTAATCTAATCTAATCTAATCTAATCTAATCTAATCTAATCTAATCTAATCTATCTAATCTAATCTAATCTAATCTAATCTAATCTAATCTAATCTAATCTAATCTAATCTAATCTAATCTAATCTAATCTAATCTAATCTAATCTAATCTAATCTAATCTAATCTAATCTAATCTATCTAATCTAATCTAATCTAATCTAATCTAATCTAATCTAATCTAATCTAATCTAATCTATCTAATCTAATCTAATCTAATCTAATCTAATCTAATCTATCTAATCTAATCTAATCTAATCTAATCTATCTAATCTAATCTAATCTAATCTAATCTAATCTAATCTATCTAATCTAATCTAATCTAATCTAATCTAATCTAATCTAATCTAATCTAATCTAATCTAATCTAATCTAATCTAATCTAATCTAATCTAATCTAATCTAATCTAATCTAATCTAATCTAATCTAATCTAATCTAATCTAATCTAATCTAATCTAATCTAATCTAATCTAATCTAATCTAATCTAATCTAATCTAATCTAATCTAATCTAATCTAATCTAATCTAATCTAATCTAATCTAATCTAATCTAATCTAATCTAATCTAATCTAATCTAATCTAATCTAATCTAATCTAATCTAATCTAATCTATCTAATCTAATCTAATCTAATCTAATCTATCTAATCTAATCTAATCTAATCTAATCTAATCTAATCTAATCTAATCTAATCTAATCTAATCTAATCTAATCTAATCTAATCTAATCTAATCTAATCTAATCTAATCTAATCTAATCTATCTAATCTAATCTAATCTAATCTAATCTAATCTAATCTAATCTAATCTAATCTAATCTAATCTAATCTAATCTAATCTAATCTAATCTAATCTAATCTAATCTAATCTAATCTAATCTAATCTAATCTAATCTAATCTAATCTAATCTAATCTAATCTAATCTATCTAATCTAATCTAATCTATCTAATCTAATCTAATCTAATCTAATCTAATCTAATCTAATCTAATCTAATCTAATCTAATCTAATCTAATCTAATCTAATCTAATCTAATCTAATCTAATCTAATCTATCTAATCTAATCTAATCTAATCTAATCTAATCTAATCTAATCTATCTAATCTAATCTAATCTAATCTAATCTAATCTAATCTAATCTAATCTAATCTAATCTAATCTAATCTAATCTAATCTAATCTAATCTAATCTATCTAATCTAATCTAATCTAATCTAATCTAATCTAATCTAATCTAATCTATCTAATCTAATCTAATCTAATCTAATCTAATCTAATCTAATCTAATCTAATCTAATCTAATCTAATCTAATCTAATCTATCTAATCTAATCTAATCTAATCTAATCTAATCTAATCTAATCTAATCTAATCTATCTAATCTAATCTAATCTAATCTAATCTAATCTAATCTATCTAATCTAATCTAATCTAATCTAATCTAATCTAATCTAATCTAATCTAATCTAATCTAATCTAATCTAATCTAATCTAATCTAATCTAATCTAATCTAATCTAATCTAATCTAATCTAATCTAATCTAATCTAATCTAATCTAATCTAATCTAATCTAATCTATCTAATCTAATCTAATCTAATCTAATCTAATCTAATCTAATCTAATCTAATCTAATCTATCTAATCTAATCTAATCTAATCTAATCTAATCTAATCTAATCTAATCTAATCTAATCTAATCTAATCTAATCTAATCTAATCTAATCTAATCTAATCTAATCTAATCTAATCTAATCTAATCTAATCTAATCTAATCTAATCTAATCTAATCTAATCTAATCTATCTAATCTAATCTAATCTAATCTAATCTAATCTAATCTAATCTAATCTAATCTAATCTAATCTAATCTAATCTAATCTAATCTAATCTAATCTAATCTAATCTAATCTAATCTAATCTAATCTAATCTAATCTAATCTAATCTAATCTAATCTAATCTAATCTAATCTAATCTAATCTAATCTAATCTAATCTAATCTAATCTAATCTAATCTAATCTAATCTAATCTAATCTAATCTAATCTAATCTAATCTAATCTAATCTAATCTAATCTAATCTAATCTAATCTAATCTAATCTAATCTAATCTATCTAATCTAATTTCTTTGAAGGCGATGTCGAAGCGAAGCGAAGCGAAGCGAAGCGAAGCGAAGCGAAGCGAAGCGAAGCGAAGCGAAGCGAAGCGAAGCGAAGCGAAGCGAAGCGAAGCGAATCTAATCTAATCTAATCTAATCTAATCTAATCTAATCTAATCTAATCTAATCTATCTAATCTAATCTAATCTAATCTATCTAATCTAATCTAATCTAATCTAATCTAATCTAATCTAATCTAATCTAATCTAATCTAATCTATATTATAATGGGAAAGTTTAGATAGATGGATGTTTGTTAGAGTTTGTAGCCTAAACGGCTGAGCGGATCTCAATGAAATTTGACATAGACATAGAGCATTGTCCGGAAGAACACATAGGCTACTCACTTTTGTTTTTTTTTTATACCACGCGGACGGAGTTGCGGGCGAAAGCTAGTTACTTAATAAAAAATTTGCTCACGATTTTAATAGACGTTTTTACCTTTAAAACTTCACAAAAAAGTCTTAAAGTAATTCCTATATCGGGTAATGGAAATCTCTTTATAATAAATCCACTCTTTCCCATAACTTAATTTGCATGAAAAGTGTTAGCGCACAGTTTTCTTCAACGAGAATTTAATATTCCACTTCATTCAAACGAGCCTTGTGTAGACGTTAGGTACCGCTCTTTTGAAATACATTTTCTATTAGATGGATTATAGGGTATAACGAACTTTGGACGCAAAAGAAAATAACAAATTTCAATGTTTACCTAGTTCGTTTTAAAATGGCTCTCACTGCCACACAAACTGTCGCACTCAGAGTAATCAAATAGAACTTTTAGAATAGATTTAGTGTCACCCTGACCTTATTGAAACCCTCGCTATATTGCGGAAAATGAGGAACTAATTTCTTTAAGAACATTAGAAAGTAATGTAAAAAAATGATTGAAGCGCCTCCAGGGTAGGATTTTTATTTTTCGTTAGACTATAGAAATATGCATCAAGAATCTCGATTAACAACCATTAAACTAATTTACTACAAATAATTTAAATCTAAAATGATCATCGTTAGTACTAAAAATAGTTTATACATCACGTTACACGTGAATGAATGATAACTAAGTAATATTCATCAGATAAGCCGAGTGTATTTTTTTTATTCATCCCACCTGTTATTTGTATAACTGATTTGCACAGAGTAGTCTATTCTCCAGACAGGTTGAATAGATTTAATCTCTGCTACATTATCTATGCTATTACCCTTGAAAGTGGATAAAAAGATTGCGTGTCTCGACTCTTAATATCCCTGGTGAGTAAGCCGTTGCTAGAAAGACTTCTTGTATAACATCGTACGGTTACATTTTGTTACATATTACTTTAAAAATATATTTTACTGTATCATAAATCTATACTAATATAATAAAGCGTAAACACACACAACTTTGTGGCGTAGGATGTCAGCAAACACAGCATATTTTTGAATAGTTCTTACTTTAATAAAAAGCCCTACACTTACAACACGCTTTAGGCTATATATTTTCACGGTATTAAACTTAGGGAATAAATTGGAAAAAAACCTTCATGTGCGAAAGGGACCATAAACTACCAACATCAAGAAAGCAAGGTTGCCAATCTATCATCACGTCATGACATTTTGACATTTGCAATTGATATTTTGACAAATGTAAACAATAAAATAAATATTTCATAATTTCAAGCGGAAGAAGCCGCTTGGGCACAGCTAGTATATTATACGAATGATTATGACTAACCTACTAATATAAGATATTCAAAACAATAGTTTCAGTATTGTTATGTTAGTATTATATTGAGGTTAGATATATAAATATAAATTATAACACGGCTAAACTCACGTGATAACATTCGGTGTAGGCACCGACAGTTAGATATAGAGGTTAGATAGTACGAATATTAAAGTAATGAATAATTCGGAACTACTATTAGACTACTCTAACTCTACTACTTTTAATTATGATTTATTATTAAATCTTCTATCGCAAAAAGGTAAGTTTAACTTTTATTTAGCTCTCTACATATCTGGAATACTTATTAATGATAATGCAAATGGACTTTTAAAAGCATTTTTCGTATAAAAATAAGGCTACTGCAGTATTCGTAATGGCGAATAAAGCGGTCGAAAAACAAGCACCGGCTTAATCATTGGTTAACGAGTATGTTTTTAAATTTTTTACCATAAAATATTAACATCATAATTATTAAAAGCTCGTTCATTGGACTGTCGAGTTTATTTGTAGCAAGCAAATATTTACCTTTAATATAATCAATATTTTGCTACTAAAGTCAGTTAATATTTTACAAAATTCAACATCAGTACTTTCAAAATAAAGTTTGAACATTAAAATTGAATTTGGACCAGTAGTAACTCCAAAAGAATGTGGAGTAAAGAGGTTTCTTTATGCTTTAGACGATCGTAAATCTAATCAGGTTTTGAGTTCAATCAGTGTAGCTTTAAATGGTGGATTGACAGTCATTACCCTGCCACATTTGGAGTGGCAGGTGGTAGCGAATAGCCGGCCTTTTGTGGTAAGTTGTTTACTTCATGAGACGGCCATTTATTTCAAATTGCCTTTATATATTCTTACTTAGAATTGACCAAAGCGATTGAATTATACAAATAAATCAGGACAGAATTGTAAGCTCACTAATATCAAAGTAGGTTCATGTAATTATAATTGACAAGCGTATAATTTGTTGAGAAACACTAAATAAGACATTCACTTGTGATTTAGGTATAATTTTATACATATATTTGTTAATTTTATTTGTAGAAAAACTTATCTTGAGTTAACACTTTGAAAGTTTAAAGGAAGTTGAAGTTAGAGGAAAGCAGAAGGTCAATTTCCTACTGTTGGTTCCAAGATTTTAGATTTAGACACAAAGAAGATCCTATATCAGGCGATTATTCTAGAGTTTGCCACATTTTTGACAAACTGTTAGCTTTAGTAAAAACTGTGTCAAAGTTTGTTGTCTATTCCTAACAATAGCATTTGAAAAGTAAACGCATTGGTATCGTATTACTTGTTCTATTTCTAGAAAGCGGGTGAGTAGGAAACTAGGGTTAATAGGAAATAGCACGCAGGCGCCACCTAGTTGCAGATAAATAATTCAAACAACAGCCATCGGTCGATAAACCCACAACTGAAGACATGAAGCTTATTCAGGGATCTTGGTTTAAATATAGAATCTAATCCATGACTTTTAGGGATGGTCGTAAAAATTTAGATTGACATTGAAAAATAAATCTTCAGCGATAAACCATTTTTGATTTAACCACCGATTAAATAAAGGCCAAATATAGAACGCTTCTTTATTGACTTTACTGCGGTACGCTTGAATTATAGCGCATTCACCGAAAACCATTACGTACTTCCTTGAAGTGTTTGAATAGTAGATGTACTCTAAGTACATCATAAATATTGAAAGTATACCGACTGTACTAATATTACAAAAGGTATCTCCTCTTTATGCGTCCCCTCCTCCGTCGAATAAGGGGATGGAACTACGGATGTCTATGTAGTGTATCTAGCACTTTATACAAAAAACTAGCTGTTCCCGTGCGATTTCATCAGCATAAAATTATTTTATTGTTTACATGTGTCAAATTGTCAATTGCAAATGTCAAAATGACTTGACATGACAAAACTTGGCAATCTTGCTTCCTTGATGTTGGCAGCAACTTATGGTCTCTTTCCCACATTAGGGTTTTTATCCAAAATATTTACCCCCTAAGTTTAATGGCGTGAAAATATATAGCCGAAAGCGTGACGTAAGTGTAGGGATTTTTATTAAAAAACAGAATTATTCATAAATATGCTGTAATTGCTGACATCTTAGGCAACAAAGAAGTATGTGTTTACGCTTTATTATAATAGTATAGATAGAAGTATAGATATTAGCGTGAGCATTATTAGTATATTTTATCTAGACTTATTTTAATTATTAAAAAAATATAAGTTTCGAGGAATAATGTGAAAGTTAAAGATGGAAATATTGCTCCAGATACGTTTGCATCTTACCAATTGGTTTGTATTTAAAAATGAAGGTGCTTTAATCTATTTTATACGCGACAGTATGCTCTGGTATATGGAATAATTTTGCAGCTTAAGAGCTTAAATCATAAGATAGCTTTCAATTATAAAAAAAATTCCAAAAAAAAACTATATTTCTTTTTCATAAATAATATTTTACGGAATGTCGAGTTATATCGTTATAATTTATTGCCGTCACTGAAATCTTGAGCAATTGACTTCTTATGCCGTTTCTATGAATTTACTCGTATTTTAAGAGCTCAAGTATTACGATTTTGAAGAAATATCATAACATTTTCCACGAGTATTTCCTCGAGTACATACAAAAGCGTTTTGACGTTTGTCCTATTAAGCGTATTGCTTCTACTTAAGTTGGCCAATAGAAAGTTTATTTTAAAATATTTTCTTAATTTTAAATAATTTATTAACGCGACTTTTTATGACGTTATTCTAGCAACTAATGTTTTTAAAAAAATCGGTAATCTCTGCAATGAATTATAAAACTACTAGCTTTCGCCCGCGACTCCGTCCGCGTGGAGTTAAAAAAAACAAAAGCAAGTAGCCTGTGTGTTCTTCCAGACTATGCTCTACATCTATACCAAATTCCATTGAAATCTGTTCAGCCGTTTAGGCTACAAACTTTAACAAACATCCATCCAAACTTTCGCATTTATAAAAATTTACAAAGGTCTGTTTTCAATCGTAAATGAATCTGATTCATTATTAAAGTTGACATTTTTATGAGGTGTTACATTAAATGTTAATATCGAAAAATATATTTCTAGATTCAGTCGTGTTCTCTCATTACAGATTACGTGTAGTAGAAACATTTGCGGCCTCTAATCGGCCGGTGACTGAGCAAAGCGTCATGTTTGAATTTCAATCGAGGACCTATATTTGCGATTTATCTAAATTTCTGATTTACGCTGCGCTTGGCTAACTTAGATGTACGATGCATTAAATATTCCTAACCTTAGCCTCTGCTTTAGATTTCGCCCGCGACTCCGTACGCGCGGAATTAAAAAAAAAAACTTAATAGTCTATGTGTATTTCCCGACTAAATTCAACATCTAGCCAAATTTCATCGAGTTCCGTTCAGCCGTTTAAGGTGTAAAATCTAACAAACATCCATCCTTCCATCTAAACTTTAAAAATTAGCAAGACATTGTCTCTTTAATTCTTCTTTGACAAAACAAAGAGTTAATTATGCAGATACTATAACCGCGTTTATTTAGTTTGCAACTTGCTGTGTTCTGTCTATTTATTTAATGTATTACGAGTATATAAAACCACACAAAATTACCAACACATTATATTGTTTTTGCGTTGCAAAATTACTATTTGATTTTCGTCTATTACAAGCTTAATTTTAATACACACAAGTAAAATACCCTATGTTCATCGTTTCGTATGATCGTTTATTATCATTACACTGTCAAGATATTAATATTTTCGTATATGATTTTGCGTATAAATTATTAAACAACATACCTGGTATGAAATATCAATTTGTAATTAAGAAAAGTGGTAACGAGACAAATTATTGTTATCGCAGTTTTTTCAATAAGAATGAAAGGGACAACTAGAAGTTTTTGTAGTCCGATTGATCCATTTTGAAAGAGAGTGGAAAAAAATGATTGGTGTAACTAAGATTAGATTCAAAGTCGCTAAAATAGTATTTCAACTATCGATAAATATTACTTAATTATGTAACATAATAATTTAGTTTAGTCATGACGTCATTTGCAATCTTAACCTATTTTTCCTACACCGTATTTATCGGCGGAAACGAATGAAATTAAAATTTCTATTACGCACGAATCTAATTTTGAATATTATCTGTTAGTGGTGGCACCGTGGTTTAGAGTGTCCTTGTCATATCTATATTTAAAGCGGTATAAAAAATATTATGATTAATATTAGTCTAGTTTAGATTGGCAATTGAGTGAATATAGCGAAAATTGAAATTTGTTTATGTACGCCTGGTAGACCGCTGCACAAATCTAATACAAACTTTGTCACTGATATTACGAAAACTTTCTCGCAAATATTCGTGATAGGACCTCTAGTCCTTATATAAAATAGACGTAGAGTTTGTACCGTTAAGAGTATTTTTAATTCCAATTTTTAATATTTAATGTTTCGTTACATTTCGTCAAAATATTATGACTTGTCACGTATTTTAGATAGTGATATTTGTTTATATATTTGTATAAACTATTGCGTGACTAGTAGTATCTTAAGCCATTAATAAAATGGTCCATCCCATGCTTCTAAAACATTATTTTAGGTGAGACGGTGAGTCAGCTTACGTTAAAAAATATCTTCTCTCCCATCCATTTATGTCACTAAAATAAGAAATGTATATTTAACAAGTGTGATAACTAACGATGCGGTGACAAGAATGAAATAAACAACAAATATATCACGTTTGAAAACATTATTACTCGTATATTTGAATATTCATTTGTTTATGTTAAACTAAAAATTTCAATAAAAATAATAATTCTTTACCCATTATTTTAATGTACTCCTCTATTCTTTTGTTATCGTTTCTAAAATAGACGGACAGACAGAACATTATTCAGAATTTTCTTTGCAATTAAAGCTACTTGATGACATCATTACATGAAATCGATATTATTTCATGCAGCAAAAGGGTTTTTGGCTCTTAAATATACTAAGTATTTAAGAGCCTAACTTTAACTCTATTTTAACAGTGGTAGAGCCCGCTTTAACATCTTCGCACGAATGGGCCGGTTCGCCCGGTGAAATATCACGACCACACAGAAAACAGGCGTGAAGTGGAAGCAATTCCGCGTTTCGTCTGATGAGTGTGGTGCCGGAGGGCTAATTTTAGTCCCTTTCCCTTTCCTTTTCTTAAGAGGAAAGGATGGGAAGGAAAAGTGGATTTGACGGTGGAGAAGACGCATAGGAAGGGGAAATGTTCTCTTTATGTGGGTGTCCTCCTCCGTAAGGGTAGGCAACGCATCTGCAATTGCGGATGTTTATGGGCAGCGGTCGCTTTCCATTTCGGTGGATTCAGGTGGCCGCTTGCTCGTTTGCCACCTTATGTTATAAAAAAAACTAAAATGTCGACTAAACTTTCATAAACCATTCATATTAAATTAAACAGACTTTCGCTTTTGACTGTAACGCTTCTACTTTGTAATCCCTATCGTGTCTTCAATTAAAATAGTAGGATCATGAATAGTCAGCAGAAAACTGAATGCATTAAATATCTTGCTACAACTGGGATCAACTTTCTAAGTAAACATTTGTCTTCATTTACCGGATATTGAATTAAGTGAAAGTTATAAATGCAGTGTGCGATCGCATATTAAATCAATAAACTTAATGGAAACTCTTTCTTAATAACTATAATTGTTTATACAGTTAATAGACTATGCAAATGTATCTATATGGAGTATCGTAACTGGTTTTGCTTATATAAAATTTGGGCCTTTTGTATGTTTGTTATCTATACTTCTATACTAATATAATAAATCGTAAACACACGCTACTTAGTGGCGTAGAATGTCAGCAATCACAGAATATTTTTGAATAATTCTCTCTTTAATAAAATGCCCTACACTTGCGTTAGGCTATATATTTTCACGCTATTAAACTTAGGGGGTAAATAAATTGAAAAAAAAAACCTTCACGTGGGAAAGGGACCATTAACTACAAGTTGCCAACATCAAGGAAGCATGATTGCCATGGTTTGTCATTATGTTATGCCATTTTGACATTTGCAATTGATAATTTCACAAATGTAAACAATAAAATAAAGTTTTTATAATTTCATGCGAATGACGCCGCACAGCTAGTAGTAAATAAAATCAGTAAATGAATCTTCATATTATGTAGAGGTATAAATGAATAAACATTGTTAAAAATGTGCAAGAACGCTTCAATTTGCAATTTTATCTATTAACCTAATTGTATACGACCAAGATTTTTTAGCACAGGATAGCTTAAATGACATAAAAAGTTACACAGTAACTTTTCATGAATAATTTGAAATTACTTTCCTGAGTTACTTCACTCCATGTAAAATATACTGAATGTTGCAACATTCATTAAGTAGATGCGATTAATCGTCGTTTAGTTTAAAATTGTAACAAGGAAATTTAGAGCCGAACATAAACTGAAGTTAATGTAAATAGGACGTGTTTTTACAATCCACTGTAAGGACGGCGAATAGAAAGGAGCTTGTTGTGACTGCTTTACGAGCCGTTAAAATGTCGATAAAGTTGAATGAGAATGTTAAATAGTCTCAGGAACTGCTTATCGGTTTTGTAATCATAGCTACTTGTACTTGATAGACTTTACCATGCCACAATCATAGATACGTAAATGTCATTGATAGTTTTTAAATTTAATAAGCACCAGAAAAAGTGGTGATATTTTTAATGAATTTAATGCTGGCTATTCAATTAAATAAAAAAAAATAAGAAACTTCGATCTCCATTCACCGTAGCTTGGAAATAGAAACGAAAGTGACTTTTTTATTCCAATACAGCTTCTGAATAGGAAGAAAATTTATCTCGATATAAAATAAAAGAATCCCTTGACCGAAACGTCATCTGTCAGAGGTTTTATTTTTAGATCTGTAGCTCATTTCGTCGACACGTATAAAGACCTTTCGGATACTGGGGGAAATAAAATTTTATTACACCATTTTCTCGTTCCCCCGGACGGTGCGTTTGCTGCTTTTCGCGACTCGTTTTTGTGCCTTAGGACACTAGTACACTAACGTAAAGCGAACCGAAACCGAAGCGAACACAATTACACAAGGCTAAGCGTAAAGTGAACTTAATCTTGTTGGATTAAGTGGCGGAACACATGGGCGGATGATACGCGATCAGAATATAGCAACGTATACCGCATCGAATATGACTACGATCATGAGCTTTGCTGAATATTGAAATCTATTCCGCACGGAGACTATGACTTGAATAACATCATACTAATATTATAAATGCGAAAGTTTAGATGGATGGATGGATGTTTGTTCGAGTTTGTAGCCTAAACGGCTGAACGGATTTCGATGAAACTTTGTATAGATGTAGAGGACAGTCTGGAAGAACACATAGGCTACTCACTTTTGTTTTTTTTTAATCCACGCGGACGGAGTCCCAGGCATAAGCTAGTACTGTATAAAAATAGTAATAGATAAAATTTAGTGTAAGGTAACATGGTCGTACTGTAGCACGAAGCAGCAGAAAAAAATCGCTCCCATCCAAGCATTCGAAACTTAAGGTTGTAAGACAAAAAAGCGATATTTCAAGATAAAAGTAAACTCCATTATAAATTGCTATTTGAAAATTTTCTTTTCTGAAAGATCTTGTTTAACGGAATTCATTAAGGATAGTTTACTAAAAAAACTAGATCCAACCTTATATGGTGTACCCGTCGTGTTAGATATAGAATGACGACGTGAAAGAGTGATGCGGTATTCGACGACGTTATAAACAAGGTAGTAATCCCGCACTTGACTCTCACGACACGTTCGAGAGTCGAGATGTGATGGAATATCTTACACCGTGATAACGTACCTCTGCGGGCCGCTGTTACATTTTTCAAAATATTTAAAAAGGAATTGAGGAAAGAATGATGTCAGCGTATGACAGTAAATGCTTAGATTTAGATTAGATAACAGAGAACTAACCCCAAAACTTTACATGGGTAAAAGTAAAAGCTTTGTATTTTTGTGATTTTACAAGCCATATTATGAACCGATGTCGTATTAACTTAAATACTCGTATGAGAACTTCATATAAATTCTATGAGAACTTCGTTTAAATGTCGTTAACATCTTCCTTTTAAATGAACATTGAATTTCAATTATTGTTAGCAACTAAGTTTGAGTCAGGTTCATTCATTCGGAAAGCATTATCCCATTCAACTGTAAAGTGTTCCGGCACTAATACTATATCACTATCATATTCTCACGCCTCCGTTTCCATTAAGCTATTTACATTAATGGTTTTAACCGCTAAAAGAAATTGTATACACAGCCACCACAGCGTGTTTATATTGTAAACATTATTTAATGTTTGGTTGGTACACGTGTTATTCACCTGGTCGACCCATTATATTGTCAACTTGCGCGATAACCCGCATTCTTCTCGCCTTGTACTTTACAATATTTGCCTCAGGATCTACTTAACCTAATTCCGCGCTTGCGGGAATTTCTCCAACCGGTTTAAGTTGATCTGTATTATTAAGAGCCCCCCAGTTATCAAATTGCCTGATTGTGCTGTAGATTTTTTTAGCATAGATGATTATTTTATTTTATATAATAATAGACGGTAGAAAGCGAGTTAGTAGCCACCTAAATTCGCCGAAATAGCAAAGGGACAACTACCTATAGTCATTCGCAATTGCAGATGCGTTGTCTACATTCTCTAGAAGAAGGAGGTGATGCACAGATCGAGAATATTTCCCTTGCTATGCGTCTCCTCCTCCAAACCCACTTCATCATTCCCTTAAAAAGATAGGTTGAGAAGAGAAAGTGGACTTAAATTAGGCCTCGTGCATGCACACTTATAGAATGAAACGCAAAAATTCATTTGAAATAAATAATGTAAAAGAATCAAATGCGAGAAATGTGGTTTGAATGTATTGTAGTTATGCATCGTCACAAAGATATCACAACTATCCAGTAGACTTTCGCAACCTTGACCAGATTATCGGTCTATCTTGTGGGACCGTTTACCGCTTACTATTTAACCGCTATTCGAAATACCTTCAGTTTTACTTTTCCTTCATATGACCAATGTTTCAGGCCTCTTATGTTTAATAATACTTTTTACGAGGACTGACTTTGTTGATTTTTTACCTTTAAAAGAATTGAAAAAAGTTGGCATCACTCAAAGCAATATTTTATTTTTATTATATAAAAAGTTTGGTGTGTTTAGGCGTAGCTTGTGTTTGCTATCGGCCCGGCTAAGACCCGCATCAGAGCCCGGCTTTTGCTTACTTTATGTAAATAGTAGTTGAAACGTTCACGGCGGGGGATAACCTCGTTATTTTTTCGTTTTATACACATTTACTTTCCTAAATCGTTTTCTGATAACGTGTCACTAAAACGATATCTACTATTTCTGATAGGCTTTTAATCATACTTCATACTAATATTATAAATGCGAAAGTTTAGATGGATGGATGTTTGTTAGAGTGTAGCCTAAACGGCTGACTGGATCTGGATGAAGTTTAGTATGGATATAGAACAAAGTCTGGAAGAACACACAGGCTGCTTAGTTTTTTTTTTTTTTTTTTAATTCCACGCGGACGGTGTCGCGAGCGACAGCTAGTAATGTCATAAAAAAAATCAGATTACTTAGTTGAATGATCGGGTTAATTCAACTACGAATCTTAAACCACACTAAGTTTAAAATGGTTTTTAAAGATTTCAACGTGTCGTAACTACCAATTTTGTATTTATCTCATTTTATAATCTTACTTCATACTAATATTATAAATGCGAAAGTTTAGATGGATGGATGGATGGATGTTTGTTAGAGTGTAGCCTAAACGGCTGAACGGATTTCGATGAAATTTGGCATAGACGTAGAGGATAGTCTGGAAGAACACATAGGCTACTCAGTATTGTTTTTTAATTCCAAGCGGACGGAGTCGCGGGCGAAAGCTAGTAATTTAATAAAAATTAGAAACAAAACTGTACATTTTGTTAAAATACAGTAATTGCTATTAGCGCGGTTCTAGAAAGCAATAACAATTTCGGGCTGCGAATGTGAATACATTCACTACTTAAACTGGAATCAAATTAACTTCCAGAATAGTTTTCAGTCCATAATAATGTTTGGAATGAACTGTATGCGGTCGGTATTTCTGTAATGCTAGTTTCACACAAGGGTAGTACAGCGAGGCAGAGTAGTCAGCGCAGTAGGTCAGTTCAGTGCTACTATTCTTTCGCTCAGCGTAGTACCATTATGGTATCAGCTGCCCACTGTGTAATATTCTGCTCTTGTGTCAAACTAGCGTAACGTATTCAGCGAAGGCCATTTCACGCGCCCGCGGTCGTGACATTGCACGGGATCCAGCGATTTTATCGCACCATTAAAATAACAATTAAATAGTTCCTTTAATAATATTTTTCCATGATATTTACATATTCAACGTTCCCAAATGCCTTAGAAATATATCACAATTTATGTTTAGATTTTTCCTCGTGGTTTTTATCAAAAAGCGCATAAATGCCATACATTTTTCTGTTTAATTTGGATTGCTCTTTCAAAAATGGTCGGTTTTTCTCATCTATTACATAACTAGCTGTCACCCGTGATTCCGCCCGCGCGGAATTTAAAAAAAATCTTAATTAGTAGTCTATGTGTACACTATATGTTCTATAGTACTACTACTACAGTTATATTGTATGACTCCGCAGGCCAGTTATACTGTGCGCTGTGTGACTGGACCTTCAAATCTAAGTTAGGATGATAATTTAGGTCAAACAGTTACAGGTACAGGTACAGGTAGTCAAAATACAAGTAAACGCAGCGTCACATTTGAGTGTGAGAAGTTACAGTATCCTCAAAGAATATCACATTTGTAAATCAGGAAACAGTAAGTATTTGGTGCTAACACTAACAATACATTTAAAAACGAAACGTAATTTTTATCAACAATTATTTTTATCCTATGGGAAAATCCCTTACTGGAGGATACTTTTTGCTACAATCGAGTTTTCTCAACGATTTATTGTCTCCGTTCGGGCACGCACGCTAATACTTATTGCTGGTAATAGGTTACAGTGACCATTACGGGAGGCACTAAAACGTTTTGCGGCTGTTAAAAGTTTATTGTGTTTATCTAGTGCAGCCTTTTGTTACGTTTTATACTTTACTTTCCTTCTTTTTGTTTTATTTTTACGATATTTGAAATTTTACAATGTGTTTGTACAATTAAAGAGATTTCGAAGTAAAAAGTTCGACCAGCAAAATATTTTGACGTCAGAGAGAACAAAATGATGTTTAAAGTGACGTAAAAATTATGGTTTCCAAATATTCTATTCTTTAATATCCTCTTTCTCTCAAGATATTTTCAATATATCTGTAATTTTAAGGGGAAAATTCGTATGATTTTGGATACAAGCTATTACTACCTACAAATTATAAAACCGTAGGTATTGTACAACCTTCTTGTTGATATGTAGCAGTATCTCATTGTCTTGACATTACACACTTCACTTTGTTGTTAAAACAAACAAACAAAGATAAATTTAGATACGAGTAACATTAACATATACCACGGAAGTATCAGAGCAATATTAGATTAAATTCATTAAAATATTTGTTACTATAAGCTTAAGAGTTATTGGTACTTTTAATAATCTGAAATAAACCCTTTTTATTATATCTCAAAAGCTGGAGCTTTGCACATAAAATTCAATATCTATCACTATGAAAGCGATCAGCACGAATTTATGTTGTTTTTATAAATCAATATTTATGGTACGAAGTCGTTATTGCTATGAAAAGGCTAACGCAATTTCAAGCCGTACGTTATCGCTTCAAGTAGTTTTAACAAGCGAGATTCGAGGCACAAATATTTGTGCAGACGAGACTCGAGAGAAGCAGACGCGGAATATAACTTTGTTTCCTTTAGCTTCCTTAGATATCTGGAGTTCAGTAACACCATGTATTCGTTACCAATGTTATTTCAGTACTTCTGACCGCGTGATCTGGTGTAGGCAAAACTCAATGGATGAAAATTATCGTGTACTATGTATAGATGTAGATGTGTTTCGATTGGAAATAAAACTTCTGATAGCTTACTTGCGTGTAATAATGATTTTTATAATTTTGCTAATGAAATTAAACAACGTTAAGTGTTAACAACAACGGTTAAGTCATCATCATCATCATCATCTCCTTATCCTACTCCCGTAGGGTCGGCGCAACAGGTTTTTGTCCTCCACATAACTCTATCATACGTCATCTCAGTCATCACTCTCTTTTTGATCATGTCACCTTTTACACAATCCATCCATCTCTTTCTAGGTCTACCTCTACCGATGTACCCTTCCACAGTCATAACTAACGTTCTCCTTGTAACATGCGATTCATCCCTCCTCATAACATGCCCATACCTTGCTAACCTTTTACTCCTTACCTTCTCTACTACTGGGGCTACTCAAACTTCCTCTAATATACTCATTTCGTATCTTATCCATTCGTGTTACCCCACACATCCATCTTAACATCTTAACGGTTAAGTAAAAAAAAAAATAGTGGCGCCCCGTGGTGGTGTGAATGCACAAACGTCATCGCGCGCTGGCCAATAGCATGTCCGTATATATACATGAAGTTAGACGCGAGTGATGCGTAGACAAGATGTATGTTGATATTCCCTATCACGATTTCCGTATGGAGTCATAAAAGCCAGTCATTAAATATGGATCATTAGAAAATTATGTGAGGTCATGTTACTTGGATATTTTAATATAGGTCTTTTGATAATAAAAACGAACGACTATAAGGTATTTGTTATCATCACTATCTTGTATTACGCGATGCAAATTATGCGATAATACGGTAAAGTCGGCGCTATCATGTCTTCCTAATTAAATTTCCTTGTTCTAATCTCGGGTAAGCAAACATTTTGTAATAGTGTCGGTAACCTCGGTAACTGACGTTGTATACATTTTGTCTGTCATTATAAATGACTAGCTTTTGCACGCGACTATGTCCGGCCGAAATTAAAAAAAACTTAATAAGTAGCCTATGTATTCTTCTAGATGCTGTTCTACATATGTGTCAAGTTTCATCGAGATAGATAAGGGCTTAACCCTTATGGAGATACATAGTAACAAACATCCATCCATCCGAATTTTTACATTTATAATGCTATGAAGTATAGTGTGATTAATGTACTAAAAGCCTTTAAAAAGGTAAAAAAACGACGTTTTTAATACTCTCCACCCTTTTAAACTTAGGTACAAAACTTGTCGAGTTTTTAGTCACAGATTAAATATATTTTTACTAACAATGTGAAAAAGTAAATACGTGCTTTATACTTAAACTAGCTTTCGCCCGCGACTCCGTCCGCGTGGAATTAAAAAAAACAAAAGTGAGTAGCCTATGTGTTCTTCCAGACTATCCTCTACGTCTATGCCAAATTTCTTCGAGATTCGTTCAGCCGTTTAGGCTACAAACTCTAACAAACATCCATCCATCCATCTATCCATCCATCCATCTAAACTTTCGCATTTATAATATTAGTAAGAAGTAAGATTGTCACCGTCATTCTATCTTCAACCGGATGTCACGTCAAATATGACATACTATTTTCACAGAGTACTAAATAATTCAGAGTTTCCGGTTTAAACAATAAAATTAGTATGAAGGGTCTGAAATTAGCATGTGAGTGTATACAGGTGTCACAGGGTCGATAAGTGGTCGAGATTCGGCCAAATACCGGAAGTGATATGTAGAGCATCTTTATAGGCTAGTCGAGTGCTAACACGGGAGGGAACTACGAGAACATTAATTAATACACCGTTCAGTAAGTGGGTAAACCTGTTAATTGATAGCAATTCACACTAAGCATTCACGCTAAGCAGTAGTAGTTTAGCATTTTACCTTTTACATTTGTCAGAGAACTTCGTAGATTACTACTTATGGTATGATGCTTAACTCATCATCATCATCAGCTCACTATACGTCCCCATTGAGGATCGCAGAGCCTACCCTTGGTTAGTTAACTAGGCCTTTTTTTCCGAGGGGAATGCTTCATGCATACTGCCGTCCCCGAGGGGGCGCGGCAGTTATGTGGGATTCTCCTCTGCGAGGCATACCCACTAAACCCCTCGGTTCCTCCAACGCATTAGGTCGGGGTCACGGGCTAGTTAACTAGGCCTTAGTCAAACATGGTGGCCAACTACAGGTTGGTTGACACATTATTTGAATTTCTTCGCCGATATGTGCATGCCGCAGGTTGCATCACGATGTTTTCCTTCACAGTGAAAGTGCTTAAATACTAGTTTTAAATCTAGTTATTTTAATATTTGAATACGTTAATCTAATGTTTTGATTTCATGAATCGTGTTCGTGACTAAGGGCCTTCTCATATTTGGGGTCCTAGGGACCCCTAAAATGAGTAGACCCAAGCTCTTTAATGGGAACGTACATATAAGAGCAGACGATAATATTCATCATTATTACCAGCTCACTACGTCCCCACTTAGGGGCTCGGAGCATACTCTAAGTTACGAATGACAACATTCAAAAACTTAGAAATATCTAAAATAGTAATAAAGATAAAAGCCAAGCTTTACAATGAAATAGTAGGGAATTAGATAAGATTTTTTGCGATTTCATAGCTCCCGTCAGTCGTGTTAGGCAAAGAAATCATTCCTTCAAACTGCCGGGCCTGATTCAATACGCCCCCGGCTGAATTGTGATTGAACTTTGTAACTGTAGCAACATATTAAAAAACTTTTCGTATAAAATCATTTATAGATGCTGCAATAAAAATTATTTTTTTAATAAATAAACAATTGTTATTATGTTTATAATTATTTTGTTATATGACTAAGATGTACATAACATAATATTAAAAAACAACATAATGTTATTTGTGATTTATTAAATAATAGTTGTTGCCCGCGACTCCGTCTGCGCGGAATTGAACAAAACTTAAATAGTAGCCTATATGTTCTTCCAGACCATGTTTTACATCTGTGCCAAATATCAGCGAGACGTAAAGCCGTTCTTGAGATACGTAGTAACAAACATCCATCCGTTCATCTAAACTTTCGCATTTATAATATTACTAATATTAAAAATGTCTTACAGAGACCAAAAGCACAAATGGAAATCTTAAACAAAACTTTAGTAATAACGATATTACGAACGGATGCTTCTGGAATTAGTTTTTAAGTAGAAACCGCGAAGCTACATCATTCCATTCGAAATGATAATCATAAATTTATAAGAAGACTAGCTGTTTTTCGCGACTTCGCCCGCGTAAAATTAAAAAAAATAATAAAAATAATAGCCTATGTTACTCTCAGATAAATCACCTTTCTAACAGTGTAGGAATTTTTAAAATCGGCCCAGTAGTTTGTGAGTTATTTCAATACATACAAAAATACAAATCTTTCCTCTTTATATTAGTATAGATATATAGATAAAACCTTCTATCGAGTCTTTTATTTATTTAATCTTCATTAATCGAAGTTTAAAAATCGCAAAACTAAAAGAGAACAGTAACATAAATGATGATCAAATGCACACAATCATAAAATAAAAGAGAAAACCCACTGTCATCAAACACTTCTAAAAAGCCATTTCAATTCCCTCTGACCCTGTTCCAAATGTTTTTTGTATTTGAAGAGGCTTGAATTTTAACAAAAGACGGGTCCAAGTCACCAAGTAGGAGTTGCTACTTTTAAATTATAATACGGCCAGATCAAATGTTGGTCAGCAAATATTGAAACCATTATAGAAACTTCACTAAGCTTCATTACATTCAATTGTTTATTGAACGATTTTTAAGGAAAAAAATTAGAAATTCAAACCTGTAACGTATAAAACGGGAACATTGCTGAAGATTCCCAAGTAAATGATATGATTAAGTTGATATTTTAAAACCACTCTAACTTTTAATGAGTCCACACCTTTAGAGGTTTCCTATACTTCGTAATTACGCTAAATTGTTATCATTATCTCAGGTAACAAAGTAAAACTCATTATTATATCCTCGAGTCATTCAAGTAACGTAAACTAGCTATACAATCTATATCTATACTAACATTATAAAGAGGAAAGATTTGTATTTTTGTATGTATTGAAATAACTCAAAAACTACTGGGCCGATTTTAAAAAATCTTTCACCGTTAGAAAGGTAATTTATCTGTGAGTAACATAGGATATATATTTTTTTCACGTGGATGAAGTCGCGAGTAACAGCTAGTATTTAATATCTTTAGAGAAAGTAAATAAGATAACATCGTCTTCGACCCTCCTGACTACGAGCCCTAAATAAGTAATGGTTTTTTAACTGAACGTTACAAACGTTAAAATAGATTGTACACACGCGCCCGATGCTATCTTCAATCAGGATTAATAATTTTATAGCAGCACTGTACTTACAAACGACCATATGTGTGATTTTATCGCTTTAATGTTCATTGATGGTGCAACAAATGCATAGTAATTTTACGACCCCATTAGCTCTTACATGACAATATTATTACGGTTTACGGACACAGCTGTTGAACATATTACACGGTCTTTAATTATTAATTATTTCCATTGTTTTGTTTTCATTATTAAAATATGATAAAGCAGATGCTTTGTACTGGACGGGAAGTATTGAATTAAATCGTAATTTGTACCGCATAATTTAGAAACTATCATCTGTGAGATAGGATCTTCCTTATTTCCTGAACCGAGATTTTTTCATAGCTCAATTTTACCGATATAGTGTAGTGTTATATTCTTAATATACTTATTCAATTTAATTAACGATTATTATAATATTTAGCAAATGATACTTATAACATGACTAGCTTTCGCCCGCAACTCCGTCCGTGTGAAATTTAAAAAAAGTGAGTTGTCTATGTGTTCTTCCTGACTATCCTCTACGTCTATGCCAAATTTCATCGAGATCCGTTCAGCCGTTTAGGCTACAAACTCTAACAAACATCCATCCATCCATCTAAACTTTCGCATTTATAATATTAGTTAGTAAGATCATCGAGCAGTGTGCGCACCTCTATATATGTAAGCTCACAGGAATCAAAACGAGACTAAACAGTTGTGCGATAGTTTAGTTTCAGGTGTGCGTACGCTCTTATCGTCAGTAACTAAAAAACTTTTAGTCTTCAGAAACAAATTCAAGGCCAGACAACTTTGAAGTAGCCACAGGCTCTGGAAAAAAATACTTTTTCTTAGATCTTTTACTATTTAATTTAGACCGAGGACAAGATTATCTCTCAATCTAATGTCTCCTTCAACGACATTTAATCACTTTGAGTCCGATCTCCGTCTTTGTTGTGCTTACAACGAAACCAAATAAAGATGTCTTCATTAAATGGACGAGGAAAAAAAAACAGACCGACGAATAACTAGATTAAAATCGGCATTGAACAAGAAAGAATATCAGAGTACACTTCAGGAAATATACCGTTTCTTATTATTAACGAAAGTACAAAATAGAAATAGCTTTTACGTAAACAAAACGAAAGAATTTCGATGAAAAATATATTTTTGTAAAACTACTTTTGTTGAGTTGATCTGAATATCTTTTGGAATGGGTCTAATTGGAATTAGAAACGTTTTTGAATTCAAAACAATCTTAACATAAGTTTTACTTTTATATCTCAGGATTATTAATCATTTGGACTCTAAAACAGGTCAAATAGGATAAGTAACGTCTACGTAAGAGTTGTCGATAACATATCAGAGCTTATAAAATGTACTTTATAATAAACTAGCTGTTGCTCGCGACTTCGCCCGCGTAAAATTAAAAAAATAATACAAAATATAGCCTATGTTACTCACAGATAAATTATCTTTCTAACTGTGAAAGAATTTTTAAAATCGGCCCAGTAGTTTTTGAGTTATTTCAATACATATAAAAATACAAATCTTTCCTATTTATAATATTAGTATAGAAGTATAGATATAGATAAATCACATTTAATATACCATGTAGTTTAAAAAGCTCAGTAAATGTTAGAGATCTTTAACATGCTTCAGAACGTAAGTATGAAAATAATTCCTTCCTAATAAGGTCCTTAAAATGTCTGTATTTTGTTATTTGTTGAATTTTTACAATATATTTTTAACAAGGGGATAAGACTTGGAATACGAAGTTCTTCAACTAATTATGATAAAATGCGGAATATTGGAATGTCGAAGTCTCGCCCGAGGCGGCTTCTCAGTACTCGAGAGTTGCTACTTGTGCACGCATTGTTCAAGTAACTATTACCTACAGAAGCTTTTGAAGAATCCTTTTGTTTGTGGTGTTTTTCCCTTATTTTGATTGGTTTCTTTTTGATTCATTATTTTTCACGATTGAATTGGCTTTTCTGATTTGTTTTATTATTTAATTTAGTAATGTAACAAATATTCGCTGCAACCCAGTAGTTTCACGTACATAATAGATGGCGCCACCTGTATTTTCAAACACGATGTTGTTTTGCATGCGCCTTAGCTTAAGTGATTTTTATGTACATTACGCAAATCAGGGGATAACAAATATTGTCTTCTCAAGTTAGTTCCTACGACGCGATTCTGAGTATATTAGCTTGCTGTCTTGTGACTAATTTTACTCAGAACTTGCACAGTAGCGTAGCCGAATTAGGTTGCTTGCGGTAGTGACGGCCTAATCCGGCAGATAGCCGCTTGCTGTACTGTGACGGCTATCCGATATTGTAAGATCTAACATTTTTTGTATCTGCGTGTGGTTCCCAACCTGGGGTCCGCGCGCAGACCGAACTCATTGGTATGAAAAACCAATAAACGACTGTTTTTGCACCTTTGTTGTTTTCTTTGGCTGATTCGGCTTACGACACACCCGCTCTCTTACAATCTGGCGCCCAACGTGGGGCAGGGCGAATCAGCGCAGGACGAGTCAGCCGAGAAACAACACAAGACCAGGACGAATCAGCCGAGAAACAACAGAAGATCAGGACAATGGCACTAGTATTTATGTTGAAGTTAGGTTGCTTGCGGGATAGTGACGACCTAATTTCAGTAGATAACCGCTTGCTGGATTGTGACGGTTATACATTATTGACATTTTTGTGAGATGACACTGAATTTAGGTTGCTTGCGGGATAGTGACGACCTAATTTCAGTAGATAACCGCTTGCTGGATTGTGACGGTTATCCATAATTGTATAGTGACACAGCATTTAGGTTGCTTGCGGGATAGTGACGACCTAATGCAGTAGATAACCGCTTGCTGGATTGTGACGGGTATCCATAATTGACATTTTGTAGTGACACAGCATTTAGGTTGCTTGCGGGATAGTGACGACCTAATGCAGTAGATAACCGCTTGCTGGATTGTGACGGTTATCCATAATTGACATTTTTGTGAGATGACACTGAATTTAGGTTGCTTGCGGGATAGTGACGACCTAATTTCAGTAGATAACCGCTTGCTGGATTGTGACGGTTATCCATAATAAACATTTTCGTAAACAACCAGTAGCCAGTCAAATTGCTCCACTACAACTCTGGCGACCAACACGGGAGCTGTTCCAATCCAGGGGGAGGATGAAGACGACAACGTGAACAGAAAGATGAATCTTCCAGTTTCATCGTCGGGACGACTTCAGAAACTGAGGGGGAGATTGTAACAAATATTCGCTGCAACCCAGTAGTTTCACGTACATAATAGATGGCGCCACCTGTATTTTCAAACAACGACTCGTAAGAGTTGTCGATAGCTTATCAGAGCTTATAAATGTACTTTATATAAACTAGCTGTTGCTCGCGACTTCGCCCGCGTAAAATTAAAAAATAATACAAAATATAGCCTATGTTACTCACAGATAAATATCTTTCTAACTGTGAAAGAATTTTTAAAATCGGCCCAGTAGTTTTGAGTTATTTCAATACTATAAAAATACAAAAATACAAATCTTTCCTCTTTATAATATTAGTATAGATAAATCACATTTTATATACCATGTAGTTTAAAAAGCTCAGTAAATTTTAGATCTTTAACATGCTTCAGAACGTAAGTATGAAAATATCCTCCTAATCAGGTTTCCCCCCTTTTTTAAAATGGTCTGTATTTTAGTATTTGTTGAATTCTTACAATATATTTTTACAAGGGGATAAGACTTGGAATAAAAAAAGAAAAGTTTTCTTCAACTAATTAATGAAAATTGCGAATTTGGAATGTTCTAAGTCTCGCCCGAGGCGGCTTCTCAGTACTCGAGAGTTGCTACTTGTGCACGCATTGTTCAAGTAACTATTACCTACAGAAGCTTTTGAAGAATCCTTTTGTTTGTGGTGTTTTTCCCTTATTTTGATTGGTTTCTTTTTGATTCATTATTTTTCACGATTGAATTGGCTTTTCTGATTTGTTTTATTATTTTATTTAGTAACTATTTGTCTTGACATTGGTCTCAATTATGGTGACCGTTTTCTTTTACCTGCTATATTTTTTAATTTAAATACATCTAATTACTATTTTTTACTACACTACTGACTTAGCCTCCATTCGCGCAGGCGTTTTTCTAACGCCCGTTAAAAAAGCGTTCAAATATAGTAAATGCATTTCCAAGGATCTCTTTATACTGCAGTGCTTTTGAAAGGCGACGCTATTTTATCGTACAGTGTTGTATTTTGGTCATTGGGTGGTCGAGACAGTGATTTTAAAACGTTCGTATGAGCGAGAGCGTTTTAAAATCGCCAACGTCAGGCGTTAAAAATGCGCCCGTGCGAATGCTTCCTTAAACTACTAATGTAATTATAATGATTGATTGTTGGATTAAAGTAATAACTTAATTGAACTTCGCTCAGACGTAGAAAAATCATTACAGGAAGTTAAATAACGCTTCCAATTAAATTGTGATATAACTGTAATTTTACTGTACATTTATTGAGAGAAATGTTGAGTGGAAGGAAATTACGACAGAGATTAATATTAATCGTAAGATTCAAGCAATTTAAGAATGTTTCCTTATATTTATGAAATAATGCTTTTATTTTGAATTCGTAATTTCATTTATTACATTTGTTATTTCTGTTTTTTATCCATTTTATAAAATAAGTCGTCATTTTTTGAATGAACGGATTCATCAACTTGCCCTTATCCCGTATGGAGGGTCGGTACAGTATGTGCTGCTCTTCCATACATCTCTATCAGCCGTCATATCTGAATCCACTCCTTTCTTAAGCATATCCTCTTTCACACAATCCATCCATACTTTCTTCGGTCTTCCTCTCCCTTTGTAGCCATCCACAATGAACAAATGAACGGATTCATTCGTAAATATTATATTTAAGTTTTATATTTTTCAGAGAAATTTATGATCGAACTACTAATAAAATTCAAGGAAAGGTTTAATTCTAGAAGTTTATAACTTATTCATATAAGTTTCCGTAACCCACACCAGCCACCCACATCAATATCAGCATAACAAAAAGTAATATCATTTACATAAATAAAATATAAAAAGTTGTATGATCCATTTGTTATTGAAAAGGTCTATAATTTTCTCTTTTGTAAACCGTATCCATCACAATTGAATAAAATACGTGACCGCAAACCAGTTGCATACAAAATGTTCGTAAGCTATCTGAGTTATTGTTATTTATTTCTTTTGAAATAATACTAGCTTTTTGTCCCTGACTTATTTAAAACAGACAGAATTATTAAAACTCTCTATAAAATTTGTATAACCAATTAAGCATTAAATAGTAAACAAGATAGAAAAAATTGAATAAACAAGGTGGAACATCTACCAAACGAAAATCTAACCAACATTGTTTTTAAGAACCCGAAAATTGATCTTGAATGACAAGATTGAAACATGACATAGCCACTGGGTCCCTGACATTGAATTTTAATACGGGCCATAAATATGTATCAATAGCTTACCGAATACGTATCTAAGATCGTTAAAAGTGACTATTAAAATAATTTAAAAGAGCGTGAGTGATAAAACGATAACTTTATTTTAACTATCGGAAGTGTAGGCCATTAATAATTGTGACGTCACAGGCTGGGTTGCAATGCACTGACTTATTTGAAGCCAATTATAGCAGTAGCCTGGGGTTAATAGTGGCAGTAAAAAGTCATCAATCAATGCTTATCAGCGGATTGCGTACGACTCACTAATATAGTCACGTTATAATTGTATTTTATTTAATTATAGCTCTTCTAAGTACCTTAGTATGATAAACATACAAAAAAAATACTCGATAGAAAGAAGTCTTGAGTCTCAAAGCAATCCGGAACCAGGACTGAGTGAACGAATAAGCTACAATACGTTTTAATTCCTTTTCAAAAGTGAATATCAGAGCTACTTTATATGCATTAATAAATCACGAGACTGTCAAATATGATATATATAAATAAGCTCGAGCAAGGATAAACAATGGTCTAGCCTAGTGTTTGATAATTCAAAGCAATGAAAATAATATTAAAATCTGACTATGCCAAATACGAAACACATACCAAACTTCAGTCAAAGTTTTTTACTAGCCTTTGTACGCGTATATTGAGTTTCGCAATTTCAGTACACATTTTATTTCATCTACATTCGGCGAATGTAATTCTTACGTTGTCTAACTACACAATATTGTAAGCGAAACAGATGAATATGCTAGCAAGTTTATAAATTAATAAAAGCCACAGTTCGTTAATATTAGTTGAAATGGCGTTGATAAAGTTAACACTACATAATTCTGTCGACCATTTATCTCTCGCTGACAACTTTAACAGTGTCGGCCAAGCGAGCGTGAACCATTGCTGCTACAAGTAAATATTTTACACTTAATATTGTTCTCTATTCTCTATTCAAAGTTGAGTAAATTGGTAATGACATTCGATAAATATTTGATGACTAAAGCTCAACCAATTAAATACTGTTTTGAACTATTTACATTGTGAATAAATTTACAATTGTATAAAAAAATATTTAACTGTAATCAGATTTTACTTGGCGTTAAATTAAAGTTAGTTTAACTTAAATCTTCGTAAACAAAGCTTCGTACACGTAAGCACACGTAGCAAACAAAAGCTATATAATCAAAGCTCACTTCAACTTGGCAAGTTTCAGCGACATAGTTTTTGTTGTATTGTACGACAGAACTTGCTAAATAAATAATAAAGAGCTCTCGCTCATTTACCAAAGTCTCTAACTTTAGCTAAAGTCTCACGAATTTAAGTATACTTTAAGTTAAGGAAAGTAAGACATGCAGGGATGACAAACATTGCTTTATTGTAGTTATATAGCCGCGGCTTCACTTAACTTAGGTGAAGTCGAGGTCAAGCGCTGGTTTATTTAAGGTAAAAAAAAAAAAAATTCTAGTTAGGAATATTCAAAAACTACTAAAAAGACTTAATAAATCTCACAACTTTTTAACAACAAAAACCCTAAAAGTCTAGAAATATTCGTAACACTAAGTGGTCTTATATAATTTGAATAATAATTCTTTTGAAAACACCAAAAAGTTTTTGAGCAAAAATCTTAAAAGAAATGGAATAAACTAATTGGAGAAAACAGAGTAAATGATAATCAATGATACTGTCTATTTGGGCAGAAATTAACTGGAAGGTCTATTCACAAAGTTTGTAACTTCGAGAATGTTGTATATAATGGACTTAACGCCTTCGCTCCGATCTATTAGTGAGACAATGGTAGCTTTTGTTTCAAAAGACATTGTTTAGCAATCAATCTAATGGATATTGGAACTAATGTCAAATCGTCGGTTTTCTTTTACGCTTTTGTCTGTACCACTCAATTTTGTTAATGTTATTTAGAATCGATTGTATTTCAAACAACGAAGTATTTTGTAATGAACTTATCAATGAAATGTGTATTAAATTAAAAGATAAATGGATCTAATTTGTATCTATAGATGAGAGTTAGTTATATTTATAGTTAGTTATGGTGGAGAAGACTCATGTCGGTTGGTGCACTGAAAATGCAAACAATTTGTAATTACTTAAAAAAATTAAGGAGTAAATAAAAAATAGACAGTGTTTCAAATACATTTTAGCTTAAACACACGTCAACCTTATTATACCGTAACTCTAGTGGTGGATTTTCGACAAATTATAGCTATTGAAACATTATCATGCGTAGGCTTGCGAAATGCGACCTTAACCAATAAATTGTATAGTACTTATACCAAATCTGTATGGTGATACATATTTATAGTGAAACATATAACCTAATATCAATCAGCGGCGGTTAAAGGATTAAAACAAATGTTTAACTAAACAGTGTCTAACCATATTTATGAGGAAATACAGTAACAATATACGTTAAAACCGAGTCTTGAATTCGTACAATTCTAACGAGAAATAATATTTGCTTCAGACATTTGTAACGTGAATTTATACTTCCAAAACAAGTTAACATCGCTTATGAAATTGGAAAACAAATAAACTTTAAGTGATAATTATATTATTTGATATACAACGTGAATTAAAATAAAATATGGCGCTACACCAAATGGGAACATCTGCGGGAGATTTTACGTACATTTACAAATTAGCGGCAGCTGTGCTCTGGGCAAAGCAAATACCAGCAAATACATAAAGTGAACAGAAATATTGTATTGGTAACGTCAATAAATTGTCGTAGAAAAGGTCCTGCTGAAATTAAATTGGAAATAAGTTTGACATTTCAATTCGCGGTTAACGGGTTACCGAGGAACGTTCTATTCCGCATCCATTAAAGTTGAATGCTATTTATAAAACGTGAAATATCGTTTGAACTGAAGCGTATTTTGAAAGTTGAGCTAAAATAAAATACACGACTGAGAATTTATTTTACGGTTAGAATTCTAAACAATATTAAATTTGTCACAATATAAAATCCATATCATAATAAATTAAATAGTTTTACATAAACATATCGATGTTTGTTAAATAAATAAATAAAATAATTTATACCTTTAGAGAATACAATTGTGTAGTTTGATTTAGAGCAGTGATATCGCTTTCATTGAATAAAAAGAATAATGAAATTCTCATTATTTTCTAGGCTGGTTCAGTCTCGCCATTTTTATGATTATTTTCGTGAAACACTTTTAATAAAAGTCTATTCAGATAGAAGTTTTATTTCAGACATGTATAGGATTAAGTGGATAATTTTCTCACTCTAAATAGCGATAAAAAAATAAAGCTAAATGAAGTGATGAAAGATAAAGACATTTAAATTGTCAGATGTAGCTATATAACCCTAATGAGGTGGTCAGAATTAAATACGTAAATTGTCGTTGTTTAATTGTAGATGCTATCGAGAAGCTTAAGAAGTCAGATGTCATCAATTATTCCCAGGCTTTACTCTTGTGAGCGTCGGTGGCTCAAGGTTTTAAGCACTTGACTTGTAATCTACGAGTACAAGTCTTGAGTTCGAATCCCGCCATGTATCAATGTGATTTTTCGATTCTTTCGGTGAAGCAAAACATCGTCATGCAACTTATATCGGAGAAGAAATTCAAAGATATGTGTGAAGTCAACCAACTCGCAGTGGGCCAGCGTGGTTGACTAAGGCCTAGTCGCCTTAACTTAGGGTAGGCTCCGAGCCCCTCAGTCTACGTCCCCACGTATAGTGAGCTGGTGATGACGATGATGAAGATTACTCTTGTGTCTTCTGTTAAAATAGAAGCTGGTCAGAATATTACATTTCGGTCCAATACTTTAAACAATTTATACTTTATGAAGAGATTAAATCCTGAAATTCTGACATAATGCCACCTCCATAAGCTCTCTTGTTTCCGTACTCCAAGTCTCGGAATGATTCATATCCACAGAGTGTACAATTAACTTTACGAATGTGTTCGTGCCAAAACAAAAGGCAAAAGTTCTTTGAACATTTGTACAAACGTATGAAACGCCAAAAGAGCGATTCGGGTCGCAACAAATCAATGTCCTTCCGGTATTCTGTGATAGATAAAGTCAGACCGTTTTCAAATCACGATAACGGACTATATTGAGTTCGACGCTTCGCTATTAGTTACACCTAATAAAAAACGTCATAAATAGTGTGACATAATTTGACGGTTACTCATTGACCAGCCATCTATACTATTATAATAAAGCGTAAACACACACTTCTTTGTTGCCTAAGATGTCTGCAATTACAGCATATTTTTGAATAATTCTTTTTTTTAATAAAAAGCCCTACAGTTACGTCATGCTTTAGGCTATACATTTTCACGCCATTAAACTTAGGGGTAAATGTTTTGGATAAAAACCCTAATGTGGGAAAGAGACCATAAGTTGCTGCCAACATCAAGGAAGCAAGATTGCCAAGGTTTATCATGTCATGTCATTTTGACATTTGCAATTGACATTTTGACACATGTAAACAATAAAATAATTTTATGCTAATGAAATCGCACGGGAACAGCTAGTCTGATAATATTAGCGTAACTCCAATTACGTTCCCCTTGACTTCATGTAAAATAATGGGAAAAAACAAACAAATTAATTGTAGATATAAACTTTTATAACACTCATCTAGCCAGTATAAGACTGTTATCACTCAACTTTTAAATATCTATTTCGTAATTAGTAGCGTGAATTATACAGGAAAGCGCGTGGTAGTACACAATATCCTTGTAAAATAGCTCTCTACCATTGTTGGTAAATTGTAAACTATCGTTGATTCGTTTGCTACGTAAACAATCTCACTAATCTCTATTACAATAATGATGTAAGTTATTATGGCAACAATATGTCTTAACTAAGATTTATGGTTAAGTTACGCAATCTTCTTACATCACTTACGTTATTAGCTCATCCTAATTCAAATTTATACAAACATACACAATTTAGGCTCGTTTAAATTATAAATAGAAATATTTCGCTTGAAAATAATAACCTAAAAACATAATATTTTTAAGAATCATACTAATATTATAAATGCGAGAGTTTAAATGGATAGATGGATGTTTGTTAGAGTTTGTAGCCTAAACGGCTGAACGGATTTCTATGAAATTTGGTATAGATGTAGAGGATAGTCTGTAAGAACACATAGGCTATTCACTTTTGTTTTTTTTTAATTCCACGCGGACGGAGTTGCGGGCGAAAGGTAGTGTTACAATAACTCAAATAATATTTTTTAATCATAAAAACGTCAATAGAAAACCCATATCTAATACGATTTCGATTCTTAACATTTAGAGCAACTTGTTAATTAAAATGTGATCTCATATTTTACGTTTCAACAAATAACTTGAGTTTAAACACTCTAAATTATGCTGCACGATATTATATTAATTAATGTAATATTCACCGCAGAGCGTGCCTCATACTTAACATGAAATTTGCATTATTAAGAGAATTTCATGCATGCATTTACTACTCAGGTAATATAAAATGGGAGCTTTCTTTACACATTCATTTTTGTATACGTTTTACAGACTTACCGGAGAGATCTATGAAATAATACTAAATTTTAAACGTAGTCGTCGTCTACTATATGTGATCGGTGAGTCTCCACTGTTGGTAAACTTGTATAATAACCATTCCTCTTATGCACTTTGAAAATGACAGATACAATATAATCTAATAGCAAGGGGCCTAGTATAAAAAATTGTGAGAAAGTATGCGTAACGTCATCGATGTTTGTATGAGATTTTTCAGCGTACTATACCAATAGGAGCGGTGTATAAATCTAACATGTTTTTTTGACGTCACAAATACGTTCTCGCAAATTTTCGTGCTAGGCCGCAGGTATCGCGACATTTGGAATTAACGGTAACGTTATTTTTGTAATTATTTAATTTTGAATAATTCGTTTGCAATTATATCAATTTTAAATTAAAATATAATTAACATTTATAGCGATCTTTTTTGAGTCGTATCTAATTATTTTACTAATAGAAATTGTGCAGTTCACTTTAATTTTGTCGTTCACGAGCAACCTGAGTTTGAACAGTTGAGCCAACATTAATGAAATTGTTAATTGCAATTCCAAGTACTGATTTGCAACGAGCAATGTTGCAGAAATTTACATTAATAGACTTTTGTAACATTTCGAATTTAGCTTTGACTTATATTTTTCGATTTATTATTATTTTAACAGAAACATTAAACATTCATACAACATATATTTAAACATTTAATGAAAAAAACAAAACCGACTTCCAAACAAAATACACTAAAAACAAAATACACTAAAAACAAAATCTTCTCAAAAAAACAGTACACTAAAAAGTAACGAAATAATTTCTTGAAAATAGTAAACCTCCCTTATTGTAGCTGTTATGTCTATATTGTACAATTATTATCACTTTGATGTCGGTGTCAGCCGAGGTATATGCAGTGATATTTCTACGTAAGGTTTTCTACATTTTTACCATAACAATTGACAATTGAAAGTATAGTAACGTTTTTAGTAATGACTGACACCGACTTCAAAGTAATAATAATTGTACAATATAGACATAACAGCTACAATAAGGGAGGTTTACTATTTTCAAGAAATTATTTCGTTACTTTTTAGTGTACTGTTTTTTTGAGAAGATTTTGTTTTTAGTGTATTTTGTTTGGAAGTCGGTTTTTTTTTATTAAAAAGTTTATTTATTTCTCGATTTTTAGTGAATCTAGACATCGCAGTATGATAATCACTAGCTTTCAAACAAATAATGAGTTATCTAAATCGATTATCTAAGAAATTAAGTAAACAACTAATACATCGTTGCGATCATTCACTCATAATTCGGTGCGGCCGCGCGCCGTTGTTGCCCGTGAGTTTTAATATTTTGATAACTTCTAGAATCTTGCACAGAATTACATACTGTAAAAGGCAATTACGATCTACATATAATACTCTATCGTGAAAACATATTTATTTGGATAAGGATTCATACCAAATAAGAATAAAAGCGTTTTAAATAAAGTCGATTGCACTTATTTGACGGTTTTCTCGAAACAAACGGTTATTGTGCGACAACCTTAAGAGATAGATATATGCTATCGCAGACTTTAATTCAGCTAATTGAATGACCTACAATTCTTTCATACATCATTTTTATGTAGGTCTTATAGTTTAGGCTACGTAAGCCAAGAAAGCAAACTTTGTTACAAGTTGGTATTTTTTTCTGCGACTCGTAATTTGCTATTTATGATATCTCCTAAACTATTTATCGGAATTACACAGTTCCAAGGGTATTTATAATCTACATTAAATTCTCTTGATGATGGACACATTTATTTTGATAAGGATTCATACCGAACACGAGTAATAGCGTTGAAAGTGGGGTATAGATTTTGATCGAAATTTTAATGAAAAAAGTGGTTATTGTGCGACAACCTTAATAGATAGATATATGCTATCGCTGACTTTTATTTAGCAAATTTAAAGGGCTACAATTCTTCCATACATAATTTTTGTGTAAGTCTTATAGTTTAGGCTACGTAAGCATAGAAAGCAAAAAAGACACCAAATTTCGTCACGCAATTTTGAGCTAAACTATTTAACTACGCCGTAGTCTTTGACTCCAAAAATCAAACAAAAAAATGGGACCCACCTGCAAGCACTACCTCTCGGATAAAAAAAGAATTTTCAAAATCGGTCTACCAGGGGCGGAGTTATGCCGTAACACACATAAAAAAAAAATAAAAAAAAAAAAAAATATATGGACGAATTGAATACCTCCTTCTTTTGGGAAGTCGGTCAAATATAAGACATAATGTCAAAAAAAAACCATCGTAAATTATTCGAAAAAATCTTAAAAATAATTTGATATCGATAACGTTACAAAAGATAATCAAACTTCAATATCGTTACCTAATGACTTCTAAATTGTAACGTGCTATTGTAACAATAGGTAAAAAGCACTTAGGTAACGAAAATGTCAAATCATATTTTTCCACGTGCATTAATATAGAGGGTTTCGTGGCATGAAAGACAGGTAATTACATACACATGTTCGTATTATTCACAAAACAATAGAGTCGTGTATCTGACAGGCCATTAGGGCAGGCCCATCAAACATGACAATGGATTTGGGTGTAAGTCAGGATATAAATAATTAACATTTAAAACACGCATGTAATGACATTTTTGGTGTAATTTCCTGTACATTTTCAGATTTAATAATGTTCTCACTCTCTCTCTCTCTCTCTCTCTCACTCTCTTTCTCCGAGCCTGTATCCCATATGGGTCAGCTTTCCATGTCAATTTCCTCCAGTAACGATGTTTTTTATGATCTCTTTCTCACTCTCTCTCTTCCTAGCCTGTATCCCATATGGGTCGGCTTTCCATGTCAATTTCCTCCACTTTGCTCTGTCCACATCATAATTCGAAACTTGACACTCGCACATGTCTTTTAGCACATTTTAACAAATTCAATAAGATTTAGCTAATGACATGTTTTCGTACTTATCAAAATTAAGAACTTGTGTTACTGTCTATGTCGTTTCAGAAAAAACTGATAAATAACAGCATTTTATGCACCGCATTGCATTTTATTGTATGTGGATATGCAGTTTACCCTATCGCTAATTTTTGTTTCCTACATAAAAGGTACCTGATTCCTTTGGTAAGAAATAATGACGTTTATTATTACTGATCATAAATAAATTCAAAATTCGTACTGATTTTGAACATTTATTTTATTTACAATTTGATTAAAACACATCTTTTAGATCGTTGTCTAACACCAAGGAGCCCTAAAATGCCGCTGTCTCGCAACCTGTAGTTATCTTTACAGGATTGTATTAACATAATATTTTCTCTTAGCATATTTTTACATAAGGTTGTATAAAATTACTATTAACATTTCCATTCTACGTAACCTTTTTTATTATCAGCATGTTAATACAGTATCTGTTTCGAGAACATAAAATCTTGACCTCACAAAGCGATATCCTATTTGCAAAAGAACCACGGAAATACAATTCCGTACAAAATACGCTTACGTCGCGGTTTGAGCATTTGCATTGAGGATTTTCCTTCAATAAAATCCAACGGCTTCTTAAGCCCGGGGGAGGCAACGAGAAATTTTCGTCTCACGCTATCCCTACACCGCAAATGGAAACAGTGAGCTTGTAGCTAGGTAATAAAACCAGTCTCTTCGGAGGCCTACGTGCGATTACAAGCACTGCCACCATCTTATAAATAAATTCAGAATATGAAACTGACTTCTATGTTTATATAACTATCGTTACGACAGTCAATGATAAATATAACAGCGCGAAGTGATTGTAAATTTATTAACGATTAAAGTTACTATCAAATAATCATTTTGAGTGCTGGCAACATTTCCAATTGTTTTGAATTGGTATTGTAATTTGAGTTTTTGAGCGGGCAACCCCGAATAGATGTCATGGCGACGATCAAAGACAGACGTCAGTTGTCATTAGACGGTCTAGCGATGCACTTTGGTTGTACGCACGTGTAAAGTCAATAGGTGAATTTCTGTAAATCTTTGCAATCCGGTTATCTGGTTTCTGATATTACACGATTGTTATTTCATTATCGCCGACATACGCACGTCCACAATGGAGGATAAGTTACCGTGTCTATGAGCTACCTTCGAAATTAAGCAAGCCGCTCGTCACTCCGACTATTACAATATTAATCTAATCTTAGCCTGAAACATTTTTCGATACATGATTGTTTTTTTTTAATTACGAGTTGGCAACGTAATTAAAATATTATACTTAGGTTTTATTCAATTTTGAAATAGATTAATATTTTCGATTTCAAATAAATCAAGTGTCTACAAGAAATGTTAGGTATCGATTTCATGAACAAACTTTCAACCAAGAGAACAACAACAAGGGGGTTATCACGAATATTCGTGAGAACGAATACGTAACGTCATCGACAAAAAAAAAATAGATTTGTGCAGCGTTACCGAACGTAAAGTACACCAAATAATCTTATACAAATTTTGTCTATGAGGAATACGTCCTTCAACTGACATTCAATTAGTGAGAGATCCTCACAGACGGTTGTAGAAAAAAAAACGTTATAAGTTGCATTACAAATAACAGTCATAAATACAGAGTTGATTAAGAGATTTGAGTGAAACAAAAAGCAACGCGGCCCTAAAGGGATCCGTCAGTGCTATTAACGCTCAATGATAAATCATGTGGGCCCTAATGAACACCACACATAGCAGCTGCCTCCAATTTGGCCGAACAATTCACTCTGCACACTAAGCTGCTTACTTATTAACGAAGTTTGTGCATTTGAAACAAACTGTACATCGATTTGCATTTTAATCGGAATTATAGAACAAAAATACAAATAAAAATTACACGATTATTACTAATGTCTATGTATAATCTGATTGCTCCTATTCGCACGGGCGCTTTTATAACGCGCGTTAAAAACCGTTAAAATAGAACAAATGCATTTCCATGTATCTTTTCATATGGAAGCGTTTTTATAATGTGATGCTTTTTAACCACGCAGTATTGCATTTTGAGCGCTGCGCGAAAATAAGAGTGATTTTACAGCGTTTGTTTGAGCAAGAGTGATAAAAAGACGCCAACACAGAGCGTTAAAAAAGTGCTCGTGCGAATGGGCGCTAAAACAATAAACATACTTAAAACTTAAAATGTTAACAAAAACATAAAGAGTTTGTTTATCTTTATTACTCGGTTACCTTAAAACATAAAGCTTAAAAGCAAAAGTCACTCCAGTTAAAAAAAATGTTTTTCCTTCAAATCTACAGAAATCTATCAAAGGATTCAACCCTTTGTTGAACCAATACAGTCATGTTATTAGTATTGTGCTTTTATCTAAAAAGCTTTATATTTAAGGACATTTGTATCAATACATTTAAACAGAAATGTTTCATATGCTTTTAAATACTAAATTATTGTGAAAATAGAGTATTATAAATTACAGACCAAACAAATAATTTTAATATGAAAATTATTTGTTCTTAAAGTCTCTCAATTACATTTTCACGGTTTCACGTCGTACTAGACATTACATTTAAATTTCACTTCATAACAAGAATATTTTAATGATTTATAATACCATTTAGTGGAAACGTTTAAAATATAAACGAAACATTATCAAGATTCTAAGGGTTCTGAGAAATTAGTCTATTTAATTTACTTATTATACAAGAAAACAAAGCCTTACTTGAATAACAAGTGTATGGTCATAAGCTGTATTACGTAAAATATCTTCACGCCACGTCACTGTGTGATAAATCAAATGTGCAGGCGCCTTTATGATCTCGAGTAACGATCTCAACTCTCTTTGCTCCCTTTGCCAATTAACAACTGAAGATTGTTCTTGGCGGAGAATTTTTCAATGAGGCAATTTCTTAGTATGAAATAGTGAGTCACTTATAATGGAGGAGTGAAATATGATAAGTTCTCTGTCGTGGATTGTGAACTTAATTAAAGCTTCGGTTCATGACCTCTTCAGTAATACCTATTTATTTGACTTTGTTGTGCTTTCTGAAACTTGATTATGTCTCATTTATTACTTGTGCTCGTCTCGTCGTACTTGTCATAGCGATTTACTTATTAAATACAAAACAACGTCAATCTAACAAGACAAATATACCAAAGCTCCATCAATCTTACTTCTTACTAATATTATAAATGCGAAAGTTTAGATGAATGGATGGATAGATGTTTGTTAGAGTTTGTAGCCTAAACGGCTGAACGGATCCGATTGAAATTTAGCACATATGTAGAGCACATTCTGGAAGAACACATAGACTTGCTTTTGTTTTTTTATTCCACGCGGACGGAGTCGCGGGCGAAAGCTAGTGATGTTAAAAAAACAACAAAATAAAACGAATTGATTCATCATAATTTTCACAGTAACGTAAGGCCAACTAGTTTTTTTTATTATTTCAAAAATAGAGTTACATACATCGGTAGTGACAGTCAATTTTTATTATGACACTAGCTTTCGCCCGCAACTTCGTTGGCGTGGAATTAAAAAAAAAGTACCCTATGTGTTCTTCCAGAATATCCTCTACATTTATACCAAATTTCATAGAAATCCGTTCAGCCGTTTAGGCTACAAACTCTAAGAAACATCCATCCATCTAAACTTTCGCATTTATAATATTAGTATGATTTAACTCCTTAACAAATTACAATTGATATCGATGTCAGTAATGGTATGCAACAACCAGAGTTCAAGTAATAGTTGTCATAACATAGCTAAAGTCTCATGTCACAGAGGTTCAATTAGCTGTCGCCGATGCTTAACAACGCGTCTACGATAACAGATATCTTCAATTACTGAGAAGCTTCCGTGTACTGTTGTCATCAGATATTAAAATCAAGCATCTAAATGATATTATCCGTTTATAATATTACCATGTAACAGATGATGTAGAAAGCAAGAGAAATAGCAAATACAACTGGAAATTCTTATTCTCTGCCTACCCTTCTGTTATCATGAGTAATGTGTTAAATCTAATACGTTTTCTTAAGAGTATGGTACCGAATATGAGAATCATTTCGATTCAGATATAACTGTGATGACAATTTTAATATGAATCTATTTAATATAGCTTTTGTTTGCGGCTCCGTCCACGTGGAACTAAAAAAAATCCAAAGTAAGTAACTTGTGTTCTTCCAGACTATGCTCTACATCTATGCCAAATTTCAACAAGACCCGTTCAGCCGTTTAAGAGGTAAACTATAACAAACATCCACCCATCCATCTAAACTTTCGCATTCATGATATTAGGAAGATGTAAAGAATGAGAACTCCTAAATCTAAATATATTCAGTGCACTCATCCAGTCATGTTTAATTCCTAAAAAGGTTAATAAAGCATCTTATAAGCCAATGCTCACATAAGTTACAATAAGGTCTAAGCCAGTTATAAAGCAAATAATTTCTCGCTCCTTAATTTATCTAGACAGAGCTAATTTGTGGTTGACAAATGAGTTCTGTCTGTAACGTAATTGGTCTGTTAACTATTAGTAAGACGCGGAATAATTTATTTGGCTGTATTTTCCTTTCCTCTTATATTTTTATAGTTCAATACAGGAATATAAAACTACTACAAATATTTTTTTAAAGCAATCAAAATAAAACTCCTTTAATTTTAAAAGTTTTTGCTCAGTTAATATTAACAAATGTACTATTTTTATACACTTATTTTTAGAGTTCAATCAGATATTTATTTTTAATTTCTGTAGTACTTTTTTACAATCGTAGTTAAAATCACAATTTAGAAAGTATTTATTTAAAAACTAGCTGTTGCTCGTGACTTCGTCCTCATGGAATGTAGCCTATGTTACTCGGTGATGACGTAGCTTTGTAACGGTGAAAAAATTTTTGAAATCTGCCCAGTAGTTTTTGGGTTATTCCAATACATACAAAAATACCAATCTTTCCTCTTTACAATCTTAGTATAGACTAGCTGTTGCTCGCGACTTCGCCCGCGTGAAATTAAAAAATATAGCCTATGTTACTCACAGATAAATTACCTTTCTAACGGTGAAAGAATTTTTAAAATCGGCCCAATAGTTTTTGAGTTATTTCAATACATACAAAAATACATAAATACGGAAAGATTTGTATTATTACAAATCTTTCCTCTTTATAATATTAGTATAGATTATAGAAGTATAGATATAGAGTAATGAAAGGAAGATAGAGCACAGTTAATTTAAAATAACAGATATCTTTCTAAATTAATTATTTTATCTACCAAGTTTAAAGTTAAATTTAGCAATAGGCAAGTAAAATGTAAATCAATGCACATGGCCTAGTTCCCAGTTCCTCGAAAATCAGTCATAAGTAATGACTATGACTTGAACCAATTACTTGTAGCTCTACGTCTCGAACGTGCCATGTTGTGCATGTCAACACGCGAAGTCTAGATTGCGTCGTTTCAACAAACTAATACTATTGACAACTTTAGACGTAATCTCTAAGACTAATGGCCGGTTTCCCAGGTACGTTTAACCATTCGTTTGTGTTTTTCGTTCCATAAATTTATGAAATGCGTCTCCGAACTACGTAACTTGAGTTTTGCTCTGGTGAAAATTAGTTCAGTCTAACACTAATTAAACGCTTGGTATTGACGAAATAAGTGGGAACTTCAGAAACCCAGCATTATCTTTAATATTAACCATGTTTATTTAAAACCATCGAGTCACAAAGCCCCTAGAAGTTTATGCGTAATGTTACAAGAATCAAGGTCCGGGATTCTTTTGGGGTAGAAAATTAGGGTGACCATAATAGTCTAGCAAACTTAAGGAAAATGGTCGAGTTTGCTATCATTCTATTAAGTAACTGCAAAGTTCAATGCTAAGGGACATCGACGTTCATTACTCAATGTTCAATTCGTGAAACTATTTAAAGTCGTGTGATTGCTTTGGTACAATTAGTATACAGAGGGTTACCACGAATATTTGTGAGAACGACTTCTTAACGTGAACGACAAAATTTCGATTACGTTAATTACTAGTTAATAAAAACACTAAGAAGTATCATACAAATTTTGTTAATGGAATTACAGATACGTTTTCGCAACTGTCACGCAAATATTCGTGATAGACCTTCTGTGTGTTTTTATAGTAAGGGGCAAACGAGCATCGGATCTCTTAATACTATATGATCCGACAGCCATGGAGATTCGCAACGCCAAAGCAACCGCAAATGCGTTGCCGGCCTTCAAGGTAGTACGCTCTTTTCTTGAAGGTGTCTAAGCTGTCGATAATGATATTCCGCTTATGCTCGCCACTGTTGAACTGCCGCGACCCCCGATATTAAGTGATACTACATTTAAAAGAGTGCAGGTACATATCCAGCCTTTGATGCTGGAACACTCTCGTATCAAGAGCCCCTAAGCAGCACTTCAGATATACGACTACCGCAGATTTTCTAATCGCGCTTAACCTTCTTGTCTTTAGGTCAATTAATTCTATGAGACAACGTAAATAAAAATATGTTATGTCGCTTGATTTACTGTCCCACCTCGTTAGCTGGTTACTAAGGCAATCCCTTAGGGATGGTTCCACTGCCATTGGGTCGATTGATCCGTAGACCGGTCTACCAAACGGGAAACACCCTTAGTGAAGTAAGTTAATTAAAAAGTAACCCTTAGTGAAATTTACTAATAAAATCTACATGGATTTGTGTGTCTATGTGGATTTGCATAAAATTGTCGAGTTCAATGGAACTATATCACATAAAAAGAAGCAATGAAACATGAACGGTGTTACGTTTTGTTGTCTGAATTAATTCTCAATTAGTATTCAAAGTGTTGCATTTTGAGAACACTTGGTTCACTTTGTAAACAATGTGCGTCAGCCGATAAAGCGAGGCGCGGCAGTAACGTATTGAACAATGGGAGGCACCTTTACTTATTTTTATTTTATTTCTTGCATTCATATGTAGGCAGTGTAAGCCTGACCGATTTTATAACAACGCTTTCAATGTTATTGTTCAATGGTTTCTAAGTGTCTTTCAATTGAAAGTTTTACAGAAAACATTATATTGATAATTAAAAAAAATAACGAAATTTTCTAAACAATAATAATCAACCAATTTTAGTTTCGCGCTAACAAGTAAATAACTGTTGCATATTATAAACGAGTATGACAGATGTACTTAAAACAAAAATTTGCATTTATATAGAACGAGGTGCATAAATAAAACAAAATTGTACGACTGCGTGCCGCCAATTATGCCTCAATTACGCGGATATCCGGAGCAAGAATTAAGTCCATTACTTTGTTAGAATGAATTAGTACACGTTCCGATCATTCTCTTTTAGAAATTATTACTCGGAAAATACGGAAATATGTAAAATGCAATTTTCTGACTTCCTTATTGTAATGAGCCGAATTCGAAAATATGATTATTTTAAACTTCAGTTTTTGTCACCCTTTTAAAACAACACAACTAAAATTTCATTTACTTACTACTCGTTACAATTAATTTTATTTACTAAAGAAAATAAACAGTAACAAAATACAAGACATTCTCATCGTCTAGTTCATTAACTTTAATAGAATAATATACTTTGGTAATTCATCAAATTTTTCGAAGACACGCTCGCCTTAGGCAACTGAATTACTCGCCATTTTATGGATACAGCCTAGTTTACGTAAATGTCTCTGAAGACTATCACTCCCGCTTCAATATCGCACCCGTGGGAACGCAGGGAGGAGGTGACATTCACATTTTTGTAAGCCAAGTGGGAAATTTCACGATGTTAATAATTCATGAAGATGTCGATACGGATAGGATGCATTATGACGTAACAACATCTATATCTATATCTATACTAATATTATAGAGGAAAAATTTGTATTTTTGTTATTGAAATAACTCAAAAACTGCTGGGCCGATTTTAACGATCCTTTCACAATTGCCAACATCAAGGAATCAAGGTTGCCATGGTTTGACATCATGTCATGTCATTTTGACATTTGCAATTGATAATTTGACAAATGTAAATAATAAAATGATTTTTTTATAATTTCATGCGGATGAAGTCGCATGGGAACAGCTAGTCTATAATAAAAATAGTCTGATTTTAATTATCCAGTTCGCTTAAGAGCGGTCGTTAACGTGATCGTTTATTAGGCGACCGTTTCTTTAAGTTTCCCTTTGCCAGAACTTTCAATTGTAGCAATTAAGGGCCTTTTATCTAACTTTAAACATTACTTGAGTGCACCTTAAACTTGTTTTCAAGTCACTAACCCGTGTACGATGTTTCCGCTCACTGATTTGTTAAATAAACGGAATCATTCTTTCTGTTAAACGAATGCTTTTGAAATTATAATTATTTTATGATTTACTAGCTTTCTCCCGAGTGGAATTAAAAAAAAAGTAGCCTATTTGTTATTCCAGACTATCCTCTTAGTATCTATTAAATTTCATCAAGATCCTTTCAGCAGTTTAGACTACAAACTCAAACAAACATCCATTCATCCATCTAAACTTTCGCATATATATTAGAAAGATTTAAAAAAAATCATAATTTCCAGCTGCATTTATAGTACTGTGAAACAACTAAGATAATTTGCTGACTATTACGACGGGAACTTACTAATAAAAGTAAAAAAAAAATTAAGTAGGTATATATATTTAAACAAATGAAATAAAACATTCTCATTAACGTTAAAAAGACTAGATTTCAGTTATGAATAAAAACAGTATACAACATTATGGGTCCGTATAAAAAAATTTTCATTTTCCATTTTATCAGAATGAGCCACGAAATAACAATAGAATCACATTTCCTCTTACAATGGAAATCCATGAAACAAAAACTATATCTGAATACCACGAATTTACAATATATTTTACACTTATACTTTACTATATTGAAATTGAAGTGGATTAACGTATATTTGAAACTTGCTGCAACATAAAATACTTGCTGTTTCACGCGACTTCGTCCGCGCGAAATTAAAGACTAATAAAAAATATAACCTATGTTACTCACTGATAACGTAGCTTTTTGGTGATTTTTCTTAAATTGGCTTAGTAGTTTTTGAGTTATTCCAATACATATGAAAATACACATCTTTTCTCTTTATAATTTTAGTATAGATTTTGAGTCCCAAACATTCTTGGAAACATTATAGACAACTACTAGTAAAAAAATGTATCAATACATTATCAGTATGCTTCAATAATTTAAAGGCACATTCACAAGAAATACAAATGCGCGGCAAGGTGAAAGTTCAAATTGTTCAATTCATCGGCGCACCTTTACCTCTGATATAATACTTTTAACCCGTTATTCAAGTCTGAAGATGCCCTGATGCTATTGAGCCCACTCAGAATTGTTTGATTGCTTCGATTGTAGCTTGTATTATCTATTGTTACATTTTCAATTTAACATTTAAACGGTAAATACAATTTTCATCGTTACATGCGATTATTACTCGAGGCCCAATCAGAACGACTCAAGCTTGAGTCTATTACACGGCGTTAATATATATCTATCTATCTATTTCCAATTCTATATCTATCTATACATATAATAAAATTGGAATGTCTGTTTGTAATATCAAAAGAAAAATTTCAGATTTCGGGAAGATGATGATGTATTTAATTTTTTTTTGTTTGTCTGTCTGTCTGTCTGTCTGTCTGTTCGCAAGCCGCGTTTGTTCCGGGTAATCTCCGAAACGGCTAGGCCGATTTCGACCGGACTTTCACTGAAGGGTAGCTGACATAGACGGCCATATTATAGGCTACTTCTTTTTTCTATTCCGCGCTGTCAAAATGGCGACCCGACCGCTATCTCTGGGACGGGTAGACCGATTTGGACGACTTTGACTGGAAGGTAGCTGTTAAAAGGTAGATGCACACGGGATTGTTCTGCGCTAATAAAGTTTGCGAGCGCCAGCTCGTTATTAATATAATTGATGTGTACCAGCAATTATACGATATTATAATTAGTTACCAGCAAGTCAAACAGTTAAACGAGACACGCTTTTTCATGTTAATGACTTCGGACTCTAAGAGCACTATCACACTGCCCTTAATCGGATTTGTCCATTTAATTTGAATTTTATTTTCTTGTCTAAATTTGGGTTATAATAAGAATTTATCTATGTATTTATTGGATTAGAAAGGTATCTTTGAATACAAGACTGTTAACTTTAGTATATTTTTAACATCTATTCCAATTTTTTTGATCCGGTATAAGTTTTGACATTTTACTTTTGAATTTTATACATATTTTGTAATGTAGAGTATAAGTTTAGCTTATTTAATGATTGTATTATATTAAAATGTCTGTTACTATATCTGAACGAGTTACTTTTTTTTTATTCAACAGAATAGATGTCAAAACAAGTATCCTAGCGAATTCATGCAAAATAATGTTGCTATTTAGTACTAACCACAAAACATGAAAAGAAAAACAAAAAGTTACAAAATGTTAATATTTATCAAAATGGTCTGTCGCTCGTGTGTGGTGGCTTTTTCTCCGTCAGTCACGTATCGGAATTAGCGCTCGTCACGCAGTTGAGTACAGTCGGCTGCGCACGGCAATTTGCATGAATATTTAAACAAATGCAACAGATATTTAAAGAATTTAGCTTCGTCTCGAAGGTATTGTCATAAGAATACAAATATACACCTGACGTATGGCCAAACACTGAAACGACATTTATATCTTACTGATATTATAAATGGGACAGTTTAGATGGATGTTTGATACAGTTTGTAGCATAAATGGCTAAACGGATCTCGATGAAATTTGTCATAGACGTAGAAGATAGTTTGGAAGAACACATAGGCTACTTGCTTTTGTTTTTTTTTTAATTCCACGCGGACGGAGTCTCGGGCGAAAGCTAGTAATACATAAGTTTAAAGAAGTGAAATAGACGTAGATCAACAATAGTAACACAACTCAAGCTCGTGACCCAAAGGGATAGGTAGAGACGACGGTCTTCCATTCAATGTTAGTAAAGAAATATTAAGAAAATAAATTATAATGTCCATAAAGATATAGGTAATGAACCTCAAAGCATAAAGAGACAAAGTGATAACAGTATTTTTTTATATGTTCCAAAAAAATACCAAATGAAAGTAATGTTCCAATCGTATTGATTAAGGAGGCGTTGCTCGATCCGATCGTACATTCGAAGTCTTAGTGAAAAATGGGTTTAAGATTAAAAAAAAGTGTTTTGTGATAATTGACTCAAGAATATTGATGTGAGAAAGTACAATTTAAATACATAACGGGAAGGAATGCATCAAAGATATTACAAGCAAAAAAAATTATATTCTCATGTGTTAAAAGCAACGGGTTACATTAATGATACTGATATCTAAAATTCTATTTAGTATATGTAAATAAAGACTGTTAGAATTATATTTTTTTCATCACTTAAGACGATCAAAATTTTTCCGAACGGAATGAGTGCAATGGTATAAAAATCGCGAAAAACGTCGGCTGGCGTGTTTATGTTTATTTATTACTAGCTGTTGCCCGCGACTGCGTCCGCGTGGAATTAGAAAAAAACAAAAGTGAGTAGACTATCCTCTACATCTGTACCAAATTTCATCGAAATCCGTTCAGCCGTTTAGGCTACAAACTCTAACAAACATCCATCTATCCATCCATCTAAACTTTCGCATTTATAATATTAGTATGATTAGTATGATTTTTATTTGTATGGCTGATAGAGACCAGTTCGTTGTGTCTAGACTATACTAGATTATGCTGATATCTATGCATTTAATTTACGTAATACTTCGATTCCCTCTCACTATTATCAGTTTGCTGGTTAATCGAGATAACAAGTAAATGAAAGAAGGAAAAGATAAAATTGCAGTAAATGGCAACAGTTTTATCATTCATGAGATTAAATAAATTAGTACAACGTCAGTGTCGTAACAAAGTTCTGGAATTTTGTATACATATTTTTTTGGTTTTTGCTATTAAAATGTATTATCGTGAAATTACACCACCATAACACTTTTATTAAAACACAAGCTTTTGCTCGCGACACCGTCCGCGTGGCGATAAAACAAAAATTAATAGCCTATGTGTTCTTCCAGACTATGCTCTACATCTATGCCAAATTTCATTAAGTTCCTTTCAGCCGTTTAGTTGACAAACTAACAAACTTTTTTTTATAGGTATACAATACGGTGGCAAACGAGCAAGTGGCCACCTAAATCCGCCGAAATGGCGAAGCGACCGCTGCCCATAGACATCCGCAGTTGCAGATGCGTTGCCTACCCTAAATCGACGGAGGAGGAAACGCACATAAAGAGGATATTTGTTCTTCCTATGCGTCTCCTCCAACGTTAAATCCACTTTCCCATCCAATGGAACGGGAAAGGGACTACAATTGGGCATACATCCATCCGTGTAAACTTTCGCATTTATAATATTAATAAGATATAGATGTCTCTGTTTTATTTCAAAGAGACTAAAAGGCACTACATGTTTTTATTCAAGTAATTTTACAGTGAAACAGTTTCACTGTAAAATTAGTAATTACTAGTAACAAGTAATTTTACAGTTTCACTGTAAAATAGTTAAACTGTTAGATAGAAAAAAGCTTGTAACAATAAACAATTATTAAACGCTTAGCATAAAAATATGATTACAGAAATTAATATATCAACTCAATTAATAATATGGGAAACACATCTGGAGCAACGGAAAGCCGCTGTCCAACCCATTTCAACGATTCGGTGATGGATTGGCAGCCCTGACTTTTGTTCCGCACTCACTAATTAATCTCGACCGCGACTAGGCGAAAGCAAACTGTTGAAATTAATTAATTATTTTGGAATCGACTATAAGCGTAAGACAGCGGTTCAGATGATTTAATGAATAACTCCGGAGCAATATCTGTCAACAGAGTCAAGTACACGGCCTTCGTTTAATTACAAATACGATGAATTAGTAATATGCACACGGGAAATGTATTGCCTTCTAAAATACAAGACGCATTTAGCTTAAGAGCGGGCGTACACCATTGACTAAACTATCGCATAATTGTTGTGCGATTGTCGATTGTTTCGCAGCCAATTCAACTGTTTAGTTGCACAACTAAAAATCGAGTAGTGTGCGCACCTGAAGCGAGACTAAACAGTTGTGCGATAGTTTAGTTTCAGGTGTGCGCACGCTCTTATTGTCATAGAATAAGCAATCAAGTCGACATTTGATCAAATGGTTTTGGCGATTATTTTTTGTTTGTTAAGACGGATCTAGTTAATTACCACAGTTTTCATTAATGACACGACATGTGCTCTTTTATGTGTCTTTTTTATCTTAGGTACTTATATGTGCATGATACTGTGACAATCGAAATAAAATATATAATTTCGTCTTTAGTGCATAAATTATAATTTCAAATTATATGAACGATAATGGTTGAATTAATGGACACTTAACGATTTCTTATTGACAAATTATAATGGAAATTCCTTATTAATGATAAAAGGTTTGTGCCTTCGAGTGGGACGTCGAGAGACAATTATTATTCATATTGTAATTTATGTTATAACGGTGGAAGGGATGACACGGATGAGACTCTATTAACGATTTTGATTTGAAATCCTGCTAGTTTATTTAAATGACATCCCATTTCAATAGTTACATTATACGTACTGTGTCATTTGAAAGATTATAGGTTAAACATTTTTTTTTTAAATAAAAGAATTATCCATTCCAAGCATAGCTTTTGAATGATCGCTACGTTTGAAACAAATTATGCCGTAACACACATAAAAAAACATACAGACGAATTGAGTACCTCCTTCTTTTGGGAAGTCGGTCAACAAAAAGGTAATTTTTGCCACGTCAGCCTTTAAAGTAACAAACAGTCCTTCTTTCTATTTTTAAACTAGCTATTCGCGTGCGCATTCATCCGCGTGAAATTATAAAAACTTTATTTTATAGTTTACATTTGACAAATTATAATAGCAAATGTCAAAATGACATGACATGACAAACCTTAGTAATCTTTCTTTCTTGATGTTGGCAGCAAATTATGGTCTCTTTCCCACATTATGGTTTTTATCCAAAATATTTACCACCTAAGTTTAATGGCGTGAAAATATATAGCCTAAAGCGTGACGTAAGTGTAGGGCTTTTTATTAAAAAAAGAATTATTCAAAAATATGCTGTAATTGCTGACATCTTAGGCAACAAAGAAGTGTGTGTTTACGCTTTATTATAATAGTATAGATAGTATAGATTACATTTTACAAACAATGATACAATTAGAAAAAATCCATATCTCATTATCATTACAAGTATTCCCTTAGAAAGAAAATTGAACACGAGTTTTTGTTAATATATGCTTCAAACATTGTATTACGGCATTATTGAAATGTGTGCATTGGTCGATGCGTTGCTCAATTCTCTTAGAGCTTAGAGTAAGTATCCATTGCATCAAGTCTTACGTAAGATATTAAGTAAGTACATTGATGCGTATGCCCACGACCTGTTACATGTTAATCGTGGAAATGTATACCTTAATACTTCTTTTAACTCCATGGCAGAAGGTGGAAAATGGTCTACTTAATTTCCCTCTACCTATGTTACGGTAGTCTCCTTTATGTAATCTTACTAAATATATTATATATAAAAATAAGAAATTAAAGATATATGAATAATTATTAATGCTTAACATCTCAAGAAGCTCTCGCTAGACAGTTGGATTAAGGTCCCGATTCAAAAGGCAGTTATTTTAGAAACCGCACGCATAGTGAGGAGGTTCCTGTCTCTGCAGCACTGACCACTGGTTGCTTGAGTCATCGGATTCCGCAACCGGTGGTGGTCTATTTTTAATTTCCCTCTACCTATGTTACGGTAGTCTCCTTTATGTAATCTTACTAAATATATTATATATAAAAATAAGAAATAAAGATATATGAGATATTATTAATGCGAATGTTTGGCTGGATGGATGTTTGTTAGTTTGTAGCCTAAACTGCTAAACCGATTTTGATATGGCATAGATGTAGAGGATACTCTGGAAGAACACATATGCTTCATTCTTTTGTTTTTTTTATTCCACTCGGACAGAGTCTCGAGCGAATGATAGTAAATCTTAATTATTAAACCTTCTTTTAACCAACTCACCTAACAGATAAAATCGCAGTAAATATATCCTTTATTCACTTTGAGATAGTTTTCAATCAGGATCTTTTTCATCGCGTTTATTTAGCTTTCATACATACTAATGAATATAAGCTAATTAAATGACGACCTGAACTCTTTTTAAATTAGACTATACAAGATTGGCACAATTCACGATTCCGGTAGGAATTCGACCTCGAAAATTAAATAAATTGCCACTGCGAATTTAAATTGTTGAGAATTTGAACGCTACAAATTCGACGAATTAACGCTTAGACGTTATTAACAATTGTCAAGTGAAACAACAATGTCGAACATTAATTTGAAGTATTCGGGAGCGATGACACGATAAATTTAATAGAAAGAGATGACCTCGGTATTGAATATTAGACTACAGTGTAGCTATTACTAGACAGAATACATAGATAAAATAATTATGCAAATATGTTTATTACCAAATTTTCACACGCTTGAATAGCAAATGATTAATTTAATGCAATTGAATTTATTAGAGGTTATGAGAACTTTGACAGCTAAGGGAATTAGGATCACACCTTGACATTTATACAAGGAACTCCATTCCTCCTGGGAATACGCCCACGTAACATTTTCTATTGCTTATAAATGAATTCCTTGCACGAACACTAATTCAGTGTTTAACATACGCTTGATAAGCTGCTAGTAACTTACGTAAGGTCCGCAGTGACTCACGTTCAGTCAAGTTATTCATAGGACTATCGAACACTAATAAAACTCCAATATTCGTATCAATTAAGGCTCTCTTCAGACTAACGTTTACGAGAATGATCTGAATTGCAAATTGTCAACGTATTTTCGCTGTTCTCGTTGTGGAACGATGTAATTGGAATTTCGACTGTTTTTATCAAACGTGACATAGTTCTCTATTTATTTGGCTTTAAAAAGCTTGATGTTGTACTTGAAATATTTTAATTACTATTAATTCAATATTCTAGTACAATAAATTTAATTAATTTTGTAACTCTAACCTCAAAATTCTTTCATTTTTTTTTTAAATCCGCATCACAAAGTCAGTATTTCAACAATTGAGGTAAAAATGTATTAAAAATAGCATATTTTCTATTTTAGGTGCCTTTGGTGGATTATATTCTTCAGTTCGACGACTTCAGCCAACGAAGGACTATTTGGATCGAAATTTCCAAACGGTAAGAACGTCTTATTAATTTATCCTTCACTTCGAAATATTATTAAAACAAATAGCAATTATCTAAAAGGTGCTATGATATTAAAAGCTTAAATTATATTTAAGGAACTTCATTTAGAATTATGCCTATTGTAAAAAATATAATATATTGTAGAAAAAAAAATATACAGACGAATTGAGTACCTCCTTCTTTTGGGAAGTCGGTCAAAAAGAAGTATAAATTCCCAAAGTCAAGAATAAGCGCCTGAAGGAAAATAATACTAAAATTACAATTCCACAAGATTGCTATTGTTACGTATACAAATGTAAATACCTGATTCTCAACTATTGAAACGACGGACGCGTAGTCTTTTATATTGCAACATTCGACTATTCTCAATTTTAGATACTAACGTTGTGTAATAGATGCAAATATCTTAATAGTGCATCCTACACTCCTATAATTGTGACACTCTCGCATCCATTACACAAAGTAGGGTGGGAACAGTATAGTTTATGTATGCAGCATGCTTTTCTAATAGGTTTATTGTGAGGATGACATCTGTTGTTAATTGCGAGGTTTAACCATGTATAGCTTTATTGTATCCTAAATATTTATGACAATAAAATTATTAACGACTGATGTTGGGTATTTTATATAAAAGGTTATAAAATACTGACTAAGATTTAGAATATAGTTTGAATAGTCCTAGTGTATTTCCTTAAATTAGTATTTATATCTAATAAATAACAAGGCTTCTTTTACAAAAGTTTTCTTTAACCATAGCAGTTAAACGCAACAAATTATGGATCAAACCTAACAGAACTATTTTAAAGTATGTAGATTCAATTTTAAACAACGGTATCTACCTTAGTTGATGATAATGAAATGTTAAATAAAGAAAAGATGTTCTTAAGAATTAAGTTAAAGTATTCATATATTCATTCATTAATTTAAAACTTCTAAAAGGATAATGAATATGAAGCTGTGAATATTTAAATTTAAATTAACTGAATATGCAAGAAATTTAAACTATTCTCTCTTAATTCCAGATATACCTGAATACGATTTGCTACGAGCTATCGGCGTTCCTTTTAGTAATCCGAAGACGCAGTACTTCGATGAGGGTCTTGACGGATTTCCTGCATACGGCCTCAAACCCGGTTCAGATATCAAGTCGCCGTATCGACTTTTCATGCCCGAAAAGTTGTATTCCGAATTCTCGATAACAGCAACCGTTCGACCGGCCAACAAAGATGGCGGCTTCCTCTTTTCCGTCGTTAACCCTTTAGAAACTGTCGTACAACTTGGCGTTCAACTAATACCGTCAGGTCCCGGACTGACTAATATATCTTTACTATACACAGATGCGAATGTGTACGCTTTGTCACAGACTATAGCGTCATTTGTAGTACCATCGTTCGCAAAGAAATGGAGTAGGTTCGGTATGAAAGTGACCACAGATAATGTAACTTTGTTTTTAAATTGCCACGAGTTTGACACATTGGCGGTAAAGAGGAGCCCGCTAGAATTGGTTTTCGATTCCGCGTCGACTTTGTATGTCGGACAGGCGGGGCCTTTGATCCGGGGAGCTTTTCATGTAAGTACATACTTTCATTGTTTGTGGTATTTTAATACTTTTATTTAATTCAAACATTTTAGTTCAAATTGTGTTAAAACGTAATAGATATTTAATAATGTAAAGTAATTGAAATATTGCTCTTGTAGATCAAATAAGAAATTATTTAAAAATATCTCAACTCTATATTACGTAAATATATTATTATAATAAATAAATATATTTCTTACATTAAAAGGATATCTTATAACGTTAAATTAAATATTTTCGAAGACAACTGGCAATTTATCGATCTCATTTTTATAGTATTTTTTTTGTATTTTCTATATTTAAATTATACACGTGTACAATTTAATTACGGTTATATTCGTATTAATAACGAATATTGATTGCTAGATATCGGTTACAAACATCGTTAAACAAAGTTATCTGTCCCGGAAAGTTCTCAGTACGTTCTATCGCTTAGTTGGTAACATTAAACTGTCATTTGATATAAACATTTGCTTTATTTTCTACTAATACACTAGAGACAGGCATATCTAGCACATGATATAATCAATTATACAATTAATGACATAAATAAAACCGAATACACTTTGCAAATGTTATCTGCAATATAGACTTAAATAGCGATCATTGTATCTTTTTGGTTTGATGCGTAAGCCACGATTTTACACGAAAATATTAGTTATACAGGCTAATAATTCTCAATAAGTAAAACGTTTGTATTTTTTATTCGTAATTAAACCAAATCAAAAACAACTTCGATCAGCGCCATCTACCGCCAATTAAATAGAAAAGCAATTTTAACCATACCAGCGTACATACATAACATTCAAATCAAAACGTGAACAAACAGAAGAAAATGTGCATGACAGGGATATATGCAATGAACTTTCGTACATGAATAAATAAAACCTAACCCGAAAACAAATGTACAACCCCATTTGTGAAGCGTTACGGCACACCATTAAATAATTCGTTGCATAACAAACTAGCGAACTGCTAACCAGAACAAAGACACCATCAATCATAGGGGCGTTTGTGTTACAAATATTCCTTTATTTCCGTCCCATTGTACTGTTCGCATAAGCCCACTTTCCACTTGTTTCTAACATTAATGTTAACACAAGAAGACATTTGTCCTGATGTATTTATTACGAGGGAAAATGTTCTCCTAATCGAATTGCTTTTAATTATACGAGTATGTTGATATTTACATCGGATAGTTCATTTGTTTATTTTTTCACGGATTGACGAAATGAATGATAGAGAGGACGATGTCGTTATTTAATCAATAAAATTAACTAAGGTATGTATCAAGATCTTTAGATCCTTAAATATTTTAAAGGTTAATGATCAGTCGTTACACGGAGACCTAGCGGTATACAATTTACTTATACTTTGGTATGAAATTACAAATAAAAAAAAAAACCGTTTCCTTAAAACAATAAAAGCACAAAGTTACACTCGAGTAATGCCAATTTCGCAAATAACAAAAGAATACGAATAAGCAACACATGAATTCCTTGTCTTTAATCCAATGTAAACGCGTTGTTATAAAGGGTGTCAGCCGAGGCGTACGATTTAGGCTCATTCCCTTTGTACACAAAGCCCTTTTTGGTGAGAAATAAACAGAATCTAGCTTCGTAAATCCGATTAACAAAACATATGAATCCTTACAAAGCTTAGAGAGAAACAATGGTACTTATTTATGAAATTTCTAGAATATAATTATGTAAAAAAGCTGTTGCCCGAGACTTCGTCTGTGCAATATTAAGATAAAAAAGTAGCCTATAATATGCCCGTCTATGTCAGCTACCCTTCAGTGAAAGTCCTTTAAAAAAATTCAGAGTTAACTCTATTGAATCTTATATCACCTTTTAAAATCAATTCAAGCGGAAAGTTTGAGTAGCATTTCACGTTTGCCATACACGTACCGCAGTTTGCAGTCGATGGTAAAGTTACTGCCAATCGTATGCCAGTTTTAGTGCTGTTGATACTAACTGCTGAATAGTGATTCGTGTATAACGCCCTTATTCCTGAAGATTGGAAAATCTGAGTTGAAAACAAAACAAAAATAACGAGGTTAGCGGTTAAAGTAGGGAAGCTGGCTTAGTTACTAACTTGCTCACTTTACAACTTGTTCTACATCTAAGGCGAACTCGATTCCCTACTTTATTATTTACAATGTTCTATTAGTTTTAGTAACTTTAAAAGGTATCATCGTATTTTACTTTATGTTGCATAAATATTTTCTTACATTTGTTGATTCTAAGATTGACTTAATCCTTTATTATTACACTGTATATATTACTAGCTGTTCGCGTGCGGATTCATCCGCGTGAAATTATAGAAAGTTTATTTTATTGTTTACATTTGTCAAATTATCAATAGCAATTGTCAAAATGGCATGACATGACAAACCTTAGCAATCTTTCTTTCTTGATGTTGTCAGCAACTTATGGTCTCTTTCCCACATTAGGGTTTTTATCCAAAATATTTACCCCTTAAGTTTAATGGCGTGAAAATATATAGCCTAAAGCATGACGTAAGTGTAGGACTTTTTATTAAAAAAAAAATATTCACAAATATGCTGTAATTGCTGACATCTTAGGCAACAAAGAAGTGTGTGTTTACGCTTTATTATAATAGTATAGAAGTATAGATATCTAATCTATATAAATATGGTTCTCTTTTTATTTTATTACAGTCTATTGTTTTTCTATATTTTTTTTAGTTCGGTCAAACTTACTTGAAGTAATAAAATTTCCATGTCTAATCTATCTCTATGTTTTGCTGACCGTACCAAGATTATGTGGCGCCACATTACCACTGATCTTCAAAAGTATCTTACTCGCTTTTACTGACGCACTATTTCAGGGGTAACGAACCACTGGCACGCAAGCCGTTAATGGCACACGACATAATATTTTGGGCACGTCGATAATCAAAAAAACACTACGAAAAAATTGTGAATTAGGTGCACCATGGAATTGACGTAATAATCGCAGTCAAAATTATTCGATGGCACGTCTAAGACTGTATTAAATATTTCTTAAAAAAAATATTCACAAATATGCTGTAATTGCTGACATCTTAGGCAACAAAGAAGTGTGTGTTTACGCTTTATTATAATAGTATAGAAGTATAGATATCTAATCTATATAAATATGGTTCTCTTTTTATTTTATTACAGTCTATTGTTTTTCTATATTTTTTTTAGTTCGGTCAAACTTACTTGAAGTAATAAAATTTTCCAATCAGTACGCATGGGATAACAAAGAACAGATCGGAATCAAATATTAATAGACCGTGTTGTGTGAAAGTTCGCGTAATCCAACGTAGTCAAATATGTATGCGCGAGGAATTGAGTGCCTACCTCTTGTACGACCGCAGTATACGACCACTCAGACTTTGTATAATAAGAGTCTTTTGTACGCTGCGGTAGTTTGAAAAGTTGATGATTAGTTCTCCTCACGGCTGAGATGTTTTAGCGACAACAATGAAAACTTCTAGACGAATCTCTGAGACAAAGGCATTTTGTATGAAAATACAACGTGTAAAACATTCAAAGGCATACGTGACTCGCTTTGGGCTAGATTATATACATTTTATAGTGTTACTGAAAAGGAAAAATAGTGAAAGAAGAAAATAGGGTACATATTAACTTTCAAGGAAATTTCAAGGCCGAATTATTCATTGCCCCTAATTGCATACTATTGTTCCTTCCGTAATATTTTTTAACTACAAATCAAAGCGTTTATTGAGCAAAGAAAAAACTGTTCTTAACTCGAAAATAAAAATTGGAAAATAGATTTAAATGGGTACCTTAATTGAACATAAATAACTTTAAGAGCCAATATTAAATTCAAACGGACTCTAGCAAATTGTTGATGATATTTTGCATTTAATTTCGTATCATCTAGAAGAGTGATAATTGTGTCAAATTATTTACAAAACAGCGGGTGACAATAAAATTAGACTTAGTTAATAAATAATTATAATTTATTTAAAATTGCGCAGACTGAAAACTCAAGTATATCAATGTTTTAAATTATAAGATTGATTATTTTATTTCGAGATTAATAAAATTTCCATGTCTAATCTATCTCTATGTTTTGCTGACCGTACCAAGATTATGTGGCGCCACATTACCACTGATCTTCAAAAGTATCTTACTCGCTTTTACTGACGCACTATTTCAGGGGTAACGAACCACTGGCACGCGTGCCGTAAATGGCACACGACATAATATTTTGGACACGTCGATAATCATAAAAACACTACGAAAAAATTGTGAATTAGGTGCACCATGGAATTGACGTAATAATCGCAGTCAAAATTATTCGATGGCACGTCTAAGACTGTATAAAATATTTCTTAAAAAAAATAGAACTTTGATGCATAAATGTTCGCCACACCTGCACTATTTCGATACGAATCCAATAAAGCGTGAGTTTACATTTATATTTTAGTATTGAATGTTGCATTTGGCAATAGCTGTAAGTGACGATCGAGGTCGATATTCCGTCAGTATGCCGATAAAACTGGAAACATCCTATGAACTAGTTTCAAAACACTCTCAAACAAATCCCGAAATATTTACAACATATAGCTGAAGCTAAATAATTTACATAATCCGCTGTATGAGTAAAAATATAACAAACCGTTTTTAAAAACAGGTAAAAACCTTTGTGAATTTGTGAGAGCGTACATCCGGTCGCTTAACAGTGGCAATAAAGATGATACCCTGGAGACCGTTTCTCGTACTCTTTTAATGGTTAAACTTTAAATTTTTACCACGTCCTTGATTCACTTCAGTCAATTCATTAAAATCTCGGCCTAACAGCACTCATTAAGTAAAAAAGTCCGGCCGTCTACAAGGGCTAAGTACTGTAACTTTTACATTTTACACTTATCTACTTATTAGTGTTCACTTATTAGAAGACTTTAGTACTTACCTTTTTAAATTTGGTACTTAATACATCGCTTTTTTAATTTTTTAGACGTGTTTCTTTGAAGTTGAAAGAAGCACCCTTATTCTATATCTATACTAATATTATAAAGAGGAAAGATTTACATTTTTTCATTTTCATTTGTATTTTTGAATTTTTGTATGTATGAAAATAACTCAAAAACTACAGGGCCGATTTTAAAAATTCTTTCACCGTTACAAAGGTAATTTTATCTGTGAGTAACATGGGCAATATTTTTTTATTATATATTTTAATTTCACGCGGGCAATGCCGCGAGCAACAGCTAGTTAAAGTTAAACTGTTAAACATTATTTTCAGGCAAAAAGTAAATTGCAACAATCATTTCATCTATTATCTAGCTTATCCAGGCAGAAGTTTGTAGGCAGCAAATAGTCCCACAGTCCCATCGTCCGACTTCGCGAGCTCGTGTGAACATATAGCAATATACCCATTTGTATGTATAAACATTTATGTTCCTGTCAAAGTGACATATGTCACGCGTCCCGCTTGTCCCGTCACGGGAGTGACGTGACGAGATTAAATGAATATTGGAGCTTCCGAGCCGCACGTCAGGACAGATATGCGGTCACACGAATGACGTCACGCTCGATATGAAACGACGCATTCGCATTGTGAAGTAAAAATTCAACCCAGACGATTGCATATAAGAATCTTATATTCTTTAATTTGTTCTGCAATATTCCGAAATAAATTTTGGAACATATCCTGACGCGGCGTTCCGCCATCGCATGACACGACAAAACGTCAGATACCATACTCTCTTAGTCTAGATTTGTGTGGGAGACCCTTAGTGTAGATTTGCATAATTACACTAAGTAGCCCTCTAACGACTCTTGAGTGCGACAGTGGGCAACTCTTTTATAAGAAGTTTAGTTATCGCATGTAACATACTTACTAAAATTCCGCACACTACAGTAACTAAGAATATAAAATATATACGAATGAATCTAAGAGTGTTTAGCCTGTGAACCCCTGTGCTCTGTTTGAATGTTTAAAAACTTGTTCTTTCTTATTTTAGTCGCACGTGTCCATAGATTTTTTTTTGTATTAAATTACGTTCTTAATGAGAACACTAATTCATTCTAGGAAAATCTTTACCTAATTTTCTTTGAATATATCTATTTGATTATTCAAGTATTTCAATTATATCGATGTAAATATTTAATGTAATAATAGTAGTTAAAAAGCATATTTTAGCAAAATAACCTTATTGACCGACTTCCCAAAAGAAGGAGATACTCAATTCGTCTGTATGTTTTTTTTTATGTGTGTTTCGGCGTAATTCGTTTAAATATTAGATCGTAATTTTCCAAACATCCTGTACAAATGGCACTGATAAGTATGATATTTTTTCTCCGGGATACATATATTTATTCGAATAAAAACTTCTGTGCCAAGTATAAGTAGACCACTGCGGAGGTTCAGACAACGAGGTCAGATCCGCAGACAGGGCGGCGCCATTATGTCGTCTGTTAACAAGGATAATGTCTATCTATCTAATCGATACATAAGAGAAAACTGTGTTTACACCAAGAGATGTATATCGTTGTGATAATTTAATTTAGTTTGAATTCTTTGCATCCGATTAGGCATGGCTTAAATGTTTCATATCTAACCATTTATTTTTCTCTCTCGGAGCCTACCCAAAGTTAGGTTACTAGACCCTAGTCACCCACGCTGGCTTTGTGCGTTAACAGTTAAATAATTCTGCGTAATTTCTAGTTTAAAAATAGGGGTATTTAAAGATATAATTTGTAGTTACTGTACTACGTGGAATATAGCTTGTAGTTAAGAAATATTTTTATTGTATATTTTAAAAAATTAAACCAATAATTCTATCGTTACATGAAGTTCCAAATCGATCTCGAATCGCATATTGGCGCGTAATCCTACACAATTCCCAGTTTCTGGTACAAATAGATGCCAAAAGGCTTTCGTAAGGAGGTCACGGTGGCAGACGAGACGACGCCTCTACTATCGACTTCCAGCAGCTGATAGTATCACGATTTTAGTTGTGAGTGAGCTGGCGTCGAGTGTACTTAAACGTTCCCAGCATCCCGATACATCTTTGATTTTAAATCGAGCGTTCGTGTTCCGGCTAGTTTTAAATTACATTTGCCACCGGCGATCCTGTTGGATTAGTTTGACAGTTTGAACGCGCTTGTGTACAACGATGTGCTGAATGTGTCGTGCGAAAATTTAAACGATACTCTATTTCGTGTTCGTTAATTTTAACACTAAAAATTCGCGTAATGTGAACACTTTTGAATGTGTACAAAATATGTTTGTGTGTAGTTGTTTTTGAACAACATTGAGCAGATGACGCTACTGTATTTATTTGTTTAAGAAAACGGCATTATATGCGTATAAAATTCAAATATTTTGATTGAGTAAGCTGGTAATCGTAACGCCTGTTAATTGTGTCAATGCAATCTATCAAGTTTGCATTGCGATAAAAATTTTGCAGGCTCTTTAATATTTTGTCATTTTGGAATACTAAATATTCGTAGATAAATGTTAATAAAAAGTTTCATCTTCCCAATGCATGTACATGTAATAAAATATCTCGTGAAACTCTGATGAAAATTCATAACAAGCAAATTCGTTGACTGTTCACTGAATGGAAAAAGTTTCAGGGGAAAAACACCTTTGTATCAGAACAGTTGACGTGACTATAGAAATATCCCGTCGGAGCAGTCGACTTTGTCGCGTCGTATTATAGTCAGCTTTGTAGACGGAAATGTTCATGTCGCTTCACTCCTTCAATAGGCGCCCATTCTGAATAGAATATGCAGTTTTCTGCGTATATCATTGTGTTGCGTTATTAACGCACATCATGTTATATTAGTACTAGGAACAAAAGCCACAATGTACACTTGAGTGTCTATTTCAGTTTGACCGTGGATTTGCAGCTTTGTTTCAGTATGCTTAAGTCATGTAGTTGAACCTTATGTACTGCCTAAAGTTATTAAAAATGAATGTCAATTTAAACAAATTAGCATCGTTATTATTACCTAATGATAGCATTGAAAGGAATAATTTAAAGTATCTAATTACGATGTAAATATAAAAATATTTTAAATTGGAATAATTGTGAACAGTATTTGTGCAAACTTTCAATATGGCTATGGTGATGTCGAACAAGTCTAAAGTTTGTGTATGTACGTTGTTCCTGCTTGTTGTGTTGGGTATAAGCCTGGCAGTGGTCTCAACTATGGGACTGTTGGAACCGAGTGAACACCACACGGTTGGCACCGCTGAGATGTACAGTCAGCTGAAAGCTACGCCGCATGTCGTGGACAGAGTAAGTTGAATAGGTTCTTTGCTTCTCTGTTTTATTATATAAACTGTTTAAACGACAAATAATACTCGGAATTTGAAATGCCATACACGGACCTGAACTTTTAATCGCCGCTAAAAATGCAACCGAAGAGTTTCTTCATTGCGTCTTATATTTATTTCTATATGTACGTGACTGTCCAAGTACCTGCTAAGCTCTAGCTAAGCTAAGTCTTTATGTGGTCACTGCCCTTAGTGGAGATGTAAGATGAGAAATCTCACTAAGGTAACTATTCCAGTAACCATTAAAAGACTTCGGCAGTTACTCATTCAGAAGCAATGGATACTTAATCGTCTTTTTGTAATTTAAAACACAGAGTGAGCTGATGATTGTTTCGACAATCTTACTTCTTACTAATATCTATACTATTATAATAAAGCGTAAACACACATTTCTTTGTTGCCTAAGTTGTCAGCAATTACAGCATATTTTTGAATAATGTTTTTTTTAAATAAAATGCCCTACACTTACGTCACGCTTTAGGCTATATATTTTCACGCCATTAAACTTAAGGGGTTAATATTTTGGATAAAAACCCTAATGTGGGAAAGAGACCATAAGTTGCTGCCAACATCAAGAAAGAAAGATTGCTAAGGTTTGTCATGTCATGTCATTTTGACATTTGCTATTGATAATTTGACAAATGTAAACAATAAAATAAAGTTTTTATAATTTCACGCGGATGAATCCGCACGCGAACAGCTAGTTATTAATACGACAGTTTGGATTGATGGATGTATGTTAGAGTTTGTAACTTAAACTGCTGAACGGAAGTCAATGACTTCCCGGAAAGAAGAACAGTCTAGAAGAACACAAGCTACTTAGTATTTTTTTATTCCGCGCGGACTGATTCGCGGGCAAAAGCTAGCCTAGTATTTTATCAAATTATTTCAACATAAAACTTTATACATTGTTACATTGGAAATTTTAATGAAACAGTAACAATTTAAAATGTAACCAACATATTACTAGTGCAGTACAAGTGAGCTAACAAATTTGATTATGGCAATTATTGCCTTTGAACATGTTGCGAGCGGTTATGAGTGCACTTCACGAAGCACGCTTCACGTTCCGACAACTTAACATGTGCCATTTTATATTTACACAAATATTTGGGAAATTAATTTTTTCTAATCTGTGTGGATCTTCTAAATTAAATAACTATTATTATTATATTAAATTACCCGACGTTCTTACGGTGAAGGAAAACATCGTGATGCAACCTACACATATCGGCGAAGAAATTCAAAGATGTGTGAAGTCAAAAAACCCGTAGTGAGCCAGCGTGGTTGACTATGGCCTAGTCACCATAACTTAGGGTAGGCTCCGAGCTCCTCGTTAGGGAAATATAGTGAGCTGGTGATGACGTGTATGAATAAAAGAAGGAACTAAATTACTGACTGATATCGCTCAGCTACTAGGTATAGAGACGATATTTTACATTCTTATAGGTAGTAGATAATAAGTTGACCATCCAAGAATTCATTAGTCTTTGATACGACCTTTGCAAGGAAAAGACAACATATCAGAAAGAATGGAAGGAAAACAATGGTTTAAAGTATAAATAAATAAATAAATAAAATAATGTTTAATCCTTGTCAACACTACAATTATGAATCAAAAAAAGTAATTAAACACAAAATAATGAGAAACGTAGCTAATGAAATGAAAAAAAGAAATATTTAAAATTAGCGTTGCAATGCTGACTGGATTGGGTCCTCGCTCAGCTATAATTGCTGGATGCTCCTAATTGAAGTACCAGCGCTGATCTTCCGCGAGAACCCTTGGGATCATCCACACGTCAGTAGTAGCAGTGGATAGGTAGAAATTATAACATACATAAGAGTAAAAAATAAAATGAAAGAAAAATTCGTACATAAACATATATGAAAAATAAGATGTATTATAACTACAACACATAGATTAAAAGAGCCATTATTGGAATAACACAAAAAGAATGTGCGCATGTTAACTATTTTAAAAGAGAGAGAAAATAATCAAGGGAAGAGTAAAAATTTAAATTTAAAAATAGTACTTTATGAGTTTAACGTTTTTGTACAGATAATAAAAGAACTTTTAGTTTTCTTTTAAAAGTCAACTTAGTTTGCGCATTTTTGATAGGTGGCGGGATATTATTCCAACACTTGGTGGCAGCGTAACGAAAACTACCCCGGAATGCGGCCGATTTATGCCGCTTTGTGCATAGCAAAAACCGTTGTTTTCGTTCCGGACATCTACTTTTTGTCCACTCAAGTTTACAAAAGAGGTATCTAGGTGACTGTGATTTTATGACGTCAAAAAGAAGGCAGGCTAAGTGCAGTTTTCTCCGATATCCGGTTTTTAAAATACCGTGTTTGTTGAGAAACGGCGTAACGTGGCTACGTGGTGGCACATTAAAACAAAAACGGGCGCATGCGTTTTGCACCCTTTGTATTATCTTTTCAGTCCTGGCAAATAAACGTGGTCCGTAAACTATATCTGTATAGTTTAGTTTCGACAACACCAGCGACTCCACTAACTGTTTACGAAGATGTTCATTTACGTATCCCCGAATTTTATATAATAATTTTAATCTATAAAAGCAGTTACGTACTATTTTCGAGACAAAACTTTCGTATCGTAGGTTTTGGTCTAGCTCTAAACCTAAGTTCCTAGCTTCATATATACGCTCAACTGTTTCTGTACCTAACCTTACCCGGCAGTCAGACGGTATACTGTTCAATTGATACTTGGAACCAAAGACTATGTAATTTGTCTTTGAAGGATTCAGAATGAGACTGTTGTTTTTGGACCAATTTTGTAGCCTCTCTAGGTCCTCATTAAGGGCCCTTACCGCAGAATCCAGTTCACTTGTTTTAAATGAGATATATATCTGTAAGTCGTCAGCGTATAAATGATATTTGCAATTTTGTATACAGTTTATAATGTCAGTAGTATATAGAATAAAGAGAATAGGAGAGAGGATAGTTCCCTGAGGGGTTCCTCTAATAAGGGGAAGATAGTCAGACCGCCAAGTCCGACCGTCATCACGAACTACTTCGACACACTGACCACGACCTGTAAGGAAACTATGGAACCATCTCACCGTATTCGGTTCGAACCCGTAATACGACATCTTGGAGAGAAGAAGAGAAATATCTATGCAATCAAATGCCCGTGAGAAATCCAGAAGCACCAACAATGTGCACATTCCGTCGTCCTGAGCGGTGATAATGTTATCGGTGACGTCCAAAAGAGCAGTGGTAGTACTATGCCCCTTTCTAAACCCAGATTGGAATTCAGGTAGCACATTGTTGGTTTCTAAGTACTCCACTAATTGGAGCCTGACAATTTTTTCAACAATTTTTGACATACAGGGTAAAACACTGATCGGGCGAAGGTCTTTAAATTCCTGGGGGTTAGATTTTTTGGGTAAAGGTCGGATTATAGCGGTCTTCCAGAATTCCGGGAAGCTAGATGTTGCTAGTGAGCAGTTAACAATAGAGGTTATTGCAGTAAGCGAATGAGGCAACGTCATAAGCAACATATTAAGCGAAATACCATCGATGCCTTCTGCATTCGATTTAAGGTTAGAAATAATTTTAGATACCAAAAGCTCATTGACAGGCTGAAGGGAAAAACTTATGTTATTAGTATAGAGGTGTGTGTCAAAATAGCTCAAGCTTGACGGATCGACACTTGGGATACCAGGTATATTTAAGAAATGACTGTTTATTTGGTCAGGGTTTGCAAGGTGAGCGGGTAAGTGGGTATCTTGCTTCGGGGGCAGAACCGATGATTTCAAATTGCGCCACAACATTTTTGGATTTTTCAAATTATTATTTATGTTAAAATTAAAAAATGCACGCTTTTCGTTATGAATAGCACGAACAACTAGAGTCCTTAATTCCTTGTAATAAATTCTATGTGGATCTAGTTTTGTTTTCAAATAGCGCCTGTGAGCTGAATTCCTAAGTCTCATCATAACCTTAATTGTATCAGTTATCCAAGGCGGGTTAGCCGCTTTTGACACGATGGTTTTAGTCGGAGCAAATATATCAAATAAATGTGTAACGTATGAATTAAAGAGGTGTACTTTATGATCTATGTCTTGTGTAGAAATTATTTCGTTCCAATTAATTGATTCTAAAGATAAATTAAAAATATCTAAGGGTATGTCTTTAAGTGACCTATATTTTATTTTTTTTGCGTATAATTTATGTGTTTCACTGTAAAGTTCGAAAGTTAACAAAGCATGATTGCTTAGGGGTGCAACCGGTTCGACCTCAATATGGCGTGTTCGTAAATCAGTGCAAACAACATCTATTAAGGTTTGACTATGGTCAGTGAAATGGGTAGGAGACGTGACCAATTGCACTAGATTCAAGCAAGTTAAAAATGTATTAAACTTATTAACTTTTATATCGGTAGATCGCAACATATCTATGTTAAAATCTCCAAGCAAGATAATATTGTCACAAAAAGCTAAAGAATTTATGGAACCCGTCACCGCGTCAAAAAACGAGTCGACATCAAGCCACGGCGGGCGGTATGCGGTGCCTATGGCAAGCAACTTATTGTCTACTTTAAGGGTTAACCACATTTGCTCGACGAAAATGAGCGATGGATCAACTGGGTGAGCAAACACACGGGCATTGATACCGCGCTTTAAGTAAAAGCCGACTCCCCCACCCCGGCCGCCGCGCACGGTGCGCGGGCGCGGCGCGTGCAGCAGCCGGTAGCCGGCGGGCCGCGGGGCGCTCCCCTCCTCGCCTGCACGTAGCCACGTCTCGCCCACCGCCATCACATCCATCGCATGGCGCTCAACAAGTGCGATAAAGTCATCACAGTAAAGAATTTTATTTATTTAAAATGTAACCTCGTAAAAACTGAATTGAAGTTTAAATTGTTTTAATCAATCGTGAAAATCATGAAAGAATTAATTCTCTGGAATTTAATTCGATGAAATACAACTTCAAATATATTTCCGTTATTTTAAGAATTTATTGAAACAAAATGGTTAGCATATCATTGACACGAGTTTGTCGCAAGTGAGCTCCCCGAAGCAAATGTACAAAACATATTTTTGTCTTTATCTTTCCAAAGAGAATGAAAGGGATGAAAATATGTTTTTGTACAGTGCTTCGGCAGAAAACTACGGTGATATTAAAAGTGTCGAACAATGCCGGAGTTATGTACGACCGATGTCTCTTTATCGAAATATTCGTCGGACGGTATGCGAATACCTTTTTGTTTCACGTATGATTTAATAAATGCTATCCTCTCGCTGTTGAAAATTTACACCGCGTTTTCGATAGCCTCAATTATTATTAAATGCAAAAAACAAAAGCCTGACTTCTAGATTTGTTCTCACTGACAACCACCGGAAGGTCTCCGGTCTGCTTTAAATTAGCGGTGACTAGGTGTATCAACCGCACTGACGCAGTGCGGATTGGTTCAGAGTTACAAAGTGATTTTTATTTTAGTTATTTTGTTATCTTTTTCGGGACGAGTTGATAGGTATATCGATATTACTTCTTGGTTATGTAAATAAAATTTTACAATTGTTTGTAAATAGGTATAACGTGCCAAAATCTGTGGCCATAAATTTTAACAGCGATTCCATTATCGTCACCCGAAAGGTTCGCGGTGGATTTTTCGATTCAATCCGATCGTGTCGGTGAAAGAATTAATGTCCAAATCCCGGTGAAATTAAATCGACATTTATTCCCCTTTATCTGTCTGAAGTATTTTTTAATGAAAATGTTAGTAAAAAAAATGTTCTTAAACAGTAGTATAATTTCTGTTAATCGTAAACTTTAACCAAAAACTATCTCATTTAAAATTAGTTATTTAGTGATTTATATATTGAAAGTCATATATTTGTAAACGTATAGATACTTAGTAAAATAGCACATTGTTTTTCCTTAAAGTTAGAAAAACTGTTGCATAACAAATACATTAACCATTTTCGCGTTTACGGAAAATAAACAAGAAAGCATTAACCATAGATTTATCAATTTATCACAACTTATTGTGTACAAAAAAAAACATTTAGAATTTTTCGCGTCCGTATAACCAGGGGATAATATCTAACATATGTTGCCTTTGCTGTAAATTCAACGAAGAACAGAAAACAAGTAGAATGTAACGTGATTTTAATTTATACAAATGTATTTTCGGAAGAATTCGGTATTTTTTTAAGTTACTTCTGTGAAAAGTTAGCAAGCTTTTTGATTTGTAGAATTTTTTTCGAATCGCATGATCGCAATGCAACTAAACGAACGTTATTTTCCCCGAAAATAGTTCACTATTCGTTTAGTTATGCAATTTGATATGTATTTGTAGAATGTAGAGTAGTTATTTATTTTTCTTCAAGAAATTTTCCAATAATAAATAGTTTTTCTATCCAGTTCATCATTTTAAAAACCTTGATAATTCTAAAATATAAACTAGAAAATCTGTTCCATTACATCTCCTTAAAATTTATAGTCGACCATAATAGGAGACTTACAATGCGTTAAAGTAAGGGTTACAATAACCTTAACCCTTTTGCGACAGTGATTAATTCTGACAGAGGTGCTGAGAGGCCGAAATCGCCGCAGTTATGGGATAAATTTATCACAATATTGAAAATAAATTTAACTCGTGTTTATGCGTTTTTTATATTCGTAACTGGATTGTACATTTGATAATAGGTTAAAACGAATTTAAGATAAGTTTTCGTAAACACTTTTGTGATTTAAATAAAAAAAAAACATGTTTCTAGATTAATATTTAATAAAATATAGTGTTTATATTTTAAAACAAAAAGAACATCATGCTTTTGAGGTCGTTGTAATTAAAAATCCCGGTTGTTCAAAAATCTACGTGAATTTCACAAATTAGGGTCAGTCGCTGGCGGCGTCTAATTTTTATAATAAGTGTACAATATTCCCGGTCTTTGTATTATTAAAAGCTGACTCATTCTGGATGAGTTCATCTATATCTATACTAATATAATAAAGCGTAAACACACACTACTTCGTGGCGTAAGATGACAGCAATCACAACATATTTTTGAATAATTCTTTCTTTAATAAAAAGCCCTACACTTACGTCATGCTTTAGGCTATATATTTTCGTCAATCTATTCGTAAAACAATATTAATAAAATTTTATTTCACTCACTGATATAATAATGTGACAAAATTGGATTTAAAATCACATCATCGCGTAATGCATAACAAACGGGTCAAAGCGGTAATAAAAGTGACAGGAGAGTGGACCCTAATTTTCGACGTTAATACCGATTTTATAACAGTCGTGATGTTTAATTACAAAGCTATTCACGCATGAACCCATATTCATTGTGCATAAATCCACTAAGTAATGAATTTCGCTCGAATTTATAACAACGAACGAGAATTTGATTTGGTCACGAAGGGCTTGGTGTAAGGGCTGTTACAACGGAAATTCGATACTGCAACAAGTTTAAAATAAAAAAAATCCTTGAAAACACAACTATAAAAATTACATCGGAATTAAGAATTGTTTTTGTTTAATTTAGTTTTTGGTTTGAAAATATTGTTATGAAATAATTTAGTCCGATACCCTTTTTCCAATTAATTTGATAGTTTTCAGTTAAATAAGACTTTTGTATAGGTAAATATAAACACGGAGGGTTAATTGAAATACCATTTAGTATTGTAATGTCCGTCTCTTATGAATATTCATACCAGTTTCAAGAAAGTCATTTGCGACGGTAATTAAAATCGACAAAGCATTTCCAGACCAACTGAAACTCTATTCCTGGCGACGGAGCTCAAACTTTCCTGATTTTATTTTCATTAATTATAAATTATTCCATGCATTCAAATATTGAAACAATACTGAAATTAAAAGTTTAAACTTAAGAGGAACTTAGTTTTACGTAAATATACAGTTAATATAACTCAATTTTTAGTGGAAACTTTCATTAAAATAAATTTTGCCAGTCCCTGGACATTTTCAATTGTTCCCAACTTAACTATAAAAAAATACCTCGTGGTTTTTAAGGCACTAAGAGTCTTTTCGGCACCAGCTCACTATACGTCCGCACCGAGGGGCTCGGAGTCTACCCTAAGTAAGGGTCACTAGGCCATAGTCAACCACGCTGGCCAAGTGCGGGTTGGTTGACTTCACACATATCTTTGAATTTCTTCGCCGATATGTGCAGGTTGCATCACGATGTTTTCCTTCACCGTAAGAACGTCGGGTAAATTATGTACATATAAAAATGGTACATGGCGGGATTCGAACCCAAAACCTGTAGATCACAAGTCAAGTTCTTAAACCACTGAGCCACCGACGCTAAGAGTCTTTTAGTGTACATTTATTATGAGAAATGTCTACTAAGGGTCTCCCTCACGAACTAATTAAAAACTTACTAATTTGTGTAACATAATCTAATGATAATATAAACGCCTTTTTAAAGTTCTTCGTCGAAAATGTGCACATAAAATGCAAGATGCAAGAAAATGGACGAACTAGAATTTATTGTAACAGAAACTTCAGGTGCTAAAGTTAGAATTCCGCCTTTATCAGTCGCCTTCAGGAATTATGGTCTCGAAATGAACTAAAATAGTGCACTTTCAACTGGGAATAGCTTAAAGGGAATTCCTATTCCAGAGAGTTATTAGGTTTTATTAATGTAACGGAATATAGAATGTGAATATGGACATTTTTATTTTTAAAATCTATACTATCTATACTATTATAATAAAGCGTAAACACACACTTCTTTCTTGCCTAAGATGTCAGCAATTACAGCATATTTTTGAATAATTATTTTTTTAATAAAAAGCCCTACACTTACGTCACGCTTTAGGCTATATATTTTCACGCCATTAAACTTAAGGGGTAGATATTTTGGATAAAAACCCTAATGTGGGAAAGAGACCATAAGTTGCTGCCAACATCAAGAAAGCAAGATTGCTAAGGTTTGTCATGTCATGTCATTTTGACATTTGCTATTGATAATTTGACAAATGTAAACAATAAAATAAAATTTTCATAATTCATGCGGATGAAGCCGCACGAGAACAGTAGTTAATAAAATATGAACTAGTTCAAACTTATTACAGAATTAAAAAAAAATGAAATATTTCCAGTGGTGTAGAAAAGAATAGAATACTAACAAACTTTTGCATTCAGAGATTCCAGCTGGACCCGCTTTTGTAAAGACTTTGTAACATACTTCATACTAATATTATAAATGTAAAAGTTTAGATGGATGGATGGATGTATGGATGTTTATTAGAGTTTATGTAGAGGATATTCTGGAAGAAAAAAAAATTGTCTACTCATTTTTGTTTTGTTTTTAATTTCGCGCGGACTGAGACGCGGGCGAAAGCTAGTATTTCATATTATGAACATTACAAACAAGCAGAAAATTAAATAAGAAAATATTCATAAAGTTAATTAGGTCGGCACGCTTTACACTTTTCACAGAGAAAAACAATTGCTCTTTTTTCTTAAAGTTCGTCTTAAAGGAATTTAGTGCTTTTGCAGCGCACTTTATTCGTAAAGAAACGTAAAGGAAGTAGTAGTTAGTCTAAGTTGCCATTTTTCTTTTTATTAATATACTACAATATTAAAATGCTATATTCTGTTAATTTCTCTTTCTGTATTCAGTATGAACCTACATATCTATACCGTTATATTTTTATTATGTTTATTTTATATAAATTAATGAATCCCACGGGAACCGTAACCGTTTCCGGGATAAAAAGTAGCCTATGTGTTATTCCAGACTATGCTCTACATCTGTGCCGAATTTCATGGAGACCCACCCGTTCAGCCGTTTAGGCTACAAACTCTAACAAACATCCATCCCATCCATCTAAACTTTCGCATTTATAATATTAGTATTAGTATGATATGACAGTATGAAGTTTGATTATTAACATGCTTTCACTCCAATAAAATAGAAATTACATGCAAATGCTAAATTGGTTTCCAGTTTTAATTGTGGTATTTAATTATATACAATATGCTTAAGAAAGGAGTGGATTCAGATATGACGGCTGATAGAAATGTATGGAAGAGCAGCACATACTGTGCCGACCCTTCGTAGGGACAATGGCAAGTTGATGATGAATTGTAAACAATTTGCATGTATTTAAATATATTATATAAAATACAATTATGATAACTAACCTCTAACTTGGTGTCAATTAGGCAACTTGAAGTGCCATCAGTTACAACCACTTTATAAACTATGCCAATTAAAAGTTTGCTTGCAGTTTAGTTGGCTAGGGTTTTTAAAATTTTTTGTCATTTAAATTTTACCTAACAACTAACGCTTACTTTTTAACAGCTTTAAACATTTGTAATTAATGACATAATATATTTCTCATGCAATTGAATTCTTTTTATCAGGAAAATTTATAAAATCGCCCAAAGTCTTTTGTTTTTTACCTACGCCTGAAAAAACTGTATATTTAACAGTGTATAAATTGTGCTCTTAATTAGCCCAATTCCGTCTACTTTGTAGTTCCTAATTAGTATTTTAGAGGAGAGACTTCTACGAACTTTTAGCGCAATCAATTACCTTGCTTGTAAAATAGTTGAGAAACTAAGAGCGAAGTTCTGATGCACCTGAGCGGACGTCGGGAGATTCAGCATCAAGTCCATACTAATTATACTTTTGTTTAATAAAATTTACGTACGGACATTTACGTATCTATCTTGTATCACGTAACTACGAGTAAATACTTCCAAATCACACGGGGTCATAGCTCGAAATTTTTTCTAAACAAAAGATAAATAGACACGAAATTCCTCCTGCTAGTTGAGAATAGTATTTGTTACAAGACGCGCTTTGTTAATTAAACAACTGGATAAGAAGTTAGTTTTAAACTTTCGTAACTAAACTTTCTGGGACTTTGTTGAAAGAATTTGAATCGATTTTCGTACTGCCTATATCGTTTCAAGAATTTAGGGAAATGTTACATCGTACTTGGTTTAATATTCTTATTGGTAATTAAATTATTTAAACTTTCGTGAGACATTTTTATAACTAATTATTCACGAGGCGCGGCGCAACCGCGAAACAACCCCAATAACAGTCGCCCTGAAGAAGGGCCCCCGCAGGGTTTGAAACTGATCGATGCCGTCACCGAAAAAAATAGACGCGAGTAATAGCCGTAAAATAATAAGTTATTTATTGGTAGTTAAAAAAAAATATTAATGCTGGGTTGCTGAAGTTGAAGAACTAATGGCTAAATGTAGCTGTACCGGACATACTCGAAGGGTGTGAAGTGAAGTGAAGTGACAGGGCTGAGACGATTGCAATTTTTTTTTGATTTTTAAAATCAGCGCTTGACCACGATCCCACCTATAATTAAGTGGTAATGTGGTCGAAAGATGATACGCGCTCTTGAAGGCACCCATGTCATAATTGGTTGGGAACACTGACGCCGACAGCGTATTCCATTCTTTTGCTGTGCGCACGAGAAAAGATGTCTCATATTAAATTACGAAGCACAGATATATTTGTGATAAAGCTTCTGTTTAATACGTTATTGTCATAACGTTTTCGTAAAACAATTACGAAAGTACAGAATATTCAGCAATTAATCTTTACTTATTTTTACCTAATCATTCAAGATTACACAGCCGTAATTAATTTCCTTTCCTGCCAACCTACGTTACGGTTTATTAATTTCAAATAAACCAAGATTGATGCGATATTCAACGTTTACATACAAATAAGCTATAGAATACAATATCGCGTTTCGTACTGAGTTCAAGCCATTGCTATAAAACTAAAATTTTAGAGGAAACAGCAAAATTTGTCATATTTCCGTTGTGATTAGAAAACCAATAGTTGAATTTGGACAGATTGAAAAGAAGAGATTGGATAATTGTTTTTAACAATTGACGTAAACTATACGTATACTAATATAATGAAGAGGAAAGTTTTGTATTTTGTATATAACGAATAAACTCAAAAACTACTGGACCGATTTCAAAAAATATTTTATTATTAAAAAGCTAAATTATTAATTTTTTATTTTTTTTAATTCCTAGCGGACGAAGTTGTGAGCAAAAATGTAGACATTGCAAAATATTGACAATTCCCACAAAGTTTTTATATTTAACAGGTGGTTTACCAATTTTAATTACAAAGGCCTCGACTAACCAATTATTTGATTTACAAAGGAACCGGGAACATGATATTAATTGATGTAATACTTCAAAAATTCAATTAAATTGAACGTTTAACGTCTTAGAAATTAATAAGACAATTACTTTTGCAGTTTTATTTAAGCTTAAATTATTCGAAGAAATATTGATTCTTGATATTATTTTACTTTTAGCTACAATTACAAAATTAATCTTAACTTCTTCAAGGATTTAAAAAAAATAAAGTGAAAAGGCTCATTATTATCACAATAAAAATGAATGACAGGGTTGGAAATTGTGTCCTAGATGAACATCTTAACATACAAGAGGAACAGAGATAGAAAATACAGCAATGATCGCAAAGAAGCGAAACAAAAAATAGTGTTTTATGCTAAAAAATAGATAGATATTCCAGATTCATACATTTTTAAGTAATGTATTCTAAATATTTGTACCTTGAAAGTCAAACAATGCAATTTGGAAGCCCAGGTATCGCTATCAGTACGACCAATTTATATTGACCCGTTAAACATAAGTAATGTTTAACAAAAGCAGGCTTACGGGAGACCTAATATACCAGACGTAGTGGTTTCAGTGGTCGTTTTAAATTTAGTGCATCGCCGCGAACGGGTTGACTGACACGCGTGCGGTGCGCCTGCGCACGTGTTCCTCCAAGTTTCCGGCCGGATTTATAGGAACATAAGTTAAAAAAGATCGCTACTAAGTTAAATAATAAAAGTTAACAAAAACAAATGAACGTGCTCGATAACTAACTTCAATACATTATTAAATCACATCGTTAAGTCGGTGTATCACGGCTGAACTGTTAACACGTTTGAATTATTTCTTTTAATTAAGTAAATCTAGAAGTCAAAAATTAAAAAAACTATTCTTTGATGTTTGTATCTTTTTTAAAAAAATGTATTTACAATAACAATGTAAAAGTGTTTTTCTTTTACCACGGCATCTAAAAAAGAGAATCGTTAAATTGCCAGTCGTTATGAAATCGCTGTGGCGGTGTGTGTTAACCTTGATCGTGGTACAGGGAGCATTTCAAGAGCTCAAGCTCTACGGATCATCTTCGCAAGCTGAAGTACAATGTGTCACTACATTCGAGGTAAGACATTTTTGAAACTAGTAGAATTTTCATCAATACACTTGATCATTACATTTTATTTGGTTTTAAAAACACAGCTCTATATCTTCAGCTGTTTTTTCACATAGTAATCAAGATCACAAGAAAGCAAACATTTGTATTTCTTGCGATTCAGAGTATTTTTTTTATTTTTGTATTCATTACATTTTATTTAGTTTTTAAATCACAGCTCTATATCTTCAGCTGTTTTTTCACATAGTAATCAAGATCACAAGAAAGCAAACATTTGTATTTCTTGCGATTCAGAGTATTTTTTTTATTTTTGTATTCATTACATTTTAACAGGAGATCGGTAACGGCAGCGGTGGAGACGAAATTGACATTGACAATTTTTTGGTGATTAATTTAATTTTTTTTTCTGTTTAACACAAACGCTTTATATCACATTGTTTTTGTGTACTAACATTTGTGACGTCTCCTTTTGCACTTTGTAACAACGTGAATACGTTTCAAAACGGATTAACATCAATGTGATTGTCTTTTGTTATTTATTTTTACAGCACAAAATTAGCTTCATTATAATGAGCTCATGTTCAATACTTCGTTAAATATTTATATTATTCGGAATTGCAGATTTTAGTGTACAACGATTTTTCTTCTGTCAATATTAATATTTATGGCTACAGCCAGAGTCGTTCATCGAGCACTAATAGAGTCCCTTGGTTTACACATATATTTTATGTTAAATCTTCAATTAGCAAGACCAAATGGTCTAAATACTTTCATGAATTCCATGTTTACCTAAGTAATTGTTAATTTAAGCAACGCATATGAAAATTCAGATCTATTGGCAACGATACTTCCCTATTTGGCGAATTTAAATGGCCTCTTTCTAGTTCGCTATCATATTACAACGTCAAATCATATTACAACTCTAGTTATCGCGGTGAAAAGAGAATCCTAACTTTGCAAGAGACGAAAGCGTTAATGGCCACAATTATTATAGTCCATGTCAGTCTAGACAAGTAATACCTTTATGCCATTATCATTAGCAAAAAGCCAATGACCGCTTTACGGTTATCCTCACTGAATGCAGTTTAATGAACGTCAACAGCGAATGCATCACAATAAAACCCACCAACTTATGTCATTTTAATGATAATATGTCTTAATTGAGATCACGGTGATGTAATGTTTGATAGTACTGTCACATTAGGCATCACACATATTGTATTTAACATTATTGTAACTATTGTTAATGAAGTACTAGTAAACAAAATTAAACAATCAAATGAAACAGACAGTAGAGAAATAAATGTTGTAGATACCGTTTATGAAATAGCCTTACATAAACAACTAGCTGTTACTCGCGACTTCGCCCGCGTGAATTAAAATAAAGCCTATGTTACTCACTGATAATGTAGCTTTCTAATGGTGAAAGAATTTTTGAAATTGGCCCAGTAGTTTTTGAGTTATTCCAATACATACAAAAATACAAATCTTTCCTCCTTATAATATTAGTATAGTAGTATAGATATAGATTGATGTGTTTAACGTGTCTTTGCAAAAATGTTTTAAAAAGCCATTAACGAAGCTGTACATCTTGAATAAGGCAAAATGTTTTTCATTAAAATAAAAATAAATTTAAAAATGAATTTAGGCAAGTCCACATATTAAAATCAAACGTATGTGAATGGGCCTGACAAAGGCATTTGCAATTTAAGTCTATCCCGTTACGAATTACGAACCCAATATCACATTCCGCATACCAGTTGAAATTTTTGTCGGACACATTGGTGCTGGCAATCGCCTTTACAAATGTCTACATCTACATCCTGTGTTATATCGTATGATGTTTACTCTTCGAATTAGATATTGAATTTTATCGCCACCAAACCCTCATTCTGATAACCAATGGTCGATGACCTAATCTACTTTAAACGATACGATATGTCTATTTTCGAAGGTCACTGTAACCATTAAATTGATAACCAATTTAAGAAAGTTTTTTTTTATGCAATAAGGTAGCAAATGAGCAAGCGGTCACCTAAATCCGTCAAAATGGCGAAGCGACCGCTGCCCATATACATCCGTAATTGCAGAAACGTTGCCTACTCTAAATCGACGGAGGAGGAGACGCACATAAAGAGGATATTTCCCCTTCCTATGCGTCTCCTCCACCGTCAAATCCTCTTTCCCATCCAATCCTTTTCTTATAAGAAAAGGGTGGAACGGGAAAGGAACTAATATTGGGCCTCTATGAAAAAAAATAATGAGGAGATAAATCGCCATTTTCTTTGCGCCAACATAAAGGCAAGTCGATTTTATATTGTTCAAACTTGACAAAACTGTGCTTTTTGAATCGTTTTGCCTCATTCATCATGTGCTTTATGGTCGGAACAACCAGTTTTGAAAAAGGATTATTTCAAACTAGCTGTTGCCCGCGACTCCGTCCGCGTGGAATTAAAAAAAAAAACAAAAGTGAGTAGCCCATGTGTTCTTCCAGACTATCCTCTACATATGTACCAAATTTCATTGAAATCCGTTCAGCCGTTTAGGCTATAAACTCTAACAAACATCCATCAATCCATCCATCTATCCATCCAACTAAACTTTCGCATTTATAATATTATAATAGTATGAAGTATGATTAGTATGATTTAAATTGAAGTTGGATATTATAATTTGAGTAACTATAATGTTTTTTTTTTTTCGTTTTATTTAGAGACCCTGAAACTGTTAACAAAAGAAGATTACATGAATACGATTTTAAACAATCGATTGTTAATTAATTACGAGTATTAGTATAGATCTCTTTGGTACATATTTTGTTTCTTAATGGCACAATGAGCAATATAGCTAAGGAGAATCCGACCATGAAATTGCTATTGTATACATTGTTCGACAAAACCATTATCAAACAATATGAATCTCAAGTATACTCAGAATTGACATATTAGGTACTTATTTCCGTACTGTTTCTCCAAATTGATCATTTCCGAATAAAATAATGTCTATTCCAAACATTTATATGATAAAAAAACTAAACCCGAATATGAAATAAACATTTCTTATTCCGTAAATCTTATTATTTTTTTATTTCCTCTTTTGTACGATACAAATAACAAGGCTACTTGATTAGACGTACATGAAAAGAGGGTATCAAATTCTTCGTCCTTACGAAACGCAGACGCAAATTACGTATTCGTCTTGAGTTCTCTGTTTCCGATACTGTAATCAAACGCTCAAGCTCTTGGTAACCAGTAAATTGTATATGTTTGTTACTCGTATGCTCCAAAACCTTTGTTCGGTCGAGTAAACATACAAACACTCGTGTTTATAATGTTCTCTAAAGGTCTGTATGACTTGCGTATAACAATTCGATGTTGTGGTTTATTTTTGTTTTATTAATTTGGATACGGCTTTGACTCGATTCATTTTTCCGAGTACGCAAATTGTTATTTTATTTGTGTTACATTGAATATCTAAATTATTAATTTACGTTATTCGGCTTAATATAAAAGAAAAGTAATAAAATTACTGTATATAACCAATGTAATGAAAACATAGATTTTAAAAGAGAGAAAACTGCGTTCCTAATGCCTAAAAATATATTTATTGAACTAAAATCTGAAATTGTTGAAAATTAAAAAAAAACCTTACCTATATTTTCAAGACATTAATCGATAGTAAAATTTATTTTTTCTTACTTAAATTATAATTGCGAAAGTTTTTTGAAAAAATAGAACGGCTTAAAGAATCTCGCTGTAATTAGGCACAGATGTAAAACATAGTCAGAAAGAACACATAGGACGGACGAAGTTGCGGGTAACAGCAAATAAGGTCTCAATCTTACTAATATTATAAATGTGAAAGTTTAGATGGATGAATGGATGGATGGATGTTTGTTAGAGTTTGTAGCTTAAACGGCTGAACGGATTTCGATGAAATTTGGTACAGATGTAGAGGATAGTCTGGAAGAACACATAGGCTACTCACTTTTGTTTTTTCAATTCCACACGGACGGAGTCGCGGGCGAAAGCTAGTATATATATAATATAACCTACATATCTCGAGACAAACGAATATACTCGAGTTATTACAAAGTTCAATCTGTCCGTGGATAAAAGACAATGCCGCAGTTACTCGGCTAACAAGATACCAAGCTAGTTAAAGAGTTAACACAAATTGCGGCTGACATTTTAAGTATTACAAAATCCAACATGAAGTCTATTGTCACAAGTATCTTGTCAATTAATCGTCAAGAAGACTAAATTAGTCGTTGCGTCTCGAGCACTGAACCTATGTATATGTTGGATTCTTAACAGTATATAGTGATAAAGTGATATAATGAGAAAGGTCATAGTGCTATAAGTTTTTGTGTAAATTGGATTAAACACGCAAATGCTTGATTGCTATAAAAAATATTTAGGCGTTATCATAATTTTCTTACGACCCGTGCCGATATAGGGTGATCAACTAGAAATATATATAACATGACTAAATCTATACGTTATTTAATTTATATGTTCAAATCAAATTGCTCAATCAAAATTAAATTTCCTATTGAACTTGGGCGTAAATTGAATATGATTACATAGCTAATTTTGTGCTGAAACGTAGAGAAAAATTATTACTTTTTAAATGTATAATTTATTCATAAAGGTCGGATCTAATTTTGGGTCATCAATTAATTACATTTGATTCAGGTGGACCAAGAGGAGGGGGACGCTGAGGGGTCCGGTCGCTATGGCACCATGCCTCCGCCCTTCCCGCCCCTGCCGCCGGGACTTGATGGTGCGACTGATCAATCTTTTTAATTAACATAATATTACTGAACGATACGCTAATGTCGCCACCTTACATTATACAGGCCAAATGTAAACCATCACTGGAAGAGTACATTCAGTGTGGGATTACGTTTTACCACTTGTAAACCAGCGCTGGTTTCGACCGCTGGACTGTAGTAATGTAAACTGTGTCCACATTTGTATGATAAAATAATAATCTAGAACGAATTTTTGAAATACTAAATTGTATCATCATCACTATATGTCTCCACTGAGGGGCTCAGAGCCTACCCTAAGTTAATTACGAGGTTATAGTAAAATTGTTTAAGATAATATTATTACCATGACTTTCCTAATTTTAAATCTAGTCGTTTCAAACTAAACTTACTTGTAAACTGCTTTAGATTTTTATTTTCTACATAGGAAAAAACAAAGTAATTTTCATATTGCCACAACAGCCCCTATGGCATTATCAGATGTGACAACTGTGCTTTGTTTTGCAACTTTCTCGTTTCGAATTCATACCGAAATATTATAATATCTCAGTGAAATGTTTTATCATATAGGCAATAAAATTTCATCTTTAAATTCATAACCTTTACTATCATATAAAGTCTCGTAATCTACTTTAACACGACATATTATTTAGAAAACATATAAGTATGATAATTGTTGTTTAATTTTCATTTACATGATCATAAAACAAATGTATCCTTTGTAATCGTTATCTTCTCATCATCAGCTACTCATTGTCCTTATGGTCGTTTGGCACATTATGTGCTGCTATTCCATACATTTCTATCAGCCGTCATATCTGAATTCACTCTCTTCTTAAGCTTATCCTCTTTCTCACTACCTACTCATACTTTCTTTGGTCTTCCTCTATCTTTGTAGCCATCCATTCAATCGTTCTTTTCTGATTCCAGGATATTCACCGCGACTGAGAGGAGAAAAAGGAGATCGAGGACCAAGGGCAAGAGAGAATTCTGAATTACATTGCACACTATTAGTCATAACACCTGTTCTAATAATAAATATGTTTAGAAATACCTCATTGTTTCATGTAAAGCACTTCACTGCCAAAACACTTGTAGAATTAATCATACAGAAGGTTACTTATTTTGAGCCCTGCTGATCTTTGTAAAAAAATATTTTATGGCCAATGGAGTTTTTATTTTTTATTTTATTGTGCAAAAAAAGTTTTTAGAACAAATATCTTATAACAATTATTCACTAACTTAACAAAATTTTGTTAAAGGATTTGTGAATCCAAACAAGGTATACTCTTAAAGTCAGTTCACTAATTGTACTTGTTTGTTCTATGTAGGGCCCGCCTGGAGAATCAATCAGAGGTCCGCCCGGACCTCCTGGACCTCCCGGTCTGCCAGGGACCCCCGGGACAGTACCAGTTCCAGAACTCTCTGGTTCAGGAGATGGCGTAAGTATATTTTAAAAGTTACTCCTACGCTATCCTACTCTTATATACACAATCCAGACAGTTATACATTTTCAGTAATAATCTCTGTACGAATTAATTGAGACCACAATTTTGATATAGCAATCTCTATCAAAATTATCCGAAATAGAATTATAAACCTATTATATAGACCTGTCACTTCGCACTTCGGAGAAGTACTAGTCACTTTACTTAATACGCTAGAAATTGCTCGTACCAAATCAAATTATTCCAATATGTCTCAGAACTACGTCATTAAAACCTATAGATATCAGTAGTTACAGCCCTGCTAGCACTTATGACGTTAAACTTATAACAAATATTAGGTCAAGCGACTATTCAGATATGGCCCTTGTATAAATAATATCACAATTGCTGCGAGTGCATACAAGCCAAGGCTTTAAGTACCAAAGATTTGATTGAGAACAATAAATTTTTATTACTGATTTTATTGATTAATCAAGCCATGCATAGCGTAGCCAAGGCTTCTAAACATTTATGCATACAGAATAAAATAGCACTGATATCGTTCACGTGACTTAAATAATTTTGCTCGAGTTGGGAAGAAATTAAAAATGCATTTTTATGATTAAAAAAAAAATATAAATTATGACTTTAGTGGCATCGAAGAGGTGGTGAAAAATAAATAAAAAAAAACAATATTTCATACCAGCCAGTTGCTTGGTTACAACTGGCCAGTATTAAAACCAAAGAGTTTGAACATTTATTTATAACAAATAAAGTCGTTTTGGAATCCTCACAGCTATAAGACCAGCAATGCACGCTTAAAAGTCCATTCACCGTATACTTACTAAGATTGATAATATAAAAATAATAATGTTTAATACTAGTTAAAACAGATAGATTGCTGTAACGCTTATTATTGAGGTAATAACCGTTTATTCCAATTTCATTATCTGTAAGTTTTTATCTGATCAGATAGAAGTAAAATAGATTAACTATCAAAACAGTATTGTAGAGTAATTAATATAAATTAACATAATTTTAATTCATTATTCAATATGTTGCTTTTTTTACTTTTCTATTGCCGTTTAGAATAACAACATTGTTACGGGAAAATAATAACTTAAGTTGTAATAAAATTAAATCATAATGTATTTAATTTTTACTACATACTTATAACTGTTATTATAACGAAGGATATTGTTCTCCGCGCCACTTTTCGGTGCCAAAATATTACCCATTTATTTAGAATCCCATCTATTTTAGGATCGTAATGTAAACGAGTTATGATTACATTTCCGGCTGTTAAGCGCCTGATAATTTGTGATTAGCAAATATGACGAACTGATAATTGTTAACAAAATTTGTAACTAAATGCTTAAAATGTTCTAGTAATTCAATTAGGGGGAAACTTGGTGTACTTCACATTGAGAAGTGAATTTAACAGTTCTAACAAAGTTTATTAAGCTCTTGGCGCGCTTCCAACACTCGTTTTGAGGTATTGATTTATTTGATTTCGTTCACCGGCCACATTTCGAACCGTACCAGCCGCGTACTTATAATACGTAACTTTTATCTGTAATATGTCATTTAGTCAGTTAGATTGGCCAAATGAATAGGATAAGACTATTTGACCCGGGGGCATAACTCAAACTAAATATTGCTAAATATTGACACTTTACTAGCGCTCCTGTTAATGTCAAATAATCGGCACAAAATTATTTTTTTATGCTGTCATATCAATTTGCCATCATCTGTACCCATGTAGGTTTTATTTACTGACAGAATTAACTATAATATCAGCGATTTTGTTTGACTATATCCATACATTTGTATACTTATTAATGGCAAATAACTTCCTTTTTTTATTTCAAAACATTGTAAGTTAATGAAAATATGTAACACCAAAGTATATAATGAGAAACTAAGAAGGCTTATTTTTAGCATAATTCATATCTCTAATTTGATTTTTAATAATTACAAGCAACTTTTATTCCTTAAATATTTAAGTTCAATAATTATTGTCTCTCATATTATCATAAAATTTAAATCCGATGTTAAAATTTATTTTCACCATAATTCATATGCAATGATCCTGAACTCTATTAAATTTCCGATAAAACTTACGGAGCGGAACCTTTAAAGTTCACAATACGAGATACTTTGTTCGTCACGCTCTAACGATTTAAAGCACCTGTTTATAAGCGTTGTTACTACGATATTGGCAAGCCATTAAGAAATTTAAAATACCATCATGTTACGTATTGTTATAGAAGGGATGAATCGCATGTAACAAGAAGGACGTTAGTTATGAATGTGGAGGGGTACACCAGTAGAGGTAGACCTAGACAGAGATGGATGGATTGCATGAAAGGTGACATAATCAAGAATGGAGTGATGACTGAGATGACGGATGACAGAGTTATTTGGAGGACGAAAAGCCGGTGCGCCGACCCTACGGGAGTAGGATAGGGCAGGGGAGATGATGATGATGTTACGTATTGTTCTAATAATAAAGTATTATAAATATACTAGCTTTCGCCCGCGACTCCATCAGTGTGGAATTAAAAAAAGGAAATAGCCTATGTTCTTTCAGACTATCCTCTACATCTATGCCAATTCATCGAGACCCGTTCAGCAGTTTAGGCTACAAACTCTAACAAACATCCATCCATCTAAACTTTCGCATTTATAATATTAGTAAGATTAGGACGAATTTACAATTGACAGAACAAAATTACAGATACATGAGAAAATCTTAAACACGTACATATCGTTGTCACAATGCCGTTTCAGTATTCGGCCGAAGTTTTACTGAAAACAGTTAAAGTTAAAAACCAGTGATGTTTTAAATTAAGTTTAAATCACATGCGACTGTTTCACAGTTTTTAATTTGTTATAGAAACGTATGTATAACTCAATTGATGTTTCTTTTTAATTGCTTGCAGAAGACGGAAGTCAAGGTATGTATATTTATTCAATGTTTATATACCTTGATTTAAAAATAACGAGTTTTAATAATTATAGTCCTTTTCAAATATCAGAATTCGGTGTAAATAAAAAACTGTGATCTAATATCATTCACTTTTACGGGAAAATACAATAGTCAAGTTAAAAGAAACATAATAACAGAATTTTAATTATATTATGTTTTTTTTGGTTTGTCTTTTTTGCACAAGGATAAGTATCGGTAGCTAACACCCACGATCTTATTAACAAAAAATTACTTGTACTTGTACTTGTACTTGTACTTGTACTTGTACTTGTACTCGTACTCGTACTTGTACTTGTACTTGTACTTGTACTTGTACTTGTACTTGTACTTGTACTTGTACTTGTACTTGTACTTGTACTTGTACTTGTACTTGTATGTACTTGTACTTTACTTGTACTTGTACTTGTTACTGTACTTGTACTTTACTTGTACTTGTACTTGACTTGTACTTGTACTTGTACTTGTACTTGTACTTGTACTTGTACTTGTACTTGTACTTGTACTTGTACTTGTACTTGTACTTGTACTTGTACTTGTACTTGTACTGTACTGTACTTGTACTGTACTTGTTACTTGTACTTGTATTGTACTTGTACTGTACTTGTTACTTGTACTTGTACTTTACTTGTACTTGTTACTGTACTTGTACTTGTACTTGTACCTTGTACTTGTACTTGTACTGTACTTGTACTTGTATGTACTTGTACTTGTACTGTACTTGTACTTGTCCTTGTACTTGTACTTGTCCTTGTACTTGTACTTGTACTTGTACTTGTACTTGTACTTGTACTTGTACTTGTACTTGTACTTGTACTTGTACGTTGTACTTGTACTTGTACTTGTACTTGTACTTGTACTTGTAACTTGTACTTGTACTTGTACTTGTACTTGTACTTGTACTTGTACTTGTACTTGTACTTGTACTTGTACTTGTACTTGTACTTGTACTTGTACTTGTACGTGTTCTTGTACGTGTTCTTGTATTATTTTAAAGTAGGTTTATTCAAGTACATGAAAATGTAAACGGTTACTTACGTTCATAATTATCGGAACACTAATATCGCTAATAATATGAATTCAGACTAGAAATTAAATATATTTGCGAATCCAACTATTTGGAATAAAATATTTATTACAATTAGTACAAAACATAATAGTAACAACTACCCTCACGCATGTATTCGGTGTCGCCACCAACTAGTTACAAGCCTGTCGAGGGGCCTTCAGGTATAATTGAATGTGTTGTTAATTAATTTGCAATAAAGTTTCAGGAAAGTTAAAGCATTATAATTTAAACATTACATTTATTGTATTTGTATTTTTACAGCAAATCTTCGGAGAGCATTATGTGTCTCTGGGCCAATGCGGATGCAACGCGACCATCATACTCTCCCTTTTAGAGAAGGCTCCAGAACTTCGGGGTCCGCCTGGGCCTCCCGGCGTGATGGGCATCGAAGGCAGGATCGGCGCTCCCGGCATTGCAGTAAGTATATACACCAAAAGAGTTTTACATTTACAAGGAACTGAAGACATGTTAACTTTTTCTGTCGAATGAGCTGATAGCTCAATCAACCGAAGAACATAGGGAACGTTCTTTGGGATAAAGAAATTGTAAAATATTTAATTGATATGCACAAAAATATAACTCATGTCTGTATGTGACTTAAAAGTTTCGTAGTTTTTATTAACACGATGTTTATAAGAAACACTAACGCATCACACCGGTGAGCACGTGCCCATGCCGCTTGCAACTGTGCGGGATATTTTGAACTCATGACTGTATCCAGATGTGAAGGCTGTGGTTTCGAACATGCATTTGGCGAAGCCCTGTTAAAACTTTCACCATCCATCCATGAAAGAGACCATATATCCATATCCCAATCTAGTATTAGTCATTTCTATTATTTTATCTAACGTAAATCTTAACATGTTAAGTAGGTATTTCGCGTGTCAACAGTACGTAAAATGTCCCCTTATCTCAGATAAATCGAATTTAATTATGAGCGATAAGCGAAGGACAACAAGTTGTTTTTCAAAAACTTTATCAACCATGAAAATTATTTGAATATTAACTGATTAGGTTCCAATAATATAATACATCCGGTATAATATTCAGCTGAGTCAATATCATACAAACATCATTTGTACTGAGAAAACCAGAACTTAAATCTACCCACGGTCATCAATTAACGATAGTTAAATTTCAGATAATCGCCTTTTACCTACATTTTACAATTATATTTAGGGCCAGCCAGGGGTGCCTGGTGATAGAGGACCAGCGGGACTACGAGGGGATAAAGGGGATAGGGGGGATTTAGGACCCCGTGGTCCTGAGGGGCAACCTGGTCCTAAAGGGGAGCCGGGAGTGGACGGCAGAATGGGGAGCCCCGGTCAACCAGGTCCGCCCGGACCCCCAGGCCCTTCAGACTATAGTAATTTCGAGGTAAGCATGAACTAACTTTTTCTGTAATATAGTTAATTTACAAAATGTTTACGTTTTTAATTATTTTGGTTCTAAAAATGTAATTACAGATGGTATACGCAAGATTGTCTAAAATTGCTCCACGATATCAAATAGTAATTGATTTAATATTATAAAGGACAAATAGACTAATAGAACGACTCACAACATTTTATTGTAGTTTTTATTCATCATTTTAATAGCTGCTTTAAAACTGGTTACAGAAATGGGGTGTCATCTAATACGTTTATTAAGTGTCCTAAAAAATTAAACTTATACATAAATGGAAAAAAACAATTAAAATTACTTACCGTTTATTTTCCTTTCAGTTTCCTAAAAACATTGTAGGCTGTATTTAAAAAAACTTTTTTTTAACTTAAAATCCTTTGCAGTCAGTCCAGTGTCAGCATTTTTAATATGCATAATTTCGTTTTACAAAATAATAAATTCATATTACGTATATTTTTGTTATTAAGAAAGTATTAAGATTGAATGTAGATGGCTACAATGGTAGAGGAAGACCGAAGAAAGTATAGATTGTGTGAAAGAGGATATGCTTAAGAAGGGAGTGGATTCAGATCTGACGGCTGATAGAAATGTATGGAAGAGCAGCATATACTGTGCTGAGCCCCCGTATAGACAAGCGCAAGTTGATGATGAAGTTCCTATTATCTCATTTATTTCTTTTTTATTTAGTCTAATTGGAAACCGAGACATATTTACAAGGTAAGAAATGAAACGACAATATGTATGTAGTTCGATTAGAAGTAGCAATATGAAAATCCTATCTTACTCTTATTTAGAAAAAAGTAACTTGCTTTGAGATTAAAAAAAAAACGTATTTATGCTAACTTTAATGAGGTTTTTCCTTAACTTACTAACATAATCATTCAGAGATAAGTTCCATCAAAAAAGCAATCATCAGTTTTTGATGGGTTTTCAAAGGAAATCACTTGAGAATCAAATACGTTACCAAATAACTTTTATTAAATAACGGTTATTTGATTTTTAAAATATGTATGAATTGTGCAGAGTTTCAAAATCAAATAGTATACGAGTAAACAATAGTATATTACTATAATACGCTTTTAGTTTATTTGTAAAGCCATTGTACAAAATGTTGATATCAATTCCATATTTGATTGAAAAACATAGATAAAAAATGTCGATGAAACTATTTTTAGAAAAGTTTGCTTTCATAATAGTTGTTCAGTAGTATTATTTATCAAGTAATAACTACACATTAATAATCATTTAGTATTGCGTGCTTTTAGCAACATTGTTGCTATATTTCTCAACTTCATCGCCACTCAATCGGTATTATACGTATAACCAGTATTATAATTTTGTTTGGTTCATTTACAATTTAATGACTATAACTTTTTTTTTAACTATACTTGATAATAGACAATTACTTTGTTTCCATTATTCAAACTGTAATTACAGACGTGTGTAAGAAAGAAGTACCTTAAATACATTGTTGCAAGTGACGGCATTGCACTAGCTTTTATAACTGAGACAATGATCACCGTATGTTTTTTTAGTATTAGCATTTTAGAATAGCAAATTTTACTTATGTTCATAACAGTTGTGTGTTTTAGTTGTGTTTTGTTAGTTAATATTATATAAGAATCAATTTTGTAGACGACAAAATGTTCGTGTCAAAATACCAGTTTATTTAAATTTAGAGGTACAAGACATGTGGCCATTTGTGTTTTTGTTTCTTATACGAATACATTTTGAGAATTCTATATCATGACTCAAGTTATGCGCATTAAAATAATAATGAGACTAAATGCTTGTAGAATAAATGCCAGTGGACATATTAAAGATTTTCATCTTAGTTATATTACGTTACAAAAAATTGTGACGAACTACAAATTTAACATTTGTCTTGTCTACAAATTTGATCTCGAATTAACATCCAACTTTTAAAAAAGTAGTGTAGTAAAGTATAATCCTAAAGGAATCGCTGATGGGATCATACGGCGGGGTTCTTGGGAGACCGGGTGCACCGGGGCCTAAAGGAGATGCGGGGCAACCGGGTCCAATGGGATTGCAAGGAGAAAGGGGTTTCACCGGACCCAAAGGTGAAAGAGGACAACCAGGTCAGAACGGAGTTAAAGGAGACCGCGTAAGTTAATTTTCAATGTCATCATATTTCATAAGAAGTTCATAACAATATTCTATAATACTTCCTCATGAAGTGCTACTTCGAACCTAATTTCTTGCTAACTTTATTCACTGAAAGCCACTAAGCATAACAAGATTGTCTACTCTTACTTGCAGTACGTCTAATTAGTCTACTTCGTCTTGTTGATGTACGTTTGCAGTACTGCACTTTGATCATCATCAGTATACAATGTTGCCTTTGTTTAGGGACACTTGGGTCCTCAAGGCGATCGAGGACCTAAAGGTGAACGTGGTAATCCAGGACTCGACGGTCGTCCAGGCTTACCTGGAGCAAATGGACGGTCTGCTGACAAAGGGGAAAAAGGTAAAACTAATTTCTTGACTAAGTATTCTTTCTTACAACACGTAGTCACAAAAGTGGTTTTAATTATTTTTTTAAGTTTTTCAATTAAACACGCTTTTTCTTAGGAGAAAGAGGTTTACCCGGGCCACCCGGATCGCCCGCGCCTGCTGTCGATAGTTTAACTGGACACAGCGAACTTTTATTCACTGGTACGGAATATAAATTTTTCTCATTATCTATCTTTCAACATAACTATATTCGTATATATGCTAATTTGGAACTTGTTTGTAGGTCAACGGGACATGCAGCTAGAAAAAGGTGTAAAAGGTGAAAAGGTACATTAGTAACCATAATTTTTTTGTTGTTCCAATTATATTAAACTACATTTACAATGAATTTGGTAAAAAGTAAAAAAGTCGATGTCTGCTCATACAGGTTCTTTAGCTTCTTCGGCTTGGTTAAGATTAAAAGTAAATTCTTTTGACAGGGCGAAAAGGGTATTCAAGGCAACGATGGAACTCCTGGGTTCCCAGGAAAAGATGGAAAACTAGGAGAACGAGGGGATATTGGACCATCAGGCATGCCTGGAGTTGCCGGTCCTCCAGGTGTACCCGGACTGAAGGGGGATAAAGGGGAAAGAGGCCCACCTGGACCAGTCAGCGTCACAACATCAGGATCCGACATTTTAACTATAAAGGTAAATGCACTAAAATGGAGAACGGTAATTGTTACACAATAATGTGAAAAAATGGCTCTTTTTTATACATCTTAGCACAAAATTACGTAATTAAATTTAAAATACATTCGTATTCACTTTGGATATCAAAATTGCAGAAAATTCTAGAATTTAACTTTTTCATTAAAAAGTTTTTTGTGAGTATTCGAATATTGTGGGGTAAAGAATTGTTTAACATAACATTTCAGATGATAGGTAAACCTGTGTTTTAATTATGTGAATAAATAATTAAATATGTGTAGGGTGACAAAGGAGAGCCTGGTATTCGCGGGAGAAGAGGAAGACCGGGCCCTCCTGGACCTCGTGGACTTCAAGGTATTCAAGGTCCTCCGGGAACTCCGGGGCGGTCAGGCGAAAAAGGAGAAGTTGGTCTTCCTGGGTGGATGGTACGTAAAACAAATGAATTAAACAAATATATTTTAATGTAAATTTGCATCTATCACAATTTTTTTAATACCTTACTAATATTACATATTTTATCACACTTTCATTTTTTCTATTTCACGCCGCCAACTTAGAATGTCAAGGTAATAGACGACCACAAATAATATTGTTTTATGTTAATTGCAATACACATAGTATTTCACTGTCTCATTTTGACTTATGTTTAGGGACGACCGGGAACATTGGGTCCCCCGGGTACACCGGGATCTGTCGGACTCAAGGGTGAAAAAGGAGACCCTGGAGTCAACATACTTGACGTATCAATGGCAAGTACAATATTTAAACCTTATTTTTACATTAATTTCCTTTAACCAAAAACAGTATAATAATAATTAAAATATGTTAAAATCCTCATGCCATATGTCCTACTGATTATCTCTTAGATTTCAAGGCTCTCTCTTCCTTATTTTAAGAGGCAATCCGCCTACAAAACCCTCGGCAACGATTGCTGTAGGTTCCGGTTTTGGATCCCTTACGCTACATTTGGCCGGTTCCACCGTAAACTTCTGCAAAACAGCTGCAAGACCTGCCATAGACTGCATCTGTCCTAGTCTTTCACCTGGAAAATCACGAAAAAAATTAACATTACCGCTTCTAAATATACGACTATCCGAATGAATCATAGCTTATTAGTTAACCAAAGAACGTTTAGAGGTCATTTATATTTGCTGTTACTGTTAATGTATAATAGTTTAATATATCACAAATGACAAAACGTCAACAACCAAAAAAAACAAGATAGAACATATCTAATTCTGCACCTACTAGAATATCACTATGTCAATAATATCAATAACAAGACTTCATAAAAATACTCGTTAAACTAAGCAAAAAATTAAAAATAAATACAACAACAGGTTTTAAAATATCACGTCTCGGTACCTGACAACGTAGACCGATTTACCGGACAGGCGAGTTTTAAAAACAGTTTTGAATGTAGAATTTATAAAAGCTGTAATAAAAAAATCTTAACTTAATACGCGGAACTCCTTTAGTATTCCTCAAAGGCTCACTTTAAGTCACATGTACACACCTATTATAATTTAATTAACTTCGTTAATGCTGCCTTTTTACACAGTAACTGTCATACTATATCTTTCCCTTATATCAATCCATGCATTTGATTTAAAATCAAAACTCATTTTTTCCTAATTCAATCGTTATCATACTTAAATTGATTTGTAAAGTAAATTACAAGTATTTATCATCATCACTAGCTCAGTATACATCCCCACTAAGGAAAGGGAGACAAGGGAGCTTACCCTAAGGGTGACGGCCAAGTATTCATACAAGTTGTAAATAATAAATCTGATACTTATTGTTATCCTAGAGTCTAAATATTATCAAATGCTTGAAACATAATACATTTTACAATACGATCGTGCATGTTTGACCTTCGTACAAATGTTGCTAATTGAACCCGACGCGACTCGCGTTAATTTTTTTTACGGTCATAAGGATATTAAACACACCAAACTAGATTCTGACTTATTGCTAAAATTTTTACATTAATATTTCCTAAATTTAAATCATAGCTACTTACTGTAATGTCAATACTTACCAACGCAAGCCCTAGGACCTTCGCCGAAAGGCAAAAACACATCCCTAAATTGTTTTCTACCCAAATTAAACCTTTCAGGGTTGAACTTTTTTGGTTCTTCGAAGTACCTCTCATCATTGTGCATAGCTTGGATTGGAATCATAACTTTGACACCTTCATTTATTGTAACTCCAATTTCAGGTATCGTGTATTTTGGTGATGTACACATTCTTACAATATATGCTACCGATGGGTACATTCTCATAGCTTCGTAAAAAGCTTTTTCTAGACATGTCATTTCATTTACAGCATCATAAGTAATTTTATTGTCGTATTTTTTTAAGACTTGATCAATTTCCTCTTGGACTTTTAATTGGTATTCTGGATTGAATGCTAATTGATGCAAAGTGTAACTGGATGCCGTAGATGATGTCTCGAATCCGGCTCCGAAGAATACAAAGACTTGAGCTATCATCATCATGTCTGTCATTTCCAATGTAACTACTTTTGGAGTTCCGTCATAATTTTTACTCTCAATAGATTCGCCAATTATTGTACCTTTTTCTTTAAGTTCTAACATGAGATCGATAAAATCGTTTTTCCCTGAAGGCTTATAATTCCTTTCTTTCATCACAGTTTGAACCAAGAAAATCATGGATTTTTCTAGTTCTGGATCTAAGAAATTAAGATTTTTACACAACTCCGGAAATAATAATTTCAGAGCCGCAAACATAGCATCTTTAGGGGTTCGTTGGAAAATTCTTTTACCTAATCTTCTAAATTCAGAATTTTCATTGCTCAAAGAGTCCATGGAGATTCCAAAACCGCAAGCGCCGATAAAATCAGTAGTATATCTTGCCATTAATTCGCGAACGTCATATGAATCTAAATGAGACACTTCCTCTGTGATGATTTGTAACTTTTCTGCTCGGTCAGTAATAATAGGAAACATACCTTTTAATTTAGCCGTACTAAAGGCCGGGGTAAATCGTTGCCTTATTAAACGCCACAAGTCACCATCGGCAAAGAATAGGTTTTTTAAAAGTGGCTCTATAACAGTCTTATGAGGATTAAAACCTCTGGCATAAAAATGTTGGAAATCAGTAACGAGAATTCTCTTCGCTATTGCTGGATCTCTTATTACCAATTCTGGTTTCAAACCTCTAAAGAATCCAACTACTTTTTCATTTCGATATTTGTTGTATACTTCCGTTGCTAACATCGCCATACTTGCTTTTTGAAAAAACTGTCGCATGTTATTCCCAAGAAATGGTATTGGAGGATCATGTTTTATACCTCTTCTCTTCCAATAGTTAAATGCACTAATACTATACAGATATAACACAAACACAATTGCTAACACATAATACCACATATTAACTAGAAGCGTACACTATTCACTGGCGTCGTAACGTGTGCTCTTTAGCGGAGCTGCAGTGCGAATAACCCTTATCTATATCGTGGAAAAAAATAAACTAAGATAATATCATTACAATTTTATTGGGTTCATTACATTTTAATGTAGATTTTTTAAGCTTAAAGATGTTATTACATTTAAATATGTATAAAATAATTTCTGTATCAATACAATAAGATGACAATGTGTATTATCCAAATTTAATATTAAATTTAACAAAATAAATTTAAGCTGGATATATTTCTATGAGATAGAAAAATAAATTCGATATTACAAGGAATGCTAATAGAATTTTCAACTATCGATGTACGAGTATTAATCGTTTTAAATGTAATCTCTTAGTTATGTTTTATTTTTTTACAGAATCCTAATACTATGATAAACAACAATTTGGCGGTGACCAATGAACATTAGTTTACTGGACAAATAAAAACTGATTACGTAACAAATACTGAGTAATGCACGAAATATTGCAACTATTTGAATTTGCAATTTCAATTTTCTAAAAATTTATAAAATGCAATAGGTTTTTTGTAAATGTTAGTTTTAATAACACATTAGAAGATTCAGTCTAAATCGTAGCTAATCACGAATTAAATAAGTTTGTTTTAATGTCATTGTACTCGTAGTCATCTAAAAGCATGTGTTTTGTTTAAGAGTGGATTAGATCTTTTGAGAAAATGTCGAGGGATATTTTTTAAACAAATAACTTTAAACAAGGAATCAAAGTACGTAGAAATGGCGTAAGAACGGGTTACACGCACTCCTAATTACGGGTCATTGACCAAGAAAAAGCCGCCGCTTCGATCCTTTTAAAGATAAATTAATGAAGCAATTGCGAGATATTCTAAAAGATTTTTTTTCACATTACAGTTATTTACCGGTTAGGTCAACAATTTTAATTTTAGTTGAGAAAAATTTCTTCATATACAATATTTTTTTAATTACGACTTGTATGAATGAATGAATAGGACTTAATTAACTATAGGAAATCATAGATAAAGAGCATGTAATTAAAAAAAAAACTTCCCACCACCACCCATGGCCTTACCAACCTTCGGGACATCGGGACGAATCGCAGGAGGGCGGGCATGGTCTGGCAATTAATAGCCTCTGCATATACTTAATTGACTCCCTATAAATTATATCGTCGATGCATTTGTGATAAGTCCCCCCTAATGGGTATGACGACATAATGGACAGCATGTAATTAAGTATTTTTTATTTGCAGTTTAAAGGCGATAAAGGCGATCGCGGTACAGATGGGACGCCAGGGACGAAAGGTGAACAAGGACCGCCGGGTCCCCCTGGCACTTCAGGGTTGAGATCCGAACCTGTGCAGTACGTACCCGGCCCTCCAGGACCACCAGGACCGCCAGGCTCTCCGGGCGTATCTATTGTAGGACCAAAAGGCGAACCGGGACAAAGCTATTATGAGGAATATCCCACACACGGCAGCACCAAATTTTACGGAAAACCGAGTACGTTATAATTTAAAAATATATTTTCAAGAAATGCAAATCTCCATACAATAAATACATTTAAAAAATAAGTTTAAAAATGTTCGTGGGTATTTTCACAAGTTTATTCATATTTTTTATGTAAGGAAATTAAAAAAAATTCGAACCGTTAACAAAAACATTGTTATAAAAATATAATATCTTGAGTCGTTATTTACGGGTACCAAAAAAGAGCACTATCACTTCACAATCACTCACAAAAAACTAAGATGATTAATGTTTATTACATGCTACGTGGAACAGTCGCTAAGAGTCCTTTGGATGAGCTTAAAGCCTCTGCATATACTTAATTGACTCCCTATAAATTATATCGTCGATACATTTGTGATAAGTCCCCCCTAATGGGTATGACGACATAATGGACAGCATGTAATTAAGTATTTTTTATTTGCAGTTTAAAGGCGACAAAGGCGATCGCGGTACAGATGGGACGCCAGGGACGAAAGGTGAACAAGGACCGCCGGGTCCCCCTGGCACTTCAGGGTTGAGATCCGAACCTGTGCAGTACGTACCCGGCCCTCCAGGACCACCAGGACCGCCAGGCTCTCCGGGCGTATCTATTGTAGGACCAAAAGGCGAACCGGGACAAAGCTATTATGAGGAATATCCCACACACGGCAGCACCAAATTTTACGGAAAACCGAGTACGTTATAATTTAAAAATATATTTTCAAGAAATGCAAATCTCCATACAATAAATACATTTAAAAAATAAGTTTAAAAATGTTCGTGGGTATTTTCACAAGTTTATTCATATTTTTTATGTAAGGAAATTAAAAAAAATTCAAACCGTTAACAAAAACATTGTTATAAAAATATAATATGTTGAGTCGTTATTTACGGGTACCAAAAAAGAGCACTATCACTTCACAATCACTCACAAAAATCTAAGATGATTAATGTTTATTACATGCTACGTGGAACAGTCGCTAAGAGTCCTTTGGATGAGCTTAAAGCTCTGCGAGAGCTCAAAGACCTCAAAGATAGATCTAGAGATCGTGGAAGTAAGTAATATTGTTAACAACCATCATTGTCATTGGAAGGTAACTTATCCTGAGCTGTATGTATGTATAAGGGTAATTACTACTCAAAAAATCGAAGTAAAAGCACGAAAAGAATAAACATATCAAAATAAGCATAGACTTCGAAAGAAACCCTTTCGTACAAACTTTCAAGTAAAAGAAACTTTCTAAGTGTCCGATTAATCTTACCAATGAATGGATGGATGGATGTTTGTCAGAAGGTATCTCCAGAACTGCTGCACGAATCTCAATGACGTTTGTCACACTATGTAGAACACAGTCTGGAAGAACACATAGGCTACATAATACGTTTTTTTTATTTCCACACGGAAAGAGTCGCGTGCAAAATCTAGTCTAAAATAAATATTAAAATAAGCTATAATAATATTAATAACTTGTTCAAGTGGTATAGTGGACCATTCGGAGATCCACCATAGTAACTTATATGTTTATTTGTCAGCTTTTGGTACAACGGAATCGAGGAGTCACCATGACGAAAATACAGCGAAACCCGCTCCGACAGTACCAAGCGCTGCTGTGTTCCAAACTACTGAAGAAATGATGAGAGTAAGATATACGTGCAACTTTACCGTGCATTTCCACTGCGTATAGACCTAAACAATATTTTGTAATTGCTATATATTTTGTTCTTGTAAAAGTATTAGTAAAACTAATGGTAAGAGTATGAAATCAGTGTAAAACACTAAATCATGTGTTCGATTACAGCTGGCATCAACAAGTCCGGTTGGTGCGCTGGCTTACGTTGCTGAGGAACAAGCGCTCTTCGTTAAAGTTAATTCCGGGTGGCAATATGTTCTGGTAAATATTGAAGTGTAAACTTTACTTATTGCATTCTAATAGAGAAATTCTCTAATAAAAATACAATCAGTATTATCCATATTTTTAATAAAGTCTGGCTTAGATTAATTGAGTTACCTATACTAGCCAAGGCAGCGAAACGATTTTTTTTTTATATAAGGTGGCAAACGAGCAAGCAGCCACCTGAATCCACCGAAATGGAAAGCGACCGCTGCCCATAAACATCCGCAATTGCAGATGCGTTGCCTACCCTTAATTGACGGAGGAGGAAACGCATATAAAGAGGACATTTCCCCATCCTATGCGTCTCCTCCACCGACAATTCCACTTTTCCTTCCCATCCTTTTCTCTTAAGAGAAGGGTGGAAAGGGAAAGGGACTAAGATTAGGCCTCCGGCCTCCTCAAAATCAAAGAAAAGCGTGAGGTTCGCTTTCGTGGTAGTGTGGTAGTGTGTGTCTGACCTCACTTGTTTTTCTTACCAGCTCGGTTCTCTGGTGACACAATCGGCCCCGTCGCCGCCCGCGCCTACTACGCCGACGCATCTGTTGCCAGCTGCGAGTTTAGTCCACTTGCCCATTCTCACTAACTTAGTTGAGAATTCACCTCCCGCGACATCACTGGGACCCACTGTGAGTATTTAGTATGTTTTATTATTAAAATATTTTGCTCTGTTAGTTTGATTTTAAACTTTTTTATTACCTTTTTCTTCATCGTTATTATTAATATGCCAATAAGACCTATGAATAAAGTTTTTAAATTTTCTGTGATCACGGAAATTTATTTCGGTCACGTAATTTGTTACTTATTATTCCACTTGGAATAGACATTCCTTATCTTGTCTATGTTAACAAGGTTAAGATTTAAAAACAAAAACTATTGCAATAAAGGTGATGCCACATAAGTGAGGAGCGTGTCATATTGCAGTGTACTAAGGCGGATAGTAATATTATGTCCAGTAGTGTGTGGTTCGTTCAATGTATCGGCTTTTGTCAGCTCGCGTGGGATCCCTCTTAGATGGTCATTGCGACGATAATTAAGAACATTAACAGTCGTTTCAAAAAGGATAGTAAATGTAATCATTTTTTCCTCTTACCTACACAATTGCATTGCAATTAAAATAAATTGCGTTCATTTATTTTGTATGTTTCATGTTCTGTATTTGCATGAACAGAACGCTAAATGGTTGCTGTCGGAATACTATTTAAACAAAGATTCCTTCTTTTTTTAAAGATAGCGCGATTATCGCTTAGCAGCCATTATTTTTAGACGATTCGCGGCTCGCCTCTTTACCTTTTATACAAAAGGGATAGCCAGGCTTATACTAATTGCAGAGAAAACCCTGTATAATTTCGATAGACTAATTAAGCCGCACGTTTTCCGTGCATTTAATTCGATTAGATCGTCAGTAACGTAGAGGTTAAGCGGTGAACTTGTAAAATGTTTTTAGAAATCCATATTCACACTTATCCGTGCGTGAAGTGAAGATATCCTTTATATACAACTTGTACATATCTGAGATGAAATTCATAGATATGGGTGAAGTCACGTAATCCACACTTGGCCATCGTGGTTGATTAAGACCTAGTCACCGCTAACATAAGGTAGACATGATCTTCTCGTTGGGGACGTGTATGAGATGACGACGTTAAAATTGCAGTTGCGACTGGCCGCTCTCAACGAGCCTCTGTCAGGTGACATGCACGGCGTGCGGCGCGCGGACTACGCCTGCTACAGACAGGCTCGCCGCGCAGGATTCAAGGGTACATTCAAAGCTCTCCTCACCAGTAGGTAAGATTATTTCGTATACGTCAATAAATAAAATCGCTATCTCAATATAAAATATGGGACAGGTTACTAATTAACAGAGTAGTCCCATTTCAAACTATGTTTCGCCCGCGACTCCGTCCGCGTGGAATTAAAAAAAATAAAAGTAAGTAGACTATGTGGTTAGCCGTTTAGGTCAGCCGTTTGGTCAGCCGTAAACATCCATCCATCCATCTAAACTTTCGCATTTATAATTAGTAAGAAGTAAGATTAGTAAGATTGAATAAAATAACAAGATTCACGTGTGTTTTAGAATTCAAAATTTAGACTCGACGGTGCGTTACTCGGACCGCCACTTGCCCGTGGTGAACACGCGGGGCGAGTTACTGTTCAAGTCGTTCGCTGATATCTTCGACGGTAGCGGAGGTCTCATGTCCGGAGCGCCCAGGATATACAGCTTCAACGATAAGAACGTCATGGCCGACTCTAACTGGTAAGTACATTTATAATGGCAATAATGATCATGACGTGTCTGTCAACAGCAAACTGCTGCAAGATCGTCTTAATCAAAAGACTTTGGTATCAGTAATGTGGCTTTAATAGATAAAAATACTAGCTACGGTACTTCACTGCGAAGGAAACTAAATATCAACAAGCAAACTTCAAGTGGATTACTTAAGTAGATAAAATGCATATTATAATAGTTATATTGTCTTTATTTATCGATAGGCCACAGAAGTTCATATGGCACGGATCATATGTGAACGGAGAACGCGCGATGGAGACTTTCTGCGACGAGTGGCAGAGCAACGACCCGAAGTCGCGCGGCATGGCGGCTTCCCTTTACTCCCACAAACTACTCAATCAAGAGAGGTAATTATAGAAAAAAATACTTTATTGACTTTCCTTTATGAGGGTACTGGTGTTCAAAATAGGTTGGTATTCTGTACACCAGGCTCTCGCCCCACAGACCATAAAAACACAAATAGCAAAATGAATACTTTAATTTAATTTATACTTTTACATCATGCCTATTGTCATCATCATCTCCCCTGCCTTATCCTACTCCCGACACACCGGGTTTTCGTCCTCCAAATAACTATCATCCGTCATCTCAGCCATCACTCTTGATCATGTCACCTTTCACGCAATCCATCCATCTCTTTCTAGGTCTACCTCTACCGGTGTACCCCTCCATCTTGATCTATTATAAATTATTCAAATAATTATCTTTGCAGGTACACATGCAATAATCACTTCGCAGTGTTATGTATTGAAGCAACATCACACGTCAGTAACAGAAGAAAACGAGACACACGAAGGTAAATTACAAAATAAACGAAATACTCAGATAAAATAAACATATCAAAAAGATGTCGAATTATTCGCTGTGTAATTTTCAGATACAACAGCACGAGTTTAATAGACGACGAGGATTATCTTTACAATGCGGAAGAGTATCAAGAATTATTAAACGATATTTTTGCTCAACCCTATAGAGAAATTTGAAATTAGGTCCGTTTACATGTGTTTAGTGTTGGCCTAAAATATCATTTATTGCTTGAACAGGAATATAAAACCCTTAATTACGGAAAAATATGGAACTAATTCCTTTGCATATAGAAAAGTGCCCTAGGACAAAATTTTTATATTCTTAGTTAGGCAACATTTGATGTCATACGAAAAGTTCTTTAACCAACAGACGCTACGTATATTATGAGATTAATTGAGTTGCTAAGCTTTGTGTTCAATCGAGATTCCTATTAAAGTAAAAATTACTATACTCAGAGTTGGAGTGAAAATGCGTTATTGTAGATGCTTGTATGTTTTATAGTATCAAATTCATTACATAGTTGTATAATATAACATTCGATATTATAGTTGTTTGATAAAATCATAGTATTTCGCCATTGGTTGTTATTAGATGAATGCGATCAAATTTCTTGTGATATTTATTCCAAGAATTTAATTTGAGACTGTAAATATTGCTTTCACATTTGGTATAGCTTGGTTAGTTAATTTAAGATTTACTTGTAAAACGTCATTTGTAATACGGGGACATTCAAAAAGCAATATAGTGTTAAACAATTAAATAAATTAAAAAAAATTAAGCAGTAGATGCAATATTGCTGTCGAATGACTGTAATTAACGATTGATGACGTCATCGCCCATGTGGGCCAAATTTAATACACTTCTGTACGCAAAATAACTCTAAAATCATTTAAGATTCCATTCAATCAAACAAACAAGTGACAATATTAATCCACTAATACCAGTAATGATTTAATTAAGTATATTTGTCAATTAGAAGGTATTTTACATAAGAGTCCCCGCAACGGAGACTATAGATTTTTAATAGACCGATAGAGTGGGGCGCTTTATCAGTTCATAGTGATAAAGCACCCAACTCTATCGATTCATACACCAATTTGGTTTTATATGATTTTGGCTTCACTGTCAATCAAACTATCGGCAGATAAACTCTGTAGTCTGCGGGGTCTTTAAGCAAGTTGATAACAAGCAATAAAATTTGACTGTTTCTACTATAGTCAAATTTTCTTTTTTGAATAGATTATTTGATTACCAACAAGAAACCTAATTATTTTTACACTTTCAATCATAATATCAAAACTATTTAATTTAAGCTAATAGTTGCTTCACACTTATTAATAAATTCTTAAGTATTACTTTAACAGACAACCGTTATGCTTATAATTATAATAATATACTCATATGAAAAAGTATAATTAAATAGGATTTTTGTTAATTTAATTTTGAGGAAAAGTAATAATAAATGTAGAATATTATTTCCATTGTTAATATCACAGTGTGTATGTTTGATTAGTAGTGACATCACAAACTTAGAAAAAATATTTCTGTAATCGCTTTGAGAATTGGTGGATTCAGGGATGTTAAAGGGCGATGCTCCAAATTCACAAGAGTTTTTAATATAAAATCTTGATGATGTGATAATCATAGCTACTCTAGTATGAACTACATTGATTTGAACTCTAAATGTTATGAGTATTGATTTTGCTAATATTTTCCCGTAGGAGTTCGAAACTTCCCATCAAACAGAATACTGGATCCACCATTTTTATTAATCGAATGTGTAATATGTTTATTTAGACTAAAAGTGCCATGTGGGGTTATTGTAAACAATATAATCAAGTCTGATTTTTTTTCTAGAAATCAATGATCCTTGATACATTTATAAATAGCTCTAATAGTAAGTACTTATAACAAGTTAATATTAAAGTTACTTCTTACCACTGGTTGTTCATACTTCTATGTTTAATTAACTAGTCTTTTTTTATTAAACAAATGTATCCGTATGTAAATTATATTATTAAACCAAAGAACAAAATTTTCCGACATTGATTTTAATTATGATGATAATTGGACTGTTTTATATTAAGTAGACATTATTATTATGAAACATGACATACCAATCAGCATTTACGAAAATGTATTTCTAGTAATTTAAGCTTTTTGACATCAATGAATCATTGTATTAAAACAGACATATTTATACGATTTAATAGAATAAATGTTTTGATGACAATTGCTTTTATTATTATCCTCAAATTATTAACAATAACTTCCTAAAAAAATCTATAGGTACAGTCAGGTCGCTGCGCAATGTTCCACTTTCAGTAAAATTGCCTTTTTACATTGGTAGAGCCCGCTTTAACATCTTCGCACGAATGGGCCGGCTCGCCCGGTGCAATACCACGACCACACAGAAGATAGGCGTGAAGTGGGAGCAATTCCGCGTTTCGTCTGATGAGTGTAGTGCCGGAGGCCCAACTTTAGTCCCTTTTCCTTCACCCCTTTTTTCTTATTAGAAAAGGATGGGACGGGAACGTGGATTTAATGGTGCAGGAGACGCATAGGAAGGGGAAATATCCTCTTTATGTGCGTCTCCTCCTCCGTCATTCAAGGGTAGGCAACACATCCGCTATTGCGAATGTCTATGGGCAGCCGTCGCTTCGCCATTTTGGCGGATTTGGGTGGCCGCTTGCTCGTTTGCCACATTATGATATAAAAAAATCGTTGTAAAGAGACTAACTCCGCCTCTTATAAATAACCAATAAGGTAGTAGTGAATTAAATGAATTATCTTTGTACCATAGACCGTTTTTTCGTAAACACATTTAAAACTTTACCCTATTTTTGTTTCGCATCGTCGTCTCTATGCGTACAAAACGGTCAAAGGACATAAATTAAGATGGAACACCGCCCGTTTCAGGGATAGCACCAGGGGTGTGCACCATTACCACTATTAGACAAGGCAAGACCTGAGTTAGAAACAAATCATCATCATCATCACCAGCTCACTATACGTCCCCACCGAGAAGATCGGAGCCTACCCTAAATTAGGGTGACTAGGCCATAGTCAACCACGCTGGCCCAGTGCGGGTTGGTTGACTTCACACATATCTTTGAATTTCTTCGCCGATATGTGTAGGTTGCATCACGATATTTTCCTTCGTCGGGTCAATTCGGTAGGGTAAATTAAGTACATATGAAATTCAAAAAATCCAAAATCACATTGGTACATGGCGGGATTCAAACCCAAGACCTGTAGATTACAAGTCAAGTGCTTAAACCACTGAGCCACCGACGCTCAAAATAGATAAATGATGTTTACTGTTACGAATTATGTCTTGATCAGAAAAAATCTGATTTAAACACATCCCTAAATATGTTCAAAGATACTTCTATATAATGAATTCACAATATCTAATAAAACTCATACGAGTATATGCAATTCATTATAATCCCACTTAGTGTTCAATAAAAATTACAATTCAAATGCATTAATTGTCCGGGAATTTAGGTTTCAGTGATACGTCATATCTCCATTGCCTTTGGCATTCGCAAAGCCGTGCTGTTCACTGTCACAATTTATGAGTCCGCATGGCAATAAATAGTTTGTTGGTAAATACCTTTCACTTTGAATAGTTTATTACTGGCCATTTGTTACCGACTCGGTTGTTGCAGATCAAACTGCGTCCAGTAAAATGCGATATATGTTGGCAAGTGTTTGACACATTGCCAATCAACTAACTGCTTACTATAACTATAGTATAGTATGTTTATAAAACTACAGTTAAACATGGATAATGGAAAATAAGTTTCTAAATCGGTGAAGAAAAAGTAGCTTAATTAAGATAAAATAATTTGGGTAGGGTGAATCGGCACTTATTGAGCTAGCGCGCTCTATCCTTCGGCCGCGTCTTCACTTAACTTAGGTGGAGTCGTGGTCAAGCGCTGGTTTATTTATGTTTAAAAAAAAAGAAAAAAAAATCTGCAAATGCTTTTGAATAGTTGAAATAACAATTGATTATACAGAATATATCTAAATAACGATGGTTTTGGAAATACTTTATCATTAATAAGAAGAATGCATTAAATAAACCAAGATGTTTGCAAAATGCTAATAATCCACGCGGACGAACATTAAAGGCCGGGGTTATTGATTTGTATTTTGTTTTGTATCTTTAATACTTTTTGATTTTTAGTAAAATAAAAAAATGTCTAATATAATAATATAATAATATAATAATATAATAATATAATAATATAATAATATAATAATATAATAATATAATAATATAATAATATAATAATATAATAATATAATAATATAATAATATATTATGAACCTCCTTTATTTATACTTAACTGTTTAGTGCGAATTGTAGTCGCCTGCCGCTTCTTTGAATTTCAGATAAAGTTTCCAAACTTCTTAATGGATTTTCCCTACTCTGCAGACTTCTGCATTCAGTTTTAAACTACTTAAAAAGGATTAATAACTGTAAAATTTATACACGATTGTAATAAAACATTACTTACTGTTATCCAAATTATTGTATGATAATACAAGAAAACGCTCGAATTACACATAGAATGAATGATTGAACGAACAATTAAAGGAAATCGATAAAGAATGAACGCTTCGTTTATCTGAACTGTATTGCACCGATAGAGCTCGCTATTTTAACAAATAATCATTCTGCGGACTATACCACTGTTAAAACATACCTATATTTTTTTGTGACTGATATGTCACTGTTTGCCTTGAAGAGGCATTTACAGCTTCACCGGATTTGAAGTGGCCGAACGCAGATGGCGCATAGCCTAAACCTCTTTTATGAGTAACTAAGCTCGAGGGCTCCCTCAGGAGCCTCGGCTCGGGCCGTACTTCGTTATATACCTATGATTGGCATAGGTAATAATCTTTCAATATACTTTAAATTATTTATCAGAGAGAACCGCGTAAAGTACTTTGGTAAAATATATCTTTATATTCAAGGTCAATATGATTTCATTTGCCACGTGAATATGTTAGAATAAATAAGAAATGAAAATAACTTTCCCCGTCTATCGATGCGGATATTTTCTATAAAAGTTACCGAACGTAAGTTATTGTAACAAGAAAAAGAGTGGTTCAGATAACGATCTCCGCTTGAAAATTGATTTCGATTTGGGTAACTTCGTTTCACGAATAGCAATGTTGTATAAGAAGGGGTTGCCAGCTTTTTCCCAGCGGATTCCCAAAATGAATACGTAATATTCTCCTCTATATTCGCATCAGTACGCCACTACATGAATTTAATATTTACTTCAACATGGTGCTACATTCTGCTCTCAAAAATGAATAAATAAATAATATTTATCATGTTATGTTAAACTATAGGGACATTGAAATTATTTACTGTAAAATATTATGTACTTAAAATTCATTAAAATTTATAAAAAATATATAGTTTAATTGTTAGATGATTCAGATTATTAGAAATATATTTATTAAAAATAAAGTTTGCATCTTGGAAAAATATAATTGATTTTACATTTGTGGGAAGCGATGAGAGATCTCTACTTGACATGTAACAAAAGCAGTTATCAAATAGAAACAAAGATCTTGAATAAAACGAATTCATGGTAAATAAATCGTCTATTATTCGAGCCAACTTCCCACTCGAACAGGAGGTTGATTTGTTGAGAACAATTGAAATGGCACAACGCCAACACGAAATCAGTTGTATCGCCGACATTTCTACAACCACATCGTAAACGTGTACCAGACTTACTCTTGTGGAGGATGAAAATTAAATTAAAAAATACCAAGCTTTCAAAATAAAAAACAAAACCCACTTCCAAACAAAATACAATAACAAAATTACAATAATAAAAACAAAATATTCTCAAAAAAAACAGTACACTAAAAAGTAACGAAATAATTCCTTGAAAATAGTAAACCTTCCTTATTGTAGCTGTTATGTTTATATTATACAATTATTATTACTTTGATGTCGGTGTCAGCCGAGGTATGCAGTGATATTTCTACGTAAGGCTTTCTACATTTTTACCATAACAATTGACAATTGAAAGTATAGGAACGTTTAAGTAATGAATCTACATTGACTGACACCGACTTCAAAGTAATAATAAATGTAATTGTAACACTCCTTCTTTTGGGAAGTCGGTAAAATATAATATAATTATCTTTCTAACTATCAATTTACACTATGTTTTAATATGTAAGAAAAGCCTTCACAAAGGGGTAACTATAATGAATACGACATTTCCAGCAAAGCCATTTAATAAGCACGAAATTAGCCTCATCATATTGCTCCGGAATTCGAAACACGTATAGAGACGTCAATCAAACTGTCGTATTAAAGCCCACCGAGGCATACTACCAAAGCGACGAAGCCTATCATTATACAGATAATTGGCCACGGAGACTTGTTACAGAGTAAAAATAAGTTATCGTTAAACCATCAAAGACGACGTTATAACTTCAGAAACCCACAGTGGCTTTCCGAAATATATTGACATTTCTCTCACAATGTATTTAAAAAAGTTAACATCTTAAATGTACATCTTTACGCTGATGGAATTACACAGTTACTTAAAAATGTGTTGTGTAAAAATATGGTAGCTTTCATCACACTAAAGCATGTCTTAAATGATACAATTCAGTTCATAAGTAGATATAAAAAAGTGCGAACTTTTATAAAAATTTGACACTGATCAGACTTTTCTCAAGCGTGTAATCGCCGGGGATGTAATAATGAATCTCCCAAATAATTAATTAGACATACAAAGGCTCAATGTACTGAGAATGATGTCTCAACGATTGTAATAGCAGAATCAAGATAAATTATCAATATAAATAAAATTAAACCGGATTTTCAGATTCAACCTTTACACAAAGCTACTACTGGCTAGCCCACATTATATTTTAGTACTGGCAACTAAAATTCGTTAATTGATCTCCTTTCGCGACTTAGTACAAGAAAACTACACCAAAAGGATTCCCTTAACGCTCTTAAACGCAGTTGGTAAAATCGACTATCGACTGTTTTTATTAACAGTGTCGGGCTTAATACAAACCGCTGATTCAGCACCTAGATATAATCTGAACACGTAATCATACCGTCTGTTGCTGTCATAAAACGGAATGAAATCCGAATAATGGACCTGACGTCGCGCAAACGATATTTGGCGCGGCTTAAATTGTCACATTTCATGATTTTCTGATATCAATTTTAGAGATTATTTTGTTGATTTCCAAGGTCACCTTATTTAACACAATAATGCATATCGACCCAACATTCCATTTTTTGTTATCGACATTTTAATTACTAATCTTTTAGCTTTAAAGACCGATATAAGGATAATAGCAATGGAAAAACCTGGTCTGAATTGATTCATAGTTGAATAAATTGATACGGAAACTTGCGTATTTAACAAATAACTATTATTATATTACCAATATTATTCAATCGCAAAAACTAGTATCCTAACAGTGGTAGAGCCCGCTTTAACATCTTTGCACGAATGGCCCGGCTCGCCCGGTGCAATACCACGACCACACAGAAGACAGGCGTGAAGTGGAAGCAATTCCGCGTCTCGTCTGATGAGTGTACTTGTATTTTAATTACAGTTTCTTTTGTTTTATTGTTATAAAAAATTACAATGGAGGGAAAAAAATGATGTACGCAGACTGAAGTTAATTTACAATAGAAAGAAAAAAAATATCAACTACGGTGTCTGCTTGTAATTTCTCTGGAGACAAGAAAGTATCGTAGTGACGACACTTAAGTGATTGAAATCCTTTAAAGGAAAACACTGGGCTTTATCGTAAAAAACTTAGACAGTTTCAATTACATTTTAAACTAAACATACGTTAACCCTTTCATACCGCGACTCTAGTTGATGTCGCGGATTTTTGACAAAAGATGTTGATTATAACAGTACTGGCTTTCGCACGCGACTCCGTCCGCGTGAAATAAAAAAAACAAAAGTAAGTATCCTATGTGTTCTTCAAAACTATGCTCTACATCTATGCCAAATTACATCCAGATCCGTTCAGCCGTTTAGGCTACAAACTCTAACAAACATCCATCCATCCATCTAAACTTTCACATTTATAATATTAGTAAGATTACTTACTAGTACGAGTAGTATTAGTAGAGTTGCTACGGCAAATAGCAAACTTTCACTATGAGAGCCTTTAGCACGTATCTATATTGATATGATAAGTTTTCTACTGAATTGTATTCTCAAAATCAAATAGAATTTTATCGAAATTGATTAAAATAAAGACGTCCTCGACTGTACACAATTCTAAGTCCCAGATTTTTCTCTAAAATTTATTCAATTCTATAAATTTCATGAAAAGTTACGAACGAGAAATTTTAGTTCAAGGTTTTCTGGGATCTGTAATCCTTGTTGGTGATGGCTTTGGTCCCTTCAGTATAGAGAGCACTGATATAAATTTCTGTCTGGTTTACTTTATTAAATTTTCCCGAAACTTACAAAAGTTCATTTTGATCGCAAATCCCGTGCCCACAAATTCAACGTGATCCTTAATTTTCTTTGTCATTTACGATAATAATGTTACACGCCTCAGGCTTATTACAGACTGACATTAAGTGGACATTGTCTTTAACAAACATTTAATATTTTTTTCATATTACATCATAACTTATTAAATCATTCTTGTAATCTATATCTATACTCTATACTATTATAATAAAGCGTAAACACACACTTCTTTGTTGCCTAAGATGTCAGCACTTACAGCATACAGAATAATTCTTTTTTTAATAAAAACCCCAAAACTTACATCAGGCTTTAGGCTATATATTTTCACGCCATTAAACTTAGGGGGTAAATATTTTGGATAAAAACCCTAATGTGGGAACAACGCCATAAGTTGCTCCCAACAAAAAAAACACGATTGCTAAGGTTTGTCATGTCATGTCATGTCATTTTGACATTTGCTATTGATAATTTGAGAAATGTAAACAATAAAATAAAATTTTCATAATTTCATGTGGATGAAGGCGCACGGGAACAGCTAGTCCTAGTATAACTTGAAAAAAGTGTCACCACTTTTTGTTTCGTCAGAGATCGATTTTCCCAAGATATTTTTGTGTATTAAATAACTTATCCTATAAACTTACTTAAATTATTTTCTGTAAATGCTAAGTAATTTTAGCTATTACGGTTTTCAACAAAATTAATATCTATCTATATCTATACATATAATTAAATTGGAGTGTCTGTAATATCAAAAGAAAAATCCCAGATTTCGGGAAGATGATGTATTTGCGTTGCTGATAACGAAAATCGCATTTAAATTATTTTTAATTTTTTTTGGCCGATTTCGACCGTACTTTCATTGAAAGGTAGCTGACATAGACGGTATATTATAGGCTACGTTTTTATCTTAATATTGCGTGGACGAAGTCGCGGGCAACGGCTAGTATTAGATAAATTAGGTAACTTTTTTCATCTGAGATAAAAGTTGAGATATTGACTTGCATCGAGGCTCACTGTATAAAAATTGAAATTGATATTTGCTGTAGATTTCCCTCGCGCACGAGTGATACCTCGACGCCGGCGACTACTACTTACCATGATTGCAATCAACTCCAGCACACTACAGAAGGGACTTACTATGTCTAACAAGCGTACTTATTTCATATTTATAAACTAGTTGCTAGCAATGTCTTTTGCAAAAAATTACAAAATGTATATTTTTTTCTTTTTCATACTGCTAGCGTTGAATCTGTATCTAAATATACACTAATATTGTAAAGAGGAATGATTTGTATTTTTGTATGTATTTGATTCACGCAAAAACTGCTAGGCCGATTTTAAACCTACACCATTAGAAAGGTAATTTAACTGTGAGTAACATGGGCTAAGTTTTTTATTATTTTTTTTAATTTCACGCGGAGTTGCGAGCAACAGATCGTATATTATAATTTTCTATTGTTTTATTGACAGACATAAAATCTGCCGATGACTGATACGAGTTTAAAACACTTCATTTCGTAAGCACAACTTACAATCTAACAGGCGTCAGTTTAAATTGAATTTAGAGTTTAAGCGTGGTCTTATCATTTAAAACACTATTACATAGTTTAATGTCATTTCAGTTCGGCCGTTGTTCAACGATTAAAAAAATATATAGAGAACAAAGTAAAAGAAGAAATATAGAGTAACTAGCATTTTTATTTAATTCCAACTGTATGCTGCAAAATTGTTTAAAAGACATGAAAAAGTTTGCGAGAATCGTTATTCCGTGGAGAGTACAAAACGATACCGCTTAAATTATACTGTTTCCTACAATTTTAAGCAAAACTTCGGAAAATGCTCGGGAAATTGTCCGCTTATATTTACAGTCGAACATGTACCTAGGAAATTATTAAAACACAAATGTATTTTATGGATATTTCGATACGAACGCTATAAATGCACGATTTTAAATAAAAAATCTAAAACAACGTAAGAGATTATTAGATTTTTTTGAAAGTAAACTTTTTCACAAATTTTTTTAAAACACTATATATTTTGATAACATTTTATTCAAAATATTCTGGATATGTTTTGATAACATTTTATAATATATATCCAGTGTTTTTAAAAAAGCACACAAACGTTCAAACATTTTCATTTTTTATTATAAAAACCTTTATCTTACTAATATTATAAATGCGAACGTTTAGATGGATGGATGGATGTTTGTTAGAGTTTGTAGCCTAAACTGCTGCACAGATCTCGATGAAATTTAGCATAGATGTAGAGGTAAGTCTGGGAGAACACATAGACTACTTACTTTTGTTTTTTTTTCATTCCCGCGGACGGAGTCGCTGGCGAAAGCTAGTATTTAATATTTCTCTACTAAATATGCATTTAATTTTTTAAATGTAAATTTTTTCAAGCTCAATTAAAATCTAACTCGTTTAGACGTATTTAACAAAGGTGTGGGTATATTTATGCATTTGAAAACAAAAACACTAAAGGACCGTTTGCCGCGGGCTAAGCTGCTAACACAGTACACTCGGTTGATTTCTCTGAGGATTTGTATCAAAAACAAGCATTTAACAAATCTCTGTTCACGTTTTACTTGCGATATGTTAATCGACTAAGTATTTAGGCATATTATATTATTCAACTTTGTATTACTTCTTGTAATCATACTTCATACTAATATTATAAATGCGAAAGTTTAGATGGATGGATCGATGGTTGGATGTTTGTTAGAGTTTGTAGCCTCGTCGTCGTCTTAGTCGTTTTGATCATGAGTGAATATTTACTGAGTAGAAGTGAATTGCAACAGATTGTTTAGTATTCTTTATCAACTTTTATTTCTTTATAAAGGAACATATTTTACTTACATTTTATACACACGGAGACTTAAATCAGTGATGCCACAGACATCATAGATTATATAACAAAAAAACTATTCTTGATAATTGAATGTTGCCTTTTTTAACACATCTTTCACGCGATGCATCCATCTCTTTCTAGGCTTACCTCTTCCATTGTACTCGTAGCTAGTAATAGTAGCAAGTAAAAAAGCTAATTAAAAACATGAGTATTAATAAAGTCGAAATACTAATTGAAATTTGTCTTTAAACACCACTGTATCCCCGGTACCTGCTGATAGCCACTTTACAAACTTATCCAAGGAATAGTTGCAGACTATAGTTTTCAAACTTGGATGTAAAATTAATAGCAACTTCGTATTTCGAACTACAACTTCAATGTAGCGAATTAAAATAATTCGACCGCTAATTCCGACAACACTAGTATCATCATCATCATCATCACCAGCTCACTATACGTCCCCACCGAGGGGCTCGGAGCCTACCCTAAGTTAGGGTGACTAGGCCATAGTCAACCACGCTGGCCCATTGCGGGTTGGTTGACTTCACACATATCTTTGAATTTCTTCACCGATATGTGCAGGTTGCATCACGATGTTTTCCTTCACCGTAAGAACGTCGGGTAAATTATGTACATATGAAAATTCGAAAAATCACATTGGTACATGGCGGCGGTATTCGAACCCAAGACCTGTAGATTACAAGTCAAGTGCTTAAACCATTGAGCCACCGACGCTCTGACACTAGTATAGAACACGTGAAATACTTTGACTTCAATTATACTGTACTCAGTATACTGGACTATGAGCTATAATTTATGGAAATTATGCAATACAACTTTTGTAAGAGATGTTTTGTCAGGAATCCAAGCGTGTCCATATTGCTAAGTACATCTGCTTGTATTAATTAAGTCAATACACCAACCGTATCCATTTTTGAACGACTTCCTAAAAGAAAAATAGAAAAATAAAAAAAAAACATACTGACGAATTGAATACCTCCTGAATTCAATTCGTCAGTATGTTTTGTTTTTTTGTATTCTGCAATACCCATATATTTTGGGTACCCCGAAAATTACAGAGACATCTTGAATAAAGACAGAGAATTATGGCAAAAATTATACTCGTAATATGGCAATAAATTAAATGGCCAACCAATTAGTATTTCTTAAATATTAAACTCAAGAAATAAAAAAAACAAAGTAGAAGTAATCAAGGTTCCAATCGCGACAAATAATTTTCTATTGTAAAAGGACAGTTTGCTATCGATTTATTATTGTTTGAATGGGATCGAAGAGGGCCGCTTGAAACTTTTATTACACTTAAGCCTCGTACGAAAAGCTTACAATAAATTGTTACAAATAAACGTATTTTTCGTTGTATTGGACATGATTAAACAGCCATTACTTAGATTACATTTATTTATTTAGTTTCCTGGCTTATCTAGCCGCTGCAATAATCTATATAAAATCGTAGCTAAAAGAGAATTTATAACATCTCTAATAAAAACTATAACTAATAGATCTATAGAAAATCCAATCATCATACTTCATACTAATCATACTAATATTATAAATGCGAAAGTTTAGATGGATGGATGTTTGTTAGAGTTTGTAGCCAAAACGACTGAAAGGATTTGGTATAGATGTAGAGGATAGTCTGGAAGAACACCTAGGCTACTCACTTTTGTTTTTTTTAATTCCACGCGGACGGAGTCGCGGGCGAAAGCTAGTCTCTATTAAATATGTTAGAGGTCAATGCACTGTTTTTCTATTAACCTCGATTACACCATAGCATGAACAAAATAGGATTTTACTATTGCAAATTATTTTGATTATATATTCTAGAGTTAACAGCCGAACTGCTATTCAACAAATTGATTTCACAACTAGTGTACTTAACGGTAACTTAGGCGAAGTACTTTAATATTCTAGTTGTTAAGTAAGTTACTTAAAATTTACTTCAGAATCTTTACACTTTAATGAATTTTTTAATAGAGATGTTTTGTCAGGAATCCAAGCGTGTCCATATTGCTAAGTACATCTGATTGTATTAATTAAGTCAATACACCAACCGTATCCATTTTTGAACGACTTCCTAAAAGAAAAATAGAAAAAAAAAAAAACATACTGACGAATTGAATACCTCCTGAATTCAATTCATCAGTATGTTTTGTTTTTTTGTATTCTGCAATACCCATATATTTTGGGTACCCCGAAAATTACAGAGACATCTTGAATAAAGACAGAGAATTATGGCAAAAATTATACTGTACTCAGTATACTGGACTAGCTATAATTTATGGAAATTATGCAATACAACTTTTGTAAGAGATGTTTTGTCAGGAATCCAAGCGTGTCCATATTGCTAAGTACATCTGATTGTATTAATTAAGTCAATACACCAACCGTATCCATTTTTGAACGACTTCCTAAAAGAAAAATAGAAAAAAAAAAAAACATACTGACGAATTGAATACCTCCTGAATTCAATTCATCAGTATGTTTTGTTTTTTTTTTGTATTCTGCAATACCCATATATTTTGGGTACCCCGAAAATTACAGAGACATCTTGAATAAAGACAGAGAATTATGGCAAAAATTATACTGTACTCAGTATACTGGACTAGCTATAATTTGTGGATATTTTCATTATCGTTTTTTTTTTAATTCCACGCGGACGGAGTCGCGGGCGAAAGCTAGTCTCTATTAAATATTTAGAGGTCAATGCACTGTTTTTCTCTTAATCTCGATTACACCATAGCATGAACAAAATAGAATTTTACTATTGCAAATTATTTTGATTATATATTCTAGAGTTAACAGCCGAACTGCTATTCAACAAATTGATTTCACAACTAGTGTACTTAACGGTAACTTAGGCGAAGTACTTTAATATTCTAGTTGTTAAGTAAGTTACTTAAAATTTACTTCAGAATCTTTACACTTTAATGAATATAGAGATGTTTGTGTGTTAAACAAATTATACCTAGATTATTTTTTAATGTTGTTTCGCAACGTTGAGTTGTTTTATTTATTCTCTTTCATGAAGATAACTTATTCTTCCAAATAAAAAACAAATTCGACTTTTGAGGTACTTTTAGACATTACATATATTGTATATGTTGTGGATATTTTCATTATCGTTTTTTTTTTAATTCCACGCGGACGGAGTCGCGGGCGAAGCTAGTCTCTATTAAATATGTTAGAGGTCAATGCACTGTTTTTCTATTAACCTCGATTACACCATAGCATGAACAAAATAGGATTTTACTATTGCAAATTATTTTGATTATATATTCTAGAGTTAACAGCCGAACTGCTATTCAACAAATTGATTTCACAACTAGTGTACTTAACGGTAACTTAGGCGAAGTACTTTAATATTCTAGTTGTTAACTAAGTTACTTAAAATTTACTTCAGAATCTTTACACTTTAATGAATATAGAGATGTTTGTAACAACAAATTATACCTAGATTATTTTTTAATGTTGTTTCGCAACGTTGAGTTGTTTTATTTATTCTCTTTCATGAAGATAACTTATTCTTCCAAATAAAAAACAAATTCGACTTTTGAGGTACTTTTAGACATTACATATATTGTATATGTTATGGATATTTTCATTATCTTTTTTCTTTTAAAATGAATTAAAAATATGCTTAATAAAGGTGTTTCTATTTTAATAAGGTTATGCATTTATAGTGTAAAATTAATTGTTTGTATGTATTTAAATCTCGGCTTTGTAAAGTAACGGAAACAATTACAACGGCAGATTAAGCTGGCTTCCGCGAGAGTCAAATTCAATTTGCATACTGAAATCTCTTAATCCCGATTTACGAACGTTAAACTAACAACACCAAGTCCCAATCGCGGACAAACTCGTTACTGATTTGTTACTGATATTCGTTGTAGCAAATGACATTTTATAATTTAGTTTGACTTATGCCTACTGGGTTAGATCCCTTGTCGGCCTATACAAATCAAATGACATCTTACTAGTCAAAAGTGTTTAAAGGTCGGATTCCTAGCTACTTTTAACCGTTCTCTAGTGTTTTTGGTTCGATAACTTCATGGAATGCGTTTCCGAAATAAGTAACTTGAATATTACTCTGTTGAAATTTAGTTAAAAAAAAAAAAAAAAAAAAAAAAAAAAAAAAAAAAAAAAAAAAATAAGTGGAAACTTCAGCAACCCAACATCAGTCATCTCTAGGACGTCAACGGATGTTACATACATACATACCCAAAGTCGAGTAAATAAATTGAAATAAATCTGTTTTAGAAGAAAAAACAATACACAATCGATTATACAGTTGTGTCAATAATTTCAACATAAATATTTTTATACTACGAAACAATCGAACGAACATAGTACGACTCGCAAAAACAATTAAACTAAATCCATCCCGGATTCAATCCGACCGCGGCATCCGACTTCAATTTTCACAATATATTTTCATTGCGAATAACCCGTGTCGACTGGACGGACGTTACACATCTACGGCCACTTATTAACAAAATCAGATTTAATCAATACTAATCGTTACACCAAGTACTGGGAACAACTACAGAAATAGAAGCTTCCCATACAAATAAAATTGTCTAGTTAGAAACAATGATTTCAGGGTATTAAGACTGTCAATTTTTTCTCACACATTGGGTTGAGGAATCAAAAAAACTATAAGAAAATAGAGAAACTAGCATAAATAGAGCGTCGGTTGCTTTGTGGTTTAAGCACGTGACTTGTAATCTATAGGTCTTGGGTTTGAATCCCGCCGTGTACCAATGTGATTTTCGATTTTTCATATGTACATAATTTACCCGACTTTTTTACGGTGAAGGAAAACATCGTGATGCAACCTACACATATCGGCGAAGAAATTCAAAGATATGTTTGAAGTCAACCAACCTGCAATGGGCCAGCGTGGTTGACTATGGCCTAGTCACCCTAATTTAGGGGCTCGGACTCTCGGTGCGGACGTATAGTGAGCTGGTGATGATGATGATGATGATATGAAAATAACTAAAAAGTGTTATAACATATGACAAAGAATATATCTGATGGTCACAAATGCGTAACCCCTTTGTTCGCAGTAGTTCCCATAATTCGTTTACAGTTTAATGCATTAATTTATTCTTATTGTTCGTAGTAGTTTCCATAGTTCGTTTACAGTTTAATCCATTAATTTATTCTTATTGTTAGTAGTGGTAGTAGTAGGGGCTACGGTTTCCGCAACTCCACGGCTAGCGCGTATTTTATCTTATTTATTGTATTTATTCTTATTGTTTTGTTATTTATATGTCGCAATCAGAAGAAGAAATCAATTTGAATTTAAGTCATAATTAGAACACAAGCGCTGCTAAGCGACTTTCGAACTTAGATCATTCTGAAAATAGGGATCGATGCGAGAACATTGTTAAACGATATGAGCTTGGTAGATCGATGATATCCTGGCGGTAGTATTGTGAATGTATTCCTTGAATCCGACTTTACCCATGGCCGCCCACATGTGATCTCGAGTAATAGTAATTCTGATATCGTGCTAGCTCAAGCCGATATCAGAAGTGGGATCGCTGTCGGATCAAGTTAGAAATCTAAGATGGGAAGATGTGATGAAAAAAATAGGAGATCGAAAATGAGCGCAAATTCAATGGCATTCGTAAAATTTTCTGTGAAATATGGGATCTAAAAAGAAAAGAATTAATTTGACGTTTCCGTCCGTCATTGTGAAAAAATATTTCAATTACGAGATTATTTTGGAAAAACGCAAACGATAAACGCTGATGTGCAAGATCGTAAGGGGATTATACGCCTTTGTGCACGATCTAACAGTTTCAGTATTTGAAAACGCAAATACGTTTATGAAGTATGTGTGCGTCATAATATAGCAAGTTGAAGGTATACGTACACGGCATACAAGATACCGTTAACGTGATTTGGAAATCATATGGTGCTAAACAATCAAAGAAAAGTACTTCAAAAAGGAATTATGAGAAAGGAAAGAGAAATTCATCGCGCATGCGTGGATCTATGACATTAAGTTTCGAAAAAGATAAATGTCAAGAAAATAATTGAAAATATCATAAAGTCGTTATTGTTGTAAGATTACGCAAAATTAAATGATAGCCAAGAAAATAATAAGCCACCGAAGATATGTTCGGAGTCGGGATGTTTATGACTTCCGAATCTGCGCTAGTGCTATAGCATGGACATTGGATCACTGTTCAGAGCAACTGGGAATTAAACCAAGCAGTTGATATAATGTGAAAGGGTGCAAGTATCCGCAGGTCTCCCAATAGCAGGTTATGCAAACATGACCTATGGTATGGTTTCATTCAGCGAGAGCGTAAGATGTCCAACTTGTTAAAATCGACAAAGTATTGATGTCTCAAGGATCCGGTGAGTTCGTTCCTTTAGTAGTTTGTGTGTTGGGCTGTAAGATTACAGGGTAATGAGCGTAATGTATTCTAGTATCCTTAGATTACTTAAATCTAAGTGACTCGAGATAGTTTGTCAACTGAACAATAGTACAGTTCGGTATTTCGGTTGTTAGTATGTTGTAGTTATTTACGGAAATGCTTAGTGAATTTGTTATTATTGCTACAAATATTCTCCTTTGTTTATTATTGTTAATTGGTAATTATCAGATGTTATTTTAATGAGGGTGGTACTATTTGGGGAAAATAAAATTATCTTGTTAAAATAATTTGAAATAATACTTGAGTAATTTAGATGTCAAACATGTCGGTTATGACAGTTTGAATAAAATTAAAAACATTATTGAATTAAATCATGTGACGTTCCCTGTACGTGTTATCAATCCTCTACTGACAAAAAAAGTTAGCAATAGTTCAGCGTGCTGTTATTAAGAGTAGTTACTCGTGAAATGTTATTCTCTTTTGTGAACCTTAGTGAAACAATCTAGCATTAGTGCACAGTAAGTCGCAAAACCTGTCCTAATCGAAATATCGAGTTCTTAGCTCATTACTAGCCAGTGGTAGTTTTACTAAAATTGATGATCTGAGATCGGCTCACAGTTCGCGCTAGTGAAGGGTATCGGTGAACCGGCTCGCGGATCAATTCAGTTTATACCTACATGGGTTATAGTTCGTGTGAGCGGCGAGTCATCGAACGGTTAGATGCTTATGGGCACCCATAGTTGTGGTACATCGCGGTGAGCGGTGGGCTGATAATTTAGTTGTTGAGCTGCAGCTCATCGGTTTAAGACTACGTGAACTGATCTGTTGTACCGGTTCTAAGCTGATGTACACACAGCTACGCATTACATTTATTACCGCTGACGTAGTTTTGAATAATTGTGGAATTTTAGCAAGCAGAACCAAATGATATCGGATAGCACCGCCTGTTTAGGTTGTAACTCTATTAATAAAAAATATTAGTTAGAGATTAAAATTGAAGTGGTTGATATTAACGTTTGTTGTATGCAATTGAACTTAGCAAACTGATAACTTGCTAGCCTACTCTGCTTTGCTCATTATCTAATGTGATATTTAAATTCTCTTTCTTTGTGTATCGGCTAATGCAGTCTTGTAATCTGCAACATCTTTGTATTTCAAACTATTGTTTAAACCCAAGGCGTAGTCATAGTAATGTTAACGTAACGCTTGAATTCGGGATAAACGCATCGTCCGGAACACGATTCTTTGACACGTGATAACTTCGATAACATTGGTAGTCAAAGAACTGACTGTACACATTCCAATTATAGAGCTGGTCGTGTAGCTATTAAGTAAAAGCGAAAATGTGTTTAAGCGTAATCAGGTTTAATTGATCCGAAATATGGTTTTAAGTTACGATAGCGAGAAAATGAAAGAAAAGGTGTGTTTAGAGTTAGGGATAATAGTATAGCATGTTTTGTTTACCGATTACTATTCCCTTAGTTAACGTCATGGCTTTAAGATCTGTAAAATGAAAAAGGAAGTTTGGCTTCTACTAAATTTAAAAAAGGAAATTTGATATAATTAACGTTTCCAACTGAGCTGACAAATGGTTGCAGATTGGCATCATATGGGTCGGTATGGAATGTTCACAGGAGGTGAATAGTATTGGCCGTGTGTTGTGGTTTGAACCTTGTTGTCATAAGTTGGTAACGGAGATGTAATTTTGTTTTGGAGATGTTTCCATGTTTGAGGTCAAATATTCTTACAGTTTGTATAGCTTAATTATTTGTGAACGAAATTATAAGCTGACCAGAGGGAATAACAATCGTAATAGCACTTATAATGTTAGCATAACACTAGTGGGTGAATGCAGTAAACTCTGTGGTTTCGTTGTCTTTACTTTGCTAATATGATGTCTGATAGCCTGAAAGACCAGCATGCAAATAGCACGGGGACGTGCTAATGTCAGTATGGCCGAGACGTGTAAGAGTTATCGGTTTAAGGCGCGGTAAGATAGCGGTTGGTGTTAACCAGCGATGTTACAAAAATTCGGTTCATCCAGTAATTGACTATGTAGTCACTAATGACGTGAAGAATGTGTCCGTGACAGCACTATGCGTTGGAAGAGGTGCGTGGTGACTGCTTTGTATGTTCGGTACGCTATTTGCAAGGAGTAGCACTAATGTAAACTGAGATGGTGGTAAGTAGTTTTTATGGTGGGTTACAGTGTGATGTACTTGCAACTGTAGAGTGTTGAAAGTTTGTAGTTACAAACACGGAGTTAAAGGATGCCTGTGAGTCATGTACCAGTCGATGTTGATGATGACATAAACTCGAGTAAGGGTCTTTACCGTATTGTGGTCGACCGTACCAGAAGTTTTAACGTAGCCGTAGTCCTTGGATGTGCGGTGCGCGGTTAACTCTGGCGGAGGTCGGGGTCAGGAGGACCGGTTTGTGTAACTGTCGTGTCATAGGGTGATGACAGGCAGGGGTCTGGAGGACCGTTGTGTGTAGTTGGCACGTCGGAGCCGGACGTGGAGAGATTTGGCCGGAGGGCCGCAGTGAGAGATTCGGCGGGTGAGCCGAGGCGTTAGAGGTTTTTACTCGGTGGAGTTTGTGTGAGTTGAGAGTGTATAACGCTGAAAGTACTAAAATTTGAACGACGGTGGTACATGTCTCAGGCGTGTTAGTGTTGGCGAGTATGAATTAAATTTCTAGACTTTACGAGTATGTTGTTGTTAATAAGCGTAGTTAGGGCCAGGAGTGGCCGAGCGGAACGTGAGTAACATCACCCGAGGACGGGTGTTCGCAGGATGGCCGTGTCGCAATCAGAAGAAGAAATCAATTTGAATTTAAGTCATAATTAGAACACAAGCGCTGCTAAGCGACTTTCGAACTTAGATCATTCTGAAAATAGGGATCGTTGCGAGAACATTGTTAAACGATATGAGCTTGGTAGATCGATGATATCCTGGCCGTAGTATTGTGAATGTATTCCTTGAATCCGACTTTACCCATGGCCGCCCACATGTGATCTCGAGTAATAGTAATTCTGATATCGTGCTAGCTCAAGCCGATATATATGTTGAGAAAATTTTCATTTATATTTTTTGCAACATTTGAGTAAATATCGCACTTAATTTACACCTTCCTGAATTTTTGACGCTTTCCTTACTTGAAAATGTAAGAGGAAAAATAAACGCTTGGTTCCACCCTTTCGTATAAAGACCCAACTTGAAAATATTTTGTTGTCTTATTCTTGGTATTTTCCAAGTATTCAAGTTAGAGTTATTTATGTTAATTAGTAAACGTTAATATAAACTGGCTTTGCTAGCTGGGGCTATTTTTTACTTTAGATTTTTCAAATTAATACCGTCTAATAAGAGAGATATTTTGTTTGATTATTTTTGTAATTAACAAAAGAATACCAAGTTCTTAATCATTAATTAGTCCACAGTTTCATGAGAATTCCGTTTTCTGTGAAAAAATGAACGTAATACAGAACCAGCTTTTTACTCGTACTATTTGATTCGAGATATGTAGGAGCACTTTATTTTGGCTTTATTTATTTCTTCTATCCGACCTAGTTAAGTTTTAATACCACTGACAACTCGTAACATCTGTACCATATCACTGAATGTTAACTGTGTAATAAAAAAAAGAAAATCCTGCTCTACAGTACCGAGGTCTCGGTATACATGTTTTTGTAAAATAATAATTTTCATTTGTAAGAAAGGGAAATTGCTATTTTTAAACAAAAGGATTACAAAATTAGCATTCGTTTATGTCTAAACTAGCTTTCGCGCGCGACTCCGTCCGCGCGTAATTAAAAAAAAGTAGCCTATGTGTTCTTCCAAACTATCCTCTCATCTATGCCAAACTTCATCGAGTTTGGTTCAGCCGTTTAGGCTACAAACTCTAACAAACATCCATCCAACTAAACTTTCGCATTTATAATATTTATAAGAATAAGATTGTAATTCATTTGGTAATTAAATGTTGGAAATACGTTATGACTCATATAAAAAAAAAAAAAAAAAAAAAAAAAAAACCAAAAGGTTTTTAAATAAAAATACTGAAGAAGAGTAATACCAAATATTCATGTATTCCTTCGCTTGAAAGTCTAACAACTCATTCCAAGAGATTTAAAGTTACAATGACTTTGTAACACCGCGCGCAGTTTGCTATAACTAAAATTAATAGTTCGACCTTGTTGTAAGACAATAACTTGCCAATGTTGTGCCCCCTCTTGTGTTCCGAGGGGGGCATCATCATAGGGTGATGGGAGGGGTTTAACATCTGACCCCTCCCTACACGTGTCGAGCCCCTACCAAGGGGCTCCCCCTAGCCGGGTCGTGGATAAACTAACGTAGATGCCACGGCTCGGTTGGGCGAAGGAGAACACCGCGGGGTTTAGGGGGTAGTCCGGCCGAAATATAAGGCCGGGAGTCCCACACGAAACTGTCCCTGCTGCCCCCGCAGCAAGGACGGTGCAGTGCGTAAATGCATTCCCCGTGACAACAAAAAAAACCTGCGAATGTTGAATTGATTAATTAAATATATTAAGAAATAAAACATAATATAAAAATGTTTTGTTTAAAGTGGTATTGTTTGAGTTTTATCTTCCATTGTTTTAATTAAGTGCAGTTAAATCCCGTCTCACTCTTTTTTCTAAAGATTAACTACGAGTACAATGGAAAAATATTTTCCGATAATTAGAAATCTGCATTTTTCAAACTATGTTAAACCAAAAGATGCATTGTTACTTAAGAGCATCTTTAAACTTAATTGAGATTTAAATCTTTTCAATTATAATACGCTCTTTAAGTAAGTATTCTTTTTATTCCACTTTGTTAAGAAACTCTCCGCTTTCGTTTCTCAGAAGAGAAGCCTCCTTTTGTTATCAATTGGTTATTATTATTCGTGGATGTTCCTACAAGTTATTGGAACAAACTGTTTTCAATAAATTGATAGGTACACTACTATTACTCCTACAGAAGTAGGACGCCGTTTTGCTGTTGTTTTATTTTTAATCTATACTATTATAATAAAGCGTAAACACAGACTACTTTGTGGCGTAGGATGTCAGCAATCACAGCATATTTTTGAATAATTCTTTATTTAATAAAAAGCCCTACACTTACGACACGCTTTAGGCTATATATTTTCACGTTATTAACTTAGGGGATAAATAAATTGGAAAACCACCTTCAAGTGGGAAAGGGGCCATAAACTACAAGCTACCAACATCAAGGAAGCAAGATTGCCATGGTTTGTCATCATGTAATCATAAAGTTGAAGCGGATGAAGCCGCACGGGAACAGCTAGTAATTTTATAAAGATGAAAACCATACCCCATACTGCTGAAGTTCTACTCAGTCAGATCAAGATCAAAACTTATTAAAACTGTTAATGCGATTATGTTACAATTAAATAAATTAAGGTAGAGTTTGATGCAAACCTATCCAATTTATGTATTATCATGATATTAAATGCTTTATATGTGTGGTAATATGCTGATATTTTGTACAAATACAAGTAAAGCATCACTATGAAAAACAATTCGAAAAATACAAGCAATATCTATCCGACTTTGGTATTCGCCGAACGACTCAACCCAAATCCAAATCAATTTGGAGAAATATACTTTACCGACCTAGGGTTCCATCAAATTGAGAATTGCCTAGAAACAAATACATTGGAATACATACATGTACGTAAACTTTCGAATCTCCTCGTTAGTTTTGTAATTAAATAAATTATTCATTGCTAAACCCCAATATGGGTTAAATGCTGAATTTACACAGCGACAAACATATAAAATGGTTTAACTTCAGTATATTCTGATACTAAAGAGTCCATAATAAAATATTATGTGGTTCATCGGCACTTTCTTTGCGCGCCTGTCAAAATAAATTAGCAAAACAACGAAACCTTTAATTGCTAATTTAAATTTTCTACAATGGTCTCAACAGCAAAGGTATGCATGAATAAATGTTATAATTTCTATCATCTATTCCATATTTCACAATTCAAATTCAGAACACGAAACATAAAGGTTTTTCATGAGAATTCGTCTCGCGTTCCGTTGATCATAATTTGATTACGCGAGGGTCGCGAGGACTTCCGTTCGGTTCGCGGCGAAAGGTTTTCTTGCAAATTTACGACGACATTCATAACACTAAATAGGTTAACGAGTACAGATGTGCCTTATTTTATTTCATTTCCTTTCCTCTTGTTGCTTTGTGTTTATTTTCAAATGTCACCTATCCTACTAATATTATAAATGGGAAAGTTTAGATAGATGGATGGATGTTTGTTAGAGTTTGTAACCTAAACCGCTCAATGGATGTCGATGAAATTTGGCATATATGTAGAGAATAGTCTGGAAGAACATAACTACAGTTATATTCATTTTGAATTGTCTGATTTTATTTCAGGTTAATTATAACAGTGGTAGAGCCCGCTTCAACATCTTCGCACGAATGGGTCGGCTCGCCCGGTGAAATACCACGACCACACAGAAGACAGGCGTGAAGTGGGAGAAATTCCGCGTTTCGTCTGATGAGTGTGGTGCCGGAGGCCCAACTTTGGTCCCTTTTACTTCCCACCCTTTTTCTTTTGAGAAAGGATGGGAAGGGAAAGTGTGTTTGACGGCGGAGGTGACGCATAGGAAGGGGAAATATCCTTTTTATGTGCGTCTCCTCCTCCGTCGATTAAGGGTAGGCAACGCATCTGCAATTGCGGATGTCTATGGGCAGCGGTCGCTTCGCCATTTTGGGCGGATTCAGGTGATCGGTTGCTCGTTTGCCATCTTATATTATAAAAAAAAACAAACAACAAACCTATTGGTTTCTTTTCTTAATGAGTATTTTCCAAGGTCATGTTAATTCTCTCTTAATTATTCCTCAAGTTAAGAAAATCACAAATAATGTGGTTTAAATTTTTAATATCATTACTCACTTACCTACTAACTCAATCACTTTACTTAGCAAGAAGAAAAACAACTTATCATATACATTTATATAAATAAACATCAAAAGCAATATAATTAAACATCGCATTTTATTACACAGAGTTCTCAAATGTCTAACATTTGAAACTTCCTTTAAGAATACAAATACAAAGGTTCTTTCATCGCTGTTGACTTTTGTATGAATGGAAATAAAATTTCTCCGCACAAAAGCTGTAGCGGCGAGTAATAAAATGCAATAAGTAAAAGCTTTCATACCGTAACGATATTGCGCGGACGACTTGACCCGAATCACTGTCCACTTGTACAGCAAGGACACAGCGTAATTATATAAAAATGTTTCCAGTCTAATGGGCGAACAAATAATAACTTTCTACTAACGATGAAATTATATTTCAACCTGTTTGGTTCATTTATTTTCACAATTTTGTTCAGGACAAAAATTTGAAATTATCAGACTATGATATGATTGCAAATTCAATCATCCTGTCCATTTCTTTATGAAAGGTCGACACAGTATTACTTTTTCATACTCGTAAATCTCTCCCCTACCTTATCCTACTCTCGTAGGGTCGGCGTACCGGGTTTTCCTCCAACTAACTCTATCATCTGTTATCTCAGTCACTCCCTTCTTGATCATGTCACCTTTCACGCTATCCATCCATCTCTTTCTAGGTCTGCTTTAATTCATTTCAATTTTAATTCAGTTAAAATTAAATAATAAAAGAGTCCTTTACGTGAACACTTACACAGAACTACACTAAGCAAAACAAAAAGCAATAACATCATCAAAATCTCGAGCATGCAATATTTTTCAAGAGTTTTGAAAACGACGTGCATATTTCAATGTCAAAATAAAACTTATATTTCGCGTTGAGTGAGCCACGCCGCGCATTTGGACCGACACCTCGGTAACTCATCTGGAGTCGTCAACTTGCATTTCTAAAGTTTCGCACTCATGGAATTTTCTCGAAGCTGTGCTGGTTTCTTAAACCTCTTTTTATTAATAACTAGCTTTCGCCCGCGACTCCGTCCGCGTGGAATTAAAAAAAACAAAAGTGAGTAGCCTATGTGTTCTTCCAGACTATCCTCTACATCTATACCAAATTTCATCGAGATCCGTTCAACCGTTTAGGCTACAAACTCTAACAAACATCCACCCATCCATCCATCCATCCATCCATCCATTCATCCATCCACCCATCCATCCATCCATCCATCCATCCATCCATCCATCCATTCATCCATCCATCCATCCATTCATCCATCCATCCATCCATCCATCTAAACATTCGCATTTATAATATTAGTATGATTTCCCTCATATATAAACATCGCATTTTATTACACAGAGTTCTCAAATGTCTAACATTTGAAACTTCCTTTAAGAATACAAATACAAAGGTTCTTTCATCGCTGTTGACTTTTGTATGAATGGAAATAAAATTTCTCCGCACAAAAGCTGTAGCGGCGAGTAATAAAATGCAATAAGTAAAAGCTTTCATACCGTAACGATATTGCGCGGACGACTTGACCCGAATCACTGTCCACTTGTACAGCAAGGACACAGCGTAATTACATAAAAATGTTTCCAGTCTAATGGGCGAACAAATAATAACTTTCTACTAACGTTGAAATTATATTTCAACCTGTTTGGTTCATTTATTTTCACAATTTTGGTCAGGACAAAAATTTGAAATGATATGATTGCAAATTCAATCATCCTGTCCATTTCTTTATGAAAGGTCGACACAGTATTACTTTTTCATACTCGTAAATCTCTCCCCTACCTTATCCTACTCTCGTAGGGTCGGCGTACCGGGTTTTCCTCCAACTAACTCTATCATCCGTCATCTCAGTCACTCCCTTCTTGATCATGTCACCTTTCACGCTATCCATCCATCTCTTTCTAGGTCTGCTTTAATTCATTTCAATTTTGATTCAGTTAAAATTAAATAAAAAAGGGTCCATTACGTGAACACTTACACAGAACTACACTAAGCAAAACAAAAAGCAATAACATCATCAAAATCTCGAGCATGCAATATTTTTCAAGAGTTTTGAAAACGACGTGCATATTTCAATGTCAAAATAAAACTTATATTTCGCGTTGAGTGTGCCACGCCGCGCATTTGGGCCGACACCTCGGTAACTCAACTGGAGTCGTCAACTTGCATTTCTAAAGTTTCGCACTGATGGAATTTTCTCGAAGCTGTGCTGGTTTCTTAAACCTCTTTTTATTAATAACTAGCTTTCGCCCGCGACCTATGTGTTCCTCCAGACTATGCTCTGCCAAATTTCATCTAGATCTGTTCAGTCGTGTAGGCGGCAAACTCTAACAAACATCCACCCATCCATCCATCCATCGCATTTATAATATTAGTATGATTTCCCTCATATAAAACATCTCACCCGTCAAAATAGTTGACTTAGTGCCGGATATTGAGAGAAATAGTTAGAACGGATCTCTTACGTGAGTGTTTTCCGTTAGCCGATTGGCCTGCCTACCAATCAGTCGAATGGGAATTTTGTTTCCCATAGTGGTAAAGTCCGCAATAATATCTTTTCCTCGAAAGAGCTGTTCGCCCCGTACAATACCACGACCACACAGTGAAAGTAATTCAGCTTTTCGTCTGATGTGTGCGTACCGGAAGCCTAATTACAGGGAAAGGACGTGTAGGATAAGGAGATATTGTTACGTATATGTAGTCGAAATATCTTCTTTCTGAACGTCCCCTTCTCTGCTGATTAAAGGTAGGCAACGCATCTGCAAATGCGGATGTCTATAGGCAGCGGTCTCTTCGCAATTTTGGCAAATTCCGATGGCCGCAAGCTCGGTTATCACCTTATACTATGAAAAAGTCTTTTAAATCTACAATCTTTAGTTTAATATGATCTATGGTTACGTTAATTGCTTCTAAACTTAGTCATTTTAATGAAGGTACATTTGGTAACAATTTGCCCTTTGCTTTAGTTAAATTTAAAGCTTGTTACAAGTAGCACTTATATTAAATGATACGTATTATGTTTTTATGTTCGACCTTCACAGTAATGGCTCGTAATAAAATATCGTCATAGGGTAGATTGCTTCCATTATATTTAAGTAAAGGCTGTTTTGTTTCAGCACTTTCATGGATAACCATATATTATTCATTATTCTTGAAATTTATCCATCTTTGTAACTGTTGCTTAGAATTTTTAACTATTGTTATAAATTTTTGTTACAACAAACATGGTTTATGTTTCGAACGAAATATTAACAACATTATGTTACAAATTTGGATGATAATGCACTAATATTTCAGTTAATAAAATAATGGGGAATAGTTTCTAGCATCAAGATGTTATAGTATTATATTATAATACTAGCTTTCGCCCGCGACCTATGTGTTCCTCCAGACTATGCTCTGCCAAATTTCATCTAGATCTGTTCAGTTGTGTAGGCGGCAAACTCTAACAAACATCCATGCATTTAAACATTCGCTATTTTTAATTTAGTTTCGTCCTAACTTTTTGTTGGGTTAACTTTCTATTCTATTTTAACTTTCTTCTAAAAGAGCAAATAAAATGCATTGCAACAATACTACTTTTGTGAATATATCGAATTTCAGCAGTTTTGACTTAAAATCAATTTACTTTTACTCCTTTTATTTGTGGCAGATTTTAAATACAGTCTTTGTTTTCTTGTCAAACTGCAATCAATATATTCCATTTAAAGCTTGAACAGTATCTTTCTGAAAAAGAATTACAAAAATTCAAAGCAAGAAGCCTGAGGCCAAAGCAGGTTAATTTTTTACAGAGCATTTACAAATCGTATTTATTCTTTTGCATGTTATACAAATTTAAAAACTAACTAGTATTTGTACTAAAACTTAGAAGTACTAAAATATTGTCGCTTCAACCTATTGTATTCAATTCTATAACAAAGCAGCTTCAATCATGTTACCCACGAGGGCAGCACAGCGTGGCATAACAATAGGTTGAGCTGTGCTATTAGAGTGCACAAAGAGCGTATTCGCACGGACGCTTATTTAACGCCGAGTTAAAACTCGGCGTTGGTTGCGCTCAAGTAATGAACGCTTTAAAATGATTCACGTTGCGTTCCCATGTGTTCAAAATAAAACAATACGTGATAAAAATACGCCGGATTTTAAAAGCGCTGTCGCATGAAAAGATACTGAAAATGCATTTATTCTATTACAAGGCATTATTAGCGCGCGGTAAAAAAACGCCCAGTGCGAACGGAGGCTTACTTTTAAAACCGTATTCTGTCTTGGTGTGTACGTTCAAGCAATGGTAATACTAATCTTTTGGTCACTATGGTGTCCTCGTGTGAAACAAGTATTATGTAGAGGGCATAAGCCGCGTGCATTTCTCTCCCGGGCGGAGACTTATTTCTGTGGCGGGAGTGACATATCGCGCGCCCGCAAATACAGTCACACGGATATTTTGTAAGTATACATGAATACATATTTCTATACACTATACTCCTTGCTTTATTTTGTTATTTTTACGTTCGAATTTCATAAAACTCCCTGTAAGAGCGGGCGCATACCTTTGAATCACAGAGTACTTTGTAACATACTGAAATAGAGACCAATCTTTGGCCTAAAATTGGGTAACACGAAGAAAAGCGCCATCTCTATTTCATAGTTGACAACTTTCTGTCTTTCGTCTTCTGTTTCTTTCTGTTTTTTTTTAGCGGTATTTGAAATTTTAAATGTAGGTATATAAAATATCTAAATATCCATATACCATTATGAAAAGATTTATATATCCATCCACAGAGGATACTGTTGGACGGTTACTTTCTGCCGTCCCGGGCTCTGGAGGTGTAGGGCTATTGAAACACTGTCTTCACATAGTTAACAAGTATATTATAAGCATCAACAATCACATTTTATACAATCTCATATTTCATATATCATAAAAAAATCAAATAATAGTTGAGAAAAGGCAAAATGATTTTATCTTCGTTTAGTGCATTTTTTGATTTTTTGCAAAACATCCTCTCCATCATCAATTTGGAAACCCGTGTAGTACTTGATGCATACCTTAAATAGCACATCTTATATAATATTATTTTACGCATTAAAGGCATGCTTTAATGTACAAAGAAGTATCAGAGAGATTAGTGCAACAATTTACTACTTTTACTTTACTGCTATAAATATGGTTGTGAAAGAACCAAATACATGTTAAAGACAAAACACTACAAACAAATATTTAAGTAGTCCGGCAATGTACAGGGGCACTAGGCCAAAGAAGTGGACTATGGCTATAAATTCTCATTATACGACGTCTTACTGCTGGATAGAGACAGTGTTATAAAGTCTGTAATGGTCTAAAGTAAGTAGACATAGAATCAGACATACCTCCGCTTTCTTTACAACCAGGAACGCAACAATGCTTGTCAGATGACATATTTACCTAAATACTGTTGAGGATTTTCAAATTAAACGATAATACAGCGTACTTTAACGATAATTCAATGTAATAGACAGTAATAGATATTTTATTTATTGAGAGACTGACATCGAATTACAAGTGACAATTAAAAAGGAGTAAATCAGAGTTGAGTATATTGTATAAAACTAAAAAGGTTTGATTCAACAAATACATTAAAAAAAAACACTACAAAAAGAGCTACTAAATAGCGGCATCTATCGTACATTAATTGAACTAGTAATTTTATTCGTAAAACTGCCATCTGTTACTGGTAGTTGGCATATATAGCAAATATAATACTACTAAAAACAAAATTAGTCTCTTCCTTTTATCAAAATAGATCGAAGGTCCTCCGTTATATTGCAATATTTTATCTTCGGGTTTCCAAGTTAAATGTACTGAGATTGTGCCGCATGCTTTGAATAAACTATCCCACAACGGTGGTGCGATTGTCGATTGTTTCGCAGATAATTGTACGCAACTCCATATAAGCTCATAGGTATCAAAGCGAGACTAAACAGTTGTGCGATCGTTTAGTTTCAGGTGTACGTACGCTCTTAATACGAAGATCATTTGCTCATTTGTTTATGATATGAACTCTATTACGCCTAGTGTCACGCCAAAAGTCTTCCGAATTCTGCAATTCTCTCTCATAAACCGACAATTAAAAAGGCGTTTTAAATTTCTAATTCCGATACCACTATGGTTCAGTTATCTATTTACTTGCTTAAAGTATTTATACCATTTAAGAATATATTTAGATTTCTACACAAATAGATAGTTGCAATTTTTCTTGTAAAATTCACATATATTGCACGTTCAAATCACAAGTGCAAGATATCGTTTAAACGTATCGGAATGTCAACCCGCTGACTTATTGTATCCATTTTGATAGATGGCCAAGGTATCGTATCGTGCGGATATCCTAACTTGAACGTCGATTTGAAATTGAGATGGCTTTTCTCGTCTAAAACGGATATATATCTCAGTTAAGAAATTTTGTGAGAAATGAAATAAATTTAAAAGTTGAGAAAACGATGTATTGTTAGATTTTTATGCTTCGATTTATTTTTCTTATACAAATATAATAAAATACTAATTCCCCCTTTTGCTACAGTGCGTTACTAAATACTAAAATACGTATAGCGCATTTAACACATAGAACCTTACCATAAAAACTTAGACATAGTTTTAAATACATTTTAGCTTAAACATACGTCAAACCTTGTACGCTACGACACTAGCGCCGGCGCGGATTTTTGACAAATCATTGCTATTCAAACACTATCAAGCGTAGGCTTGCGAAATGCGATATTGGCGATGAATAATAATCTGGGTCCGAGGCAGTACACCCACTGAGCCGAGCACGGACGAACTGCTCCGGCCTGTGTGAACGGACCCTAAGGCATGGCCCATTATTCTGCAATACCCATGCATTTCGGATGTTGGAAATGTGGGCGAAAACACTAGTCTTTCACGTTTGCCTGAAAAACTCACTTCAAATTCTAGAGCAAACAAAATTAGCAATGACGTAGCCTTGCCTCATTACGAGCAGATTAATTGACATCCTAGTTGATTGATGCATGCTAATGCTGCTTCAGTTCATTTAGGACTCGTAACACTATCAAGTTCAGTTCGTTGAATTTTGCCAATACAGAGTATTTCTGTTTTAATTTAGTATCTAATTAAGGCATAAATATAGAACGTCACATACGTTATATGCTAATTGGATTTCGACCAACTGAATAAATCCTGAGAACTTTATTTTGCTAGAATATTTCGTTATCTTTATTTAGTTTTTTTTTCTCCTAACTGTATATATTATGATCACTACCAAACGACTAGAACTTGAAGTTTTGTTCTACTTATGTTTATTATAACTACCAGTTTATGTGTTGTTACTACGAATGTTTTTAGACGTATTTAAGTAAGTAAGATTTATGAAATGTTTGTAAAAAAATATTAATTTTTTTTCGATGTTAGCTGATGATGATGGGTTTGATTCATCATGAATGAATAAATATGATTTTTAAATGAAATATCAGTCAGTATTATATAAATTAAGATACATAATTTCATCGCCATGTCCAATAATAGTCGATGTAAATCCGGTCTGTTCGTTCATTCGACATGGGTTAATCGGGATTAAAATATATTGGTCTGCAAATTGAAGTCTGATTCCGCGGCCGGGTCTCGTAATCCGTACTGTTAATTGCTTTTGTGACTACTATTATCATTCTTTAATTTATTTTCCTACTCATTCGTATAATAAGATTGTATTAAGTTTAATACTCGTATTAATAATATTTACCGTCGTTCATACTTTTATTAATTGCAGTAAGATATTGTTTATAAGAGGAACTTCAAGTGGCAGCTCCACGAGAAAGTAAAATTAAAAAAATAAAAATAAAGTAAATGTTAAATAAATAAATAAATACAATGTACTATAAAAGTACTAGGATCTCATAGACAGCAACTAGTGTGCGTTAGAAGATTACTTCTGGGAATATTCTAATTCCATTTTATTTTTAACCAGTCGACCAACAAATAGACCAACCGGTCGACCAACTAGTCGACCAACCAGTCGACCAACAAATCGACCAACCAGTCGACCAACAAATCGACCAACAAATCGACCAACCAGTCGACCAACAAATCGACCAACCAGTCGACCAACCAGTCGACCAACCAGTCGACCAACCAGTCGACCAACAAATCGACCAACCAATATTATAAAGAGAAAAACTTTGTATTTTTGTATGTATTGAAATAACTCAAAAACTACTTTGCCGATTTTAAAAAATTCTTTCACCATCAGAAAGGTAATATATCTGTGAGTAACATAGGCTATATTTTATTATTACTAATGTTTAGGAACTATTAATAAACAGCGTGTTTCTGGACGCCGGCGTTAAAAATTCACTAAACTTTAACTTTTCTCGGCTTACGCTGCCTAAACCGTTAGAGGTATTTAAAAAGGAGGTATGAAAGAATTGTAGATCTCAAAAAGTTCTACAGAAAAGTCCGCGATAGCATATTAGATATATCTCGGCCCAGTAGTTTTTGAGTTATTTCAATACATACAAAAATACAAAGTTTTCCTCTTTATAATATTAGTATAGATATAGACTAGCTGTTCGCGTGCGGATTCATCCGCGTGAAATTATAAAAACTTAATTTTATTCAAATCATCAATAGCTAATGTCAAAATGACATGACATGACATACCTTAGCAATCTTTCTTTCTTGATGTTGGCAACAACTTATGGTCTCTTTCCCACATTAGGGTTTTTATCCAAAATATTTACCCCCTAAGTTTAATGGCATGAAAATATATAGCCTAAAGTATGACGTAATTGTAGGGCTTTTTATTAAAAAATAATTATTCAAAAATATGCTGTAATTGCTGTCATCTTAGGCAACAAAGAAGTGTGTGTTTAGGCTTTATTATAATAGTATAGATAGTATAGATAACATCTTGATGCTAGAAACTATTCCCCATTATTTTATTAACTGAAATATTAGTGCATTATCATCCAAATTTTAACATAATGTTGTTAATATTTCGTTCGAAACATAAACCATGTTTGTTTTTTTTTCACCAGCATATTTTTATGCTGTAATTGCTGACATCTTAGGCAACAAAGAAGTGTGTGTTTAGGCTTTATTATAATATATAGTATAGATTTCTTGACTCATATGTCTATAAAGCCCGCTACACACGCTCAGTTCTAACTGAATAGTTCAAGTGACATTTAAAGTTTTACGTCTCGTCAACGATCTACGTTAGCATATTTTCTTTAGTCTTACATAAAAAAGGCATCCCAATTTCGTTCTAAATTGATATCAAATAACACCGCATATTAAAATAATTTTACCTCTTCTTTTTTATTATCGATGATACGGTAACTTTATTACAAAGCTTTTATAAGTAAACTAATTATTGTCATATCAATATTTGACTGAATTCTACGTATTGATTTTGGTACAAAAGTAAGCTTAATGAGATGAAAAATTTCTGAACATTTTATTAACTTTTATGCTTCAAAGAGAATGTTAAATATGTCTTCTAATTATATTCTTTATAGAATAATGCATTAAATTTACTAAAAGGCCCGTATTAATAACATATTCTATTACAGAGATGGCAAACCTTTATCTAATGAAATAAATGTGCGATGTATCTAAAGAAACGTTTAATGAGGTTATAGCGGTATTCAATTTTTGTTTATTGGCAACATTTTGTAGTGTTGTCATTCGCATTCGTCCTAAAATCCCTCATTAACACTTTTAACCACAGATAATGAATACAATACTATATTTGTTCGTTTCGAACGTATCGGATTCGTCAATATTTTTTTTTTTCATAGTCATGGCATACGATAGAATACGTGCATGCAAATTGAAATCGAAAGCTATTCAGACGTTTGTAAATAATAAAAAAAAACTCACTACCAATCTAACTAATAAACCATATAATTAAAATGTAATTAACAAATTACCTTTTCTTGTAAGGATCTTGTAAGGATCTCGCATCACGAAGTTAATAAATAAGATATAACGAACTCGATATTGTCATGGAAAAAGATCAAAAAATTGGATTCTTAAGATAAGCAAATCGTCGGTTTAGACATTTGCTCTATCTATTAAGATCTCAAACAAATTCGTAGGCAAGGAGCGTAAACTGATAAGAATCAGTGCCGTCCCTTTCAAGGCATTCTGCGAGCACTTTGTACTTTAAGCGCTCGTAAAATATCTTTGTACTTTGAAAGGCGAGACACTTTTGAAACGTGCCCTTTACGGTTTCAACTCAGACGTAATGATTTAGAAAAGTGGCCGATAGAAAATATGCGCCGGTCCTATCTTTACGACCTCTTTCTGTATATCCCGGTACATAGAATGAGGTCGTCGATTATAGATCAACCCCACCGTTATTTGAACCGATTTTCTAAATAGAATTGAGAAAATGATTAACTGATTTGAGGAAAGCTGAGAAAGTATCTACATTGTTTTATACATTACATTATACAGTTTTACGAAGTTATAAAATACTAGCTGTTGCTCGCGACTTCGCCCGCGTGAAATTAAAAAATTATAAAAAAATATAGCCTATGTTACTCACTGATAACGTGACTTTCTAATGGTGAAAGAATTTTTGAAATCGGCCCAGTAGTTTTTGACTTATTTCAATACATACGAAAATAAAAATCTTTCCTCTTTATAATAATAGTATAGACTAGCTTTCGCCCGCGACTCCGTCCGCGTGGAATTACAAAAAAAAACAAACGCTAGTAGCTTATGTGTTCTTCCAGACTATAATCTACATCTGTGCCAAATTTCATCGAGATCCGTTCAGCCCTTTAGGCTACTAACTCTAACAAACATCCATCTATCCATCCATCCATCTAAACTTTCGCATTTATAATATTAGTATGATATGATTACTCACAGATAAATGACCTTTCTAATGGCAAAAGAATTATTAAAATCAGTCCAGTGGTTTTTACGTGAATCGAATACATACAAAAATAAAAATCTTTCCTCTTTATAATATTAGTATAGATAGACGCTGGTGAAGACTATTCTTATTGTGTTATTGAATATATAATAATTATAGGTTATTTAACACTTTATTGGATGAATTATACATTGAGTAATCTTGAGATCTCCCTGCATAGTGTCATTAGTATAGTACCAAATAAAGACACGAGAGCTCACAATTCTTTAGAATAATGAAAGAACAGAGAGAGATAAAGAATCATTTAAATTGTAACATAAAAAAGCATAATAATTAAGTCTATCGTCTGCAGATATTTCAACTATAATGAAACAGTTGGAATATTCTGTCACAAAGTGAGAATAGAATCGGATAGCGGATGCGCTGCAGCTGCGAACTTAACAAAGGCCCGGAATTAGCGCGCGAATGTCTCGCGGTTAAAGTTTGTTTTGAGATCCCTCAACAACGTGTTTAGCACAAGTTGCTGAAAAGGCTAACCACAAAATGTCCGCAAATGTCCCCCTCTCCTAAAGAATCGAAAAATGTAAAATATATATGAAAACTACTACCAATATGACCATATTAATGGTAACTGCCTAAGCTGGCGACGCCCATTTACGTAAAAGTTTCGCTTGTTCTTGTAATTCCAATGAAAGATATTTTATTCTAATCATTATTTTATAATTATAGGCAGAGTATGTTAAAAAGTAGCTATTTTGTGTTGTCAAATTTATGCCAAACTAATATAGAAATTTTGCGAAAAGTAATTACGTAGTATTAACAACTACACGGAAGAGGAGAGACGAAATTTTAATCACGAACCCGTTACGGACCAGAGCTTGGAACTCATTTTAAAACTAAATTTCATATGACAAAGTTAGATGAAAGTTGGAGGCGCTGAGCTACGCTCGAGACTCACATTATCGCGTTACGGCCTGCTTATAGGATTAGTTACGCTTCACAAATGACGCACACTTTATACAAAGAAACATTCCTTGTTTATTTAAAGTCACTCACGACCTTAAAAATGGATTAAAATCGTACACGCAGCATTTCCATTTCTCAAGTTACCCATTTTGTTTTCTTATGAAGGAATCATAATCAATAATGGTATTATCAAATCATTGTGACTTAAAACAAGACTTTCTTTTTTTTCTAAGAGAAAGGGGCAAACGAGCGGCGGGGACACAGAGGTGGTCAACGACGCCCATGGAGATCCGCAACACCAGAGGAACTACAGATGCGTTGGCGGCCATTTAGGAAATTGTAGGCTCGCTTCTAGAAGGACCCTAAGTCGTATTGGTTTGGAAATACCGCCGAGGACACTTCACTTGGAAGACGAAATGCAACATTATAACAGTTGAAGTTTTACTTGTACAATCAAAGCTTCGATTCAAAGGTTCTTCCCAAGTTTCTGCGTTGTCGTATTTAAATCGTTTATAGCAGTATAACTAGTTAATAATACGAGTATGTTCTGTTTATTTTAAATTTTGACAAATCTGTAGTATAAATTACAATAAAACAAGACATGACAAAGGCGAAAAGATTCCGGTCAAACATTAAAAACCTCTTACGTTGGAACTGAAAGCCGGAACGTACAATTTGCGGCGAGCGTGACAAAATTCAGGGATTCCCCCGCACGGCACGGCGCAGCAATATTTCAACTCCGCGGTGACGTCATATTACATTTATTTTACAACTGAACAAATCCCGCAGCCCGGGATTAGATCGGCTCGTTTCAGATTTTACTTTTTTATTAAACACGAAAAAAATGCTTATTTTCTATTATAGAGAAACATTTGCTCATAAAAAGACGCAGGGGCCCCTCATATCATACTAATATTATAAATGCGAAAATTTTAATGGATTTTATTTGATAGAGTTTGTAGCCTACACGGGTGAACGGATTTCGATGAAATTTGGCATAGACGTAGAAGATAGTGAAGAAGAACACATAGGCTACTCAGTTTTGTTTTTTTTTTAATTTCACGCAGACAGAGTCGCGGGCGAAAGTTAGTTTTCTATAATGAATTAATATTTAGTATTGCCTTAAGAGTCATCTGAGGAAGTTGACAGCTTTCTGATATTACATATTTGTCAACCTACACAACCGGTAAAGTTCATATGAGCTTAAACACATTAAGATATCACAAATTACTGTAAGAATAACAAACAATAACAAGCTTATACATGAAATTTCAAACAAATCCTAATAACCATTCTTAACACTTCGAGGAAGAGTCGATTCTTCAAAATTGAATAAATCACTACGAGTGTCTTCTTTTTGAAGTGCCATCTTCTTTGAAGGTCGGCGATCATCGAGACTCTGCAATCCTGAAACTGTGTCTCTTAATAGCAATAGCGTACAATCGAAAGTACAAACTACTGCAGATAATATAAAAATATTAGGCTCCTGCTAAGAGGTAAGCATCTCAGTGTAACCATTCGGTCGGACAAAAAGGCATTTATGTTAGCAGCGATCAAATCTTTACGTGTTTGTTAGCCAACGTTAAAAATAGAGCGAAGTAATAATGTTTACAACACACTTAACCATATAGACACAAAAATCTAGATTTCAGGATGCAATGTAATCGAAACTAATAATTTTATAACAATTCATTAATGTACCATTCACCGATAACCATATCTTTCAGTCTCAATCTCTTGATAGTAACATATTGCTAAATATAATTGCCCATTTCATTATTCGCAGTGATTGTACAATCTAAGTATATCAAATAAGTAATTGTTTTATTGTAAATAAGACGACACAATTGAAAGCAAGCGATTGTAGCATGCGGTAAATAAGTAATATGAGAGATGGAATGCACTTTTGTCTTATAGATTGAGATCCCAGACCAGGATGACGGCACATAAATTCAAAAACATTATTGTTATATGTTTAGATAGTACTCGTTTGTGATGTAACCGAATGGCCATTAGTTATCCTGTCCAATGGGGCAGTTACGGGTTATTACGCGCTGAAGTTGGTAAAAAATACACCTAAGTTCACTTATTTTCACAAAGCTGTTTTTCACATATGTGTTGAAGAAGGAATTACTAAACAAATACTGGCAGATAATTTCCGTGGGCCGTTTTATTATATAGACTAACTAGCTTTCGCCCGCGACTCCGTCCCCGTCCGCGTGGAATTAAAAAGAAGTAAATAGCCTTTGTGTTCTTCCAGACAATCCTCTTGAACTGACTAATGTCATCGAGATCCGTTCAGCAGTTTAGGCTACAAACTCTATCAAATGATCGATATCTAAACTTTCGCATTTATAATATTGACTATCGTTCGTATCGACTTTTCGAAAAACTCCGTCCGCGTGGAATAACAAAAAAAACAACCTAAGTGAGTAACCTATGTGTTCCTCTAGACTATCCTCTATATCTATGCCAAATTTCATCAAGATCCGTTCAGTCGTTTAGGCTACAAACTCTAACAAACATCCACCCATCCATCCATCTAAACTTTCGCATTTATAATATTAATAAGAAGTAAAATAGTAAAAAGTGAGATCAAAAGATAAAACAAACGAAGTTCGCTATAGAATAATCGACGTAGAATAATTAGAGAAGTGGCGCCAAAAGAATATTAAGATATTTGATATCGCGAAGTATTTTACAATTGTACTGACAAAATCTGATGTTTTATGTGAAATAAATAAATGAATCATAAATGAACATAATTTTATTAATTGGTAGATTTTAAAATTAATTGGTTAATTATGAAATATTTTTGAAATATTAAATGGATATTGATATCTATTGTATCCAAATATTAATTAATTTTGGTAATTAGGATCTAAAGTCAATTACTAGTAAAGAAAATTATTCATTACAATAATTTATCAATATAAAAGTAGTACAGCAAATATGTTATCTTTCAAAAAAGTACCTATAATAAACTTGTTTATTTTAAATTGGATATCGAATAATCTTGGACAGCGATTAGTAAATTAATGTATTTTCTTTCAAATGTGTTGTTATTTTCGCTTTATCTTACTCCATTTAGATAAAAATTGAACAAAACATCATTTTGATTGCATTAAACAAAAAAGTATTACTTCCTCTACTTTCTCCCATTTGTTACTAGTCGCGTATAAAATATTTTCCTAGTCATTTGATGATGAGTCCCAGAAATTGAAAATTCCTTATTTTTTCACCGACTTCCCATAAGGAGGACTCAATTCGTCTGTATGTTTTTATTTATTCTTTTTTGTGTGTTACGGCATAACTCCGCAGCTAGTGGACCGATTTTGATAATTCTTTTTTCATCCGAAAGGTAGTGCTTGCATGTGGGTCCCTTTTTTTTGTTTGATTTTTGGAGGCAAAGACTATGATGTAGTTAAATAGTTTAGCTCAAAATCGCGTGACGAAATTTGGGGTCTTTTTTGCTTTCTTTGCTTATCAGACAAATTAACTATCAAACTCTTATAATAGAAAATCGTTTGAAGACCCATGAATGAATTTACAAACTCTGTACACATACACAACACATATTTGTATTTCATTATTATAGGCTTCACCTTAAATCTTATAGCATAATCTTTGATTTTATACAAAAGAAATGTATGTAGTTTCACAAAATAATTTAATAAAAAGCCCGCATTAAAATACATTGCTAAAGATAATATTGAAAGCAATCAATAACTAAACAATTGATAAGATATGGGGAGTGATAAGTCGATTCAATCAATAGCAAAAGGGCACCACACTAGTCTCATATCATTCGTTATAATGTTGACTTGTCATACGTGTTGATTGTCCCAAAACAGACTTTACAGTGTTGATATAAAAATGGATGATATTCAAAAAGTGGAACCTTACAACATTGCAAAAACTCATTTTCCAAAACTACACGAAAGAATACAAAACAAATATAATGAAATGCAAAAAAAAATTGAGAAATCTAAATCGATAGATATGCTAATGTGCATTGGCGATAATTTTATATACAAAGAACCTAAACGACATCTCAGCACGAGTGATGTTAGAAATGGATTTCAAGATAGAAGTATTGAAAGTGAAAAGAAGTTACGAACAGAAACGATGACGATTGAAAATACTAAAGAAATTAGTGCATCATATGAAGAAGTTAATTTTAAAGAAGTCGTTGTGACTGAGATACATAATGATGTAGCAAATGACAAAATTGAAAGTGAAAATGAAGATAACCTGTCGGATAATATTTTTCTTAGTGATATGAGTAATTTATCTAAAACAAGCTTGGAATCGTAAGTAAATTTGTTTATTGAATCATTAAATGTGCTCTTTAGAAATACGACAATATATTGAGTAGTGAAGCTAATTGAATAATTAAACTATACTGCTTATGTGAACAAAAGTATTAAAAAACCCATGAAAAACCTGTGCCACAAAAACTTAGATGTATCTACTGTGTTGTCTCTATGATTTTTTTCGTATTTTTGCTCTTTCTTTAATAGTCTACAAGATATAGAAAAAGATACTGATGAGTCAAGCCTGCCACCTACACCGACAACGAAGTCGATACGTCAAAAAATTGGTTTACGTATGACAGCTGTGAAAGAAAGACGGAACGCTTACAAGGAAAAAAAGAAGGAAGTCCGAGAGAAAGTCGAAAAGGTATAATCATATTAACTCCTAAAAAAGTCCATAAAAGCCCTAGAATACTAATTAATTGAATAGTTACTTACAAGGAAATTAATGTAGCACGTGTAATTAGAGTCTACATACAGTTATCTTATGGACAATTACCATTATCCATTCATGTAACAGTAATCCATTAGAATAGATTACGAACGTTTTATACAGAATTTGTAGTTAATGTAACTATTTGATTTCACTGCCTAAATACCTCAAGAACACTATTATTAGTATATTGCTAATTTAATTATAATTCAAAGTACTTATATTAACGTTTAATTACAGTTAATTTTAACAAACACGCCCAACGATCGCAATGACAGATTTCTGAAGAGAACTAAATATGCAACTACAACTATTGCATTAATTGAAGCTTCTGGTTTTGAAAATGATGACGACAAATTACGCTTTTTATGCTGCCGTTTAAGTTAAGTATAATTTAACATTTTTAAAAACAAAAATAGAAAAAAAAAATTTAATGGCGATGCAATTTAATTTACAGGTTAGGTATGGAAAAACGCAAATCAAAAGTAGTTAAAACGAATAAAACAGTTGTTAAATGGCAAGAGATTGTAAATCTAAGTATGTTTGAGGAAACATTATTGGAGATAACCCTTTGGGATCGAGATATTTTTATGGGCAAGTAAGTAATAATAGTAGGTATATATTTTTTCTCAAACCTGTTTTACTGGAGACGTTAATTTAAGTTCATTACTTTACTTTTTAAATCTTTTCATATTGAATTAAAGATTAAACTAATTGGTTAATATTTTACTACAGGTGCGTCGTGGATTTGTCACTTCTGAAAAATGAAAAAACACACAAAATGCGGATCAACCTAGAAGGTGACGGTAGCGATATAAAATTGTTCTTTCTAATAACCATAAGCGGAACAGTTCTAAATAACACAATCCTCGACCTTGATGATTATCAAAACTTCAGAAACAATTTAAATATAGAACGCAAAAAATTTGTAAGTCTTAAAATTATAACGAATTGTTATATCCCTTCTCAACCCTTTCTATCCATCCAAATTTACAATATGTTATGTATGGAGTCATTTTAAACGACAGGGAATTCATACATTAGAATATATAAATGGTAAAAAAAAAATTTGTAAGTCTTAAAATTATAACGAATTGTTATATCCCTTCTCAACCCTTTCTATCCATCCAAATTTACAATATGTTATGTATGGAGTCATTTTAAACGACAGGGAATTCATACATTAGAATATATAAATGGCAAAATTAAGTTTACCGACAGACTACTTAACTGAAAAATCTAGCGGTTGTCTCAATTCAAAACATGCATCACATTTTGATAGCGCTAAAATTACAGAAATCTTACTAATACTATAAATGCGAAAGTTTAGGTGGATGGATGGATGTTTGTAGAAGGTATCTCCCTAAAATCTCCATGAAATTTGGCATAGATGTAGAGCATAGTCTGGAAGAACACACATAGACTACTCACTTTTATTTTTTTAATACCATGCGGAAGGAGTCGCGGGCAAAAGTCATTAATAATATTAACTAGATATCGTGTTCTTACTCGTACGTCATTTATTATTTTGCAGGCATGGCATCGAACGTGGAAAGACTTCAAAGACGTGGGCTGGCTTTCTATAATTGTCTTCGGTGCTAAAGGTCTACCAACTACGGACTGTTCTTGTATATTAAAACTGGACAATGAAGCTCTTTACACACATACTGTTCACAAAACGAACGAGCCGAATTGGATGAAGATATTTAATTTGTAAATACTAATTCAAGCCATTGAGATATTTAACTGATTGTATGATGGAAAATGATAAAGGTTTTAATTCATGTTTCAGCACAGTGACAGATGTAACATCAGTTCTAGAAGTTATAGTATTTGATGAAAAGAAGACAGACTACGTTGGAAAAATATCGATACCTCTGTTGAAAATAAATACAACTGATAAAAAATGGTACGCACTCAAAGGAATCAATCAAAAGGAGAAAGCTAAGGGAAATAATCCGAGAATACTTTTGGAGATGGGAATTACTTGGAATCTCGTAAGTTAACACTTGAGATATTTTTTTATTTCAATCTTACTTCTTATTTATATTATAAATGCGAAAGTTTGTATGTTTGGATGGATGTTTGTAGAAGGTATCTCCCTAAAATCTCCATGAAATTTGGAATAGATGTAGAGCATAGTCGTGAAAAACCCTACCCATTTTTTTTTAATTCTGTGCGGACGGGGTCACCTGTGACAGCTAGTATGTTATAACGTGTATTTTTTTTAGATAAAAGCATCAGCTCGTGTTATAAATCCGAAAGAAGCGGATCTATTAGAAACTGAGGATAAATTAGATCGGCATATCTTTGCACGAAATATATCACGGGCCAAAGCAATATATTCCTGGATAATGAGCACATTCCAAATATTCAAGTAAGACTTTATTTGTACAATTTCTGAAATTAAGTTCCGTAGCAAAATTATTTTTCGTGTGTCTTTAATTGCAACCAAGCAATTTGTGTTCATTTTATTGCCCGACAAAGAGATTAATGTTTTTCGCTCGTAGTTTATTTTTATCTGGGTTTGTAAGTATGAAAATTCCATTGTGACGGTCTAGCGCCTAAAAATGATGTCATTCGATTCGTCTTCTTTTCTGGAGTGCCATAGGCAAACACACAGTGGAAATCCGAATGGAAATTCTAAAAAAACAGTGAAAAAACCGAATTCGAATTTCACCCACCATATTTTTTCACTTCTTATTTTTTTTTAAGTTTTCTAGTTTATTCATCTATTACATTTAGTCCTAAATTAGGTTATTTTATCGAGTCATTTATTTTCTTTTACACCTATGGAACTTTTTCAGGACAATGTTTGAATGGGAATCCAGACGAAGTAATATAATAGCTTTGGCAGCTTGGTTAATTTTCTGTTGGATCTTCAAAATTTGGATGTTACCCCTTCTTTTTCTCATACCGTTCGCGTGGTACAAGCCATCAAAGAACCCTGTACTAAGCAGTAAGTTATAACAAACATCTTACTTCGTACATGTGAAAGTTTGGATACATGAAACTTTTGTTGCTCCGTAACTTCGAAAAGAAACTTATCTGCATACTAAGACTACATTTTCATCTATTTATCTATCTATCTTTACATATAATAAAATTGGAGTGTCTGTTTGTAATATCAAAAGAAAAATTCCAGATTTCGGGAAGATGGTGTATTTGCGTTGCTGATAACGAAAATCGCATTTAAAAAAAATTGTCTGACTGTCGGCAAGCCGCGTTTGTTCCGGGTAATCTCCGAAAGGGCTGGGCCGATTTCGACCGGACTTTTACTGAAGGGTAGCTGACATAGACGGGCATATTATAGGCTACTTTTTTTTAATTCCGCGCTGTCAAAATGGCGTAACGGGTGGTCCAAATTTGCGCTAACGGAGTTTGCGGGCGACAGTTCGTTCAACATATAACTAAGATAATTATTAGATATCACATACTTATGAATCATAGTTATTTAGATTCATTTGGTGAATCATCTTCCTCCAAATAGAAAATATAATTTGCTTATCTTATCTTAAGCTGAACGCTAAGTCTAAGTTTAGTCATTAGATTCTTAAAAGTGAAAAGTATGCGATTTTTTATTAATAAAAATTAAAATGGTATTTGGTTATAGATTAGTATACATTTTTAATTTTATTTGTGTAAGTCTTGAAAAAATCCTCAGAGCAGGATAAAAAAGCTAATATTTCAAATATTTGGTATAATTTTATATAAATTCCAGTCAGAAGAAGGTTTGAGCCAACTCCAATAGAAGGCGACGAAATTCCAAAACAGGAAAAGGTGATAATATCAAATACCTCGTATTTTACGTTAATTTTAAGTGAGTAAATAAATAAGAATTTTTATTTCCAGGAAGAGAAAAATTTAACACTTCGACAGAAAATAAATTCCCTCCAAGACATGGTACAAACTGTACAAAACGTAATTGGAAAATTTGCCAGTCTCGGGGAGAGCGTTAAAAAGTAAAAACGAAATTTAATTAACACTTACGATCAGAGTGTCTTCAATACGATTCAACTAAAGAGCGATTTTCTTTTTTCCAGCCTTTTCAATTTCTCTGTACCGTTCGTGAGTTGTTTGGCGATATTCTTAATATTATTTATAACATTGGTTATGTATTTGATACCACTTAAATACATGCTTATGATTTGGGGTTAGTATATTATAACACTACTACAGGAAATACGAGTAAAATTGTGATGTCATTTTCAATCATTTTTTATCTAATGCCATTTTTTACTACGCGATATACAATATCCCCTATTTTATTCACATATTACTATTACAATAGTAGTATTGTAATTTTTAAATGATCAATACTGAATTTACTTATCACTTTGACGGAATTTCTAAAACAATAAGTAAAAAATTATTTGTGTCATAAGATTCTTACTAGTTAAGCGTAGGTTTTTTATAAATTGTGTTAGACAATGTGTGAAGAAAATTGTTTTCTTTCAGGAATACACAAATTTACAAGGAAAATTTTAAAACCGGACAGAATACCAAACAATGAAATATTAGACTTGCTTTCAAGAGTGCCTGACGATGAAACTTTGGTAAGTACAATATTTGAATAAAGCTTAGTTTACATTTGGCCAGTACAGTTGGACAGTAGCACGTGCCGGACATGAACTGTATGGGCTCACTGGCGCTAGTTAATGTCATATTATTCCAGTTGAATGCCAGTCCAGTTGTTGAGCGCTACTGTCCAACTGTGCAGGCAAAGTGTGATCCAGGCATAATGTAACAATTGCTTTCTGTATTGAATTTCATTTTTGTTTGCAGATGGACTGGGAACAATATTCTTTGGAATCTTTATCCGACGAAGATGAACATTTGTGACTATCGAGATCTGAATAATATAAGATTAATTTTATTTTCTTTATAGATCCTTGCATGCATTTTTTTATTCTGTTAAATATAATGATATGAATTTAAAATAATAGTATTTTATTTAATTTACAAAGTTAAATAAAATTTATTTTTATTGTAGAAATAAATCACATGTTCTAGTAGTTTACAAAATGTTATTTTTCATAATGTAAACTGTTTCCAGAATCTTTCTAGGATCCTAACATTTATTAATCCCATTCATTAATATTAAATGAACCTAATGAACAGCTATCGGATAACTTAGTCTAATTATTAAGATGCAATCACTCCATCAATTAAGGTATAAATCACTAGCTTTCGCCCGCAACTCCGTCCACGTGGAATTAAAAAAAACAACTGCAAGTAGCCTATGTGTCTCTCTACATCTATGCTAAATTTCATCGAGGACCGTTGTTTAGGTTTCAAACTCTAACAAACATCCATCCATCTAAACTTTCGCATTTATAATATTAGTAGAATGTGACGTTTATTATCACATAATTGATGATTAACAGCACATATAGATTAGCCAATGCATCTCCTATTTAGTATGCAAATAGTACGAGTTTAACTAAATTAGTAATCATCTGATAACAAAGCAAATTACACCTTTGACTGCAGAATACGAAATTGTATCCTGACTAATTACGATAATTTGAGTAATTTCAAGTAAATGCTGAAATGTATTTCTTAAGTCACTAGCCGTCGCCCGAGACTCCGTATGTTCGGAATTTAAAAAAAAAAACTTCTAGACTATGTTTTACAACAATGCAAAATTTCAGTGCGATCCTCGAGATAACTTCTAATAAACATCCATCCATCCATCTAAACTGTCACATTATGTGAATAATTAGTAATGTTAAGAAGTAAATTTTTCTTCACAAAATGAAACAAAAAATAGAATTTAAAAATAAAATATTAATTATTTAAGAATTTATATTGCGTAATTATTACCCAGTGTGCGACGCAAAAAAATGCAGATACGAGTATGTCGCAAAATCAAAAATGTATAACTATAAAAAGATTTCGAACCAATTGAGATACGACTTTCATTTTCTGAATCCTGTGAAGGGTCGTTTTAATTTCTACATCTCGCCAAAATTAGTAAGGCCGTTGAAAAATACATTAACTGTTCCAAAAAAACAACCACGTCGTCCTTAACACTACACTAAATAAAATTATAAATAGCTTTTATTAAATTTTATTTATAAACATAATTACTAACATTCACTACAATATCGATTTGATATAATACAGCTATATCATAAATTAAATCACAGATTACATGGTCAAATGTTTTGTACATAATTATCTAATAAAATGTTGTCACATAAATTGATTTTTATTTAATCTATACTACAATATCCGATCCGAGCCTTTCGAATTCATTAGCAAAATAGACCATATCTTTGTGGTCTAGAGCTGAATTTTGAAAGACAATACGGAAAAAGTTAACCAGGTTGCCTTGCGGCTGATACGTGACCATCATACTTCCTTCTTTTATCATTCGTTCCTTAATTTTTGGGGCGACCTTATGAAGCCTTTCTTTGTAATTTGAATCGTTCTCGCAACCTCGTAGACATTTTGGCACGTACCAGAACATAATATTGGTACATTCGGGGTTCTCGAGTACGAGCTTGAAGCCAGATCTTTGTTTGATGTGCTCCAAGAAATATTTAGCGTTATCGAACAGTTTGTCGATATGCTTCTCGAAGCCGTCGCTACCTTTCGCTTTCCACATAAACCAAAACTTTAGGACATCGGCACGACGACCACACTGGATGTGTTTGTCACCAGTATCGTACGACGTGTCGTAGAATTTATCCTTCTGGAAAAGATACTTCGCGTTGGATGAATGACCTTCCTTTAGGACATTTTTATGTTTTACCAGGAACGTTGAACATTGCTGCGGAGCTGCGAGCAGCTTGTGAGGATTCCATGTTACTGAATCGGCTCTGAAAACAGATACAATGCTTATTATGCTTATTTTAGATTATCATAATCTCTCCTACCTTATTCTACTCCCGTAAGATCGGGGCGCCGGGTTTTTGTCCTCCAAATAACTCTATCATCCGTCATCTCAGTCACCACGTCCTTCTTGGTCATATCACCTTTCACGCAATCCATCCATCTCTTTCTAGGTGTACCCTTCCACACTCATAACTAACGTTCTCCTTGTAACATGCGATTCATCCCTCCTCATAACATGCCCATACCATGCTAACCTTTTACTCCTTACCTTCTCTACCACTGGGGCTACTCTCAAACTTAACTAGTAAGATTCTTATGACACAAATATTTTTAGTATTATAGAAATTTCGTCAAAGTGATAAGTAAATTCAGTATCGATCATTTAAAAATTACAATGACTACTATTGTAGTAGTAATATGTGAATAAAATAGGGGATATTGGACCTCCAGATTCATAAATAAAGTCCTCCTTGTAACATGTGATTCATCCTTTCTCATAACATGCCGATGCCATGCTAACCTTTTACACTTAAATTTCTCTACGACTTGGGCTACTTTCAGATTTCCTCTAATATACTCAATTCGTATCTTATCCATCCATCTTTAGATTTCACGCTTACTTTATATAGATACAATATCGTACTTTGATTTGCGACGTTAGAAGTTAATGACTGACACTGTTTCTACCTTCAACACTAACCTTAGTCAAGCTAATGACCGCCAGTTACTCGCACTGAACAAAGATTGCGTAAACTAGCGAACGCACCGCTATTCGCTCCAATGTTTTTATTAGCACTCAAGGATGTGTTTCGCAATTCAATATAACATTTTATTATGATATAATAATATCTAATAACAAAGCACTTAGGCAACTACTTACTGAAAGTCTACAACATTATTATCATTTAAAAAAAGATATATCGATTTTTTTGATGTTAAATATCTACTTTATGTATAAGTAACAATAAATGAGGATTGTGAGGTTATTGAAACTATTAATTTGATACTTATTATCTCTTAATTTAGTTAAAACAAAATTCGACTCGAAAAGACTCAATTCTTAGTACTACTATCAACAGAGGACGAATGTTTTTGTGCTTATTTCCAAGAAAATGTTTTATTAACTGTCAAGTCTATATAATCTTTCAGGCCGTAAACAAACTTGATAATTATTAAATACTTACAACTCTATTCCGTTTAAAAGATGTCTATGTTTCTTCGACATCAAAGCGCCGCCGCCCCAAGCCGCATCAACATGTAACCATAGATTATACTTCTTGCATAGACCAGATATCGGCAACAACGGATCAAAAGCCCCAAATACAGTAGTACCCGCTGTCGCGGTAACCATAAAGGGAGTGGATCCCGCATTTATTGCTTCAGAGATCTTGATTTCCAAATCCTCAACATCCATTTTACCCAATTCGTCTGTTTTTATCATGATACAATTATCGCTACCGATACCCATGAAGGAAGCCATTTTCTTAGTCGAGTAATGAGCTAGTTCCGACGTAAAGAGTACTAACTTCGGTACCGCGTATACTCCTTTACTCTGTTAATAAAAAAATACTAATAACATTATATTGTTAGGACAGAAATATACTATGATCCCCTTTTTATCGTCTCATGAAATCCAAATAAAGACTGCAATTCGCTTACAAGGAACAAACTCACAATATTTTTTTTAAGTTATTGTTTTTAATGCCTCGAATCCTAAAAGCAACTCGTTTTCATTCCGTCTATCAACACCTTTATGCAAACTGTGCGAAATGAACAAAATGGTAGTAAATTTTTTCATACAATAAACGGGGAAGATTTTTTTAGACAACGAATAAAGTAAAAACATATTCGTAAAAACATATTCATAAAAACATTTGAAACGAGCGTATTCAAAAACGAAAGTGGTGAAAATAAAAATGTGTAGGCAAAGAAAATAAATGCTCGATTTGTAATTTCGCAGAACTACACACGGTGTGCGTTTCACATCTACATTTTTTTCTATTTTTATTTAACAATTGCTTCAATAAATATTCGCAAGTGGACGACCTAAACCCAATATTATTGTTAACCGACATCAAAAAGGATATTCTAAATTCTGTGTTTTTATGGCTCTGCCTATACTTAGAGCTCTATTTTAAATTTGAAAATTCGTGTCACAAATATGTGAAAACGTACATTCGCATGTAAAAAACGTTGAAGCAACTTTAGCTTTTAAGGAACACTGTCAGATTCCTCGATAGTACATAGGAAAGCATACTTAACCGTTTGAAGTCATTGTAGAATATTCAAATTAAAAGAATGGAAATTACAACCCAGTTTACTCTGTTCTAGCAAACATTTACGGGTTGTTTATCGTAATTCTGCATTCTCTACGATAAGAACAGATCGAAGCAAATCTAAGGACGTTCCTATAAATTTCAAGTTTATTAGTATATAAACATAACATTCATGTGTCGAGGCCCCGCCGGTATACTGCACGCGAAATATTTAGAATCATTAAAGAAACGAGGTTAAGGTGACCACCGAACTTCCTACATAACTAGATATGTATAATGCCTAGATATTTTATATTTCTGAGATTATTCTATTGTAAACAAACGTACAATATACAAGTTATCTATATCTATACTATTATAATAAAACGTAAACACACACATCTTTGTTGCCTAAGATGTCAGCAATTACAGCATATTTTTGAATAATTCATTTTTTTATAAAAAGCCCTACACTTACGTCATGTTTTAGGCTATATATTTTTACGCCATTAAACTTAGGGTGTAAATATTTTGAATAAAAACCCTAATGTGGGAAAGAGACAATAAGTTGCTGCCAACATCAAGAAAGAAAGATTGCTAAGGTTTGTCATGTCATGTCATTTTGACATTTGCTATTGATAATTTCAAAAATTTAAACAATAAAATAAAGTTTTCATAATTTCATGCGGATGAATCCGCACGCGAACATCTAGTATTACTTTAAGGGCGTTATAAAAACTGGTATACTTAACATCGACTTACGTATCTTTACAGAATTCCAAATTACCATCTTATTATAAAATGTTTTGGATAAACTTAGAATGCAGGACTTATTGTAAAAATTAATTCGACTCAAGCGAAGCCAAAACGGTTTATTAGTGTTACAAAATATCTTAAACTCGAATAACTTTTTGATTAACACTTTTTTTAAAAGGAAAAAATTACATAACCACTAGTTACAAACCTCTGTTCTGAATACTAATAAAACGCATCCTCGCTGCTCTAATTAGTAATACGGCTACGGCTACTTTAGTTAATCGTATTATTCCCTATGCATTTTATTGATACATTATAACCTTAATAGACTGAAATTCCCACTACGTTTAGGAATTCCCCTTGTCCCTAACTCCAGATGTGATAACTAACACTGTCATTACGCATGTCATTCTATGAAATTATTTTAATTGTCTCAACGTGTCAATTAGTCAGTAACTGAATCAACATTCAACTTTACATTGAATGGTATAGTTCACATTCGGATTATTCCCAACCGTCACCCCGCTCTGTTCCCACGTGGGAACAGATGAGAATAAAAAGTTTCATCCGTCCCACATTTGGAGACGAGGGGACGGTTGGAACTTATAATATTACATAAGGGTTCCATCTGTCACCTTATTGGTGATAGTGGGACTAAAAGGTGAGACGGATGAAAATTTTTATTCTCACGTGGGGACAGAGCGTGGTGACGGTTGGGAATAATCCACTCATTCGTACAATCCTTGAATACTAACCTTGACATCAGGATAGAAATAATGTCTGGCGCAGCTGATCGCGTAACCATTAGATATCGAACCTCCGGGACAGAATATGCCGTCACCGTCGCCATCCTTCCATCCAACGATAGCCCTCATTTCCCTTAGTACTTCTTCCTCCATTAAAGTAAAGACAGGAGCCACTTCATAAGTATAAACGCTCGGGTTCAACGCATCAGTCAGCCATTGTCCAATCAAACCGTACGGATCCACCGTAGAGAACAACTGGTTCACGAAGTAAGGATGTCCAGTATTGACAGAGTAACGTGCAACCTTAAAGAAAAGTTAAATAGTAATCTTTTAACAAAATACGAAGGCTCTTAATGGTAATAATTTGGTAATCAAAGTCCATTAAAAATGTATTATTTCGTTCTAATTCAAAACATTTTTTCACTATAAAAAAAACTTCGCACATTACTTATTGTCGCTAGAACGTGAATTAAAAAAATAGATCATAATTAAAATAAGATCTACATTACAAAAAATAAACATTATATACTACAAAGGATTAATTTTAAACTTCGCAATAAAACAACTTATTGCATGATAATCATATAAGGACTTCCGCTAGTTATAAATGATTACATTGGCATCTGAATTGTATCTCGATAATATCTAACAACATAAAAACCAACAACTTAATTTATAATTAATCGAGTACAGCTGTTTGAATTAATTTAACATTAATAAAATTACTAGAAAAAAAAGCTTTAGCGAACGGAAGTACCACCAAATAACGCAAAAACAAAAGGCAACAAATTACACTCTTCTTTACTGAAAAGCGTTTTTTTAATTTAAATCGGGACATGAAGAAAATAGGACTAAAATTGTTATTGCCATAAAATTTAAAGAATTACATAGTGCCGTACATATCTTTAGTGATAACTGGTAAACATAACTGAAGGGTTCGAGTTTCGACTGCAATGAAACATTGTTTGTAACATATATTGTTATCTCTAATATTCACTTAGGAAAAAAGACAACTATATGTCAATACAAGTTACAACAGTCGAAACACATTACAAACAATTACAATTACAATTACATTACAAACAACAATTTACAAACACGGAAAAATAGATTACAGACAGGAAACTACAAACTGGAAATTCACGTATACAAAATTGATACGAACTCGGAACAAACGAGATAGATCGTAGGAATATTTTAGTAACTAGGAAATGAGTTGACCAAATCGAGACAGACGGTTTATCACGAATATTCTTGAGATTGTTCGCGTAACATTATCGACAAAATTTGTATTAGTTTTGTGCAGTGCAGTGTGATATAAATTTTGTCGATACGTTACGAGAATGTTCTCCCAACTGTCACGCAGATTTTCGTGATAGACCCTCAAATATTTTTTTTGTGGGTATCAAGGAACCCAGCCAAAAATAATGCGTATTGATTTCAAAGGTAATTTGTTTGCTGATGGTAATCTGATTAGATTAATAAGGCCGCGGATCTTATAATATTTAGGTTAAAAGATCTTTTAACCTAAATATTATAAGATCCGCGGCCTAATAATATTCGATTTATTTAAATTAATTGGCATGTTCCTAAAATTGTACTGTTCCTAGTTTTTTCTAAGCATTATATTGGTTCATAATATAGTTCCTGAGAATTTTACTTTAAAATTATGTGTTAAGAATTAAATATTTTCATTAATATTTTTGTATTGTTTTTATTTAGAAGTAAATACAATGTTTATTTAGCCACTTAGGGCGAATTAAATTAATTCCGTTAGTGCTGGATAATTTCATATAATAAAAGGAATTATTTAAATTAATTTCGTAGTACCTTTTGAACTCATAACTTATAACACTTTTTTAATAAATTAATATAAAATATAGCGCTAAAAATATACACAAAATAATTATACTTACATCAGCCATGATGGCTAAAAGTTCGTCATGTGATACGGGCCCTTCCCTGGGCTTCAAATCAATAACGCTTTTGATTTGATCCGGAGCGGCCCACTCCACCACCTTAGCCGACCTCTGGGATCTTCCAAACACCACTCTCTCCACCAACAAATCCACAGCCCTTCGTATAAACTCCTCATGTTTCGATCTCTCTGGGAGACTTTGAAACAGACTTTCTTTGATCGCTTCCCCCGCTACTATAAGATTAGAATCGGCAGGCATATTTATATCTTATTACTTGGTCTTTACAAACAGAAGTTTTATCTAAATGTTATTTAGTTCAACTTGCAGTAGTTAGCTGGAGATAAATTGATGCTTGCGGTCGGCCGCAGCCATCAGCGTTACGGTTTTGGCCCCACTATGAAAGCGTAGCCTTCTTAAATACTCCGCACGACGTCAGTTCACTTTGTTAAGGTTACAACTTGGAGCGCATTATGGATGCAGATTTAACAATATATAGATACGTTTATTTGTGTATAAATTATAACAAAAATATTGTTTAACTGCTGGTTTATAACCATTTAAGAGAACATGGTCTTTCAAGAAAATAGGTGAATTAAAATTTCCAGTACATCAAAATGGAATGACAAATATGTTTTAAGATTTTTAGATTCACGAGATGTTCTACAGATTTTTATATATGTTAATTATGAATGACAAGCTTTCGCCCGCGATACCGTCCGCGCGGAATTTAAAAAAAAAACACAAAAGTGAGTAGCCTATGTGTTCTTCCAGACTATCCTCTACATCTATACCAAATTTCATCGAATTCCGTTCAGCCGTTTAGCCTACAAACTCTAACAAACATCCATCTATCCATCCAACCATCCGTCCATCCAAACTTTCGCATTTATAATATTAGTATGAAGTATGATAGATAAAGTCTATACTTATGTCTTGAAAAGAATAGTCGACTTATGTATGAACTATAAAACTTTACTACAGATGGCACTAATGTACTCGGGAATGAATTCAAAATGACTTACAAGTCACATACATCCTACATGATCGTGTTACAGGATTTAAAAGATTAAACTAATCTCATCTTTTGAAATCACTCGTTCCCTTCGTACAATTACAAAGCGTCAAAGGTACCATCTTCGTCTGTAAGAAACATCATACATCAATATATTATATCGGTATTAACGTAATTTAAGACGCCTGATAGAGATGTATGGAAGAGCAGCACATACTGTGTAGACCGTTCCGTAGGGACAATAGCAAGTTGATGATGATTTAATTTAAGATGATCGTGAGTGAGTGACTCCACTTTCACTCTCAATCTCATGCTTTTAGGTGCACATGTGCCATTTATTCCATTGTTTCGATGTTCAGTTCTGGATTGAACTAATCCGCTCAGAACGGAACTCTGCAATCACAGTGTGTATCCGCTCTTATCATAGTTATATATATTGTACCTGGAAATTCACGTATACAAAATTGATCCGAACTCGGTACAAATTTCTGAATCTGATCACTTTATCGTGAACAATTTTGTATCATGGGAATTTTTACACCGACTCCATAAAATATAAGGAAAAAGACTTAAACCCGCAGAAATATCGCCTTTTACGATTCGCTAATTTCCTTCTAGTGTTGTATTAGGGAAAAACAAATGAAATTAAAAAAATCACATGAGCCACATAGTGACAAATATGTCGCGATTCAACTTTAAGAAAAATTATTATAGAGTTTTATTATTTTGTTATTTTTTTATACATCTACACAATGGACTGTAACAAAATACATTTCCTATCACCTTGACACTAAGTTTTTCGTTCTTCCAATTATTCCCGGTAAGGAGTCTGTTTTTTCATGACCAATCAACTGCGAAAAACAAAGTCTTTCAGTCTGATTAGTTACAGCTGTTGGTCACGAATTTAAGACTAATTCTCACAATAATTATGTCATTGTTTTATCATTGATATTATGTATCGTAAAATTAGAAGAAAATAGTAGTCCTGTAAGATTACAACAGTTTAGCAAGTTAACTCTACAGCTGAAATCAATGGCGTCAAAATACAAAACACGGATTATTTTATACTAACTTACCCCGCGTGGAATTAAAAAAAATGTAGCCTATGTGTTCTTCCAGACTACTCTCTAGATCTATACCAAAGCCGTTTAGGCTACAAACTCTAACAAACATCCATCCATCCATCGAAACTTTCGCATTTATAATAAAATATTTTTTTTTTTTTTTTTTTTTTTTTTTTTTTTTTTTTTTTTTTTTTTTTTTTTTTTTTTTTTTTTTTTTTTTTTTTTTTTTTTTTTTTTTTTTTTTTTTTTTTTTTTTTTTTTTTTTTTTTTTTTTTTTTTTTTTTTTTTTTTTTTTTTTTTTTTTTTTTTTTTTTTTTTTTTTTTTTTTTTTTTTTTTTTTTTTTTTTTTTTTTTTTTATGTGTGTTACGGCATAACTCCGCCCTGGTAGACCGATTTTGAAATTCTTTTTTTATCCGAGAGGTAGTGCTTGCAGGTGGGTCCCATTTTTTTGTTTGATTTTTGGAGTCAAAGACTACGGCGTAGTTAAATAGTTTAGCTCAAAATTGCGTGACGAAATTTGGTGTCTTTTTTGCTTTACACATATGGGTTTAGTTAGTTCCTTAATAGTCAATAATTATAATAATTTGTACATAATTGATTACCATTTAATCTTAGCCTATGATATTATATAATACATACTTTGTTACCATCATCATCCTCATCATCAACTTGCTCTTGTCCTTACAGAGGGTCAACACAGTATATGCTGATCTTCCATACATCTCTATCAGCCGTCATATCTGAATTCACTACCTTCTTACGCATATCCTTTTTCACACAATCCATACATACTTTCTTCGATCTTCCTCTACATTTGTAGAGTTGTTGAAAAGTTTTAATTACATAATGATAATGGTGTTTAAGGATTTAAAGAGAAAAAAGTATTTCAAACAATAGCTGCAATTAGATGTTAAGGATTGCGTTTGAACGAGAAACCATTTCTTAAAGGTTTTCTAAGAAGTTAAAAATCTAACCATAGATAATTGCTAAAAAATACTGACCCACAAACTAAATAATATCTAATTATGAAGAGACAATTATGGTGTTCTTCTTAATGCATTTTCTTATTATTTTCAAGTTTTTTCCAAATGTGTTTCAAAAATATTTTGTCGGAATAATTGATTCAAAACTAATAATCTGTAAAAAATGAATAATCTAATGAAAAATTACAAGTGAACATAATATTTTTAATCATAAAAAAAACTAAAATAACAATTTCGCCTTTCCCAAACAAACCTTTTCATAAAATATGTATTTTGTACAGGTGTTTGGCAATGGAAACAACTGCTTGTAATATGAAAAAGTGACCTTGAGTATGAATTCAAGAATACATTCAAGATTACTCGAGATTAACTTACTCGGGATGCAACGATAATGACGTATGCTACGATATAAACGTATTTTCGTCCTTTGCACAATATAGCAGAATTAGTGCAATATATCAGTCAAGGTGATTGAATGGATTAGGAGACATTAGATTTAACTAAAACGTAGCTGGCCTTGGCTATAACAATTTTTGTCGAAGTCGATATTTTTTCAAGTCATTGTAAAGTCACTGAGAAAACTTTATCCCCGAGTACAAGGAAATATGCAACTGCAAGAATAATGAAGCAAAAAAGATATACGCCTGTGATTTCCCTAACACCAAGTCATTACGGAATGCATGTAGTTTAGGTGCATTACTTTGTTCAATTACTTGATGACGAATCACTATAACTAATCATAACTGTTAATAAATGCATACGCGTTTTCCCGTTATGCTTCTGCAACTGTATTGTAAAAAACTAGCGTAGAAACTGAGCGATTTTTATTAATATAAAATTTGTTATTTAATTACAATAAATTGTGAAAGAAGCTGTGTTTACATTAAAACAAACATGTTCATTTTCTGTTTTTCGAATCAACTTAAAAATGTAGAGGTTCCCAATTCGTTTTTTGTTTTGTAAATATCGAATGGCCAGTGTTATGTGATATGAAACAAATCAATTATAACAGACAGGATCTCGATATTACGGTCTGAAATCTTATTAGTGGGTACTTGTTCAATTGACATTGAATTGTTTGATTGCTCAATTAAGCGCCCCCTTTAATTTATAATATTTATTTAATTAACAACGGTACAAGGGTCTGAATGATTTTGCGGTTCTAAAACAATTTCGCAGTTGTTTTTAATTAGCAATGTTTTAAATAAAACATGTAGCTTTGTCGTATCTTTATTTATCTATATTGAACTAAAAGGAAACTAATTCTATTTTACCGGTCTTAGGCTCAGTTTAGATAACGTCATTGTCAGAACACAAATTAAAACTACGACGACACAAAGTTAAAAAGGTTTGTATGTTTATTTCAAATGCGATACTTATTAAAATTAAAAAAAAGACTAGTTAAATCTCATCTATTCTTTCTATATTATATTAATTTATTCTTGTACATTAACAGTTTTAGAAAAAATCAGTGAAAAAATAACAAACTAATCGCCTTCCATGATTTCGCGATTCGCAACGTATCATTGTAATTATCAACCGTAACCCTGACACTCTTGACCCAGATTCGCATAATTATTTTCTTTTAAACAAATTTCTGGGACTTTAACTGAACTAACACTATTTCTATGTTTTAGAATTCTAAAAAATTCTAATAAGAAAGAAAATATAATTTTAATTCTTCTAATCTTAGAGGGAATAACTTTGTCCCACTTGTTCACTTATATGCAACATTTGTAATGAAACAAATCCAATCGAAACTAGTATTTTAGTAAAGAAATGAGAAAGTAATCAGAAGTATCGATTTCTCCTTATTTAGCACTTTTATGGACATTAAAAAGAGAAATATCAGGTTTTAATTTCTTTTTATTCTCTGAATGATTACAGAATTGAAAAACAATACTTTACATTTCTAAAAGGAAGTCTATTTTATAATATTTGTCTATTTCATTAATCAAAAACATTATAGCAAAAGCCAAAAAATGTCAACGTGACGACCTAACGTCAGCATTTGGCGTCAGCTGTCAATATCATCAACTGTCAATGTCAATATTAATTTTGCTCTTGATGTTTTATACCACATGTATTAATGTATTTATTTAAAGTTTACAATATCCTTAAATAAAAGTTTTTACAAATATGGAAGAAGAAGGCCAATTTAGTGACTATGAAGAAGATTTATCAGTTAAAGTTAAATCAGTTCGTGTAAGTGTTATTACTGAACATCTCTGAATGTTTTTGATATATACGTTTTTATTACTGTAAGATACAATATAGATTAGTTACAAAAACTTAAACTGTTCTTAAAGTTGATTTTTGGTAAACACGAATTATATTAGTCGTGAAATGTTGTTATAATTTTATAAATTTCTGACTTAACCTCTCCTCTCTAAAGAGCGTACTTCCTTAGGCGATCCGTAGATCGTTTGCCCTCTTTTTCTATAAAAAAAACCTTAACCCAATGATCTATGATGATCTATAGAATGAAGAATGAGTTTATATCTTACTACACAAAACATAAAGATATCAGTTATATATCTACAATGATGTTATAATTATATCAGATTAACCTTAAATGTAAAAATGAAACTGTTTCAAACAATATCAGGGTGATTGGAAAGATTTTGTCTACTAAGCATAGACCTTTCCCAAAGATTGCTACGATTTTTGGTGCTGTGCCTCCATCAAGCTAGATTATATTTAAGTAAATAAATTTTAAATTCATATTATTTTTTATCAATAATGTGTAATGTATTATTTTCAGTTTGCCGAGCTGCCTGTAGTTCATAAGTACAATAGTGATGATGATGACATGGATTCAGATGACTATTTCTATGACTCTGATGATCCAACACAAGGTACTAAAAAAAAGGAAAATGTCAATGCACAAGCACCATCACATAAAGTAATCACATATCAGCCAAGCGAGAAGTTATTCAAGAAATATGTAAACAAAATAAATGTTGATAAATACGAACCAAGTTTCTTTGATAATGCACAGAAATTTATGGATTTAAATGATAGGAAAATTGATAATGAGAGAATAAGAGTGAAAGACAAACATGACAGAGCTACAGCTGAACAGGTTATGGATCCTCGTACAAAAATGATACTATTTAAACTCCTGAACCGTGGTATTATTAATGAGATTAACGGTTGCATATCTACTGGTAAGGAGGCAAATGTATATCATGCAACTTCAAAAGATGGAAAAGATTATGCAGTAAAAATTTATAAAACATCAATATTAGTGTTTAAAGACAGAGATAAATATGTATCAGGGGAATATCGGTTCAGAAATGGCTATTGTAGATCAAATCCTCGTAAAATGGTTAGAACATGGGCTGAAAAGGAAATGAGGAATCTTGTCAGAATGTATAATGCACAATTAAATGTGCCTGAACCAATAATATTACGTAGTCATGTATTGGTGATGACATTTATGGGTGAGAAGGGCTGGCCATCACCGAAACTGAAGGATGTAGAAATATCTCAGTCAACTGCAAGATCTTTGTACAGAGATTGTATTACAATGATGTGGAAAATGTTTAATATTTGCAAATTGGTGCATGCTGATTTGTCTGAATATAATTTACTATATCACAAGGGGAATATTGTTGTGATTGATGTATCACAGTCGGTGGAACATGACCATCCGCATGCGTTTGAATTCTTACGTAAAGATTGTACTAATATATCGGATTTCTTTAGAAAGAGAGGGGTCGCTACATTAACTGTTAAGGAGCTGTTTGACTTTATAACTGATGCTTCGATAAATGAAAACAATTTAGAGGAATGTATGGAAAAACTATCAGATAAGGCTGCCTCAGAAATTTTGATGAAATGACTGCACAAGAGCAAATAGAAGAGGAAGCATTCAAAAATATTTATCAGATGGATGGATGGATGGATGGATGGATGGATGGATGGATGGATGGATGGATGGATGGATGGATGGATGGATGGATGGATGGATGGATGGATGGATGGATGGATGGATGGATGGATGGATGGATGGATGGATGGATGGATGGATGGATGGATGGATGGATGGATGGATGGATGGATGGATGGATGGATGGATGGATGGATGGATGGATGGATGGATGGATGGATGGATGGATGGATGGATGGATGGATGGATGGATGGATGGATGGATGGATGGATGGATGGATGGATGGATGGATGGATGGATGGATGGATGGATGGATGGATGGATGGATGGATGGATGGATGGATGGATGGATGGATGGATGGATGGATGGATGGATGGATGGATGGATGGATGGATGGATGGATGGATGGATGGATGGATGGATGGATGGATGGATGGATGGATGGATGGATGGATGGATGGATGGATGGATGGATGGATGGATGGATGGATGGATGGATGGATGGATGGATGGATGGATGGATGGATGGATGGATGGATGGATGGATGGATGGATGGATGGATGGATGGATGGATGGATGGATGGATGGATGGATGGATGGATGGATGGATGGATGGATGGATGGATGGATGGATGGATGGATGGATGGATGGATGGATGGATGGATGGATGGATGGATGGATGGATGGATGGATGGATGGATGGATGGATGGATGGATGGATGGATGGATGGATGGATGGATGGATGGATGGATGGATGGATGGATGGATGGATGGATGGATGGATGGATGGATGGATGGATGGATGGATGGATGGATGGATGGATGGATGGATGGATGGATGGATGGATGGATGGATGGATGGATGGATGGATGGATGGATGGATGGATGGATGGATGGATGGATGGATGGATGGATGGATGGATGGATGGATGGATGGATGGATGGATGGATGGATGGATGGATGGATGGATGGATGGATGGATGGATGGATGGATGGATGGATGGATGGATGGATGGATGGATGGATGGATGGATGGATGGATGGATGGATGGATGGATGGATGGATGGATGGATGGATGGATGGATGGATGGATGGATGGATGGATGGATGGATGGATGGATGGATGGATGGATGGATGGATGGATGGATGGATGGATGGATGGATGGATGGATGGATGGATGGATGGATGGATGGATGGATGGATGGATGGATGGATGGATGGATGGATGGATGGATGGATGGATGGATGGATGGATGGATGGATGGATGGATGGATGGATGGATGGATGGATGGATGGATGGATGGATGGATGGATGGATGGATGGATGGATGGATGGATGGATGGATGGATGGATGGATGGATGGATGGATGGATGGATGGATGGATGGATGGATGGATGGATGGATGGATGGATGGATGGATGGATGGATGGATGGATGGATGGATGGATGGATGGATGGATGGATGGATGGATGGATGGATGGATGGATGGATGGATGGATGGATGGATGGATGGATGGATGGATGGATGGATGGATGGATGGATGGATGGATGGATGGATGGATGGATGGATGGATGGATGGATGGATGGATGGATGGATGGATGGATGGATGGATGGATGGATGGATGGATGGATGGATGGATGGATGGATGGATGGATGGATGGATGGATGGATGGATGGATGGATGGATGGATGGATGGATGGATGGATGGATGGATGGATGGATGGATGGATGGATGGATGGATGGATGGATGGATGGATGGATGGATGGATGGATGGATGGATGGATGGATGGATGGATGGATGGATGGATGGATGGATGGATGGATGGATGGATGGATGGATGGATGGATGGATGGATGGATGGATGGATGGATGGATGGATGGATGGATGGATGGATGGATGGATGGATGGATGGATGGATGGATGGATGGATGGATGGATGGATGGATGGATGGATGGATGGATGGATGGATGGATGGATGGATGGATGGATGGATGGATGGATGGATGGATGGATGGATGGATGGATGGATGGATGGATGGATGGATGGATGGATGGATGGATGGATGGATGGATGGATGGATGGATGGATGGATGGATGGATGGATGGATGGATGGATGGATGGATGGATGGATGGATGGATGGATGGATGGATGGATGGATGGATGGATGGATGGATGGATGGATGGATGGATGGATGGATGGATGGATGGATGGATGGATGGATGGATGGATGGATGGATGGATGGATGGATGGATGGATGGATGGATGGATGGATGGATGGATGGATGGATGGATGGATGGATGGATGGATGGATGGATGGATGGATGGATGGATGGCTTTGATGGATGTTTTTTAGAGTTTGTAGCCTAAAAGGCTGAATGGATCTTGATTATATTTGTCACAGATGTAGAGGATAGTCTGGAACAACACATAGGCTGCCTACTTTCGTTTTTTTTTTTTATTCCATGTGGATGGAGTCTTGGGAAAAGCTAGATATTTATATTTCAGCGAGCTAAACACATCAAAATAACCTAATTGAGAATATTGTAGTATTACAGAATGTGTTTAGTTCTGTACTACTTATAAGTTTGCTGTTTATACTCTGGTCAAAAATAAAAATACCTAGCCATATTGAGGAAGAATGTAGAATTTATTTCTTCAAGTACTTATAAAGTTGAAATGAAGCTTGAACCATGAGAGGTTTTTCTATTTACCTGGTCATGCTATACCATAATTTCCAAACTTTGTAATCATACTAATATTATAAATGAGAAAGTTTAGATGGATGGATGGATTGATGGATGTTTTTTTAGAGTTTGTAGCCTAAAAGGCTGAATGGATCTTGATTATATTTGTCACAGATATAGAGGATAGTCTGGAAGAACACATAACAATTGATGATTTAAATATTTATTAATTTCAGAGGGCAAATTTAAAAATAGCGCTCGTCCGAAGGATGAGACCCTGGAAAGTAAGAAAGCGAGAAAAAAGGCTGTCAAGGAAGAGAAAGCTGAGAAAAGAAAAACAAAAACAAAGAAACACGTCAAAAAGAGACGAGACAAGGGGAGTGGCAGAAAGTAAAACCATTATATTATAGATTTATTATATAAGAATATAAAATGAAATAAAACACTTTAATAATGGTATGGATTTTATTATAAAAGTACGAAAGATTTTTGTCGTGCTTTAGCTGCAAAATTACTGTCTGCTTTTATAAACATTTTTTGGACGCAAGATGTAATTTTTTATCTATACAGTGGGTTTAAAAAATCATTCTACCTTAAAGACTGAGCTTAAAGATTAGATTGTTTTGAAAAAAATTGGTTATTCTATTACATAACAAAACCATAAAACTATGTCATTTATTCTGTCTTGTTTTAAAATTAAGAAATAATTAAAACTTAATACTAGATATGAAAAGAACGAAATTATCTTAAAATAAAACACACATTTAAATAAATTAAGAATAAATATTTTTTTTATTTTTAAGTCGAATTCTTACCCGACAGATCGATTCAGGTACTTTGGTAGTAGTTCCTGTTTCAGATTAAACAAAATATTCACGATAAGGTAAGACCTGGCCAATGGTGGGGCCCCCCCCCCCATATAGTAAAAACGTTTTAAAAGGGAATATTTTATCAACATGAAGTTAAGTAGAGTTTATAAAGTCTGTAGACCTTAGGTACCTGAGTATTTCGAAGTAGCTTATATAACTATTTTATATATTATCGAATCTGGAGCTGTAACCCCCTACCCTCCCCATGTCGACGCTCTTGATCAGCTGAACTCAGCATGCATGTTGTAAATTACACCAAAAATGTGAAAAACCAAACGATAAGCTTAGATTACAAATTTTGTATAAAAATTACATTTATTTATAAATCACATTACCCACTTGTAATATTAATTTACAATACATTTCATTAATAAGTAATTTAAAATAAAATCCACACGAGTGGTGTATTATAAACGTTTGATAAGCGTCTTATATCAATTATTTTCTGCTATTTACCTATTATATAATAGCTCGTTATTCTACGCGTTAAAATCAGTCACTAGCACTCGAAGCCTTCATCTTTGGCTAACACTACCCCTAAGCTAAACCCCATCAAATAGATTTATTTTGAGAAATAGGTAAACTTACTACTAAAGAAGCGTAAGTTTAGAAATATCTATGATCACTTTAAAATAGATTTAAAACAGTTTTATCACATTTGTACTGGTCTTATTGAAAACGTCATATTTGAACCTTTCAAGAATCACGTTGCAAATCGCCATTTCAAACCGAAAAAGCATAATAACCTAAAAATCACCATAATCAAGATTATTAGGCTCATTTCAAACCAGACTGAAGTTTTCTCTATATCCAGATATTTTAATAGGACGTCCGGTTTCGCGAAGTGGCAATACATGTCTTTACATTCTAAAGGAGTTCGACCAAAGCCGAATATTGTGAGGACCATGGCGACCACACCGCATCTGATGAAGGAAGTCTTCATGAGGATGTTCATGAGGAGAGGGATGCGGTGAGCGAAGTCAAAGCCGTAGATCGCCAGACCGAGGAAGGGGGCTATCGCCGTTGGTCCTATAGCACAGCCATTCTGAAACATAACGAGGTGTAACATTTTTAGAATTATTAAAACATAGTTGCCACTAAGTAAAAGTACCTTTGAATGGATTAAAGGTACTTTAACTTAGTGGCAACTAATTTTTTGTTACGTTGAGACGTTAAGCGCAGCCCTGTATAGAAAATATATTGAGAGAGTTCCATCTGTTTGGTTGATTTAGAGAATCCCAAACTTTTTTCTCATAGACCCCTTTTAAAAATTAATTGTTCTGGGGAATATAAAATGTAAAGAGGATAGGGGTGATAACAAAATGTTTTCAAGCAGATTTTTAGCTGTGGAAGCAGTAATTTGCAAACTGTCCAAGAGCGTCGATAAGCACCTCGGTATTCCCGCCGCTTATCCTGCTCATATAAAAAAAAATATAAAAACGATGACGTACTTGAACGTTAAAGACGGATCCGATAGCCATACCCATGCCCTCAGATGCGAGGGAGACGACGTTAGCTATCAGACAGAAGCAGATGAACCTCGCGACTCCGAATGGCACACCGACCATGAAGTACACAATAGTACAGAAGACAATGTTCAGCGTCACTTGCACCGGCAACTTGGATACTGTCAGCGCAGCGTAGTACGGACACAAACTGTACCAGCCGTTAAAATGCTCTTTCTTAACAAGTTTCACTTCTTGTGGATCTGAAAAAGAAATCGGCCTGTAAGTGATTTAAGACATCTTACTCTTACGATCATAGTAATATTATAAATGTGAAAGTTTAGATGAATGGATGTTTGTTAGAGTTTGTAGCCTAAACTGCTGAACGGATCTCAATGAAATTTGGCATAGATGTAGAGGATAGTCTGGAAGAACACATAGGGTACTTGGTTTTGTTTTTTTTTAATACCACGCGGACGGAGTAGCTGGCGAAAGCTAGTCTTACTAATATTATAAATGCGAAAGTTTAGATGGATAGATGTGTTTGTTAGAGTTTGTAGCCTGAATTGTTGAACGGATCTCGATGAAATTTGGTATAGATGTAGTACATAGTCTGGAAGAACACAAAGGCTACTCGCTTTTTTTTTAATACCATGCGGACGGAGTCAAGGTCGAAAGCTAGTTAATAAAAAATAGGTGTCGCTCACGGCTCCATACGAGCAAATTAAAAAATGATAATTAGTAGCCTATGTGTTCTTCCCGACTATTTACTACATCTGTGACAAACAGCTAGATCCGTTGTGCCGTTCTGAGAGGAAGGTAGTAACAAACATCTCTCTCTCCTTTTTGTTCTATGATCAGTCTCTCCTTTTTTGACACGACTTTAAATAAACGAAATATTATGATATTTAGCGCTGCTTTAAAAAGTTGTACTTAAAAATCATCATTTTTAAGTACAACTTTTTAAAGACAAAATATTTTGGGTTGTTTTCAAGATAATTTATGAACTATTTATATTCTTTTAAAGCCAAGATATGAAGCTTTACTTAATAATCCGAAAATAAAATTGCAATTTTTGCTCGATTATTTAAAAAAAACATTAGAATCGTGCTTAACGACTGATTCCAGTTTTTGCCGTCGTGTATTTACGTCAAAGGAAATTATTTACGATGTATAATTGTAGCTAATCTTTATAAAAAATAATAAAGATCAAAGTGAGGTCAACATATGAAATATTAAAATCACATCAAGGTAATTATAAAGTAATCTATATCCATACATATAATAAAATTGGAGTGTCTGTTTTTAATATCAAAAGAAAAATTCCAGATTTCGGGAAGATGATGTATTTGCGTTGCTGATAACGAAAATTGCATTTAAAATTTTTCTGTCTGTGTGTCTGTCTACCTGTCCGCAAGCCGCGTTTGTTCCGGGTAATCTCCGAAACGGTTGGGCCGATTTCGACCGGACTTTCACTGAAGGGTAGCTGACATAGACGGGCATATTACGAGTATAGACTACTTTTTATCTCAATATTGCGTGGACGAAGTCGCGGGCAACAGCTAGTTATGTAAACAAACAACGCAACTATGTTGCACTAATCTCTCTCTAAGCCAGATGTGAACTGTAATCGATATTAATTAAGGTCGCTCACTAGGCCTGAGTCGTGTAATGTATAATAAAGAAAGGTTCATTGAAAGCCATATTATCTCATTACATCATCTTACTTAATGGAATCAACGGACTTGATAACGCTTGTATTTATTAAAATTGTTTAAAGGTATTCGAGCAACAAGGAATCATTGTATACGCGCCGTTTACTACAGTAACCATAATTGTTCCGTAAAAGAGAACTCCTTAATTCTCAATTACGTATCATTTATTTCTTATTTAAAGAGTCTTAGATTCTGCTCTGTCAGAAATAAAGGGAACTTAATATTTTATACAACATCGAGTTAACGCTTGCTAGTTTTTTCAAAAGAATACTTACATACAAGGACTGGGACCATAATTTGTGTGTACGCGAAGAATATAACGAGGCCGACGCACATCTTCAAGTGATTGAACATCTGCGTGCCGTCGTTGGCCATGTCGAAGAAGCAGAGTCCTATCAATACACCGCACATCGTGTGGTGTATCGTCTGGATCCATAGAGCTGCGAATTAAAAAAAAATATTTACGAGTATATGTTTGTTACAAAATTCGTTTATCTAAGATAGTGGTCGAGTACCTGGTTCCTACAGTAGGCTCTAGGCCCGTCTTGTAGGAGCCAGGGTTCTTTCTTAATGCTAGTTCTTTAGGGCATACAGTAATATGTACAGTAAATCTAAAGTGATTTACAATAAAAAAGATTAGTTGTATGTGAATTCAAATGTGACTTTGTGTATGTGTGTGGGTTTGCGTGTGTGTATGTGGATGCGTGTAAATATATGTGTGTGTATGATTTATATTTTACCCTGCACGCCGAGACTTATGGCCAAATACTGAAACGAAACTTAAATACGCCACTTACAATCTGATAGACGTCAAAATTAAAAAGGAATTTGCAGTTTAGGCGTGGCCTTATTTTTTAAAACGCTGTTATATTTTTAAATGTCGTTTCATTCTTTGGCCGTTCGTCTAAGAAAAGTTCACCTATCGCAATGCACAAAAAATTTGTGCAATAGCTACTTTACTAGCTTTAATCAAAATTTAATTTGAAATATTTTAATATCATTTATTACCTTGTCGATTCCTTGATATTTGTTTCAACATCCGTATTAGTAGTATTAAGAATTGTTCAAAACACGTCGTTGGATATCTTCCTTCTGACTTCTGTACTTTCATCCAAGCTAATGATGAGTTGTCCCTTGATACTTGACTCGATAATGACGTCATAGAGTTTCTAACTTCGTACTGGTTCACGTTGTATGTACACTTCTGATTGGATAATACGATCTCTGTTTCACTACTTTCGTCTTCTGCTTGATAACATATTTTGAGTTGCAAATTGTTAGTTGTTTCAATAGGTGGAATGTCCAATTTGGATGATTTGTATAAATTTCCGTTATGAATTTGTTCTGATAGTATAATTATGTTTTGGGGATTTTCAGTTACTTCTATTACTGGAAGAATATTGATCGGTTAATTTGTATCAAAATTAATATTTCTTTAATGGTATGAATATTTTATGCTGTGTTTTTTACGAATATTTCGATTTTGAATCTGTAAGCTTTCATATGCAACGACAATAACTGAATGAGATTGTTTTTTCTATCACAAATTTGCCCGCGACTCAGTCCGCGTGGAGTTAAAAAGAAGTAAGTAGCCAATGTGTTCTTCCAGACTATGCCGAATTTCATGTTGATATGTTCAGCATTTTAAGCTACAAACTCTATCAAACTTCCATCCATCCATCTAAACTTTCGCATTTATAATATTTAAAGACTTATTTAGTTGGTATTGCCGTTCAAACGAATAAACTCTTCCGCGTTGGGATATTATCTATAGATAGATCATAGATATAAATGATAGATAATCGAACAGGAAAATACAAAGTATCATAGTAATAAAATTTCGATACGTTGTGCAAACACTGTGATAATGACAGTCTGGAATCACATGTAAGTGTTCGAGTAATAATTATACATTATAACTAATAGGTTCTAAGCCATCTATGTAACTAACGAATCTGTCAATCGAAGCTATGTATAGCCTGACCAGGGATATAAAAAAACCCTCGCGTATTACGGGAAAATATTGAACTATCCTTGCCGCATTAAAAAGTGATGTAATAAAGAAAGCGATTATAGTGCCCAAGCCAGTTTTTTTATGTTCTTGGTTAGGCTATTTAAAATGTAGCAATAACTTCCACACTCAGATTTTGGTTACTAAAGGAGACCTTGGTGTGGGTTTAGCACTAAGGTTCAGATGCTTGTCTAAACTTGTTTGAATAAAGTCTTGTTCCTTAAGACAATTTAAGAGATTATATGACTTTGAGTACGGCAATAAGACAATATCTACTTACTGAAGTCAGCCGGGTTGTAATGTCTCGGACATGGTAATCCCACGCTTTGTAAATGTGGAACCATTGCTTCCGTATCCCCCTGATATATGCACAGTCCATCAGCAATCACATATACCTGGAAAATAATAGAAAACATGGAATTAAATAGGATACCTTTCTTACTAATATTATAAATGCGAAAGTTTACATGAATGGATGGAAGTTAGAGTTTGTGTTTAAACGGCTTAACTGGTCTCGATGAAAGACGTAGTTGTAGAAGATAGCTCGGCAGAACACATAGGCCACTTATTTTTGTTTTTTTTTTTTAATTCCTCGCCAACGGAGTCGGAGGCGAAAGCTAGTATACAATAATTTTGAATTGATACAATTGATTCGACAAATTTAATTGTGTGAAAGTTACTCGTTTTTTATCTCTTGTGTTTTTTCTATATTAAACTAATATTAGATAGCGGTATATCATGCGACAGACCAGTGTTCTAAAAGTCACTTAACTATTATTAAAATGTTTGAAGTTGGAAAAGAATTTAGTAAAGTTACAATGGATTTTATTGCTTAGTATTATGCTAAGTGTTAACAGCAACAATACGTCATGTAACTGAATTGCCCCATTATAGTCACAATGTAAATTAACCAGAATATTAATAAGCAATGCACGCAATCACTGAACAAAGAAATATTTCCTAAGCTAATTTATAACAATCGTTTATATCCAATGTTAATAAAATACCATGGCCGTATTTTTACGATTTATTAATCCTCTTCGCCATAAACTCTTCATACTGAAATGTGATTTTTATTTGTAGTTAAAAGAGTATGATTAACTTTTCCTTTCCCTATTTCCCTAATAACTTGCTTATATGTGAAAGCATGGTTTCAATGTACAATCAAATAATTGAAGCAATTATAAATAACTAGCTTTCGCTCGCGACTCCGTCCGCGTGGTATTAAAAAAAAACCGAGTAGCCTATGTGTTCTTCCAGCCTATCTTCTACATCTATACCAAAATTCATCGAAATCCGCTCAGCCGTCTAGGCTACAAACTCTAACAAACATCCATCCATCCATCTAAACTTTCACATTTATAATAGTAATAATATGATTAATCAATAAGTGTTGTTAAAATCGCCACGATTAAGTAAAACAGGTTAAATCTGATAAGACTCGGCTAATAGATAAGCCAGGTCGTGATGAATCAAGGTTGCAGATATCTTGCATAGACGAGTAAGTATATAACAGTTTAGTAAACAACAAATAATGCACGTTAAAAGAAACATTCTTTATTACAGTTTCACGTCTTATAACTTGCAAATAATAATAGATTACCAAAAAAAATGTAACTGAAGGGCCTGTCCCACTATTCTTGTAAATTTGTCAGATAACAATCCAACGTATAAAATATGTGATGGAATGTTTGATACTCTATCTGACAGTGACGTCACTTTTACGCTATCTGAGCCTCTATCAGCCAGTGGTGGGACATGCCCTAAGTATAATAATTGTAAGAATTGTTTATTTAACTTAATTTGAAACAAAAATTAACATTGCAATAGGCCAAAGTTCGTCACAATGATTGTCATACGAAACACATTGTCACAACTAAAGAACGTTCCGTTCCTACATTTCTTGGTGGTGACAATAATGTTCTCGACTCACCTGGTCAAATAGTTCTAGAAGTGATGCAGCAGGTTGATGTATAGTACACACGACTGTCCTACCCTGTCTAGCGAGCTGTCGTAATAGTTTTACGCATTGGACTGTCGTCACGGTGTCTAGTCCGCTAGTTGGCTCATCCAAGAAGAACACTGGAGGATTGTTCACCAACTCCAGAGCTATTGACAACCTGTAAGATCACATTGTGTGTTATAAACCATCATCTCCTAAGCGTGGTTCCGTTTGGCACAATTGTCCTCTTCCATATTTTAATCTATCATCCACAATTTTAGTAGTCACTATCTTTCTAACCATGTTTCTTTTATCGCAGTCCATCCATGTTTTTCTACGCCAACTTCTTTTGACATATCCATGTTGCCTTGAGCTATTCTATTTTACTTACAACTCGTCCTATACCAAGACCTTTTGCTATTTTTCTATTACTAGTAGTTTAAGAGCAGGCGCACACCTTTGACTAAACTATCGCACAACTGTTGTGCGATTGTCGACTGTCGATTGTTTCGCAGCCCATTCAACTGTTTAGTTGCACATCTAAAAATCGAGTAGTGTGCACACCTCCATTTAAGCTCATTGGAATCAAAGCGAGACTAAGTTGTGTTGTGCGATAGTTTAGTTAAAGGTGTGCGCTCTTAGATGACTTATAACGATCCGATGTTAAACACTTAGATACACATAAGATTAATTTCAACTACATAATATAAGTATCAGACGTCGGTCGGGACAATAAACATCGACTATTGCTAATGTTTCATTTTTGTTTATGTTTCATTGCAAATTCTTATGATTAAGAAACATAATGTCGCAAAGGATTTACAAAGGTAAACTGGAACACTTTTTCACAAATTGCAACATTAATGGAATGGAATGGAATCGAGATGGAATTACGAAACGACTAATGTAACTTGAAGTACTTTCGATACAGTATTGTTTACTACATCTTAGTTGTTTTAATATAAGTATTATACAAATGAAATGGTTGAATAAAGGGAGGCAAATGGTTGCGAAGTCAGTCTTTGAAGTCAATTTGTTCAATATTATCACGTGTAGCGAGCTATACTGTATTTTAATAGCCGTAAACACAATAGTAATCTGAATTTCGTAAGGAATCAATACATTTTTATAGGAAGCTTACGTTTAGGTTAACACACGTCCAAGAAATAAACATTCTCCTTTCACTATTTAACAATATTTTAAAATTATAATGATTGTTTAATACGTATTGTTACAATCTTAACTACTTTACTGTCATCCGTTTAGTTTAACAATGCATTGTTCTATTCCTGCGCTGAAATCGATCATTTTAATTTACGTATTTCATTTTCTTTAATCGTATTTATTGAGTTTTTTAACTGGTTTTTATCAGCAGCTATGTTATTTGAAAGGTTTGTTTAAGGCTAGAGAGTCAAGTCTTTTTCAAGGTGTTTGTTTAAGGAATTGCTGTTTTTTGTCTGAAAATGATACGAATTCTACAAGATTTTTTTTAAGAAATACGTTCATTGTAAATGTATCAGTAATCAGCTTTCGTGTAAAATGTATTAGATTAATTATAAAAGAATATGGAATATGTTTACGTACCGTTTCTTCTGTCCTCCTGATAACTGATCAGTTTTTGTGTGTTGATGCTCCAGCAGACCTAACTCTTGGAGTATTTCCTCGGAATGCGCGGTTGCACCTTTCGATAGCTTAAGACTGGCGGCCACGTCTAGCGCCTCGCGCACCGAGAGGTAAGGCTGCAGCAAATCTTCCTGCGTGATGTAGCAGGAGGACCTCTGGAACTGTTGCTCGTCACGCACCTGCCCGTTCACCAGCAGCTCGCCTGTGACGCCTGCTGATCTGATTCAATGAAAATGTATCATGAACGAAACGTTCAGAACACCTATTCTTTCCGTACTTCTAAATTCGTCCGTATTCATTTAGATATTTAAACAATTTCCTTAAACTATGTATAGAGATGTTTAAGTGAATATTGTAAATCATCAACGCGCTACAATCCTCTTTGATATTGCAACACTCTACTACGTCACTACCTCTAAGGGAGTAGAGATTTAAAGAGTAAATCGAATGTTTCAGACTTGTTCACCAAATTATAATATGCAGAAACACACACAATATGACTTCTCGGCGTCAATCACCAATGTCATTATTTTGATAACGATTTTGCTGTTGCTATTATAACAAACTAGCTTTGCCCGCGAAATTCTAGGGGTGTAGGGGTTCTGGGGTGTTTCAATCGTCTTGTTCAAATTACCATATATTTCCGCAATATGTTTTTATATTTCTGCTCAGTCTATAAACGTAACATAATAGTTAAATTAACATACCTGTATCCTGATATAGCGTTGAGCAATGAACTTTTACCGGCACCCGAGGGACCCATGATAGCAACAAGCTGTCCCGACAGGAATCTACCACTGACACCCTTCACAATCTGTTTCTGATCACCTAAAACAAAAATTATAAAGTTATGGCAACTATCTCATTAGTATGGTAGCGTATGACCCACTACGATATTCAGTCTATTAGGCCTTAGATGCATCTTTGAGACGCCAAAAATAAGTGTAAAAACTGTTTTCTCACATAGTTTTAAGCACTACGGTGACGGCAAAGGCGGCGGACGTCCATCATCGAAGAGCAGATGCTCACGTTCATCAAAATTAAACCACAATCATCAGCCAGAATACGGGACTTCCTTATTTACTTCCACATTAAAATATGGACTTGAAAGCTTTTAAAAATAAATAACACAAAAAGTCAAGCTATCAGTAAAGTTGCCCATAAACCTCAGTAGTTTATATTTTTAAATCTATACGATCGTAAATTGCTCGGTCGTTTTAGTATGCAAAGGGCTTCGCAATGACACAGAGCAGACAATAGCTCAGTATGTCAACCAGATTGCAATATCCGGTACCGCAAATAACAGTTTAGTAACGCAACACGCAAATGCGATAAGTGAACTATATTGGACATATCCAATGTTATCATGACCTATTTGTTTCATTTGTTTTTGTATGATGTCATTTAAAATAACAAAGTCTAACTAAGTGGTAAGTAAAGCTTAATTGTCCATTATTATAAAATGTATTCACAGCTCTGCATTTTCCTTTAATATTAAATTAATCAATTCCTTGTAAAAATCTAATTTAGCATACAAGTATGTATATATTTTCTGATAAAAATATAGATTTTTACACAATTTTCAGGACGTATCAATACTATTATAATAAAGCGTAAACTCACACTTCTTTGTTGCCTAAGATGTCAGCAATTACAGCATATTTTTGAATAATTCTTTTTTTAATAAAAAGCCGTACACTTACGTCATGCTTTAGGCTATATATTTTCACGCCATTTAACTTAGGGAGTAAATATTTTGGATAAAAACCCTAATGTGGGAAAGAGACCATAAGTTGCTGCTAACATCAAGAAAGAAAGATTGCTAAGGTTTGTCATGTCATGTCATGGAATTTTGACATTTGCTAATGATAATTTGACAAATGTAAACAATAAAATAAAGTTTTTATAATTTCACGCGGATGAATCCGCACGCGAACAGCTAGTAGTAACTGATAAACAAATGCAAGAGATTTTTTAAAATATTCTATTTATAACAAAGTTAATATATTAGGTACGTGTCTTGTGTCTAGAGACAAGACACGTAAATACTGGTAGTTATACAATTGTTTGTTTGTTGGAAATGTTAAATAAAAAATAAATATAAAAACTTCTACATTACAATACTGCAAGCATATGAAGGTCAGAATCGTAACAATATAAGTTATACGCAGTTGAAAACTGGTAAATGGAATTAGTTACTGTATCCATTTTCGCACTTCACAGTAGACCTTTGTGTGTTAATTTTATTCGTAAAAAAAATTAAGATCGAAATCTCCAAGCATTCAAATAGTGCATGTTCTTTCAAACGTAGTAATAAAAAGGTAAAGATACAGATTTATAAATGTCGCACACACTGCTACTTTAAAACCAGCATAGTAATAATAATAATACAAATAAAACAATAAACCCTAAAGATTATTGTATCTTACTGCGCAAAAGAGTACTAATCAAATGACGTATTCGACATGTATTTGTTACCAATACACAAAATATAGTTTACGCGACTCCAACTCCGTCCGCGCGGAAATTAAATAAAAATTTAATTGGTAACCTATGTGTTCTTCCAAACTTTGTTCTCTTAATCTATGCCAAATTTCAGCGAGATTAGTTTAGCTGTTCTAGAGATAACTAAAAACTATGTTCCATCATAAGAGTTGCCAGCCGAGAAAGAACTTTAGGCCAAAAAAAGTCTAAAATAGAAAAAGGTCTAAAATAAATAAAGATATAGGAACTCATAAGAAACCTATAGTAATATTGTCCTACCGATCCACCTCTCACTTCTGAATCATATTTACGCACAACATCGAACCTAAACTTTATAAATGCATCGTGAATAAGTATTGTAAATACGCATTACAATGTGCGATGCATTATTCAGTACAACCATAGATATATATAAATGGATAGGCGATTGTTAGGAAATGACAGATTTTGTTTGGTTCCGACTTAAACGCGTCTTTTGATGGTTAATAAAAGCTAAGTCTATCACTATTACTAATTCGAAAACTCTTCACCGTGACCAACCGCACACCAAATAACACAGTTTATAGCCTGTCCATTTATAGAGGTCGGTGAGAACAACACACAATATAAAAATACACACGCACGTAAGCACACACACACGCATACGCAAGCACGCACTAGTAAACTTTCTTTCGTTATTTATTTATGTCTAATCCATTAGATACAAAGACCAGCTCATCCATTACTCAGGATCGTTTATAATCTGGATAGCGGGGTTAATTATTTGTGTCACGTTGTGATTCTGGGAAAATAAATATAAGTCATATCAGACAGACTTTTATCGTTCAGTTTGACCCAGCGATCCATATTCAAATTGTCCTTGAACAATTGATAGGTCATTTTTTGCTTGTTGTTTTTAATTATAATCAAAGTAAATATATTGATCAATATTACGTGTAAACTTTTCCATGAGTTTGAACTCCTGAAACTATCTTTGTTTTTTTTCGTTAAGTCACACTTATACCTGCTCATTGCTAGATAATACGAGTAAAACTTAATAATGATAAATTGCAACAAGGTTTAATATTTATCGTCTAATCCAATCAGGTCAACTATTAACCCATAGAATATATCTTTATTAAATAGGTTTATTAAATGACAATATGTCAGATAACTTATTATGTTAGTTAATTCTGACAGTTTCAAATGACAGTCGCCCAGTAAGCGTAAAAACAGACAGACAATCAATTATACGTGTAAATACATGCGATAAATATGACATTGCAGCTTGTTAGTGCCCACATGATGACCTATTAACTTCTTTAATAAATAAATAATTATCTGACGGCGTAATTATGATTGTTTAAACTTGACACAATTCCTAGATAAGACTGACATTTAAATTAGACCACCGATTAAATTGACGCTAACCTTCCAATTATGTGTCGAAATATTAAAAAGTGATATGGAATCCGTTAATTACGTGAAGCTTGAAAAGGGGAACGGTGCAAAAAAACAAGGAAACATCATGAGGAGGGGGTGAAAGTTGCTAAAAAAATTCGCGAATTATGGACGGATAACTCTCATTTGACGCGACCACAAGTTTCATCATCATCAACATGCCCTTATCCCTTACGGAGGATCGGCACAGTATGTGCCTCTTCCATATATTTCTATCAGCCGTCATATCTGAATCCACTCCCTTCTTAAGCATATCCTCTTTCACACAATCTATCCATACTTTCTTCTGTCTTCCTCTACTTTTGTAGCCACCACAAGTTTCAATTTCATGAAAAGAATCCACACAAATGTAGAACCGTATAAGACCTTCATCGTAGATATGGCTTCAGTTTATAAAGTACGAGGCAAGTTGGAACAGCGTCAACATGAAATTCATTATAATTATACGCTATATTTGAACGAAGCCGTGTGTATGTTACTTTGTCTCGTTGCTATTTATATAAAATCTTGGCAAAGTGAAACGAATGCAGCGCGGTATTCGGCACATTAGCTGATCTGGATGTAAATTTAATATAGCTAATCAGACTGTATGTAAAAATATAAAAAAACACATTAACCGAAATTAATCAAAACAGAGTGTTAGCTAAAACTGTATAGGGATTTGATTCTTTTACACCTTTTTAAATCACTTCATCAGCTTTCAATGGTGGAGGGTAAATGAGCACTTGCTCAAATCCATTATTTAATTTGTATACTGTTCAGTGATAGTCGACTTAAGGTAAGTTTCCATTTTTTTATAGGAAATACGTCGTTGGATCATTAAGTCCACACCGACCCGGAGCCTACCCAAGTTAGGGACTAGTCAACCACGTTTGCCCAGTGCAGGTTGCCTCCACACATATGTTTGAATTTCTTCGCAGATATAAACAGGTTTCATTACGATATTTTCCTTCACTGTAAGAACGTCGTAGAATAAAAACTAGCCGTGTATCATTAATTTTTTCGTACAGACACATTTATAAACTGCGTTGTATTAATTTTTGTTCCGCGTCTCGTTTCAAAATGTTCAAACGATTGTAGCTTTTAAGGTGGAACACCGTCAATTTCCGCGACTGTACTTCTAACTTGAATGTATAGAATTTGCTCCGGTCTGGTCAAACACGCCACCGACGCTATTCAGGAAAAACAAGTGAAGGTTAAAACGAAGAGATCAAAAGAAAAAAAAGTTTTTAAATACGGTAAACCCTAGAATCATAATCAGTTTTATTTCCTTGCATGATACATTTGTTGCGATTTCATATTGATACTTTTTTCGAAACATGACTACGTTTTTAAAGAAGCTGGTGCATTTGTGTTTATTATTACCAAGAAAAGATTAACTCATTGGAAGTCTGGTCTGCGAGAATGGTACATTTTTCTTAATTACTAATAATTCATTGCACCTTAAGCCATCAATTTTTGCAGTAATTCGCATTTCCAATTTTAACTTCTATACCTTGTACTAGCTTATCGCTCTATATATAAATATCACGTTATTAAAAAACAACAGATATCACAAATTATATTTTTAAGGAATTAGTATTGTTTTGTATTGAATTGATTTAAATACATAAATTGTTACCTTTTGTTATGCGGCTGTACACAGTATAGGTGAGGTTTCTGAACTCCAAATCCATTGTGGATAGGCTGAAACAAAAAATGTTATTTTAATTGTCGCATTCTTAATTTTATGGTACCGTGATGTGAATAGACGTTAATATCAAGTCACACAGCGGCTTATCACAATAATAACTACATTATGCAGATTAATGCGCAATCACAGACATTGGTCTCCTCTACCTTTTGACCTTGTTGTGAGTTTCTGCTGACACACGTGTAAAAACACCTTTTTCTAGCTATTTAATGAGAATTTGAGAGAAGTAATGACAATATCTATACTTCTATACTATTATAATAAAGCGTAAACACACACTTCTTTGTTGCCTAAGATGTCAGAAATTACAGCATATTTTTGAATAATTTTTATTTAATAAAAACCCCTACACTTATGTCACGCTTTAGGCTATATATTTTCACGCCATTAAACTTAGGGGGTAAATATTTTGGATAAAAACCCTAATGTGGGAAAGAGACCATAAGTTGCTGCCAACATCAAGAAAGAAGGATTGCTAAGGTTTGTCATGTCAAGTCATGTCATTTTGACATTTGCCATTGATAATTTGACAAATGTAAACAATAAAATAAAGTTTTTATAATTTCACGCGGATGAATCTGCACGCGAACAGCTAGTGTTTCGATATTTCTCACTACATCAAAACGGATTCGTTGTCTTTTTCCTCGCCTAAGGAAGTATACCATTAGAAAATATGAAATTGCATTTTTATTCTTGCAATAAATCTTGTGCTAAAATTGAGAAACCTACCTCAACGTGGATCAACATCGTGGCTTTCTCTTACACCGGTCCTACTGCTTTCACTGCACGCTTATGCTTTTATTGTTTATCACTTGGAATAATAATACTTTTACTCAATAATTGTAATACTTTGTGAGAATCTTTTCTGTAGAACAAAATGTTATTCTGTCTATCTTAAATAAAACACTTTTGGATCTTTTATTGTCACGATAAGCATCAAATAGTAACTTTATAGTCTCTAAATCGATCAAAAGATTGTGTTTTATCATCATCATCATCATCATCGTCGTCGTCGTCGTCATTATCATCATCACCCTTTGTCTGCCCACTGTTGCGTTTACTACTTTTTAATTTTTATTCACTATCTTTAATTTGTTCATCTCTTCATTAGTCAATATTCATTGTACTCGTATCTAACTAGTAACGAAATTATCTGACAAAATAATTTAAATAGTTATCGTGTTAAATCTTTACGGATCGATCGTTCTAAAAGATAATTTGCATGCTAATAACTCACAACTTACAAAATTATGTAACCAAGGCCGTTTAATAGTGTTACGGTCATTACGGAGTAGTAATAGCGTTGACCGCTACTTCCACATAGCTCGGATCTTTCTCGAAATGTGCACTTTCACAAGCCCGACTCGGCTCTACAGAATGCAGTGTGGAAACTTACAATTCTCCCTCACGTGCTAAATACTTGAACCTTGAGAAAATCTAATATTGTCACGGGCATACATTGCATTTGGCAATGCGCTAATTATGAAATTACTAAGTAATTAATACATGATTTAAAAAATATACGTAAAGTGAAATATAGTTATAGTTTAATTTAATGAGTGGTGATGATAACAAGACTCCAGGAATTTTACTACGACTTTTTATTAGTTTATTGCAGGGAACAATTAATCTATACTAATATTATAAAGAGGAAAACTTTGTATAATATTTTTGTATGTATTGAAATAACTCAAAAACTACTGGGCCGATTTTAAAAATTCTTTCACCGTTAGAAAGGTAATTTATCTGTGAGTAACATAGGCTATATTTTTTTATTTTCATGCGGGCGAAGTCGCGAGCAACAGCTAGTTAATTAATATTTGATTTCCCGCTGTCATGTTAGATAAGTAACTTGTATTAAACTAAACTGCAATAATGCATTTCTAATGTTAAAATGTTATAAAACTTTTCTATGTATATTTCCATCGGTTTTTATTATCCTTGTTTAGTCATACTTTAGTTTACCCTAAGATAGTAAGGGCATTGTCCCTCTCATCTCCACAACTTGTTTGGCAGCTTTCACATTTTTGTGAATTATTGCATAAAAAGTTGAAGATTAAATAAGTAGTAACGAATTTTGTGATGTGAAATAAAGAGAAAAAATTCCGGTGAAAACAACACGACGAAAAGGGGCGAAACATTTTAAAAAGCCTATTATTGTAAGGTTGATATGTTCATTACACACATTGCGATGTGTGTAATGAACATATCTTATTATTTTATTAAAATATGACAAGCTCAAAGTTAAGTGTCAGTGCAAATTATTAAAAAGATTTTTTTTTTTAAATCATCTAAGAATTTTTATTAAACGTTTAGTACTCGTAGACATTTTTTATATGTTAACTACTTGCCAACCGGGCAAGTGGAAATCCGTACCTCACACTTTCATTACGCGAGTGTTGATAAGTTACACAGCTGACAACAGGCCAAACACTGAAACGAATTCAAATACTTCGCTTCATAAGCGCGTTACAATGTGATAGACGTCAAAATTTGAAATAATTTTGGAATTCAAGCGTGGCTATATCATTTAAGACGCTGTTTAATATTTAAATAACGTTTACTGAAACGATATACTACGAAAATTAAAAGGCGTACGGTCAGTATTCGGCCGTACGCCTTTTAATTTTCGCAAGAGATAAATACAACTTAGAATAAACATATAGGTAAGTCGTCAGCATAAATAATTAGAATTGATTAGGACTCTTTAAATTTGACTTCTTTGACTCTTTTGACTTAAATAAAACATTCATAATTGTCAAGAGCTTGTAAATTAATGACTAAGCAATAAAATGTTTGATAAATTTTTAAATTTAATATATTCTTTTCATGTTAGTGCATGTATTTATTGTACAAGTTGATGATTTTTACATTTCAATAAATTTTAACAAGTGATTTTTATTGACTTTTGTAATATTCAAGTTTTGCGCTAAGTGTTGTTACTGCGTTGCACCGACTTGCATTACGGCTATTGTTAACCGTTACGTTCACTGTTACGTCCTGTGGGGCGAGGTGACAAATATGAGGTCAAAACGGAACATAAAAAAAAAACAAATGTAGCATTAACGTAACTCAAACCATTTTTTAATAACCAAAACGTAAAATATGTAATTAAAATGTGTTTAACACTATAAATATATTTGCTAGATTTATATATAAAAACAGCTTTATGCACTTCCCAACATTAACTTTGACATTTTCATGGTCATGTCTTGTACATCCGTTTACGCGATTTCCTTCAAAAGGGGTTTTCACTTCACGTATCGCATAATACTGAAGATTCGTTTTAATACATAAACTTGAAACATAAAACACTAAATGCAGTACCGGTTTCCGCGCTACCATCGCCCTGGGTAGGATTTGACGACCAGGGCTATGTGACGCTGTGTAATTCGAAGACCTGTGCCGCCCCTATTCAATGTCACAGTAAAACTTGTGAAATTTAAACATCATTAAAAAGCAATGTAAGAAATTAAAGTACACTGAATAGCATTTGACCTTACGAATCTGAGTGCGGTTACATAAGCTATTTACCAATTTTGTCAAAACAAATTATTTGTTCACCACATGCAATTTGGCACTCAACACTAAACATACAACCGAAGGAGAGACAATCTTAATTTGATCCATCAAAGTTTTATATGTTCATGCATATTTAGTATTCAAAAACATTATCTTACTCTGTAGAATAATCTCAGATAACATGATGTTTTTGTATGGATATAATTCAGTGGTTATCCATCACAATACGAGTATGTACTCCTTAAACTAGTAGCGCTAAAACCGATACTGCTTGTTTTAGATTATATATTTATACGGTGTATATTGTATACACCGGTTCTATTCCTCACTATAGATACTTCCGGGAGATCTAAAACTCTACCTTTTGCTCGTGACTTCATCCGCGCGAGAAAGAAAACAAAAAATCTAGTAATAATTATATCCTACTCAGTGATAATGTAGCTTTCTAACCACAAAAGATTTTTTATAATCTGTACAGTAGTTTTTGTTTATTCGTTATATACAAAAATACAAATCTTACCTATACATAACATCAGTAAATATAGGTACACCTATTAATAGGAATATGAAAAACAACGCGTTAGTAAATTTTATTCTCATCTTTATAGATCTCATTTACAAACTAGTAAATACAAAAAAATCAAATCAAGTTTTGAAAATTACCATTACAAATAAACCTGATTTTAATTTGATAATACAAATCGTTTCGTATCTCAAATCTTTTACGCCATACGCATGATCGAAAGAAATAGAATAAAAAGAAACACGGAATTCTCAAAATATGAATATAATCAATACCGGTTTTCGCGCTAATAGCGCCCTGGGCAGGTTTTTTACGGCGCCCCCTTTTTGCCATGTGGCGCCCCTTTCTGTCTAACGCCCTGGGCGTACACACAACGACGCCTTAGCCTAATGTCAGCACAGAATAGAATGACGATTCATAGATTTCACTCCATGATGGTAACGTTTGTTATTTCGAAATATGATATGTACGTAGCATTATCTTTCGTCGTTGCGTCTTTAAAAAAAATGTAATATGAAATAGTATCTATTTATATTACCTTAATCGAATGCGAAGGGCGATTATTCGCACGTATACCGGTTGCCAACCGTCTTATACACAAGATCCTTGATATAGTGTAGGACCGGAGCCCTTTTACAATTTAAAAGTACAATAAAACTTGTATATTCTATTTATAAATGGACTGCTTGGTAACTCTATCTTATCCTAAGTGCCTTTTTCCACTTAGCGACTAGTCGCGCGCGACCGCTATGCGTTTGTATAGAAGTCACAGTCTAATTTTAGTGGAAGTAGTGGCGACTTCTTTAAAATCACAGCCACTAAATAGCAAGAGGAAGTATAGACCGACAAATTATCTGACCCGGCGGGCATAAGTAAAATTAAATAGCTCATTAGCGCCCTCCTCCTGGCATTTTACGTCCATATAGGTTTTACATGTTTACATGTCTGACAGAATTAACCGAGAGCAGCGCATCTTTTACGGGGCCAAACATTCTTGTTTGACTATAACTAATAGATTAATCATTACTGAACCTTCACATTTTCGTATTTCGTATAAAAAGAGATTTTATTATACTCGTATGTAATACTATAGTTTAGTATAGAAACTATATTTTTTGGTAATATAGTATAATAATATAGGTGAGATAAGTTATTATAGTAGTAAATAAAGAATCAGAGCACATCATTGCTACCATCTCTAAATAAAAATGTCTATAGGTAATACCAAAATGAGATTCCCATATTTAGAGCAAATTATGTTTTTACATAACTATGTAAATATTGTATCGCGGCACTGAAAGTATTATACTTGTGCGGAAACGGCGGAGGGACAGAGTTTTATAAAACACAGTTATAATATACTAGCTGTTGCTCGCGACTTCACCCGCTTGAAATATAGCCTATGTTACTTACAGATTACCTTTCTAACGTTGAAAGAGTTTTTAAAATCGACCCAGTAGTTTTTGAGTTATTTCAATACATACAAAAATACAAATCTTTCCTCTTTATAATATTAGTATAGAAATATAGATTAAACACGAAAGTAACTCTTTCATGTTGAATTCCACACGAATGATGTCGCGGGCAACAGCTATACAAAATAATTGCGATCGTCCGTTGCCTTGGCCGTGGAGAAGGCAATGACCGCTGCAAAGCTCTATGCAATTTGCACACGGTGGAGCCGTCATCTATTGCTTATAGGTAAACATTACCAGTTTTAACTCGGTTAAGCATCCTACATACGTTCAGTTCAGTTTTACTATGCATATATGTATGGACAAAATTTTAACTGTTCCGTACAATTATAAATCTTTTTAATAATCTAACGATAGCAACATTTTTTTTTATATCATCCGCAACACCAGAGGAAACAACCTGTAAAAACCTTGAAAATCTAAATCATTTAATTCTAATAATAGATATGGATAATGAGTTTGAATGTGGCTACAAAGGTAGAGGCAGACCGAAGAAAGTATGGAGAGATTGTGTGAAAGAGAATATGCTTAATAAGGGAGTGGATTCAGATATGAGGACTGGTAGAAATGTATGAAAGAACAGCACATACTTTGCCGACCCTGCGTAGGGACAAGTACAAGTTGATGATGATGACGTGTATGAGTTTATTTTTAAAATATAATACATATTTAAAAATAAATTTAGTGTGGTGTTTTTTGTTGTTCCTTTGCGCTACAACTGGTTATTTGATTCACAGAGTTAATTATTTTTCTAAAAATAAATTAACATTATTTTTTTAATACCTTCCATTAGTTCACACTTTTGGCCAAGGTAGGTTTGTAACTATATAATTATGCTTATATGTCTTACTAATACTAACTTGTCTTACTACTTAACTTAATTGGCTTACAAAATTATATAAAAAGTAGAAAGTACTCATGTGTCAATTCTGAGTCTATTTTAGCTAACACCGACTCAAAGAGAAAAGTAAATAATTCAGCAATAAGCTCAAGATCACGCACAACTTTGGTTTTAGTCAATTTTATCCCTCGATCTTTAGTAAATATCAAAAAAACGGTCTATGCATATAAACTACCTTCTCTTTTACATCCCATAAAAATCGGTCCAGCCGTTTCGGCGATTACCGCTGCGGACTTACGGACAGACAAACATACAGACAAAAAAAAACATTTTTTTGTTATCAATTTTAAGTAACGCAAATACGAGTATAACGTATGCGCGACACATGATTTTTCTATTAGAGTCATTCCAATTTTAGTAACTGTATCGGTGAAGTTCGATATTTTGACACAATTCTCATCCGTCAACTAGCTTTCGCTCGCGACTCCGTTCGCGTGGAAATAAAGAAACAAACGTAATTAGCCTATGTGTTCTTCCAGACTATGTTCTACATCTGTGCGAAATTTCATAGAGATCCGTTCAGCAGTTTAGGCTACAAACTCTAACAAACATCCATCCATATAAACTTTCGCATTTATAATATTAGTAATATTACAATTACCTTCTATTTGATACAGTTGTGAAAATCGATTGATACAAAGAATGAGCAATTTATAACAACGATATATTTTTTAGTGCGCACGGCGGGAAGTCGTTGGATGCAGAAGGCGGAGGACCGCAATCTGTGGAAGGTATTGGGAAAGGCCTATGCCCAGCAGTGGGCACACAAAGGCTGATGATGATGATGATGATGATGATGATATATTTTTTAAAATAATGTATCGGTATATATTTAATTCATAATACACCTGTTTTGAATAATTCAATAAATGTAAGTTTTTTACAACTTATCGATAAGGAAGCGTATATTCATAGATTATGCCAACAATGACTATTTTTTTTATTTATAATTATTTATGTAATTACAAACAATATTCCATCTTTAAATTGATTTCTTAGTATTTATCTATATCTATATCTATACTAATATTATAAAGAGGAAAACTTTGTATTTTTGTATTTTTGTATTTTTGTATGTATTGAAATAACTCAAAAACTACTGGGCCGATATTAAAAATTCTTTCACCATCAGAAAGGTAATTTATCTGTGAGTAACATAGGCTATATTTTATTATTACTTATGTTTAGGAACTATTCATAAACAGCGTGTTTCTGGACGCCGGCGTTAAAAATTCACTAAACTTTACCTTTTCACGGCTTACGCTGCCTAAACCGTTAGAGGTATATAAAAATGATGTATGAAAGAATTGTAGATCTCAAAAAGTTCTACAGAAAAGTCCGCGATAGCATATATCTATCTTTAACGGTTTTCTTACAATAACCACTTTTTTGTTTCCAAAATGAATTAAAAAACTTACACTATTTGCAGCGTTCTTTTATTGGTTTCAATATTAATCCTTATCCAAATAAATGCGTTTGTTATCAGGAGAATTTAATGTAGAATAAAATTGTTCTTTACAGTATTTAAATTGGACTAATAGTTTAGAAGATATCGCGAACACAAACAATAAGGGTAACCGAAAAATCAGCTTTCAAGCTACCGGGCTTAGAAATTTGGAATCTTGCATCGGTAGATTTCTGTTATTATAATACGTACATAGATTACTACTAAGTTAATACTTTTGGTAATAGGTTGAAAACAAGGGCGAACGTAATAGGTTATATTTGTAATTTCACGCGGGCGAAGTCGCGAGCAACGGCTCGTCTTTAATATTGTACATGACATTTTATGATCCATAACGATCTCGGCACTCTCTTTTTTATAAACACACATTCCACACATGCATTTGTCCTTGTTTACAGCTTCATGTGGATACATCTTTTGTCTTAATCGAGATTATAAACTATTGAATCAAAGGTATAGAAATAGTAATAATCTACATATTACTCTAAACTGTAAAAAAGAGTTTCCAGATTTGCTAAATTCTTGTTATCTTCACAGCTCATTTAGCCATTTACAACACCAGCAAAAATTAAAGAGAACAATAAAAAAATAATTCCTATTTACTAGTACGTGACATGAAGAAGTAAAACTAAAACATTTGTTTTAATTTAATACAAAGATATATAAAAAAACGGTACTTACATGACGAAATCTTCATATCGTTTCACATACTGTTCAGAATTATAATTATAATCTCAATTTAAACTCGGTGAACGGCGACACCTTGTAAAATTCTTAATTTTGTTTTAACAAAAATAAATAAGATATCTTAAGTAAGAGTAGTTAATATGCACCGTGACACAATTCTTTTTAAGTAAATGCATTTTTGTTAAGCAGAACAAACACGTGACCTAGCTATCTACAAAAGATAAATTATACAGATATGGCGTACAACAAAGAGCTAAAAAGCAAAATCTATAAACACAATATTTTAGTTATATGATATTCAGCCGAAAAACATTAAAATATTGTATTCGAATATGATTTCTTTGTGACTGGATTGTCACTGTTTGCGTTGAAGAGGCATTTACAGCTGCATTGGGTTTGAGATGACCGAGGGCAGATGGCACTTAGCCTAATCCTAAAACCTAAGGGTAACTAAGCTCAGGGGCTCCCTTAGAAACCTCGGCTCGGGCTTTTACTTCGTTATTTTTACAGGGTGTATGAAGTTTGAAATTATCACGTATTTTCAATGTCGATAAAATTATTATCGTTGTCTCTAATCAATAAAATAGAATGTGATAGACAATAAAATCTTTTTTTACAAGTGTTTTTACTTGGAAACTCAGTCGTCGATTAAGTGATTTAAACAAAAAGTAAAAACAATCCAGCAATTTACTAGATTAATTAAATTTTTAATTGTAATAAATGTAGATTAAATGATGGTTAATAAGATTTCTTATTTCAGAATTAATAACCTATTGTTTCAATTAGCTGGTTATGTATAATTAATTAAAAACGGCAAGAACCAGTTTTTGTTACAATTCATTATTCACAATATAAAGATGACAAACGAGCGAGCGGCCACCGGCCACAAAACAGAAAAGTGACCTCCACCCATAGACATACGCATTTGCAGATGCGTTGCCTACTTGTAATCGACGGAGAAGAGGAAGATAAGAAAGAGAATATTTCATCTACCTATACGTCCCCACCTTGGTCAAATCTACTTCCTCCTTCCATCCATTCCTTGCAAGAAAAAGGGTGGGAAGGGAAAGGAGTAAAATCTGGCCTCCGACACGCACACTCCTCAGACAAAACACGAAATCGCTTCCGCTTCACGCCTGTGTTCTGTGTGGTCGTGGTATTGAACCGGGCGGGCCGGCCCATTCGAAGATGTTAAAGCGGGTTCTACCACTATTAAAATTCATTATAATGTGTTGATTTAAAACTTATTGAATATATATTTTATTCATAACGGCCACGGTGAAAATTCAAAATACTGTTGTTTTTATATCAGTGGCGCGTTTACAGATATCCCTCTAAAAATCTAGAATAGGATTTGTAACTTTTATTAGTAACTGTTCCGGAAAAACATCCTGTATATCGACTAACTAATTACGTTCCGAAAAAATACCGCGATTTGTATTCTCGTAATCTGTTAATTTGTACGTAAATTTTCGAAATCTTGCAATGTGAATCTTGGTCGTTTCGAGATTTCAAAAAAAATGAATTTTAGATAGCTTAAAGTTACTCTGATTTTTTCAAACTATGAAAAACTGGCTGTTCCCATGCGGCTTCATCCGCATGGAATTATAAAAGCTTTATTTTCTTGTTTACATTTCCTAAAACTTTCAATACATATTTGCGGAGTTCCGAACTCTTTAGATTTCTGTAGGACTATATCAAACATTAGAAAGTTCGATTAAATTTTACGTAGCGACTCTTTATGTATTGTTTCGATACAAAACTAAAAGAAATGAGAAAATTACAAAAACATAAAGTGGAATTGAAAACTTCCTCTTGTAAAGTCGGTTAAAAAAGAACGTAAACATGGCCGGCGCGGCAGTGCACGAAAAAAAAAACTTATATCATTAGGTCAGGCAACATGTTTACTTGCACGAAAATGCAATATTATTACTATAATTTTATACCTTGCTACCCGAAAATATAATTATGGACATCAAAGATCTGGATTAAGTACTAGTACATACCTATAAGCAGTAGTGAAATTCGCTTTGCGTAAAAACAATAATTGTAGTCGATTGATAAAACTATTATTAGTGTTAGTGATGGAGACCTCACAGTTTTTGTTTTTGCAAGTTAAAGTTCTACTCTCTTTAACTAAATCAGATATATTTAAAAAAAAAATAATTCATTTTGATTTTATTTAATTAACGAATAAAATATTTTCATCTGAAATAAAAGTTACTTAAAATTACTTTTGAGTGGATTTATTTCTACCGTTAGACGATTAATATTATGTTCAAATAAAAAAAAACTATACTTCTTACCTTCTTTTCCTGAAATTATTTTTTCAAAGAAACACGAATAACGATCTCATGGAAAGTCACAAAATCTTGCATAGACGCACAATTTGTACTAAAATTTAATTTCCGAACTAACAATTATGAAAAACAATCGAAATTCGAAAAGCGCGATGTCATTCGTATTTTCTTTTTAAAAAGTATTTATCGGTGTCGTGGTGTTTCTGTGTGGCCAGTATTTCGTTATCGCGCACAACCCAGCGTGGCTGGCGCGCAGCGACGTACTGGCGCTACGAACTACGAACGGTGCCAACAACGCCAGATGTCACGACAACCGTGTACAAAAACGCAACAAAGTTCATGCACGCATTTCCGTGAAAGTAATTAGAGACCACCCGTGCTACCCTTTACAGTATAATATGACATTTTCCAATAATAATACTTTAAAAATATATTTAAACTAATATTTTGGACAAATTCCTAGATTAATTTGTAGACATAAAATAACTAAAGACAGTAAAAGTTCCCAATGATTTTAATCCGTTTTTATATCGTATCATAACGGTGTATATTAATGGAAGAGTGAACAAGCTATACCTCTGTTTTAATTGTGCATAGTGCATGCATGCATGATGCTGCATACCATCTACGGAACTAGTCACCACTTAACATCTATCTATATCTATACTATTTCTATACTATTATAATAAAGCGTAAACACACACTTCTTTGTTGCCTAAGATGTTAGCAATTACAGCATATTTTGAAATAATTATTTTTTAAATAAAAAGCCCTACACTAACGTCATGCTTTAGCCTATATATTTCACGCCATTTAACTTAGGGTGTAAATATTTTGGATAATAACCCTAATGTGGGAAAGAGACCATAAGTTGCTGCCAACATCAAGAAAGAAAGATTGCTAAGGTTTGTCATGTCATGTCATTTTGACATTTGCTATTGATAATTTGCCAAAATGTAAACAATAAAATAAAGTTTTTATAATTTCACGCGGATGAACCCGCACGCGAACATCTAGTCAGTTATATGTATCTATGTCATTTACATATTCAAGAATTAGATACCTTAACAGCAACCAGAATTACTAAAATGTAATACATTTAGGTGCGTCGGTGACTCAGAGATTTAAGCACTTGACTATCTACAGATCTTGGGTTCGAATCCCACCATGTACCAATGTAATTTTCGATTTTCGAATTTCATATGTACATAATTTACCAGACGTTCTTACGGTGAAGGAAAACATCGTAACTAATGCAACCTGCACATATCGGCGAAGAAATTCAAAGATTTGTGTGAAGTCAACCAACCCGCGCTTGGCCAACGTGGTTGACTATGGCCTAGTCACCCCTTATTAGGGTAGGCTGGTGATGATAATGATGATAAATTAGAAAAGATTTGTATTTTTGTATGTAACGAATAAATTCAAACACTTCTTGATCGATTTCAAAAAATCTTTTACCATTACAAAACAACATTATCACTTAATATAGGCTGTGTTTTTTAATTTTTTGTAGTATGAAACAATTGCAGATAAAATCGTACAAATATTTAAATACAGACATAAATATTTTTATTTTAAAAACTCGATCGTTGATATCATTAAACCACTGTTTATTGTTTTAACATTACTGAACGTAATAAAATATTTCAGAATGCGATATTTTGTCAACAAATAATATGTATCCGTTGATGATAGCTGTGAGGCTGGTTGATACAATATATAACAAATTACAATACATATGTTAATGGATAATGAACATAAATCCCGGAAAAAAAATTCAAAACCAGATAAACTTGATTGTTTAATTAGCTTAAAATTCGCCACTAAACCTATTCAAACTGCCTAATGCGATTTTTTTCTCACTCCTTCACCAATCTCATGTCATTAGCGTGAATTATAATTAATTTGTTAATATTCAGTCACGTTTTTTGTCTACGTTCTTAGTGTTTGAACTCTACCGCAATTACACAACTTTGTGCCTAGGAGTATCCATGTATCTTAAAGAAAAACGTGGGATTTTTCAAGCCAACAATCTAACAAAAGAATGCCAAGATCCCGGGGTCGCTAAGGGTCATCAAAGCCCCGTTTATGACGCTTTCGGTTAAAATAGCATCACCATCATCGTCTTTCTCTTTATCCTACTCCCGTAGGGTCGGCGCAACAGGTTTTTGTCCTCCACATAACTCTATCATATGTCATCTCAGTTATAACTCCCTTTTTGATCATGTCACCTTTCACGCAATCCATTCATCTCTTTCTAGATCTACCTCTACCGGTGTACCCTTCCGCACTCATAACTAACGTTCTCCTTGTAACATGGGATTCATCCCTCCCCATACCATGCTAACCTTTTACTCCTTACTTTCTCTACCACTGGGGCTACTCTCAAACTTCCTCTAATATACTCATTTCGTACCTGTAATATATTTTACCGGTTAATATAGCATTTGACATTTTTATATTTATTCTGTCTACCACCTAAACCTCATTTTAATCCCCACCCTCGTCCAAACATCTAAGCTAAGTACCTATATTAATAATGTTTATCTCCTTTGTTGAAATTACATTACTAAGATTTATTAAAGCTGTAAAAATTCGTGTATTTATACAATAAAAATGACAGTTTCTGACCGTGGCATACATGGACGTATCGTATGTTGTAAACAATAGCCTTCGATTGATTACAATTATTTATCATCTAAATCCCTTTATGTTTATATTATTTACATTACAATAAAAGCATACCTTTTACTTTGTCCCGTATACAAATGTAAATTGTATATTGAAGACGATTTCTTATCTTTAAATAAACTCTACGTAACGACCTTTCTACATTCATTTACCTCAGTGTTTATATCTGCACCTAACGGTACGTACGGTCATACTTTTTGATCTTAACTAACTTTTCCCGTGACTTCGCTCCCGTGGAATACAGTAAATACAAAAGGGTAGTTTGTTAATTTACTAATACTTCTTGTAAGCATTCTAGGTAATCTTGAAAAAGCTTAAGATATGGTTCATGACAATAGTCGAATGACGGGATTAGAACCTACGATCGCTAGATCGGTAGTCCGTTCCCAAAACCATTAGGATATTGGCGCTTCATTTGTATGTTATATTAGAAATTATTAGGTATTCACTAAAGACTACTCTATCAATCTTAGAAATATATAAACTTGTGACAAGGTGTTTGTTCGAGATAAACTCTGAAACTATCAAACCATTCATGATAATTCGGTCCAACCTAAGAGAAAGGATAATTCTTATCTTAATTATTGACCTTCATATTTGTTATTGATTTCTTTTTTTCAATTTCATTATTTTCTAATTTACAGTGATAGAGCCCGCTTTAACATCTTCGCACGAATGGGTCGGCTCGCCCGTTGCAATACCACGACCACACAGAAAACAGACGTGAAGTGGGAGCAATTCCGCGTTTCGTCTGATGAGTGTGGTGCCGGAGGCCCAATTTTAGTCCCTTTTCCGTTCCACCCTCTTCTTATTAGGAAAGGATTGGATGGGAAAGTGGATTTGACGGTGGAGGAGACGTATAGGAAGGGGAAATATCCTCTTTATGTGCGTCTCCTCCTCCGTCGATTTAGGGTAGGCAACGCATCTGCAATTGCAGATGTCTATGGGCAGCGGTCGCTTCGCCATATTGGCGGATTTAGGTGGCCGCTTGCTCGTTTGCCACTTTATAATATTAAAAAAAAAAAAATGTACGTTAGATGTACGTGCGAACTCTCGGCGTTATGTGCGTTAGTCTAACTATTAATTAAAGCAATACAATATTAGCGTCATTTTATTTAAAGTAAACACTGCTATTACAAACATTCTCTCGTAAAAACGATACGCATATCGATCACAATTGATTGTATTGAATAGTGACGATGCCATTGTTCAAGGAAGCATGCATTGTGCGCATGCAGTATACATAACTATAGTGATAGATATCAGTGCAGTCTCAAGGCCTTGTTTAGTGCGTACATAAATATTCATAAAAATTATATGTATGTACATCCCGATTATAGTCTGTAACTACTAAATCGAGCTTGACAGAATATCGTATATACAGCAGATTTAATTAGAATTTTTCAAATATCTCTGCGAATGACCTTGAGCTGTACGTTGTACAGTGAACTCTCCCGCATCATTTCACGCCCTGCTAAACCTAAAATTATGTTGTACGTAGCGACACGTGCATCCGCTAAGATATTTTGTAAAACACTATAGCCTAAGATACCGTCTAGACCTACCCTTTCTGATAAAGCCATATTTTATGATATTTCACATGTTTTTAAACAAGTTTGATCTTTGAAGTGGTAAATTTTTTGAACCTAAACCCCTCATCGAGTTTCCTGAAAAAATTGTATCCAGGCTAGTAAGTAACGTAAATATGAACTAAAGGTGGGGCTGCCTTTTTGGTATTAGTCAGGGCTGCCAGCTATTAACGAGGTAAAAAATGCTTCTGCAACATTCATTGCAGGCGTATTGTTTTGTTTAGGGAATTTCTCTAAAAATATGGTAAATGCATTGGATGCGGAAAGCTGAAGAGCGCATATTGTGAAGGCATTGGGAAAGGCGCATGTCCAGCAGTGGGCAGACAAAGGCTGATGATGATGATGATTGCCTGGACTGCTTGACGGACTTCGAAGTGTGAGGTATTGGTTGATTCGTTACCGTAGAATAAAAATGGAATGAAAATGAGAAAAATGACAATCATTTTTATTCGAGTACACTTAAAATCTACCACAATTAAAGTGATGTTGAAAAAGACGCATTAACGCAAAGTAGCTTCATAATGTATAAGATAATGGAAACGCTTTATTTATATGCAATTATTTTAAGCGAGTTTTCATGAAATACTTAATAGCTTTGTTCAGTGTCGCATTACTAAAAGAAATCTGAATTGGTAGTTTTTTTTAGTGTATTGTTATGAGTTATCCAGTTTTATTTTATTTTAAAACTGTATTCAAAGAAACAATTCAATAACTAAAAGAAGGTTAAAGACCAAAGAGGTGAGGAAACTAGACTTGATTAAAATGCGCATACCTAACAGCTCATTAAGGAAAAGCCGGAATTAAAAGCATTTCTTTGAAGATAAAATTCTTTAACACGTTTATATGTTATTGAACTTTTGTTTCTAAGTTGTCGATCATTTGTGTAATTCGTTTTCGTTTTTGAATGATTCGGAAGACAGATAACATATCAAGGTCGATTGGATTGAGAATAGTGTAAATTAAGTTTAAAACAAAACTAAATATAGAAACAATTTGCATAATTATTAACCACTATTAAATTTTCGTGCGGAGAACGATGAAAAACTGCCATATTTGGTAATTTATATTACCCAGACATCATACTTCATACTAATATAAATGCGAATGTTTGGATGGATGGATCTTTGTTACAATGTATCTATGAAACCACTTCATAGATGTTGAATTTGGTATAGTATAGATGTAGAACGAATGCAAAAGAATGAATGACTGATTCGAATGACAATTGACAATTCAATCTGTCAAGTAAAGACCGTTCACACTACGCCAGTTATGGCGGAATGGTTGGACTCCAACAAAGTAGAATGTTCCGCCAGTCATGCTCATGCTCACTGGTGCCAGTTAGTTCACACTGTGCCGACGGACAGTCCAGTCATTTCTTGCCACGCTTCCTCTACTGACTGACTGTACTGGCCAAGTGTGAACCACGCAATAGTTTTGGATACAAAAGATCACAAAGACGTGCATGTATAAATTCAGAAAATTATTATCGTCTTATGTGTCTTGTGACCGAAAGAGAGGATTGATCTGGAAAAAAAAACATACAGACAAATTGAGTACCTCCTTCTTTTGGGAAGTCGGTCAAAAATTGTACGTAATATTCAATTTACAATTTACGAAATTCCAGTTAAAAACAGGTAACAGTTAGTTACCATTAAATTATAATGTATTTTAAACTAGAAAAAAATTAAATTATCTACCATATTATTTACAAAGTCAAATGATCCAGGAAATATCTTATAGACAAGTTTTTTGCCAAATCGATTTACTCCATAAAACAAGAGGAAAATGTAAAATCGTATTTTTTTATTCTTGATTTGTGTTTAATTAAAAAACGTAGTCTACGTCAGACGTTTTAGATGCTTGAGCATCTTTTGTTATACAATAAGGCGGAAATTTTACGGTAACTCAAGAAGTCAATTAATTTGACAGATGAAAACTTTGCAATGATAGCTAATTTAATGGAATCTTTAATACTTACAATGAAATAAAGAAATATTTGAGAGAGGTATAGTGGACCTGGAAAAAGCTGGACCAAGCCAATGCCATCAAAGGACTAGTAGGGCTATAGAAGAAGAATAGTGGACCACTATAGGTATACCTTTATTTCTATCTTTATTCATATCTAAGTCATAACCATCATTCCTAAATATCTCCATCTTTTTGCGCGAAAAAGTTTTTAATTACGATTTAATACCTATTTATGTATGTGAATAATATTTTAGGACGGAGTTAATCTAATTGCCTTCTGAGAAACAAGTTTATTTATTTATTATAAGGTGCGTGTTTATTTATAGGGACAGAAGTAAAAACAGTTGTTTTGTACTTTAAAAATGTAATTATGGACAGATTAATTATTAATAAATGCTATTTTTAACCGACTCCCAAAAAGGTGAGGGTTCTCAATTTGTTTGCATTTTTTCTCACGTTTCACTCGTGGTAGTCCGATATTTAAGTTTTTTTTCTGGTTATGTAGAATACATAAATAAATAAAATAAAAATATAAAAGCCTTTTATTTCCAGCAACTTAGTAACATTTAAAAATTTTAAACTAACAGGGTGTAAATTAAAAATAAGTAGACTAGTTTTTTTTTTTATGTCTTGGACGTTGCGGGAACCTCTCTTCGAGTGTAGAATACATATAAGATGTTAAATATATAGTCATCATTTATATTGACTAAATAATAATAAAATTATTAACAAACAATAATATACAGTAAACACATGGTCACAATACATTTACAAGCAAAATACTATGATCCATTTTATGAATGAAAATGTCTAGGCCATAGAGTGAAGTGTCATTGCGGTTTTTTAGGAATAAAAAAATAAAAGTATGCGAAAACTATAATTACAAGCGTTATATCTACGTGCTGGCGCACGCACACTGATACATTTATTGCAATCAACCAATAATATATTTTTAGTATATATTCCGATATTGATTTTCGTATTTTTATTTCTTAAATATGATCAGTATCGACAACACCAACATGTAAAGCAGTATTTTTTTCTGGTAATTAAAAAACAACCGTGTATAATTATGACCATTGAGATCGACTTATACAGGAAATATTTCAGACACAAAGCGACATTTCGCTATGACCCCAAACAGTGAATTGTCGCATATCTTACTCATTATGACTCCAGGGCTGCCAACGCATGTGTTTAGTTCAGAGAGGGTGGTGTGACATGTCACTGGATGTTTTGCTTTACGCCGTCAAAGGTAGACAAATGGTCTCAAGTCGCCTATTTCACCGCTTGACTTCGGATCTACGACGAAAGTTGACAGCCCTAACTACCAACTCAGGGCTTCACTGTTAAACTTCACGCGTAAGGTAGCAAATAAAAAAGTCAATTAGCGAAACTGCCCTTTAAAATTGACTGTAATTGCCAAGGAAAATGTAATTTGAAATAAAGGTTAGTACACACCACACTCTTAAAATTTCTGCTGGTAGTTATATAAATAAGAATTAATATTTGTCATGCTTTCTTAAATAAATGGACACATTATTGACACAAGGTGGTAGGTAGGACAAAGGAATAGACCTCACCTAGAGTTAACTTATTAAAACTTTCGTGAGACATTATAGAATCACGGCTTAACTCACGTGTCCTTCGGTTTGGGTAATGACTAGTTTCAGACCCATCGGGGGGTCCTTCTACAGGGTGACTGCATTAATTGGCTATATTCGCGGTCGCGTCGCGCCTGGCACTTTAGGACCCCCGACGGGTCTAAAATTAAACGTTACCCGCACCAAAGTACACGTGAGATAAGGTGTGATTTTTAATTCGTGTATGGTGAGTAGTTAATTTTTGATTACCATAAAATAACGTGACATAAATAGGACGTAATTTAATATCAAGATAATATAATTTCTTTGTGTCAACTCAGATAATATTTATAAGCAGAGAATTGTCTGCTGGAACTTGTTAATGATTCATTGGTCTGATTGTCCTTGATCTTTTAACGCTTTTAGGATGTAAATCGATTCTTGTTAAAGGACTTTGACAGGAATACGATAAACTTGTGATACCAGTGTGGCGAAAAGGAATTAATTTTATTTTGCAGTTGCAATGCTTTGCAAAAATCATAATGAAAAGTTTCTATGAAAACTAAACGACCAAAACTATCGTTATCACAATATCCTACTTGAGATTTAAAAAGCAAACAAACGTATAAACAATCTAATAAGAATAAATGTGTGTAAAACGTAGGAAAACTGATTAATCTTTATCAGTATAAATAAAATTAGATGTAAGAACAAAAAATTAGACCCAAAGAAACATGCACACGAAGTCTTAGGCAATAGCTAGTCTCGTTTAAAAGCAAACAAAATCGCAAACAACTGATTTATGTAAATACACTAATTATATGTAAGATTAAAGTTTTCGGTAATTCAAAAACCTTACTGGAAAGGTATTGCCGATGCTTCCGGGAATGTCATGTCTTCGACGAAAGTAAATAAACATTGATCATTGTAATGTCATTGACTGGCACATTTAAATAAACTGCGTAAAAACACAGCCGTTTTCGTATTGATTGATTGTTTTTGTTGATCGGACAGGAAAGGGTAAAAACCTTTTCCATCCATTTAGTTATTACGGTTTTGGTTAAGTTTACAAAGAGCTTTTGCAAAAATTATAAATACTATTATATATTTATAATGTTTTTTATTATCTGTATTTCATGTTTGTTAAAATGTAACTTTCAGATATAAGGCGGAAATACACACACCAGTAAATGCGTACTCCGTACACACATACCAGTAAAATATCAACGAGATTAACAGTGTCAAGTTTCGAAACCCCCTTCGAACCCTCCCTTTACATACTTGCTCGTAGCTGTAAGAGTCAAATATCGTGTTAGCTACTTACGTGCCAAGTACATGCAAGTGTGCCAGCTACTTGCATGTGTATTTCGGGCCTAATATCAAAAAATGTAGGTTATACCTGTTATAATTTATTACCAGATAACTAGAAAAACTGGATAAACCTGTCAAGGTCACGGAAGGAATATTTTTTGTGATGCGATTTTTTTATGTAAATGACAATTTAACAGTAAAGGAAGTTCAAATTACGTCACTTTTACAGATTTAATTTTAAGGTATGTCTATACTTTGCTAATTTGTTTGTTGGTTTAATTTTAAGTAGAACTATAAAGGCTTATGATGTTCCCACAAAAAATATGAAATATAAAAAACTACAGTCTCGATTTCCCTACAAAGTTTGTTAGTTGTCATGTAAAACCTAGTCATTTTAGTTAGTGTCTATTATGAAACCTTGGCAAGTTAAACGGCGCCAGCATTTTGAAAGAACACCATTTGCTATTAATTCCATTTCTATCTAAACCTAAATAAATCTCTCGAGTACAACGTAGTTTAATTTGAAAATCAATGGCCGTGCTCGCCTCGGTGCGCGGCAGTACACCCGACTGATGATGATGATGGCATGAATGTTTCGGCATCGGCAGTGGTAACCCACGGTTAGTGAACATTGCTGAAAGATGTTGTAAAGTTAAAAAAATTAAAAACTGCACATTTTGTTCTCTATGCGTTCCTAATGCACTAAACATAACAATGGCAACTAACTTTGGAAAGGATGATTTAAGGACGAAAAGGTTTCTGACCCAATATTTAGGAGATATTAAATAATAAAACTGAATTTGTTGCTGTAGCTTTAGCTTTATTTTTTGACTTTTTAGATTTGCTTAATTTTATGCAGTCGTTTAATTTACTTGTGCTGGATATGTATGTACAATAATTAATTGAGAATGGCTGACTTGGGTAATTAAGATGGCTGACAGCTCAGGTGTCAAAGGTCCGATAAATCATAGAGCATTTAACCAATTTATACTCAATTATGTGTCACAAAAGTATTAATAATCTTACATTAAGTAAATTAATTTCATGTGTAAAAATATTCATCTCCCCCACCTTATACTACTCCTAGGGTTAGTACACTGGTTTTCGACCTCCAACTAACTCTATCATCCGTCATCTGTCACCACTCCCTCTTTGGTCATTTCACGTTTCACGCAATCCATCTCTATCTTTCTAGGTCTGCCTCTACCGGTGTACCACTCCACAATCTATACTAATATTATAAATCTATACTTTCTATACTTAGGGCCTGTTCCCCCACTGGCTGATAGAGGCCCAGATATCTTAAAAATGACGTCATTGTCAGATAAGGTAACAAAATCCGATATTTCCATCACATATTTTACACGTTGGATTGTTATTAGACAATTTACAATTTGGTGGGACAGGCCCTTAATATTATGAAGAGGAAAGATTTGTATTTTTGGATTTTTGTATGTATTGAAATAACTCAAAAACTACTGAGCCGATTAAAAAATTCTTTTACATGTTACAAAGTAATTTTTTTTAACTTTACGCGGGCGAAATCGCGCGCAACAGCTGGTCATAAAGAAAGTGTAAAAATCGATCTGATCTGATTTATTAAATGCGGTGGGTAATATCGCTGTTAATAGGGTAGTCAAATAAAACAAATGTCGACTAATTGAAAGTTTAATAGATTAATGTGTTATAAAAGGCCCTCCATTTCCTTCATGAATTGCATATAAGCGTCATCTTTGGTGGGTACTTTGGGCAGGTCCGGCTGCCGCGGCAGCGCGCCGGCGCGGGCCAGCCTGCCGCGTCTGTCCTCGCGTTTGATTCTCAGCGCGGACGGCACGAAGCGCGTCACGTCCGCGGACAAGTTGCGGATCTGAGGCTTCGCGCTTATTGTCGCCCCTAACACATACATATTCATTATACACATATTCTGACAGTGGTAGAGCCCGCTTTAACATCTTCGCACGAATGGGCCGGCTCGCCCGGTGTAATACCACACAGAAGACAGGCGTGAAGTGGAAGCAATTCTGCGTTTCGTCTGATGAGTGTGGTGCCGGAGGACTAATTTTAGTCCCTTTCCCTTTCAACCCTTTTCTTAATAGGAAAGGATGGGGAGGAAAAGTGGATTTGACGGTGGAGGAGACGCATAGGAAGGGAATATGTCCTCTTTATGTGCGTCTCCTCCTCCGTCAATGAAGGGTAGGCAACGCATCTGCAATTGCGGATGTTTATGGGCAGCGGTCGCTTTCCATTTCGGTAGATTCAGGTGGCCACTTGCTCGTTTGCCACCTTATGTTATAAAAAAAAAACACTACCGAAGGTATATTGTCATCAATCTCTTTGAAAAAAATGTTTATACAGGGTGTCATTGGAGCCAGCTGATGTGGGGTGGACTAGTAAAAATACTTTTATATTCCAAATTGAATACTAATCAACATATACTCCCTATTTTTTAACTAAAAACTAACGTTTTTGAGTTATCAATGTGGATCTCTAGATATTTTATTCTGCTTAGTGTTTTGAATTCATTTATATTTGAACCTGGCGACGCCCATACAGACTGTTTCTTGATGGACGAATCAAAGGCTCTACGGAGGTAGAGGTCCTCGAACTCTATATTTAAGCTCAAAGTATGTCTCGCAATTTTCAACAAATCAGTATCAGTATTCAGTAATTTCATTATTTAATTAAAAAAATCGAATTTGTAAAATCATACTTTGGTTATTCACCTCTACAAAGCTTGATCCGTCCATTAAGAAACATCCCGTATATATTAAGGCAAAAGAATATCACGGATTTTCGAAGTATCTTAATATTTTAAAATAACGCTTTCTGGGAAAAGTGGTTGTTAAAAAAGTGATCTAATAAAATATATCTAATAAAATGTTGTTAACTAGCTTTCGCCCGCGACTCCGTCCGCGTGGAATTAAAAAAAAACTAAGTAGCCTATGTGTTCTTCCAGACCATACTCTACATCTATGCCAAATTTCACCGAGATCCGTTCTGCCGTTTAGGCTACAAACTCTAACAAACATCCATCCATCTAAACTTTCGCATTTATAATATTAGTAAGAAGTAAGAAGTAAGAAGTAAGAAGTAAGAAGTAAGAAGTAAGAAGTAAGAAGTAAGAAGTAAGAAGTAAGAAGTAAGAAGTAAGAAGTAAGAAGTAAGAAGTAAGAAGTAAGAAGTAAGAAGTAAGAAGTAAGAAGTAAGAAGTAAGAAGTAAGAAGTAAGAAGTAAGAAGTAAGAAGTAAGAAGTAAGAAGTAAGAAGTAAGAAGTAAGAAGTAAGAAGTAAGAAGTAGATAAATTGTAAGCTTTAATGTAAAATAAATTATGTATTTACCTTGAGGTGCATCTTTCTTGTGTACGAGTTGCGGCGCGGCGCTGAGCACGGACAGCTGGGGCGGTGGCGGGCCGTGTGGCGGCGGGCCGTGCGGCGGCGGGCCGTGCGGCGGCGGGCCGTGTGGCGGCGGGCCGTGCGGCGGCGGGCCGTGTGGCGGCGGGCCGTGCGGCGGCGGGCCGTGCGGGGGCGGGGCGTGCGCGACGTGGGGCGGGGGCGGGGCGTGCGGCGGGGGCGCGAGCGGGCGCATCAGGCGGGGCGGAGCGCCCGGCGGCGGGCCGGGCGGGCGCAGCGCCCCGCGCGGCGGCAGGCCGGGCGGCGGGCCCGGCGGCGCGCCCGCCAGGCCCAGCACCGCGCCGGGGGGCAGCCCGGGCGGGGCCGCCGGCAACCGGATCGCCGGTCTTATACCTAACACGAAATCAATTAAATTAACACACCTCAAAAAAATCAATAAAAAATCGTGTTTTGTGGATAACTATACTATGAGCACCTATTCTAACGCGCGTTAAAGTATTGAAATAGAACAAATGCATTTCCATGATCTGTTCATACTTTAACAGAGCGATGTTTTAGCGCGCGTTAAAGCGCCCGCATGAATGGGGGCTAAATACGTTTAATCGCATCGTAGCGGACGTTGAAATTGAAAAAGAAAAAAATTACAATAGTCGTGCTTTAATGTATACTAATATAATAAAGGGTAAACACATACTACTTAGTTATGTAGGATATCCGCAATCACAGTACTTTTTTGAATAATTCTTTTTTTAATAAAAAGCCATACACTTACGACACGCTTTAGGCGCTATATTTTCACGCTATTAAACTTAGGGGGTAAATAATTGGGAAAACTAATACTAACTAACTAAAAACCAAAAAAATAGCCTACATCTTGTAGCACATTTGCAATTGAAAACTTCACAGATGTATACAATAAAATAAAGTCTTTATAATTTACGGGAACGGCCGGTGTTAGAATTACCTGGCGGCAGCAGCGGCGGCGGCAGATGTCGTATCTCAGCGCCGGGCGGCTCGAGGGCGAAGTCCCCGTGGTGCAGGTGCTGGTGCTGGTGGTGGTGGTGGTTGTCGGTGTCGCTGTCCGAGTCGCTATCGCGACCTCCCCCGGTACGCTTCAACGCGTTCAATCTGAAATATATTCAATAGTATTGTTTAAATAGTAGCCTTTACCCGCGACTTCGCGTAGAATTAAAAACTGAAGTGAGTAGCCTATGCGTTCTCCCAGACTAGCCTCTACGTCTATGCCAATTTTCATCGAGATCCATTCAGCCGTTTAGGCTACAAACTCTAACAAACATCCATCCATGTAAACTTTCACATTTATAATATTAGTAAGATGTACTCGAACAAAGATATCTAGCACGGTGAGGTAGCAAGGATATCTAGGCAGTTACTTCTGTAAGAAAACATCTAAATCCTAGAAAATAATGTTAAAACCAAAAAAAAAACATGTTAATTAAATTGGTTTCATATATAAGATATTTTATTTTTACTTTTATTAAAGATATAAATTAGCGTAGTGAACATTTTGGTCCTTCGAGGCGGATTCGAACAGATCCATAAACAGTTATAACACCAAAACAAAATTTAAACCTACCTATTAAGTGCAAGAATGTTATGATATTCTATTTGATTTGTTTAAAATACATATATCTTTCACGCATAATTTACATAAATGATTAGCATTATACAATTTTCAAAAACTTCCATAAAATACCTCGCATTCAAATCAGCAGCTCTATCCCTTTCCCTCTTCTTGTGGACCTCTTCCATCTCTTTCATGAAGTCGTCAATATTCTGTCCGGAGAGTGCCAGCATCCTTTTCTGCAAAGAGGTAGGTTTGTGCGCGGGCGCGGCCGCGGTCGGCGACGCGGGATGCTCGTCTATCGCCTCGCCGTCCAAGTCTTCATGCGCAGATTTACTCTGCACTGTCACTTTGGCTTCTAAAGTGACACCCGTATTCTAAAGAAAAAACAATTAAAGCTTGTAAAAAGTTTAAAAAAAAAACAAACTCGTAATATTTCAAATTTGTAGACACCTGCGCATAATACAACAGCAGCATATATGGAAGCACAAAGGTCAAATAAACATGCCATTATTATCATATGCACTTTATTATACATAACTAGCTTACGCCCGCCACTTCATCCGCGTGGAATTAAAAAACAAAGTAGGTCGGATATGTGTTCTTCCAGACTATCCACTTCACCTATGCCAAACTTCATCGAGTTCTGCTCAGAAGTTTAGGGTACAAACTATAACAAACATCCTTCCATTCATCCATCTAAACTTTCGCATTCATAATATCAAAAAGATATTTTAACAGTGGTAGAGCCCGCTTTAACATCTTCGAACGAATGGGCCGGCTCGCCCGGTGTAATACCACGACCACATAGAAGACAGGCGTGAAGTGGAAGCAATTCCGCGTTTCGTCTGATGAGTGTGGTGCCGGAGGCCTAATTTTAGTCCCTTTCCCTTTCCACCCTTTTCTTAAGAGGAAATGATGGGAAGGAAAAGTGGATTTGACGGTGGAGGAGACGCATAGGAAGGGGAAATGTCCTCTATATGTGCGTCTCCTCCTCCGTCAATTAAGGGTAGGCAACGCATCTGCAATTGCGGATGTTTATGGGCAGCGGTCGCTTTCCATTTCGGTGGATTCAGGTGGCCGCTTGCTCGTTTGCCACCTTATATTATAAAAAAAATATATATATCAGATAATCTAATTAAGTAAAAAATTAAAATGTATACATCTTATTTAAAATTGAATAAAACATAAAAGGGTGAAGTCAAAATTAAATTAAATAAATAAATTAAATCTATTAAATTAAATTAAATAAATTGAATAAAAAAATATTTGTAAATAGATATAAAGCATTTTAAACAACATTTTAACAATACATACAGTCTCTCCCGGTGGTCCTTCATCGGGGAAATCTGAGAATCGTAAACTCTTCTTTTCCTTGTGCGATTCATGTTTCATTGCTTCTAATATTAACAGTGCATAATCAATCGGAGGGCCTGGCGGTACTCCTGGAGGTTCTATACCCACCGGTCTTTCCTGAAAACATAGAATACTAAAAGAAAAAACATACCATTACCTTATGCGCCCCAAAAGAACATGACAAAAACCATCAATTCCATTTAAAATGGAACTTGCGTCCCAAGGCTAACTTCAAGTCCCAATATCCTTTCCACCATTTTCTTATATGGATGGGATGGAAAAGTCAATTTGACAACAGAAGAATGCATAGGAAGAGTAATGTCTTCTTTCTGTACATCTCCTCTGTCAATTTAAAGATAGGCAACACATCTGCAATTGCCGATGTTTATGGGCACCGATTGCTTTGCTTTTTCGTAAATTCAGGTAACCGCTTGCTTTTTTGCTCCCTTAATAAATTAAAGAATAGAATATCTATCAAAATTAAAAATCAGGTTTGAAATGAGTACTTTGGTAGTCCTTTATAATTTGTTAAATAATGTCTTATTAAGACATACTAATAAATAATAAGACTTACTCTGTAAACAGAATCCTTCTTCAAAATAGGCTTTGGCAATGAAGGGTGAACATTATCCAAAGGCAAAGGAATTTGCGATGGAACATTGCCATATATTAAATTGTCAGGAACCTGTAAGAAAACAAAAATAAGTAACCCATGTGTTCTTCCAGACTGTGTCCTACTTCTGTGCCAAATTTCATCAAGATTCGTTGAGCCAGTTTTTGTGATACCTTCTAACATCCATCCATCTAAACTTTCGCATTTATAATATTAGTAAGATTGATTACCTGTAGTGTAGGTAACGGAATATCATCCACTTGTACGGACTGTGCATGTTTCACAGACTCATAGTATGATATTAAATGTGCCCGTCTTTTTTCATACTCCATCTCCTGTCTTTTAAGTTCCACCCACTTTTCCGGATCATCTTTGTCCTGAAATAAAGAAAAACAATTGTTATATTTAACAGTGTAAAGAAGTTATAAAATGTAATTTTTATAAAAATAGTGAGTGTGAACATACCTGTTAGTATGGGATACGAAATAAATCGTCTTTTTCTTCGAAATAAATTACGATCCCCAAAAATAAAGTTCATAACAATGTAAATGAGATCATTTCGAGTAAACCTTATGAATTTTTGGCATGATTTGATTTTGTAAAGTATTACCAAATTAATTAATACATGAATTAAATAGAAGTTTCGATACTTACATACATCTTAAGAACTCTATCAAATGTTTCTTTTAATTTCTTCCTTTTCTCTTTTAAAACTTTTTCATTAAGTGGTGATGGCTGCAGTACATTGTATTCTTAAATTAAGCAATTAATCTAATTAGCAAAACTAGACTAGAAGTAAAACCATTTTCATAGATTTGTTAACACTGCCAGCTATGGTTAACGGTGATACATGGTTTACAGTGGTAGAGCCCGCTTTAACATCTTCGCACGAATGGGTCGGCTCGCCCGGTGTAATACCACGACCACACAGAAGACAGGCGTCAAGTGGGAGCAATTCCGCGTTTCGTCTGATGAGTGTGGTGCCGGAGGCCTAATTTTAGTCCCTTTTCCGTTCCACCCTTTTCTTATTAGGAAAGGATTGGATGGGAAAGTGGATTTGACGGTGGAGGAGACGCATAGGAAGGGGAAATATCCTCTTTATGTGCATCTCCTCCTCCGTCGATTTAGGGTAGGCAACGCATCTGCAATTGCGGATGTCAATGGGCAGCGGTCGCTTCGCCATATTGGCGGATTTAGGTGGCCGCTTGCTCGTTTGCCACTTTGTAATATAAAAAAAAAAAAAAAAACAAGCAACATCTGTCATCATGTGTGAGACCAAAGAAATACAATGAAGGATTAATATTAACGAAAATACGATTCCATACCCATTTCATCAATTTTCTGCAACTCTTCAAGTATCTGTGTTGGATCTTTCATTTTAAGCACGGCCGCCCTAACCAATTGTCTTTGCTTCTTATTTTTTTTTAACTCTTTCTTTCTGGCTTCCTTTCCTAATTTAGTAATTGGTGAAATTCAAAGATTGTTTAAAATAATTCCACATTGTATTATTCAAATATAAAAGTTTTTTTTGTAATTAATACTTACGTGCTTGATCAGTAGGATTCATATATTTACCACTTTTAGTGGTATTTATAGACCGTCGCCCCATTTTTACTTCTTTACTTTAACTAATTCTTAATCTTACAAAGTAATTTTTATTGTATTAATATAGTTTAAATTTAGTTATTCTTAGGAAGATTTGCAAAAGCATAGCATTTTTTTGATACTGCTTGTTTTATAATTGACAGCTGTGACAGCTTTTGACAGTGACAGACAAAGAGTGTTTTCAAAGAGTAGGTAGTACTTTGAAAGCCATACATTTTAAGTACAGATTATATTTAAGAGTGACTAATGTATAACAATCATGGATGTACTACGTACAACAGGATAGAGTTTTATCTGGTCATCTTGCAGTTAAAATAAAGAAAATAAAACCTTATGCTAAGAGCGTAAGAGTCTTGTTGCACGCAAAATTAAATTGAACCCGAGTGAGAGGGCTACAAGTGTTCGCTGTGTCCCTTTCTAACAGTGACCTAGAGTTGCCAGATATCAATCCTTTCGTTGTTTGTAGAAAAATAGGCGAATGATGTAATGTAAAGAAGGAAATATATTTACTTCTAAAATGTTTCTAAATATTGATAATAATTTATTACCGACATGTTAAAGCAATATTATTTGTTGCTACGTGTAAAACCTTATGAAAGCAAAAACTTTGCGATTGGCGTACAAGTTTCCTTTTATTTGTTTGAAATTCGGACACCTGAACTGACAACCCCAATGACATTCCGACTCTGACGTTAATGGCGGAGTCTTTTTTGATTTCGTGATATTTTTGAAGAATTCTAGTTAAAATGGGAAGAATTTGTGTCGTGGAGGCTTGCCGAAACGAGTATTATACTGATTGTGGGTTATGTTTTCACACGTAATAGTTTTAAACATAATTTGTTGGTGAAGAATTACGGTGACCATGCATGACTAACTAATCCTAGTTTGCGGCATAAACTTCACAAGACTTTTATTTAGCAATGTCTGATTTAGAATTCTGTATTTTGTATTGTTTTTGGTAAATACATTAATGATAATGATAATGCATTAAAATCCATCTGAAGCAATAATCTGCTGACGTGAGACAACAAAAACAAGATTTTTTACAATTACTGTCCTTAAATCATATTTCAACATGGGCACCATCGCCAGAGAGGGACAAATGGTACAGTTATTGAGGTCTCGCTTAGCTTCAATTTTGGGACAAGAGCTCAGTCCTGTTCTAGTAGTACATCCATGATAACAATATACTTTTCAACAATATCCTACTCTCATCTTAAATTAAGAAAGATTTTCTTTAAGTAGGTACACTGAAAATTTGAAAAACATTGATCTTGTACAATGTTTCTTGTGTTGTAAATACGCACACACCGCATACGCGCACCGTATTACCGGTTTTCCAGCTACTTTTTGAAAAATCGCAAACTAGAACAGATGTTACTATAATTTTAAAAATATTTTATACATTTTGAATGTTGGAAGTAAAAGTAGTGTAAAATTATAAATAACTCTAAGGCGGCGTTTGAATACCTTTATCAACATTGTACAACAACACAATCAAGTTAATGAATTCTCAATCAGAGTGTTCAGACTGTATCAGATTATGTATTGGTAGATGTAGATAGATAGATATTCTTGAGACTAAATACATAAGTATATATAGTATTTACGCGAGACGGCGACGACCGACGCTACGACCGGCGGCGCTTGTATTTGCTTGTATTACGTCGCTGCACGTACTACGCCATGCGCACACAAATAAAAATTTTACGAGGCACCACTATACAGCTATATCGTATATTTTACTACTCACAGATTTCATTCATGTACCGAAACTAGACCTCTCTTTCTATCTCATTCATTCTAACCGTTGACGAATACGAGTGGGTGAAACAGCGAAGTTTTCACGTATGTTCGGCGTTCGTCGACTCGATGAACCGAGCGTTCGCGTCGTTCGTCGGGTCGAAGTCTAGCTCGCTCCCTCGCCCGCACGCAGTAGTGTAGAGATCGCTCGTCGCGTTCGAAGCGTGCGTTCGACTTTCGGGCGACGACGTACGCTAGTAGCGTGTGTCTTCATTATTGATGCAAAAGTTACACGATGGTAGATCATAACGAGAAATTGTTACAGGAGTTGCTAAAGAAAAGTGGAAATAATGTTTGTGCCGATTGTGGAAGCGAGGGTATGTTACAGTGTTTTTAACTAGTGATTAATGTTGACTCGTAAAACGTGGTATTTCTATGGGGTAGTGAACAGGCGGGGGGACGTTAGTGCGTCCATACTCGGCAGTTCAGTGACCTCGACGTAAAATGCATTCAATCAAAACAAATAATCAACATAGAGCGTAATACCAATAACATTGAAATGACAATTTCGTCATGTAGAGTCGTAGTTATTTTATAAATAAAATGTTTAAGGTCTCTGTTTACAAAACCTAAATAGGCAGGAGCTAATTGAGGATTGATTTTCTTTGACTGAAAGCATGGTTCGGTGTTAATTTTGAAACATCAGTATTCTTTTTTATTTTTGTTTTAATTTTGAAGATGTAACGACCTTGACATGTTGAAATTAAAAAGTATTGCTTTGTTTTTTTGGTTAATACGTTAGTGTTAATAATGACTAAGACTGCTCTAATATATGTATGTTTTTTCGAAATAGATACGTTCTTCCAAGAAAGATGTGAATGTAATCTAGTTGTATGTGGGGCCTGGTACGGAACAATCTATGTTCGTACAACATGAGTCACGTCGCAAGTTCCTTCGCTTGCGTCCTCTGTACTTCCAGGCATCTGTTAATATACAAACATACTTGCACATGAATATGAAGCTAAGCTAGCCCTATCCTTATTCTCATTTATTATGATAATAAATTGTGGTATCAACAGACTTAAAATTATTTTATTGATTAAAAAAAAAAGCGCGAAAATATTGATTTGTTTTTAATTTACATTACTGATGGAGATGTTCGTATATACGTAATTGTTATGGGTGATTTAATAAATTGTTTTATACAATAATTAACTTACTTATCAAATGTAATTAACTTGTTTAAAAATAATTTTGGAGTATATTTCCTTGATTAGCGCTGCTCTTTATTTTGGAATCAAACGTAGCAATATGGTATCCGAATTAGAAGCAGTATAGTATTAAAAAAAAAGTCGCTTCCTGCTGTCTGTCTGTCCGTATGTATGCTTAGATCCTTAAACTACGCAACGGATTTTGATTAAGTTTTTTTAATAGGTAGCGTGAGTCAAGAGAAAGGTTTATATGTATAATGTAGAGAAATTTTTGAGGTTTCTAACGTGATGTAAAGGAACACTGTTTTCCGCTTACATTGTAATAAACAACAAATAATTAACTACTGGGTGGTTTGGCTTTAAATAAGGAAAATTAGTTTTGAACTTTTAAGCTCCACGCGGACGAAGTCGCGGGCAAACAGCTAGTTAAATACTATAGGTACTATACTGCCTTAATTTTAAGGGTACATATTTTGAGACATTAATATAATTGTAACAGGGTAATTAACTTCATCACTCAGATCACTATCTCCCGCCAGAATGGCGCGCTATTCCTAATACGTCAGAATGACATTGACTGATGTCATAGGGAAGGACGTGTATGCCGATGATTTAGTGTTGTGCCGATTTTTTTTTTCTTAACAATATAGACATACCGCTCTTGTACTTTTTTATATTATAAGGTGGCAAATAAGGAACTGGCCACCTGAATCGGCCAAAATGGCGAAGCGACCGCTGCCCATAGACATTCGCAATAGCGGATGCGTTGCCTACCCTTAATCGAAGGAGGAGGAGACGCACATAAAGAAGATGCGACCCTTCATATGCGTCTCCTCCGCCGTCAGATCCACGTTCCCTTTCCATCCTATTCTTACGAGAAAAAGGGTGGGAAGGAAAAGAGAATAAAGTTGGGCCTTGTACTTTCATTTGCCTATATCTTTCTTATTCACCATACCCATTCAGGGTATCCATACTGATACTAGATTTCCTTAGCGTTTTAAATTAATTTATATTCAGACTAGTGATGATAGAGCTCATATTTATATCATGCACAATTAAGTCATTTTAGTGTCTTTCCTTCATTACCATACATATGGATGTGTAATGATTTATTAGCTATTGCTAATATTATATAAATACGTCATTTGTGAGCAATATTTGCGGTTTTAGTGGTTTAATATGTCATATTACGAGTATGAGCGATTGGATACCGATGTTTGCCATACTGTATAGACTTTCATTTAAAATTATCATTAAAACGTGAATTGTTCAGAATAATTTCCTCATTACAAAGCATTATGTTTGGAAAATATATTTTGCCTCTGTAAATGTAAGAGGAAAATTGAATTCTTTGTACTTCAAGTCGCGTAGAAACTACTAAAATATGGGTGTAAACTACTACTAAAACATCCTCTATCATTAGCTCACGTCCCCACTGGGCTAGGAGACTACCCTGTCAGGGTCAGGGGTGACTAGGCCATAGTCAACCACGCTGGCCCACTGCGGGTTAGTTGACTTCACACATATCTTTGAATTTCTTTGTCGATATGTGCAGGTATCGCGATGTTTTCCTTCACCGTAATGTTAGCTATTTAACAATTTTAATGTATTCTGTATTGTTAAAAGTTATTTAGTCTGTGCTATAAATCAATACCATTTATCTTTATTGAAATAACAATATGAATTTGGTAATTATGATCCAACACATTATTTAAATATTTATTTCATAACTTTGAAATTTAAGAATTCTACTTGTTATGGTAACAATCGGACAATAATCATACTTCATACTTCATACTTCATAGTTCATACTTCATACTTTATACTTCTTACTAATATTATAAACGTGAAAGTTTGGATGGATGGATGGATGGATAGATGGATGTTTGTTAGAGTTTGTAGTCTAAACGGCTGAACAGATCTGGATGAAATTTGGCATAGATGTAGAGGATAGTCTGGAAGAACACATAGGCTACTTTCTTTTGTTTTTATTAAAACCACGCGGACGGAGTCGCGGGCGGAAGCTAGTTAGATATAAAAAATAAAAGTGTTGTATTAACTCGGCTAGACGACGGCCATATTAGTAGTGTCGGACGAGGATTGTTGATACATATAGAAACGGTGTTATTGTGTTATTCTGTACAAATTCGAAGAAAAGCTAGAGAAGACTATATTTTATTACAGCATAATTTGGCTGTGACTCCCATAGTAAGAATGTCTTTGAAACTTTAAACTTTTTCTGGGCAAAGAACATATATTTATTTACATTTACCGACGTGATATTTGACAATAATAATTTTTTAACTAATAAGAAACTAAGTTTTTATATAAAATAAGTGTTATACGTTTTGAATCGAATTATGTAATTACACTTTTAAGTTATTTCTTATATAATAACATTGTTATAAGATGCCTTCCCGGAAAAGTTGCCCATTTATATCTTACCAACGAAAAGTAACCGCTTTCTTCTTTATTCGTACAATGACCTGCTAAGAAAATCCACAAGTCTATTATTTACTATTTTGATATTCATTATATATTTAATCTTTGCTTTCAATTAACGGGATTAATTTTTCGCTCTGTTGCTTCCGAAATACGAATTTCCTGTTTAATACAGCCTTTTTTAAATGTTTAATGTTGAAGCTATTGTGATTAAAAGAACTGACTGACGTTAATTACATTTTCACTTGTTATATTTTAATCGCCAATTATAAAGCCCACCAATATAATGTATTATTCATAGATTAAACATCTAGATGGAGTGTTGAAACGTAAAACTTGTATGAAACACTCTTTACACCTAGTATATCTATTTTTAGACAATAATATAATTTTAACAACGTAATTAACTTCAAAACTTCTACTAGTGTTTCCCGCCAGAATGGCGCGCTATCCTTAATACATCTGAATGACATTGACAGATGTCATAGGGACGGGACGTGTCGGGCAATGTCGCTTTCCATTTCGGTGGATTCAGGTGGCCGCTTGCTCGTGTGCCACCTTATATTATAAAAAAAATAAAAATCTAGTGTTGCGTCGACTTCTTAACACTATGGATTTATTTATGACTAGCTTTCGCCCGAGACGTCGTCCGCGTGAAACTTAAAAAAAAAAGAAAAGCTAGTAGCCTATGTGTTTTTCCAGACTATCCTCTACGTCTATGCCAAATTTCATCGATATCCGTTCAGACGTTTAGGCTACAAACTCTAACAAACATCCATCCATCCATCCATCTAAAATTTTCTCATTTATAATATTAGTAAGATAAGATATGTTTTGTTATTGAAAGATCACTTCTAAAGTTTTTTTTTATGAACTTCAAAAAGCTCATTTTGTACTAAGTTTCGAACTTGTACATTAGTCTTGTAAGTACTAAAACAATTCTGGTAATTTTTTTACTGAATAGAATTTTTTATCCTCCACAATTAAACCTTAAAACATAAACTAGCTATAAATTGATATTCAGTAATAAGTAGAGTAATTTGTCTGTAATTTTTTTGGTTACAAACAAAAGTTTGTTTTAATCTTATTGTACTTTTTATTAAGGTAACGGTTACCTATATTCACAAAATAGGATAATTTTTATACTAGACACCCATAGAACGTTTCTCACGGCTTTTAGGACAAAAGGCAAGTATTTGTTAGACAATAAGCATACCTTAACTGCACGCTGGTATTCTGAGATTTCTTGGTATTTTCATCTATTCTTTATAACTATTAACAATTGTATATTGCAGTATAATTAAACAATCTAGCTTATTTTGTTCGCATCCAATCATTGCGATGCTCCGACCATGTTTTGAAAACATATTTATCGAGCGTACTTATCTATTAATGTCTACTATGTTGTAATATTTGCTATTAGGTATGTTTTATATTTATTTTATTACGATAATCGTGCACAAAAGTTCAATGACCTTAAACACATCGCTGCTATCATTGAATGTCGTTAATTTACCATTCATTGATAATTACTGTTTTATGTTAAGTACACGTTATCACCAGTTTCCTGTACAAATATATATATAGTTCTCTCTATTTTGAAGACAATAAGAAGAATGTATAGCTTGTACGTGTTTGAGTAGTGCAAACTCATGGTTAGAGAAAAGGAAGTATCTATCAAGATAATATTCGTAATCAATTTGTCATCTGCCTTGTTTGTTATATACCAACTTTAATTGAATATGTATTTATTTGAAAAAAACTGTTAATTTATAAAGTAAAATTAAATTAAAAAAGCATATTATCTTATTAGGTAAAATTAGTCATTGACGTAGAATGAAGGTCGTTTGCAGAAGTATAATGACTGATAACAATGTCCGCTAAATGTTACGACACAATTTGATAGAAGTCTTTGCAAGTGGGAAACTCATTATTATTCGATTGAGTGAAATTAATTAAATAAATAATCGCAGACTTAACAATACAATTTAAATAATATTTGTTAGTAAAATTAGGGCTAAATCCCTCCCTAATTTTGGGTAGACTCAAGGCCTTCGATATTATAAGGTGACGCGTAAAGGGTGAATGCGACAATATTTTATCGTATAAAGTTTCATAATTTAATTTATTAATATATAAATAGACGATTAGTAATTGTATTATTCATTTATTTATGATACGAAACCTTAACAGTGCTCAGCGCTTCTCTAACTTTCAATAAAATACCACAAGAAACATTTTGTAACAAAATCGAAGCTAATAACGTGGAAATGGATTCCATTTTGCTAAATTCTATACCGTTTCATATTTAACTATTTGGAACTATTCCTATCGTGAAGTTAGCAGGACAGAGCTCTACATCCGCACTTTCACGTCACTTGGAGATGCAACTCGTCGGTCTGATTCAAGTGACATTTAAAAGCCAATGTGACAGGCTTGTAATAGATGAGAGTCATTTGTTCTCAATCTACATCTCGGTATAGCTTCCTATGTTGAGATTCTTGGCGTTAAAAACATCAGCTGACCGGGATCAGGCCATTTGCATATAATGCACAACAATAACCATCCGCTACGGCGGTCAAGTGGTTCAATAAATATATGACGTTCAATATTTAAAGTCGGGTCTATCGCATCAACAAAAGTGAGAATAGCTCTCGAATCGTTTAGCTTTCCGCCCCTAAACATGATATGTTGCTCAAATCTATTTGATTGAATCGTTCTCATCGAAACCTGTTTAGGAACATACGCGAAGATCCACCCGCAACTATTATGACCAAAACATACCTTGTGTTATTTACGAACGTCGAGAGGCCGCACTGTGTATGTGTGCGTGGCTTGTGACGTGGTGTCGGTGTGAACCCACACATATGAAAGCTTGTAAACATTAAACGAAGTGATGCAAGCAATATTTTGTTCAGATACGTAAATGATCTTCAATCGACTTTTGACCAGTTTTCTATATTTCTAAAATAGACAAAAAGATGATACATAATTTGTTTCAGAGAGTGTATGAAGACTATTTGAAAGTATTGAATGTTGTGTTTTGCTTTCGCGATATTTGTTATTCTAAACGTATCATGAGAAATAAAGTAACATAGGTTGTTATGATAAGATATGTTCTACTTACGTCACGAGGTAAAGTGTTTGTACGCCTTGCTTTACCTTTCACAAGACGATTGTGTGAATTCGAAGAGGTTTTAAGAGATTTTTACGCAATCAAAAACTAAAATAACCAAATGGCTTCCGTTTTCAATTAAAAACCTGATACATTATTACCCGATAAAGTGATATTTGGCAATTATGTACATGATTATTTAATATATTGGGTTAACTCTAAATGTCAAACCTACAGATGGACAGAGTTATACACAAATAAATGGTATTTTTATTCCACTTATCTCTTACACGCGCACATCTATTGCATTAATTATCGTAATAAACTTCTGATAGTCGAAATATTTATTTTAACAGCGTCAGCTTTCCTTATAGAAACTTCGCGGGAGCTAAAAGCTGATTCTATTTTGATTCGGACCATCGCAACGGGCAGTTTTATCATTTCTTGCTCCGAGTTGGGCGTGTAGAGATTCATTCATATTTTAGATATACGCAATGCCCACACCCATATCAATATTGGTCGACTTGAGCGATGTTTTTTCTATATTGTTATTTTAGACGCGTCATCTGTTTGCAGAGTGACGTCATCAAAATTTCCTTGCTGTTGACAAAATGTGGCGCCCGTTATCGCGTCTAGATAAGCATAGATAGACCCTATGCGCTCACTTCACATACTACTTGTTATCGTCTATTACTTTACGACTTTGAAATACTTAACTCGTTTTAACAATAAAAATAACATCGGTACGTTACCTTTTTGAAATACGCAAAAAAAATCTCCTAGATGTCTAATAAAGTGGATATCCTTTGGAATTCTTCATTGGATTACGATTCAAAATAAAAATATTTCAATGAAATTGCCCTTATCCTCCTTAGTGTACTAATGAAGTCATTTTTACTTTAATTACGACACAAATGACATCTCGTAAATCATCCCGAATTGATTAACCACTTTGGTGTACATAAATAACTCATTTTAAACAGTATGATAAATACCTAAGCGCTTATAACTTTGTTTTAATTAACGTTAGTTTACGGTGTTTATTATTTACAAATTAATTATTACACTTAATGATGTGTCTAGGTATCATTAAGGGTTGTTTTCATTTAAGGATCAAACAAAACTGATTAAGGAAATAAACACTACGAAATCTATTTTAAAACTTTTTTTTGCTCTGCAAAGTATACAATAATCATCAGCCCTGAATATGTAGTAAAATCGTAATTGTTACGTTCAAACAATTTCAGGATAGTCGCCCCTTTGTTTATTAACTAACAATTCTTGTTCAACACTAAAAAATCTAAAGGGTGACCAGGTCCGAATGCGGTAAGAGCTTTTCTCTTTTTCCAGACCCGGACTGGGCGTCGTACAACTTGGGCATCTTCATCTGCATGCGATGTGCCAGTATCCATCGCAGTATGGGGGCGCACATCAGCAAAGTGAAGCATCTTGAACTCGACCGCTGGGAAGATTCACAGGTTCAGCGTATGAAGGAAGTAGGGAATACAGCCGCAAAGAATAAATACGAAGAGAGAGTCCCACCCTGTTATCGACGACCTACGAAGAACGACCCACAGTAAGTAAATATAAATAAAATATTCGGTGATATTTTACGATTTCAAATAGTTTTGAAGCAATTATTTTACACCAAGTGAAATACAGTAAATAGCAAATTTTAAGCGGTTTCTTAATTAACAAACTTTCTGATCCGTTTTAAATTGGTCTGGGGGCTAACAAAAGCATATAAGGTTGGCAATAAAAACAAAAAATATATATTTTTTAATGAAAATTAATTAAATACAGATATTTAAAATTCTTAAATAAATCATTAACGACTTTGAAATAATTCATCATCATCAACTTGCCCTTATCCCTTATGGAGGGTCGGCACAGTATGTGCTCTTCCATACATCTCTATCAGCCGTCATATCTGAAACCACTCCTTTCTTAAGCATATCCTCTTTTACACAATCCATCCATACTTTCTTCGGTCTTCCTCTTCCTCTGTAGCCATCCACATTCATTCTTAACACTTTCTGGTTTATGTCCCCATCGTCTCGTCGCATAACATGTCCATACCACGCTAACCTGACTTTGAAATAATTATATAATAGTATTTAGAAATACGGTATGCATATCCGTAATATCAATCGAAATAATATTAAAACCGGTCTATCTATAATAAATTCTTTTAAATAGTTTCACAACTTGTTGGACTACTTTTTTTATTCTTACTATGTTTTACTTTCTGTCTGTTTCATTCATGATTCACAAGAGAGAGTTTAGCGTGTTAAAAGGATCAAAATATCTCACACCATTCATTTCGGAATGTGAATAATGTGGAACACAGCTTTTTATACAGAGAGTGTAGAGAAAAAAAGTTAGCGACTTTTCCATTATCTTGTAAGATCTATTTTTATTCGTAGTAAAGTCAAAATATACTGTAATAGAAAAACTTATTAGTTGTTATACCGTAAAATGGGATGAATAGAAAACTGCAAGTTTCAGAAGTTTGTCTCTAGTTTATCTATAGCTTATTATCGAAGGTAAATTATACGGCTTAATTTCATTATTATACGGCAATAATTTTCATGGAAATAACAACTAATAGAATCGAAGTTTGCGTACATTTAATAATATTTATGTTTATGAATTTGAAACTGGTAGTTTTTTGTTACAAAATTACAATACACGTTTTGTTTTTTCATTAGAATTTATAAATAAATATTTAATAGACTTTAATAATGACTACTACATATACCATTTGTTACGTTAAACATTCTTCAAAGTAATTTGATTTGTAAACACGCTACATATCCATCACTCGAATAAATTGAATTATGTAATATTTCTTTGTACTTTATATACATTTTTTATCTATTCTTATATATGTGAACATCAATTAAAACAACACTGTAATTCTTGATTGAAACAATAAGAAAGATTGTGTTAACGTACTTTGGTATAAAAAATAGTTTTTGATTTAACATTTTCGGCCCCTCTTGTTATAATTTGCATAAAGGATGTTAAAATTTAAAATTTACAGAAGCCATTTCGTATGCTACGTTTCAAATACCAATAAAGTTCTTGTATTCTACTAAGTGCTTGTAGACTTTACGTATTTACACGTATAGATAAAATGATATAACAATTGCTTTTTTAATTTAAGGGTTTTAATCGAGCAATGGATACGCGCTAAATATGAGCGGGAAGAATTCTCTCATCCTGAACGGCAGACTTACCTGTCAGGGTACATGGAGGGCTTCCTGATGAAACGGGGCAAAGAGGATAGCCGCTACCAGCGAAGGAAGTTCGTTTTAAATGAAAATGAAGATACTTTGAAGTGAGTATATACTTTTGGTGATATACATTTGCTAAGTTATCTCATACCATATCTCGAACATAACACAACACGTGGGAGCATCGTCAATCTTTGTAAAAACAGTTTATGTTTTTATACGATAAGTATTACCCCAATTAGATTATACATATCTTTTTTCCAGTCGAAGTATAGTGCATATTTATTTAAATATAGTACTCATGCCAGGAATAAGACAGGCAACCCTACTTTAGAGCCATATTTACGTTACATATTATCGATTGGTGACAAAATTTTCAGGCAACTTGTTGACGGGTTTTGGCTTTAAATTTGACCACTTCAGAGATCAGTGAAACTAATCCTAGCCAAGCTAGGGTTAGGCAATTCGATTACAACATGTTTAAAAACATGTGAAATTTCATATAACATGGATTTTATCAAGAAATCTGATGAAGGTCAAACCCATATCCAGTCTTTCTACCCATATTTATTTGATGCAAAAAGTTCCGGATTGTACTATTAACAAAATGCTCATTTAAGTTTGTTTTTTTTTGTATGCATTAGTTAAACCAAAGACATTTTCATTCAACGTGAAATAAAAAAAATCTTCAATCATTTTACTTTGCATTTTGTGAGCAAATAAACCTTAGCATTTAAAATAACATTTGTAATGCTTTTATTATCATTATTAAACTAAATTATACTGCCACTAACATTTGTATTGTGATAACTAACTTTGGAAGCAAAACAAAGTGCTAATTATTTTCGGTAATTAATATCAAACCGCTCTAACTACATTATTCATGTTGAGACAAAATGAATCCGCATATTATTCTAACATTATTAATTTTAATTACATATTTGCCTGTAATTATGTTTTTGTAACGTTGCATAATACGTACACCTGCCTCATTTAATTCCGCAGAAGCAAAATGTTTACCTCATTTTTTAAGCTCCACTATAATTAGTCTGTAACAATAAATATTAATACACAAATAAATAATACGTTCTTTGCAAAAGTATTAAGGTATTTATAAACTGTGGATTAAACTGTCAAAATACAAAAACCATCAAAAGTCACGACAAAGTACGATTGACATTTTGGCGCGAAAATAAGCGTCTGTTCGGCGCGTGACGTACGCTCGACGAAAACTTCCACACCTTCGTATTTAAAATGAAGTACTACGTCAAACTCACGCAAATATTGACTTTCGACGTCAGATTGAAATTAACAAATCTTTTGACGCAATGAGTACAAACACTTATATGAAGAAAATCGTTACTTATATAAATGAGAGCGTCATTATGCTGTCAATTGTTTTCGCACAGGTAAATATTTTGCATGGTATAAATACACTTTTTTCCGTTCCATTTCAATATTCTGAACCGGATTAATCGCTTATGGGTCATTGAAAAGTTTTCCTCCGCGAAGTGACTCATAGGGGTACCTAGTATCTATAGACATTAGTTTTTCGTCTTTTATATTAATTTGAATCTCTGATTTGATAAAACGAAACAAATACAGAACGTTATCGTACGTTCTCTTAATTTTTTCTACAAACAAACCAAAAAGCGTTAGCGATTGCTCGACAAATTCTGACGTATTGGAAATTATGACTGTGACGCGTCATAAGATCAACAGTAACTTAAAATTTGTAGAACGGTTACTATCTCACGATGTCTGATGAAATAAAATGTAACAATGAACTTAGTAAACATAAGAATCATTTTTTTTTTTCAAAAATTTCGTGTCCTCATGTAAAGAATGGAAAAACTGTTTACAAGATCCTACAGTCTTGTAAATAACAGCTTTTGCTTGTGACTTCGCTCGCATGGAATTGCAATAATAATAATAAATATAGCCTATGTTACTCAGTGATAACGTAGCTTTCCAATGGTGAAAGAATTTTTGAAATCGACGCAGTGGTTTTCGAGTAATTTTGATACAAAGAAAAAAAAACAAATCACATTTCATTCAACAACATTCACAAAGAGGAATCTTCTATAATATGAGTTAAGAATAAAGATGTGTATTTAATAAAAGTAAACTCTACTGCATTTATTTTAAAGTCCTTTTAACGAGTATGTTTGTATTACTAGCACCAGAGCTATATTCAATAAAGTGTTGCCGTCGTTTTATACTTTAAATAGGCTTAATACGTTATTAAATCGTATTGTAAACGCGATTATAGAAAAGCAAACTGAATGTAAACAAAGTATTAAAAGATTATGCCCGCCATAAATATGATATCAATATAAAGAAATACAAAACGTAACAAAATATTCCGTTGCTAGCTAGTTGTTACCTACGTTATAACTTAGACAGAAAAATAAATTAATCTTGGGTTTTTTATTATAAAAATTAACTGTAATCTCTATTTTTTTATCCTTGTCAACATTCGTCATAAAGTATAAATTAAATTCCCCTTAGTTTGGCTTTAATGTAATTCCTTAGGTACCACCATCCTTGTGAGGACTGTGGTCGTGCGACGGGTTGTATCCGTCGCTTATTCGATCGACTTCATCTCAAAAACTTTGCTCGTTGGAGGTAAGAGCAAACTTCAAATTACGGTTTCAGTCCAAATGTTTGTTCAAATATACAATTATACATTCCGTCTCGACCCCACAAGATAGACTGAATAGGTGAATATTCTTATCGGTTTATAATCTTGTTATTGTCGCGAATTGAAATAAACATGTTTTGTTATTCGCAAATTTATTTGGCGAGTGCTGACGCATCATTACATTGCCGCTTTTTAAATTCTAATAACGTTCATTGATCATTATCCTCATATATGACATCATCGATAACTGTACAAACAAAAATCGTAAGTACATACACTTCATTTAGGAACGTTATCGCAGGTACCACGTGAAAGAGAACAAAGAACCTAAGGGCGTGCTCAGACTGTCGGAGTTGAACGTCGCTTTCGCCCCGGCCAAGATAGGACATATGAACTCCATGCAGCTGACCTTTATGAAAGACGGCTCAACGAGGCACATCTACGTTTATCATGAGGATCCTGAAGTCATTAACTACTGGTAAGACTTATGCAATGTAGCGATCAGTTACTGTTTTGGCGCCATTAGTGCTATGGGCGAGATTTACACCATGCTTTGAAGGGGGGATAGGCTTTATTAGACTGTGTAAGTCGTTGACTTTAACGCCCTCTTTCTACTTTCACTCGTGTCTCCGTTCACGTGGAATTAAAAAAAAACAAAAGAGAATAGCCTATGTGTTCTTCCAGACTATCCTCTACATCTATACCAAATTTCATCGAAATCCGTTTAGCCGTTTAGGCTACAAACTCTAACATCCATCCGTCCGTCCATCGATCCATCCATCTAAACTTTCGCATTTATAATATTAGTAAGATTATAACTAATTTGAGGTAAAATACAAATGTTAATTATATTCTAATTTCAAATAACCTACATATAATGGGTTTTACCTTTACAAGGAAACATAATAACAAAAGTTTTGCAAATACAAAACGGTGTATTAATAATGTTTGCATGGAATTTTTCCGCACACCAGGTACATGGCGATCCGTTGCGCTAAACTGCATTTGCTTCAAGTAGCGTTTCCCTCAACGCCGCAGTCAGATCTCGTACTGCGGCTACCGAAGGACTTCGCCAGGGAAGGCTGGCTGTGGAAGACAGGACCGCGCTCCTCCGACGCTCACCGCCGCCGCTGGTTCACTCTCGATAACAGGAAGCTGATGTACCATGATGAACCGCTTGATGCTTACCCTAAAGGAGAGATATTTATTGGTAAGTCTTTTCCTATCAATATCATTGTGATGGTCTGGTGGTGATGGTTTAAAATATAAAGTTCGTTACCCAAGAGAGCCGCCAACTTTTGAACTAGGAGGTTTATGATCAAGGGGGAGGGGGCAGACTGAACGAAGGAAACGACCTATGAACAAGGAGAAGGGGGCTAGTAGTAAAGAAGATATTCCAAAGAGAATGAAAAAAAAAGAGAATCTAGCTGAAGTTTTTAAGTTGCCTATTGAATTGATTATATTTAAAGCACATTAGTTTTTCGGAATAGTTTATACGAGTATATTTATTTAACATTTGTCGATTCTCTAGACGGTGGGGGAGAGGGGTAGCAACCCATCCCTGCTTCTACCTCTTTGTACAGTTGAATTAACTATGGTGTAAAATACTACCATGAATCCTAATTTGTGGAATTCTACTTTAAAAAAGTTCCATGAAATTGGAATGTTCTAGAGTTATGTTGATAACGGGAGTCTATTAGTTGTTTCGATCGGATGCTTATTAATTTCTACTGTTGCATTTCCTTTTCAAGTAAAATTGATTGCACTTGAGGTCTCTTGAAATTCTAACGCATTTCCTCCAATAAAGTGTGTAAACATAAGTCCGAAGTCTTTATGTTGAACGTCATCGTTCCAGGTCACGAATCCAACGGGTACTGTATCAAGGTGTCCAACACTGGCAACGGTTGCAAGGAGGCGCGCTTCCCCTTCCACGTGGTGACGCCGGAGCGCACGTACTCGCTGGCCGCCAGCACGCACGAGGAGCGCGCCGGCTGGCTTGCTGTCATACAGCACGCCATCAAGCGGCCCCTCACGCCGCAGGACTCCACCAGTAAGTTGTCTACACTTACTATCTAATCAAAATTTATCTATACTAATATTAGCTGTGGACCGCGACTTTGTCCGCGTAAATTTAAAAAAATAAAAGTAAGTTGCCTATATGTTCTTCTAGAATATGCTCTACATCTATGCCAAATTTCATCGAGATCCGTTCAGCATTTTAGGCTACAAACTCTAATAAACATCCAAACTTTCGCAACAAACATCCATACATCTATCCCAACTACCGCATTTATAATATTAGTAAGATAGATTATTATTTATTAGTCAAGATTGCATTTCACAAACATACGCATAATGTTTCAATAATTGTTAAAAATCCGCTAGTCATGGTAAAAAAGGGTTGACATACCTATATGTTAAAGCAGAAATGTAATGAAATATTGTTTGAGTTTTTTATATTGTAATGTCCAATAGGTTTCATTTATCACTTTAAATTAGCATCGCAAAATTATGGCAACATTAATTCATCATCATCATCATCAACTTGCCCTTATCCCTTACGGAGGGTCGGCACAGTATGTGCTCTTCCATACATCTCTATCAGCCGTCATATCTGAATCCACTCCTTTCTTAAGCATATCCTCTTTCACACAATCCATCCATACTTTCTTCGGTCTTCCTCTTCCTCTGTAGCCATCCACATTCATTATAAACTCTTTCTGGTTAATTAATAATATTTCTTTTATTTTCCAGTCGAAGCCACCCTCGTTCGTAAGAGAACGTCATCGAATTCCATCAGCATATTCTCTGGGAGGTAGTTCTGAGGCAGGTGCAGTCACTCCGGGAGGTTGTTCTATATCTGCATGATATTAGCTCGTATTATCGAATCTTTTCGAACGCAAAAATAACATAAAACCTAGTTTACATTTAGAGCCGGAGGCCTAATTGTATTCCCTTTCCCTTTCCACCCTTTTCTTAAGAGGTAAGGTTCGAAAGGAAAAGTGGATTTGACAGTGGTGGAGACGCATAGGAAGGGGAAATGTCCTCTTTATGTGCGTCTCCTCCGTCAATTAAGGGTAGGCAACGCATCTTGCTCGTTTGCCAACTTATATAATAAAATAAAGCCAGTACAGTTGGATTTACTGTCGCCGGTTAGTGCTTACATAATGCCAGTTGTATGCTTTTGAAAGCTACTGGCTTACTTTCCTGGTATATAGTTCAGAGTTTTTGTAACCAAGTTCTGTCTATTCCAATATGTCCCGCCTTAAATTTTTTAAAATGAAATTTTACATACAAATTTACTTTCATATGATTTCGAAATGATTCGATGATATTGCTTCAGTTTGATTTTGTTGTTTTATTACGCCAGACGAGAAAAATAAAGTATTTTATTTGTTTTTACAAAAGGATAATTTAATATTTAAATTATTTAATATTTTCCTTTAACTTATACAAACGTAGTGTTATAGTGAAAGGGACTGAATCTATGATTTATTTGAGTAAATTATTATTTTATAATTGAATTGTTTGTATGCAAATGGTATGATTTGTGATCTTGCTGACGTATGAAATTATATTTAAATACATTTACTAAATAATTGTAATACATTTACGACTGAACCCAATAATCGATCCGTAGATCGAAGATTATTTTAAACTAGCTGTTTCCGTGCGGCTTCATCCGCATGAAATTGCGAAAATTTTATTTCATTGTTTACATGTGTCATATTATCAATAGCAAATGTCAAAATGACATGACATGACAAACCTTGACAGTCTTGCTTCCTTGATGTTGGCAACAACTTATGGTCTCTTTCCCACATTAGGGTTTTTATCAAAAATATTTACCCCCTAAGTTTAATGGCGTGAAAATATATAACCTAAAGCGTGACGTAAGTGTAGGGCTTTTTATTAAAAAACGATTATTCAGAAATATGCTGTAATTGCTGACATTTTAGGCAACAAAGAAGTGTGTGTTTACGCTTTATTATAATAGTATAGAAGTATAGATAGATTAATTTGTATTGGAGACAATACAAAATTGATGGATCTTAACGACACATTTTCAGTTTCTAGTGCGATCCTCAGATCGAAGTTAATTTGAAAATAAATGAATTTAAAATAATTTAAGATAAGCAAAAATGGTTCAATTTAGACCGATTATTGGGTTCTGTTATGTTCAATACGCACAAATGATAATCTTGACAATATATAGACATTGGACAAAACGTTTTGATATTAGAAGAAACTTTTTTTATTATTCGAATTCGTTTACAATAAGATTCTGGATAAATCACCTCCATATTATCACTAATATCTAAAAATTAAGAACTCAACACGAAATTTGAAAACCAAAATGTTTTAATGTTTGGTTTTTTGAGTATTACTTTACAATTCTTTCTTATTATATTATACATTTCGGCGTTTTGTCCAATTGTTATATGAAAATACATTTTAAAACACGATAGTTGTAATAGCGATGTGTATCCGCTTATATTTATCAGTAACGTAGAAATTATGGCATTTCTATATAAAAAAATACTTATGCTCTCTCATTGATATGAAAAGACATTCTACAGGGAATTCTCATATTAATTAGATTTGAATGTAAATAAAAAAAAGGAAGTTCAGTATAAACATAGGGATGGAAATAGATTATACAAAAACAGTTCATTAGGGATGTCCAACAATATTATTACTGTTTTAATGTATCGATGGAAAAAGAATAAAAGATCGATGTGGCATTATTGATATTTCAAAAAGATACCAAATAGAATTTAATTCAAAATCAAATTAAGATTTGAATTTGCAGTAAAACCATCTTTCACTTCTTTATTTTAGAATTTTCAATTATATTATGAAGCTGTAAAATTCTTTATTATAATAATTATTAATTACTAATTCATTTATATTATAATTGAGTATAATCATTTACCAAGTTGGCACATCCCTACTCAGTAAGTAAATATGTAATTTGGAATTTAAAAATGAGAAAAACGTTTTTGTATGTGTCTTATAATAATCAACATAAAGTTAGTGTTAAAGACATGTAATTGTCTTATATTATACAATTCACATATTACAGTTTAGTAGAAACTTTGTAATTTTATATTATGTAGAAAACGTAACTTTTTTTAATTATCTCGCTAGGTCAAGTCCAATCTATATTTATTCAAGTAGCGATTTGAAGGTATTGTAGCTTTATATTTAAGTTTTAACATGAGTTAGTCAATGAGCGAATGGGTACAATGGGTTATTGAGTGAAATGGTACGAAAATAAAAATGAATGCTTTTTAATATATTTAACGCAATAATTTAGCTCATTAATGTGAATATAAGATATTGAAAATTATCACATTATAGTTTCTTGGAATGAATGACTATCCATTTTGATTTACTTTTGTAATAGTAACATAACCTCTAATCTTTTCATTGGCAGGAATATAAATTATAAAGATTCTACGTGTTTTGAGTAAAACATTATGATATCTTGATAGTAAAGAAGTTTGAAATTGAAGAATGTCCAGTTTGGTACAAAAGAGTTTGGTCTAGATCAGTGATTCTCAACCTTTTTTTTGTTGCGGCACGTATTTAACGATTTCAAAATTTGGCACACAAAGAAAAAGATAAAAATTTCCTTCGAGGAGGACGCTAGTATTATTTGATAAGCTATTTGTTATACATTCGCTGACTCAGCATTACTCTATAACAATAATGTTTTGACGCAATGACATGACATTTCTATGTGTCTATCATAGACAAAATTTATAATATCTGACTTAACAGATAAAAAAGAAAAGAAAAAGCGTAGTAAAAATAATTAAATACATTTTTTCCATGTAATGGACATTACGTAGCTGCCAAATATATTTTGTAACGTTATTTGCGGTATTGTATTTTTAAATGTAGTTTTTCTTACGCAATGCTAGTTTATCGTATGTGTAGCAATAATTATTTGCAATGTTTGTATTTTATATGTGAGTTGGTTTTAGAAAATTAAGGGATTTGTTGCTTTTGCTAAACACCAATGTTAAGAAATTAATTGATTAGTATGTTTATCTATCGATATACATATAAATATTAATTATAAACTCCAACGTAAGAAATGATAACAGGGAAGTAATAAATAGAAACATTTTATTCGTTTTAATTGACAATATTATTATTTTCAGTATCGATATATTAACATTGTTTAGCAACAAGGAACATCCCTAGTAAGTCACATAATGGCGCCAAAATAATGGCGAATTTGTATGAAAAATAGACAATCACATTTTTAAGAGCGGGCGCACACCTTTGACTAAACTATCGCAAAACTGTTGTGCGATTGTCGATTGTTTCGCAGCCAGTTCAACTATTTAGTTGCACAACTAAAAATCGAGTAGTGTACCTCCATATAAGCTCATAGGAATCAAACCGAGACTAAACAGTTGTGCGATAGTTTAGTTTCAGGTGTGCGCACGTTTTAATACTTTTTATTGGTATTATAGAATTTATTCATGCTATTTAATACAAGTAGATAATGAGCTTTAATTTTTAATATTTATTATGTAATGGATTTCTAAAATATACTATGGATTTTCTTAGATTAGCAGTATATATTTGCATATCGCATTAAAATAAATTTATTAAAAATTAAATAAATATTCAGCAATATATGTATGTCCGGCTTACAAAAGTTTGTTCATAAGAAGCGGGAAAAAATCAAGGGAAGGTCTGGTGATGAAAAAAAAATCAGTTTTATTTTTTTATAAATTTCACATCACATGAATGCTGACATAATGATAAAATAGATCATTTGAAAATGTAAATGAATTTTAAAAACGTCAAATGATGTACCATGTTTTTTTTTTTAATTTTCACAAGTAGTTCAACTAGATTTGATATATTCCAAAATATAAGTAAAGCTATTTCTTTTAACAAAAACTGTTTAAAATTCAATCTCTATTTTAACAATGTATTACGACAGTTAAAATAATGCGGCTTCATTGTAGTCAGAAATTGCTTTATATTTAAGTCGCAAAACTACGATCAACAATAAACTAGACCAACGGTTTTGTAGGATTGCTAATTAGTTGTTTTTAAAAAAATCATCACAATTTTTTATCATTTTACCGAAGAGATTAAAAAATATAGAGGAGGCATAGTTGGTATTTCACTTGAAACATTTTTCACATAATCATCACTAACGCTATCTATTAATAGATCCTCAAAACCACATGTCAATATAATTAATTTTATTTGAACTAATTGCCAATAAGGTGTCATTAAATAATATCCAAATGTTTATATTTTATTTTGAACACTGTTTTATTATATGTCAATACAAGAACACGAGGTGGCACTTAACTTGACAACTGATGTAGTACCTTTCAGAGAAAGTACCGGTGAAAAATGTTGTTCACTGTGCCTCGTCTATATATAATTTAAATGTCTTTGTATTTGGGTAATATTGTCACTGATGCTAGTATTATTGTTGATCGAAGCTTTTATATAACACATGAATGAAAGTATCATTGTAGTAAAGCTAAATATAAGTTAAGATAAGAAGCTAGGAAACTACCAAAAATATGGTAGATAATATTTTACTATAATGTATACTACTGGACATTAAAATACAGGACTTTGGAAATAAAAGATTGAAGATTGATGCATTTTCTTACGGGCGAAAAGATAAATTATTGTGACATTTATCACGTGATTTTTTTCTAATTTCAAAACTAAAAAAGGGAAAAAACAACCGATCAAGAGATTCAAAAAAATATATAGAGTAGGCATAGTTAACACTTTACTTGAATTTTTTTTCTCATAATCTCACTAACGCTATCTATTGATATATCCTCAAATCCACATGTCAATATGATTAATTGTATTTAAATGTCAATACACGAGGTGGCATACTAAACTTGACAACTGAAATAGTACGTTTCAGAGAAAGTACCAGTGAAAAAAATTTGTTCACTGCCTCGTCTATATATTTCATAAATGTCTATGACAAACAAGTAATTAAATATTATTCAAGTCAGAGCAATAAATTGTAGTAGTAATATCAATAAATAAGGTAATAAACTTTTTTGACATTCCATACCACAAACGCTAATAATCATACATTTTTTCCTTTTATTTTATCGATTTTTTTGTTTTTTTTTGTTTTTTTTTTTTCTCATAATCTCACTAACGCTATCTATTGATATATCCTCAAATCCACATGTCAATATGATTAATTGTATTTAAATGTCTTTGTATTTGTGTAATATTGTCACTGATGCTAGTATTATTGTTGATCGAAGATTTTATATAACACATGAATGAAAGTATCATTGTAGTAAAGCTAAATATAAGTTAAGATAAGAAGCTAGGAAACTACCAAAAATATGGTAGATAATATTTTACTATAATGTATACTACTGGACATCAAAATACAGGACTTTGGAAATAAAAGATTGAAGATTGATGCATTTTCTTACGGGCGAAAAGATAAATTATTGTGACATTTATCACGTGATTTTTTTTTTTTTTTTTTTTTTTTTTTTTTTTTTGTTTAGTTGCACAACTAAAAATCGAGTAGAGTTCCTACCTCCATATAAACTCACAGGAATCAAAGTGAAACTTAAACAGTTGTGCGATAGTTTAGTTTCAAGTGTGCTCGCGCTGTAATAATATGCATATTCACAAAAAAGCAATTTATGTTTCCTAAGGTGTGTACAAGTTTTTTTTATTATATCTAAGTATATAACTGCCACTACCCATATTAGAAGTCAATAAAAATAAGTTCACAATTATCATTGCTTTAGTTTTTAATTTTAAATGTAATTAATTATTTAAATCAAATTTTACCAAAACGTTGCCTCGCTTAAGTTTTATTATAATTTGTTGTAAATAAACAAAAGAATGACTAGTGTGCTCTGGCATAATACATACCAACAAATTATATATGCGTAATAAAGTTTTGAACAGCTGCTTCTGCCTTTTATTGAAAACCTGAAAGTAGAAGCCTTCAAATACCACTTTCCCTTTAAAAAAATAACGAATTATAGTTACAAAGATTCAAAATATAAAAATATTAAGACTTTTTTTAAGATTTTTAGGCCTGATTACTGAACATATCTAGTCATAGGTATAGTCCATGAAATCCGCAGTGTGCGGGAAGTGGAACCACTTACAGAAATATACCTTTATCCTTACGACACAAACTCCGTCTCTTATAAATAACTAGCTGTTGCTCACGATTTTGCGCGGGTGAAATTTAAAAAAAAAATAGCCTATGTTACTCACAGATAAATTACCTTTCTAATGGTGAAAGAATTTTTAAAATCGGTCCAGTAGTTTTTGCGTGAATCGAATACAAAAATCCAAAAATATAAATCTTTCCTCTTTATAATATTAGTATAGATAAAAAGTAGCAGTGAGTTGCGCAAACGACGGAGTAACAAAAGCATTTAGCCGCGTACATTTAAAAGTTGCGTCCTATTGCTTATTGTTGCCGTGTCGTCGTCTCAATGAGTACTAAACGTTCAAGCTCTTGAGATGGAACAACGCCAGATTCCCCGACTGTACTCGTTCATATAATCGAATTCAAGAGAAATGAGAAATTATATCTACACATGTCACTGGCTGACGATATCAGTAATTTTGGTTAGTTTAAATTGATGACACAAACATGTCTTGTTAATAAGTCTGTTGTTACAGTCTTATAAAGCTAAAACAGTCTAAATAGGTTTGTTATAATTTCTCATTTTGATTGAATTCGACTATACGTATCCGATTACCTTCCCGTCATTCGGGTAATAACATAATTCTGATTTATTACGAAGATTAATCAAGACATTTATCGATGTAAAAGAAACACTTTGTAGTTAAGCAAACAAAATTAATCATTAAGTGTTCCGTTCTCTTTTAGCACGTTGTATTTTTTGTTGGCAAATATGTGTTTGTTTTGTCAGATTCCGCGGAGTGTAAAAGCGGTTCTCGACTTTGTCAAACTATCCAATTACCGGCACTCACAGGGAACGGACTTTAAAATCTTTCACATCTAATTTTACACAAACATATGAGATGCAACTTTCTTAAAACTGCCTACATCAAAGAAGCGCTTAATAAGAGTATTAAGGTATTACTGCGAGTATTATTTGTTTTTTTTTTTTAATCTCTAAGACATAAAAGAGTCTCATAGCTCTTAGACTAAGCGCCTAGACTATATTGCCAGGGGCGGACTTACAGATTTAACTTCCCTAGGAATGGGAATAGCCGACTACGAATAAGTACATAGTTTATTTTGGTAGAAAAAACTACAAATGGATCAGTAAATATTTATTAATATATTCTTTGGAATTACAATGGCCGTGTTAGATAAAAGATAGATCTAAATAATATAATTTGTTATAAATCACGCGTTATTCATAAGAGTATCACAATTATGCGAATTTCTCATTTCGTAATAACTTTCTTTATATCCATAATTACAATATTGCATATTGGTAGTTGGAGGTTCGTTAACTTCGTCGTAACCTCTTTCTTCATAACCTCTTTCGTCATAACCTCTTTCGTCGTAGTCGTTCTCTGAGTAATCTTGATTATAGTTATCATTACAATTAACGTTAGTAAGATTCTCCTGAACTTGTAGGTTATTCCGATGATTATCGCCAGCTCCGTCGTTCGATTGTGTGTTTATACTCCACCTTTGTGATATCGCACAACTCAGAGTGCCTCCATGTTGAAATGCAAATGGCCACGCCTATAGACAGAAAATCAAATTAACCATAAATATGTGAATATAAATTGTATCTATAGACTAATGTTATAAGCGCTAGTGGTGGAGAAATTGAGAAGCAAAAGGTTAGCTAATGGACATGTTATGCGACGAGACGATGGGGACATAAACCAGAAAGTGTTAAGAATGTATGTGGATGGCTACAAAGGAAGAGGAAGACCAAAGAAAGTATGGATGGATTGTGTGAAAAAGGAAATGCTTAAGAAGGGAGTGGATTTAGATATGACGGCTGATAGAAATGTATGTAAAGAGCAGCACATACTGTGCCGGCTCTCCATAAGGGATAAGGGCAAGTTGATGATGAGACTAATGTTATAAAGAGGAAATATTTGTATTTTTGTATGTAACGACTTAACTTAAAAAGTACTGGGACAATTTTTAAACATTCTTTTACACTTTGAAAGCTACATTATCAACGAGTAGCATAGGCTATATTTATATATTTTTTTTATTATCAGCCTTATGCCTATTATGACCTTTGTTTATACTATCAGCAAACATTTTGAATATCCCAATATTGTGACCACCCATGTGCCCTAAAATATTCAGTAAAAAAATATAACCAACATTCTAGAATTTACACAAATTGAATTTTATAACATAGTCCATTGAACAAATAGACCTAGAACTATAGAACAAAATGACGTTAGTTATGAATGTGGAGGGGTACACTGGTAGAGGTAGGCCTAGAAAGAGATGAATGGATTGCGTGAAAGGTGACACGATCAAGAAGGGAGTAATGACTGAGATGACGTATGATAGAGTTATGTGGAGGACGAAAACCCGATGCGCCGACCCTACAGGAGTAGGATAAGATAGGGGTGATGATGATGAACTATAGAACAAATGAATTCCTATTTTCCTTGGTAAGGCATCAAGCATGAACCGCTGGACCGATTTTACTAATTCCATTTTTGTTGTTGAATGACAAAAAAATCTCGATTACATTTGGCATAGACATAGAACACAGCCTGGAAAGCGACTTATTTAGTTTTTTTTTAATTCCGAGCGGTCGAAATCAAATTATAAAGGTAAATTGGTCGTTATTCAATTTAATAGAGAATAATAATGTTTGTATTCTACAGTACAGCCTACGCACTGAGCTCTCAATTAAACATTAAAACAAAGGAATCGTGGAAACAATAAACCGGAGCATCTCTTTAACGTCCGGGGATAAATTTTATTTATACACATTCAACAGCTGCAAACTTTTGGTCAACGCGCGCCTCGGCAGTAAAACCGGTGCTGTTTATTGTTGTAACCTTTTTGTTTCTATCGCTTTAGCGCACTGATGACGATGACTACGGTTTGTTTATTATAAAGATCCAGAACCGCTTAGGCGAAGTATGCTCTTGGATTCATAATTCCGACAAAAAAAGGATTGCTTTTTTTGCGAACGGTCATAGAACACACACGATGACGGATAAAAAATAACCAAATTCTGTTTTGAATTTGCATGACTTTAAGTAATTTTCAAAACATATTCATAAAAATATCGACGTGGCCTTGATATCTTACTTTTAACAGAGACGATCACATATTATTGTTTAAAGGTTTCGTCAATGATAACCCAGGGTTTAATTTTACTGAGATCGTCAAACTTTATTTCGGACATCCTTTACAATACTGACGTAGCAGCTTTAATTCTTACTTTAATATCGGTAACGTACTTTTAGGGGATGTAACCAATATTACATGTTGCACATTTAAAAAGAAATAAAATCGTTTTTAGCCAGTTCAAGTTTAAACTCTTACTAATCCTGTGCCATAGATCACAGAGTCGGGCCTTCGCGGAACGTGGCTTCTAATCCGTCGACGACAGCATTTAGCCGTGGCGTTTGGCAAATGTCCTGAGCGGGCTCGTGCCTAACCCAAAGTATTAAGGGGATGACAAGCGTGACAGGTGATAAATTTGTGAGCAATTATCTTAACCGCGCCCGTGGGCGTCGCCTACAATATGTCAGCGGTCTCATCTTTTTCTGTTTTTGTTAATAACGTCGTGATTGATCTCTTATTTTATTTCTTGCACTATTATTTTTTGTAAAGTTACAAAGCTCCACATATAAACACATTTTTTATAAAATAAATCCCTTTATATTAATTAAATATGAAGTTTTAATGGTTTCCGTTTAAAACGGATGAGAATAACAAGATAAAAGTATGAGATTTTTATATTATTTAGTGTAAGAAAATCTAGACTGGTAAAGATTAAAAAATTTCTGCCAACGACAATAATATAGTGGTATTGAATGTGTCAATAAGCTAGTATAAGTGGCAATAGCGAATCTAGGGTTAAAAGATAGTTTGATTTATTTGTCTCTTCTTTATAAGAATACTAGCTGTTGCTCGCGACTTCGTACAAGTGAAATTTAAAAATATAGCCTATGTTACTAAGCGATAACGTAGCTTTCTAATTGTGAAAGAATTTCGATTTTTTGAAATCGGCCCAGTAGTTTTTGAGTTATTTCAATACATACGAAAATATAAATCTTTCCTCTTTATAATATACTGTTGCTCGCGACTTCGTTCAAGCGAAATTTAAAAATATAGCCTATGTTACTCAGCGATAACGTAGCTTTCTAATGGTGAAAGAATTTCGAATTTTTAAAATCGGCAATGTAGTTTTTGAGTTTTTTTTAATACATACAAAAATATAAATCTTTCCTCTTTATAATATTAGTATAGATATGAGGTGTATTAACCAGGCTGAGCGGATGTGGCGGCGCGTGCGCAGAGCGTGGCGCGAGCAACGCGCGTAGGTGCGCGATGTAGGAGGCTGCTAGACGCAGCGTGTCCAGCTTAGACAGCTTCGTATCCGCAGGCACCCATGGCAACGTCGTTTTTAACCTGCAACATCAATCACACTTTTACATACGATGTATGACGTATGTAAACTACAGGATAAGACCCATCTAAATCCAATACACTGGTGGGAAATCACTTCAATTGCTTGGTTATGTCTCTCCCATTGCTAACTCGGCCAGTGTCTTTTGGTGGAAGTCGCTGGCAAAAGGAGGTTTATGTTCTTTAAAATAAATTTGTGAAGGCCCATGTCTGATGATCTAATATCTAGGTTCGTAAAAAATATGGCAATACATTCATTTTTAAGTTAGATACAATAATCTATAGTGGTTGCCAGACTGATGCCAAAGCTAGATTTCGAAAATTCTTAAATTTCTTTAGATTAATAATCGACAACACATGATATTATGACTAACTCTTGTAGAATGACTTGTAGAGCATCGCTTTTACTTCTGTAACAAGCGCAGAACGCCAAAGCCGGAGACGGTGCGAATAGACCGACCTAGAATAACAAAGTATAGACGGATATGGAACCAGCTGTACGGTGTTTCTGTCAGAACGCACTCCGATTTATAAACGATTGTATTATTAAATACTTAGCTGGCCACGTTATTTCTCTCTTAATACTAACTATTACTTTACCCTAAACAGCTAACATATAGTTAACTATGTTATAATTATGCGCAAGATTAGTGTTAATATTATTTATTACTAGCTTTAGCTCGTGACTCCGTTCGCGTGGAATAAAAAAACAAAATTAAATAGCCTATGTGATCTTCCAAACTTTTCTCTAAATCTATGCCAAATTTCATCGAGATCCGTTCAGCAGTTTAGGCTACAAACTCTAACAAACATCCATCCATCTAAACTTTCGCATTCATAATAACTACTATCAGTATTTAGTAATTTACGTTTAATAAATAAGTAATTTGGGTAACTCAAAAGGACGAATGAAGAGAAACTGACAAGACAACTACGTCGCAAAAGTGAGTGTCATTGACTCAGATAACGTAATTACAGGCGCGAGTGTGGAATTTAGTAATTTGTATATTTTTCACATTATTTGTAGAGCAAAGAGCTCCTGATTCGATTTCCAGCTCCTATAAAAAGATCACACTTTACATTAAGTAACTATGACATACTAGGTATAATAATTATGAATAGGATATAGCAATAATACCTGCAAAAAGCTTTAGAGAGGACTCTCATCCTCGCCCGTTCGCGGGCGTTCGCCGCATTCCTGTGTTGAGGCTCGTGTGAACTCCTTCCTGTGTATTTTGTGTAATCATAGAATAATGAATAGAGAAAACTTTCAGTTGTAAAGGTACGGACGTTCTTTGTGATATGTAGTCGGCTTGACTAATTTGGAATAAATATTTGTAGTGTATGTATTAAACCCCGTAGTATTAGGCGTAGGGCTTATTGTTTTTTAATTAATTAATTTAATTTCCACAATAGTTACATTTGTGCACGAACTAGTAAATACTATACTTAAAAGTCTAACTAATTTAACAAGTTTATTAATAATTCCTGCGTAAAACGTAACCCCTTTTTGGAAATCAGATGATTTGTAATTAAATTTTAAATAAAAATAAATAAATTAAATACCCGAACTTGATTGCGTATCGTCGAATAAGAAATCATCATCATCTTGATCGTCAGATCTTTTGTCAACGGGCGGTGATCTATTGACGCGTTTTCTCGGCATTGCACTACACTTTAGCTTTCCACTTCACTGTCCATGTCAAACCGGCGTTATATTACCCGAGGGTTGTTTGCCCTCTTGTCTGTCTGTACGACGTCTATCATTTGGGCTGCGCGCGCGCAAGGCGGGCGGCATACGTTGGGCGGCGCTAGGAAACGCCCCACCCGGATTTCAGAATTATCCCTCCGCAAATGAGATTCGTGCTCAGATTTATAAGGCTTTGTTCATTTTGTTTGTTTAACAAATCTTTCAGACGAATATTTGTTTGGCCAAAAATTAAAAATAATTTAATCTCCCCCATTCCTTGAATTAAATTTAAAAAATTAACCAAAGTTTCAGTCAGTATTTTTATTTATTGTTTTGTTTTATTGGATTTTAGTTCATTGCACAAATTGCAATTTAAAAACGTGTCACATTTTTTTTTATTATAATACATTAGATGAGAAGCAATTAGGGATGTCAGGATGAAACAAAAAGATTGACAGCTCGGGTCGCGCTTCCGTTGTCATTTAATATTTTATTTATCTTCGCCTCTACACGTGTTATGCACTCTCAAACTCACACCTACTAGATTATTATACGAGTATTAGTAATTTAACAGATTATGTAATACTCTTCAAAATAAAGATTTCGTGCACCTTAGCTTTAATTTCATTTACATTTTTACTTACCTATACTATTAATGAGCATTATATTTACAAAAATGTTTAATTACGACTATGTTCGCAATTTCTATGTTAATCGTTCTTTTCTTTCTCGGTAATCTGTCTTTTTTTTAAACGTGCAATATTCTTGGTGGCCAGTATGATCACTTTGGTAGTAACTATGCAAAATACTCAACCACCAAAGTGGTGGATTACGTCAAACAGATCACTAAACAGATCCTAGGGAAGCTTGTAATTTGTTATGTTTACATTTATTGATTATTTCAAGTTATCGCAGCGTTATTATTTAATTATATAAGCTTCGTCATTATAAACGAGATTCATTATAAACAAGTGCAAACATTTAATATATTTCCCGCCGGCTAAACTTTTGTTTGAACTCGTGCGCGCCTAATTGTGGAAGTGATCAACTGCGGCGGCTCCCAACCGTGAGGTATCGGAGAGATTGCTGCAAATAGGATATGTTTAGGGTTGACACAATATAGTTGATACATTGAAATCCAGATCTTTAATTTTAAACATTAAAAATGACCGACACTGACTGACCGACCTGAAGACTTATTCTATGCTACCACTTTTTTTATGAAGAAAGTTAAATTCTGATAGTACATCGTATCAACTATAAGAATAAAAATACTGCGATGCTACTTTCTTTCAGTATAAATAGAGATACACTATGTCGGTCACGTTAATATTTATAAGATTAATTGGTAATTATTTTGGTCTATTAATTATAGTGACAGCCCTATTTCATCCAGGTGGCGAATATCACTGCTTTCAGTTTAGCCGCTGACGATGAGCTTCATTTTAAGCGCCATCTAGTGTGACTTACGACGCGGTGCCGGTTGTTTTCTCAACAAATATTATTCTTTTTACCACTTACACGAATTCCGTATTGAAAATAACTTATTGCTACGAAAGTAACTGTTATGAAATTTATTTTGGGCTATTCATTGAATGAGTACTTTACAATACTTCAAACCCTATCGGTGTGTTGCAACTTTCGTTACTTCTACTAATTGTTCCAAATTCCAAAATTAAGTAATGATTGATTAAATGTAGACAAACCATGGACCTAAGTTACAACCCAGGCCTACTCTTCGACTTCGAAGGTGAAAATCTAAACCATCATAAGATCTATCTCATTAATATCTTTAATATATCATATCATCGAGTAAATTGCCGATGATTATCCCCGGATAATCGAAATATAAAGCATGATAAAAAGAGAGTGCATGCAGTAAAACATTGAGTGTTGAGAAGTTGTGAATTGAGAATGATGTTCCATGTTACAAGATCAAGTAAATTTAAGGGCTTGTCAATTGTAATTATTGAATCATTTTTTTAAAAACCTAGATTAAGATTAAAAATCTCTGATTTTTTAAACTTCAATAACAAAAACAAAACAAATTAATTCATTTTAAGGTTTTTAAACGAATATGAATATTTACACTTTGTTCCTATTCTGTCAATGTCACTTGTTATTGTCACAATGAGACAGACTATATTTTAGTGATGTGCCAACTCGGGTAAAACACAACTCGAATTAACTCGAGTTAAAATCCACATAACTCGAGTTGAACTCGAGTTACGTAACTCGAGTTAACTGGATGGACAAGTAAATATTTTTTCGAGTTTTTTCCAAATTATTCCATCAGCTTTACTTTAAAAAATTGGAACAGACAAATTATATTTTTAACTGTTTTTATTCTTTAAATTTTTATAATGAATTGGGACAGTTAAACTTATTACCTAAAGAAACAAAAAAGTTATTGTTTGAAATTAAATAATTTATTTAAGTATTTTTGGCTCGAATTTTAATTAAAAATAAAATTTTCTGTCAATTAAATTATATAACGGTCTTTTTAAAATAAAATCAAACTAACATTATGATGGAAGTATGTGCGTAGGTACATTTACAGAGTCATAGTTGTTTTATAATCAGTAATAATCACAATATTTTCATGAAAATAAGATAATTAGAATCACAAAGAATATTTTTTTCCTAATCTATACTTATTATAATAAAGTGTAAACACACACTTTGTTGCCTAAAATGTTAGCAATCGCAGCATATTTTCGAATAACTCTTTTTTTAATAAAATCACTACACTTAAGACACGCTTTAGGCTGTATATTTTCACGCCGTTAAACTTAGGGGTAAATCTTTATAAATATAACCTTTTTTGAGGAGGCTCAGGCTCAACATTCAAGGTGGTTGTCGATACCAGTAACGGCGATGAAGTTGAATCGATCAAAGTACTCGTATTACTTTCATTTGTTGACGATGAACTCTGACAATCCTCGATGATACTAGGATGCTTCTTTTTAATGTGGTTTAATAATGTGGTCGTATTTCCACTATATTTGAATGAATCTGAACATTGTTTACACATGACACGTCCACGCACTGATGACGATTTGAATACATCCCAAACTAAAGAATTTCTTTTAGGACCCGGCATTTTTCAAAAACATAACACATAACACGCAAAAACTAAAATAATGACCGGTACTTTAAAGATAACCTCAAATCTAATGTAATAACGCTTGTTTGCTTGTTAAGAATGAATAAAAATAAATATCAGAAAACGAAATGAATATAGTTTCACTCAAATGATCGACAAACTTCGCTACATGTCGGTTCCATTCGGTTTTCGAACTCGAGTTAGAGAGAATTCAACTCGAGTCGACTCGAGTTACGCCCAACTCGAGTTGACTCGAGTTACGGACTCGAGTTAACCATCACTACTGTATTTGTGTATATGAAAAAATCGTAAAATTATTGATTCTATCAGTGTTATGAATTACATTCAAGGAAATAACTTGTTTTGTAATATTATCTAACAAACCAGCCTTCATATGCAGTTTCCAACACACTATCTAGGTAGTTTAAGTGTCATTTTAATGATATTATATTGTAAATAAATAGTCAATATGCTTCCCGGAATAGGTGTATTTGGAACTGGATCAGTAGCTAAAGTACTAGTCCCTTTTCTGAGAGAGAAAGGATTTTCTGTGGAAGCAATATGGGGCACAACAGTGCAAGAAGCTGAAGCAACTGCAAAGGAGTTAAAGATACCGTTTTTTACTAACAAAATTGACGACGTTTTGTTAAAGAAAAACGTCAATTTAGTTTTTATAGTTTGTGCGCCAAATCTTCATGCTCAGATCTCAGTGAAGGCTCTTGGTATTGGAAAGCATGTTGTGTGTGACAAGCCTGCAGGGCTGTGCCAAGCTGAAGCACTTAAAATGGTACGAGCCGCACAATATTACCCAACACTTATTTCAATTATAAACCATTCTTTACGATTCTTACCGGCTTTCAGTTATATGAGGAAGTCAATTGTAGATGGTTATTTGGGTAATCCTGAAGAGTTAACTCTAATTGATGTTCGCGTTCAAATGGGCTCTTTACTTGGGGATACTTACAACTGGTTATGTGACGACACAATGGGCGGAGGAACTTTGACACTTGTTGGAAGTCACGTCATTGATCTAGTGACATTCTTAACTGGTCAGAAAGTTCTCAAAGTACATGGTGTTTTGAGGACATTTGTAGAAGAGACTGCTAAAGTCAACGGTATTAGAACAATCACAGCTCCAGACTTTTGTACATTTCAATTACAGATGGATAAAGGTTTATTAGTGACAGCAACATTGAACAATCATTTACCTGGTCCGTGTTTCAACCAAGAAATTTATGTTTGTAGTAAAAAGGGCTATTTAGTTGTACGAGGTGGAGATTTACATGGGAAACTGCATAAAAATAAGAATATTCCAGAAGAAGAAAATAAGAGGGTACATGACAAAGAAGAAGTGATATATGTTGATGTTGAAGATTTAAGTTGTACATTGAGTATTATACCTAAACCATATGTAAAAGGTTTGTGTAAAATGATAAGTGCTCTCAAAGAAGCATTTCTCCCTGTGAAGGAGCAAATGGATTGGATTAAAGAGCCAGTGAGGGCTGCAGCTACATTTGAAGATGGTCAGAGAGTGCAAGCCACTATGGAAGCTTTGAGAAAGTCTAGTGAGGATGGTTGTTGGACCACTGTGCAACTTCTAACAGAACCACCTGATCCTAACCCCGCATTGTCTGCGGCTGTCAGACGCACTGCTATATCTTTACAGTAATTTTGACACAAATTAAGTCCAGTAAAATTTATGTAGACTTAACTTTTAGAACTTACATTGGGTTTGACTTACTTCCTTGAATTTATTATTTTTCTAAATTTCGTTATACACGGTCCTTTTTCATTACCAGAAAAACCATTTGGTAAAGTAGTATATGTTATATTGTACTCGACCAATAATAATTTTTTAGGATATTTTTTCAATATTGTACTTACTTATTATTTCTAAAATATGATCAGTATTGACAATAAGTCATGCTGTAATTTTTTATAATTAAAAATTAACCGTGTATAGACTCTGAGATTATTTTGATGTGCTATCAAAAAAATTAACGTATTTATGAAATAGAGACAGGATTTTTACATTCAAATAATGCTAACAAGACACATTTCACATATTTAAAACTAGCTGTCGCCCGCAAATTTCGTAAACGCAGAATTAAAAAAATCTGGATTTTTTTTAGATATTACATACAAACACACTTTATTATATGTATAGATAATACTTTCAAGCCAATAAAGTGTATGTATTAACACAGTATTAGTTTATCAATATGTACCTATAATTTGCCATAATGTAAATAATTTTATTTCAATGAAAAATATTGTATAAGTATTTTAAGATACACAAATAAGGTATGCATAATGTTCATAAAATTATTTTTATCAATCAAAATATATATTAATATAATATCGGCCCAGTAGTTTTTGCGTGAATCAAATACATACAAAAATACAAATCTTTCCTCTTTATAATATTAGTATAGATTAATACTATAATTAACTTTGCAGTTTGCGCAGCACACCAATTTATATGTTAAGATAGGAATAGAACAAGTATTATTTGCTGGATATTATACACAGATCTGTTAAATAAAGAAATAAATAGGTATAAGCTTGAGGTGAGAAGTAGGTGATATATGTATGTGCTATTAATATACCTATTTGAATATTATTTTGCTGGATATTATACACAGATCTGTTAAATAAAGAAATAAATAGGTTTGAGCTTGAGGTGAGAAGTAGGTGATATATGTATGTGCTATTAATATACCTTTTCGAATATTTATTTTGCTTGCTTTATACTAATAAAACTTTTTTTGTAGAGAATATGCTTGCCATATTATTGAAATGAACCATTCCAAATGATCCATACATGTGTTAAGATGATGTACCAATAATAAATTACAGAATGTTTTATATTCTGCAGTTTTATTTCAGATTGTGCTAAAGAATATTTTAGATAATAAAGCTACATTAGGATGGCTAGTTTAATATGTAAGCATTTCATTTCCACTTCATTCTTTTAAAAGAAAAAAGCAAATGAGCAGCAGATACAAGGTGATGCTCAACAGCCATGGACAAGAGCTTTAACAGATGCATTGCTGGCCTTTTATTGTGATCTATGGTTGAGGCCTAATTTCATTTAATTGATTTAGCAAACAACCAGAAATTATTGAGTGTGTTGAATGATAATGCCCAGTTTTCAATACCAGTTCAGCTAATCTAAATTGAAGCTAGATTACAAGTAAATTTTAATCCCACAATGGTATGCACTGCATAGGTTTACGTTTTTTCTGTAGTAATCCAATCCTGACTTCTATCATTGGACTGGAATATTTTGAAACAGGCATGACATGGAAAGATGTACATCAGTCTCATCATTAAGAGTAAATTGATATGAGAGATAAATATGTAAATGAGCCATCTAGTCGTATATAATTCATTATTTTAATGCGACGGCTGACATCTAAGTGTATCCAAGACATTTGAGTAAATGTAATTAATAAAACATGCAGATTGAGCAACTTTTTGTCCACTTGAAAGAAAAATGGCTTATACTTTTGTCTCTAGTTAACTAAAAATAATACTACAAATTGCAATTGCAAAAAAGTATATTTTACGTAACCAAGTACAATACAACTTTGAGGTTATGTTCACTCTGTATGAACTAATCAAAGGTATTTGTCGGGGATAGAAAATAATAGGCAATTCTTATAACAATATTATAATAATGGAAATAACATAACTTTATACCCCACAGCAGCGGCAATTACACAATCACATTTACATACATGGCTACTTCTAAAGTCTGAACCAATTCGAAACCCGCAAAACTAAAACTAGCACTAATATTAATTAATCTTTGCTAAAATATCCGATTCCCTGAAGAGGTGATACTCCTTATCATCATTGTCAAGGGATACTTTGGTACCGCCGTATTCCGGAAGAAGAACTTTATCGCCAACCTTCACTAGTATGGGGATGAACTCGCCATTTTCCTTTCTTGCGCCAGGACCAACAGCAATTACTTCACCATGTAGCACTTTGGATTGAGCCTTTTCTGGAATAACGATTCCACCAGCAGTTTTGGTTATAGCTTCAGCTCTTTTAATTAAAACTCTGTCGAGCAGGGGAATAAGGTTTTTTAAAGCGTTTGCCATTATTTTCACTTTCTAGATAAACAACTGCGTAACGACAGATTTGAAAATGATCGCTGTTAAAGAAACTCTTTCGTACAGTCTAGAATATTCGTAATTCAAATTCCGACAATGCCGGGAGATGAAATTCGCGAACAAAATCCATGCGTTATCTGTGTTGCCCATTTTGTACCTAACAGTATAATCTACCATTTTTATTTTTTTCACAAACACTTTATTTTAGTTTAATTAAATAGTGATTCTGTGAAGACATAAAAAAATATTTTCCACACTAAATTATCTTAGCTTAATTTTAAATTTAACTAAGATGCTATTTTACCGACATCTAGCGTTGAGTAGTTTTGACTTCGAAATTGAACAAAATTATTTAGGTATATGATAATAGATGGCGCTACCAATACGAATTTTAAAATATTGTGCATGCTGTATTTGTAAGTTAAATGCTAAAAAAAAATTAACCGACCAGATCAATTAACTGATGAAATAACAGATAATGTTAAGGACGTTGAATTAGATAGGTTAGGAGGAGGCTTTTATAGAATAGGATTGATGACAGTAACTATTATGCTGAATGTAACTTGGAAGTGGAAACTTCGGTGAGTTGGAATACCTATTCCTTCTGTTCTTGCATAATACCACAGATAATACAATACTATACTAGTAGATAATATCTACTTATCACAAAGCATATTATGAAAAGCACAGTTTGCACAATTAATTTATAAATATTTTTATTTTTAAAATAAACAGGAATATTTTGGCAGTTGTTTGGTATTCCATTTAGGATTATCTGCAGCAAGCACGCGGAATACTCGACCGTCGACCGCCGCAAGAATGCGATTGGCGCCGGCTAGTCTCGGTCACACCTGCGTCTGCGCAGCGCGAACAATGCGAATTTCTAACCCGCAACGCCGCTCACTAGCGCCAAATCACGTTCGTATTGTTACTAGCGGGTACATCAAGCGTTTATAGCTGTGAATAAAAGACATACCATAAAATTATAGAGTTGAGATATTGCAAATACCTCTACATACCTACCTAACTCTACATTTTTTATGTTCGTAACTCCAAATCCTTGTCTTCATACTGCGACTACAACAGTTAGACCTCCGAACTATCCCTTAGCATGGGTGTCAGTAGGGGGGCAGCTGTCGCCCCTAGAAGCCCCAAAAATGTAAAATTGATATGAAAACTACTACGAAAAAGACCATACACCTATCCCAGATCATCTACGGCTGACGACGCCGATAGAACAATAACGAGAAATCTAAAATACATTCGGCTGATTATTTCGATTTGAGTATTACGTAAATAAAACACGAAATTATTATTTTTACTTAAAAGGTCCATGATTTTTTGTTACATGTAAAACGTTTTTAAATTCTTATAAAAAGATCTCAACAATGAGTTGGAAAAATGTAAAAAGAATCCCAGCGCAGGTTCACACGAACAAATGTGAAGCGAATTTTGCAAACGACTCACGTGTGTTCATAGGGTGACGAAAATTTTAGTATTTGGCTTTGGATAAGATTCTAAAGATTTCAAGAATACAAGACAAAAACTACTGTAACCAAAACAGCTTCGCATTATAAGTATTTTAGTAGTATTATTAAATGTAATAAATTACTTAGTTCTATGGTTTTATTTTGAATAATTATTTGAATTTAATATTATGAATTAGTAATTACGAGTAAAGTAAGACCTTCAAAATGTAATAAAGATAAATAAAAGACCTTAAACATAAATAAAATCCTCCCACGCTTAATATACGAGAAACTTCAAAGAATTGTGGAAGACTTTATAAGGCTAATAATGGTATATTTTAAATAAGGATTCCCTGCAATTTTTTTTTAATATGTATCAATATAATATAAAAAATAACTTTTTAATTTAAGTATACGATTTTAACCTTACGAGTTAATTTTAAATTTACGCATTGATTTTTTTATTTCATTATAAAGTTTGGTTTGGTGTCCGTTATATATCCTGTATAGTTATTGTTTATGGTTGCGTATAGATAATAATAATAAGTTGCGGTAATAGACATCACGGATGTTCAAACCGTACAAAATAACACAACAAACAGACCAACACACGTTGTGTAGCTATTTTGATGATAAATAAATTATAGTATATCTTATAACGCGGTGTTTAAGTCGACAATTATTTGAACTGTTTATTTCTGAGTGCATTAGACTGATGTATGCGGGACTTCCAGATTTTACATTTCGTCTTACTAAATATAATAAATAACAATTTTACTTATCGAGTTTACAGATTTTAAACTGATTTTTATTTGTGATCAGTAGATCAGTTTTCTTATCCATCAAATTGTTAATACGCTGTCGATTATTTTCCAGTTTTCTATTATAAAGAATAATTAGTGAGATTAGTTATATGTATTTGCGATCTGACGGTAACGCGGAGACTGCCAAAGATGTCGGTTCCCACGGCATCGTGGATCGCACAGGTGCGCATCCGGCTATCTCATTGCCGTGGATTTGAATCGGTTTGATGGAACTTGAACGCTCTAATTATGTCGCCAAAAACAACGAAAAATAAATTATGAATATTTGTTTCGTGTGAATAGTTATGATTTTTTAGCCATTCAATTTTTTTAAATTCAATTCACGTAATATTTCTATTCTAATTTAACAAGTTATTGTTTAGTTTTTTAAAATTACGTAATATAACCTGCTGCCTCTATATTTTTTAATTGAATTTTAACGCACAAATCTTATAAAATCATAAATAGGCATCGGAGTATTTGAGTAAATATTTGTACTTAAGAGCTTAATTTTAGTGAAGATTTTGCCTTTTAATTGTACGCCAGTAAAAAACAATAACTAATCAACCATTTTACATTCTGCATGTTTTATTATCGAAAATGAGTGTAAAGAAATTACTAAAGATTATTTTCATGTTTTTCATAAATTTCTTCAAAAATCTTCATCCTCTTTGGTTCGTAATTACTCAGTAGTTTAATTTGCTTATCAATTTTCAATGAAACAGGATTATTTTCTGTGAACACGGGCCACTCAGGTAACGTGACAAATCTATCTTCCGAAGTGGGAGAACTGAAAGTACAAATAATAAACCCTTCTGAGTTAGGGATGTGTGAGCTTTTTTATTTCTATAGAAAATACATACATACCTCGATTTAGCAAAATTAGTCCACATGTTGGTCATCACATTTCGCATAATTAAATCCTGTCCGATGGCTCTTCTCATTAATTTATGGCACAACACGTAACACTGATCGTCAGTGTGAGCAGCACCTTTACTCTTTATACAAAAAAGACCCTTTAAATAGTTGATATTTCCGTCATAGCAAAACTCATAGAATCGTAAAGGTACACCATGACCAGCCATCAGCTTTCCACTGATCCAAATTCCAGACACGAATTCAGAATCTGTTAGGAAGTCAATTGCAAGGGTATCATACTCATCTTCTGGTTTAATGTCTTCTGAATAAGCCTGAGCCAGCAGAGCGTTATATTTGCTTCTTTCACCTCTATCAAAATTAAATGACCAACGATTTGTAAAGGATTTTCTTTCCAGAATGTATGATATTGTTTTTGGATTCGCTATACGCATTAAATAACCCTCTTTGTTGCAAAACCCTTTAATAACAGGTACGTGGTTGAAACGGCCTTGTTTCAATAAACTGTACGGTTTTTCCGTTAAAAATGCTTCCCCGTTCCCGAAATCTTTTTCAACACATGGAATAAATCCAAAGAATAATCCTTCCACCGTCCAATTTTCAGCGATCTGACCAGCAGATGTGATCAGCACTGATCCAGGGGTATTTAAAAAGAACTCATTGAGGCCAGTTTTATTTTCTAGTGATCCTTTATAACCCAAGCTTTCGGCAAGTAGGCTTACTACTTTCATTGTCTCATTATTAACAGCCCAATGATTGAGACAGGAACCCGATTGAAGAATAGCTTTATGGAAGAGACCCTTAGATTTTGGTGATACGATATGATAATCAACACAAGCAGAGCCTGCACTCATCCCAAATAAAGTTATGTTATTTTTGTCACCACCAAAACAATTTATATTATTTTGTACCCACTCAAGAGCCTTAACTTGATCTTTTAAACCCATATTACCGGCTGCTTCTGGAATATCCAAGGATAAAAAACCTAAGACAGAAAGCCTGTAGTTGATTGTGACTATAACTACATTATGCTCGATGAGAAAGTCTGGTCCATGTTCGTTGGCTAAGATTCCATTGCCACGAAGAAAACCACCACCGTGTATGTAGACCATTACTGGTAACATTAAGGAATTCTCAGTTGGTATCCTGGGAGTATACACGTTTAAGTACAGACAGTCTTCGCTTCCTACAACTCGACCACTGATTATATCCAATTGTAGTGACACGTTGTTCTTATCGACAATTGTTGCATCCCTCACGCCATTCCATTTTTCTGGAGGTTGAGGACTCTGAAACAATAGGAATGATGACTACTTTAGAGTAACGACCTCCATATTAAAAAAAGTAATAGGTATTTAAATAAATAGGCAGTATTTTTTTAAATTGAAATACGAGTAGGAAATAGAAGAATCGAAGACCCGCATATATATTCCTGCCATCATATGGAACATATGCCATCTCTAACATTCTGTATGAAAAAAACGTGATAACAATATTTTTTGTACAGGTGTCTGCAGTCGAAACGAAACATCAGAATGACAAGTTTAAAATAACATGTTTAAAACAATCTACACATGTATTTCACTTATATATTATATCATACCTTGAATCTCAGTTGTCCTAACGGTGGTTTGGCATATGGAATACCCACAAACTCATAGTACCCAAACCCATTGTCAGCTTGTGATTTTCTGCCTTGCAGCATTCCTTGCTCTGTGGATACGATGACCATCTTCGAATTTTTAGTGATGTGATCCACATAAACTTTATGCTCAAGCTATTCTCGAGTACCATTTAACAGTGTCAGAATTTTGTAACAACTTAATATATATGTTAGTAGGAATAATGGTAGTTAATTCTCATAAAATAAATTTATGATATGTGTATTTTTTGTTACGAGTTCATAAGAGTGTGAAAAATTCGAAAAACTATTTAGCAACATCCGTATCACTTGTGAGAATTTATTTCGTCTTAAGTCACAGTTCGCTGATTATTGTAAAAAGACAAACCTTGCTGATTATTTTTGCGATGTATCGATAAGAAACATTTACTTACTTAATCTACAGACTTTAATACGAGAACATCAAAACCCATCACGTCTTGGTTTGGGAACAAGGAAGGACAAATGTAAGTTGACCTCGGATTTGCTTCAGCAACAAAATTAAATACGGTTCAGCTTACACTGAACGTTTTCTACGCCGACGCGTGTTTGAATAATGTGGCGAATCTTCACTTTCGCAAGACCTGTATTAGGACTTTATTGGTATTCCGTTTTTTTTATATAAAACAGAGATACCAATTATATTGGTACAAAAGTGACACATACATAATATGTTTACGGTAAAGTGCGATTAAAGTTGCGACAGACAGCTAGTATTCACAGTACACTCAGTGTGTAAATCAAAGTGTCTCTGAAAGAACACGAGAGTCTCCCATTGCAAATTTTATTGTGAAACGATAAAATGAGTGTCGCATCAGCTGCTGTATGTATACGTCCAAGTGTTTAATATAGTTGGAAATTTTTTGAACCGGTTTGACTTTCAATACACTACGTGGTATTTTATTGTACATTTTATGCACTCAAACACCGCGTTTGACTACACAAAATTAGTTTAACGTTTATCCATGTTTACCGAGCATCACTACATAGTTTGCGTGTGAACGGCTCGGACACAATTTCCGTATACTTACACTAAAGATAGACATCATTCGACACAAAAAAATCCGTACAGTACAGACATTAATGTCGGAATTTCTGACGTAGTGTAAACGTACCTTTACAAAAAAAAAACAATGTACCGTATAATTTTCGTACATCAGATAATAGGCTTGTCGGCGTTTGTAAAATGTATTTATATTGCCAATTTACGAGTATACATCCCTTGTACTTTATCTTATAAATAGATGGCGATGCTTGTTCAATCGTAAAGTCTGATTTTTTCCTTTCTACAACTCTTGTGAAAGTTGATTTATATCGAATGAGTATATGGATACAAAATGGAAGGATACCAAGAAGAAAAACCGCGGAAAGGAACGTAAATAAAAAATGACAGATTGACACTTGACAGTGACATAAAAGTATTCCATTTCCAGATTTAATATTTCCAGTAATTTCCATCTATCTTAAATGTTCAAGGCCAATTTTATTATATGAAACTAAATTAACGTTTTCATTATTTACACTTATATTAACCGTCTATTTTGTTCGATCAGAAAAAGAGGGCATAAAGAGAACCTTTATTATTAGAATTACAAGAAGCAATTATTAGTTTGTGACCATAGTTACATATATAGAGAGACTGTGAAGGTACAAGAAACTCGATTTTTTTTTGACATTGAGGTTTTTAAAATGTCTGCACCAGAAGTGACGGTGACTGACGGTAAATTGCGGGGTAAAATTTGCCAAAGTTTAAACGGAGTAAAGTTTTATACATTTAAGGGAATACCTTACGCCAAATCTCCAGTGGGCGAGTTAAGGTTTGCTGTAAGTACAAAGTTTTATATTCATTGAATTCCATACATCCAAATGTATTATAATGATTTAGAAAACAGGTTGTCTTTTATTATATATAATATTGTCCTGTTTTAGATTCCCGAACCACCAGAGCCTTGGGAAGGTGTAAAAGATGCAACAAAGAATTGTAACATATGTGCACAATATGATAGGGAGACAGGCACAGTTATTGGTGATGAAGATTGTCTTTACTTGAATGTATATACACCACAACTTCCTGTTGAAGGTCCTCAGCTACCAGTGATGGTGTTCATACACGGAGGGGGATTCTTATTTGGTAATGGCACTGATGATTCGTTACATGGTCCAGATTATCTTATTGAAAAAGAAGTTGTTGTAATAAGTTTGAATTATAGATTGGGCATACTGGGATTTTTATCATTGGGCCAAAAAGGTGCTAGTGGTAATATGGGCTTAAAAGATCAAGTACTAGCACTTAAATGGGTGCAGAAAAATATTTCTCAGTTTGGTGGTGATCCACAAAATGTGACTATATTTGGTGTGAGTGCTGGCGGAGCGTCAGTTGAATACCTGCTTTTGTCTCCAACAACCAAGGGTTTATTTCACAAAGCTATTGCCCAATCTGGCTCATCTCTTCTGCCCTGGGCACAAAATAATGCAATAGAAAAATTGGCTTACAAAATACCAATGATTAAAAAGACGTTTCCGGAAAACAATGATGAATTATTGAAATTTTTAAAAGAAATGTCTATAAAAGAATTAATACAAGCTTCTATGATAGCACTTGCAATGGGTAGTCATAGTGGAGGCATTACCTTTGGCTTTGTTCCTACTGTAGAAAAGTCCGGAGACTGGGAACAGTTCATAAATAAATCTACTTATGATATTTTATCTAACGGTGAGTTTGCTAAAGTGCCGTTTATGAGTGGATTTTGTACACGTGAGGGTCTTTTAATGATTCCCTTCAATCCTAAAAAGATAGAAAACATATCAAGTATGAAATCATTTGTATCTGAACTGCCATTTAACTTTGATGATATAGAGAAAGATGAGTTAGATAAAAAACTGAAACAAGTATATTTAGAAGGTGAACAGATACATAAAGATATTGATTATTATGCTATAGATTTTTTCACTGATATAGATTTTCTAGGGGGTGTGTATGTAGCTACTTCATTGATTGCTAAGAATAATTCTCCTGTGTATTTCTATGAGTTTTCCTATGACGGTAATTTGAATTACTTTAAAAGGACTAGAAAGATTGATAGGGAAGGAGCTTGTCATGGAGATGATGGTGGTTATTTGATTAAATGTGACATTTTCAATGAAGCTGAAATTTCTGAAACTGATAAATTGGTACGCAATAGGATGTCAACGATGTGGACGAACTTTGCTAAGTTCAGGTAAGTTTAGATAATAGTTTAGAGCATAAGATCACATTCCTATTACTGTTAGAGCATTGCATACGGTCACTGGGTACTTTGTGACATTACCTCAAAGAGGTGTGTTTGTGAGGCAAAGTACTATCGACTTATAAGATGTACATAAGTGTTTGTATGTAAACTCATGTGCCTATTTCTGAAAGGATTCTGTCAGATAAAGGTCATTGCTGAGCACATTCTTATTTCAGACTTATTTTGAAGTGGTTTGTAACATACAAAGGATGTCCTATATCCCAATAAAACCACTATACAAAACATAATGTACAATTCATTTAATTGATTATCTTTTTAATTCATTTACCATGATTTAATTTATTTCAGCGATCCAACACCAAGTGTGGATGATATTATCACTACAAAATGGGAACCTGTTAGTGATAAAATGGAGTATTTATTCATTGATGATAAACTGACTATGAAGGAGAATCCATACCCGAAGAGAACTAAATTGTATGAAGAATTATACAAGAAATATTATTAAAAAGTACCAAATTTATACTTTTATACTCTAAATTGAATGTGAATGAAATTATTATAAAGATGGAAACAGAATATACACATGTTTTGAAGTTTAAATTTAATAAAGGTATGTTTATGAAATGTTTATTGTTGTATTAATTAATGCCTAAAAAAACAATTAGCATTCTTTATAATAGAATTTAGTATAGAAGGGCGTCGACAGCTGATGATCTAGATTAGGTCTAGGGGGGGGGGGGTTTAGGGTGAAAAAATAATTACAACAAAAGTCTCTTAATTATCAAATTTATTAAATGTTTCTATGAAAAGGTAGATTATTTTTAATTTTCTTTAGTATATCGATGTTCTTTTCAAATAGATCGAGGGATGAAAATATGATTTTATACGTGTTGTTGAACACATGAGCTTATGTTACGTCGTCGTCCGATTTATTTTTCGTATTTGTCGTAAATTTCTTCAAAAATAGCCATTCTTTGTGGTTCATAGTTACTCTTTACTTCGATACTTTTGTTAATGCTTAAATATACGGGATTACTTTCCGTATACACGGGCCATTCTACTAAATTATTTAAACTGTCTTGCGGAGTTGGGCAACTGGAAAATAAAACATCAAGTTAGCTAGTACCGCACATTAAAGCTAGAAAGGTTCATAAAAGGTATTGCGACCATTCCTATAAATTGTACTAAATACATATTTTTAAATTAGTTAGGTATCTTCTAATGAAGACATTCTCAATGGAAGAGTACTTTTGGAAATTAGCAACAGTTATTAGTTTAAAATTTACTGTTCTAGTCAAATAAAGTGGTGCTAAACTTAATTCTATAACTTTAGATACTTCTTAAAAAAAATACGTACCTCGTTTTAGCAAAATTAGTCCACATTTGACTCATTGTATTGCGTATAATGAGGTCATGGCCGTGTGCTTTTTTTGTTGGATCTTGACACATGATGTAGGAATGATCGTCAGCGTGACCTGCTCCATTCCTCTTGATACCAAATAACAATTTGAAGTAGTTTAATTTACCATCATAACAAAACTCATAAAAGCGAACAGGCACTCCTTTTCGAGCCATTAGCTTTCCACTGATCCAAATGCCTGATACAAAATCTAAGTCACTAAAGAAGTCAACTGCTATTTTGTCATGGTCATCTCCAGGTTGTATGTTCCTTGTATAAGCGAGTAACGTCTTCGTTTTCCTGTTGTATTTCATTTTATCATCTGCGTCCAGTTCAAATGGCCAATGATCAACAAAGTTTTTATTCTCTAAGACGTCTAATGTTGCCTTAGGGTTAACAGCGTTCATTAAGTAACCCTCTTTGTTACAGAATCCCTTAATAACAGGTACGTGATTGAAAAGACCTTCTTTCAATAAACGATACGGATGGTCTGTTAGGAAAGCTTCCCCGTTACCGAAATCTTTTTCGATCGTTGGTACAAATCCGAAAAAAAGATATTTATTCGTGTATTTTTGACAAATATTAAAGGCAGTCGACATTAGATCCGATCCAGGGGTATTTAATAGTAATTCTTTTAAAATATTTACATCTTCTAAAAATCCTTTGTAACCTAAACTTTGGGCTACTTTATACGCTAGCTTCTTCGGTTCATAGTTAACTGCCCAATGATTTAAACAAGAGCCCGAATGGAGAATGGCTTTATGAAAAAGACCTTTCGCTTTTGGTGAAACAAGCAGATAGTCTACGGATGCAGCGCCGGCGCTTGTGCCAAATATTGTAACATTATTTTTGTCACCACCAAAATGTATTATGTTATTTTGCACCCACTCAAGAGCTTTGACTTGATCCTTCAAGCCCATGTTTCCAGCTACTTCTGGGATGTCCAAACATAGAAATCCTAAAATGGATACTCTGTAATTGATTACGACTATAACCGTATTGTGTTCGATGAGAAAATCTGGAGCATGGTTTTTCTTTAGGATGCCATTTCCATGTACAAAACCGCCTCCATGTATGAAGAACATTACAGGAAGCAATTCTGATTCGTTTTCAGTTATCTTTGGAGTATAAACGTTGAGGTAGAGACAGTCTTCACTTCCTGCAATCCCAGAACCCTCGAGCAACTCCATTTGTAATGCTGTATTTTCTTGGCTAGCGACTGTAGCATCTCTTTCACCGTCCCATTTTTCTGCCGGTTGTGGACTCTGAGAGGATTGTTATACATTTTAATGTTAACGTTTAAGAAGGCAATTGTATATAAAAAAATAATCTTTGTTGTTCTAAAACAGTTCATATAGAGGTATTTGGGGTACCTGGTATTGCACAAAATCTGGATAATTGCTTTTATTTCTCATAAGCATGATCATTTATATTAAAATAATGTTTATAATCAAATTTTTAATATGTATCCTTCGTTTTTCCACGAATAACAGATGTAGAAAGCTAAATAATCGATTTACCATTGAATGCATGACGATGGCTTCGAGCTAAATTTTTAGATTTTGGTTATTAATACATTAAAGAGTATGTTAATGATAAAGTTCAAGGTCCAAGGTTAAGTACAAGGATCAGAGGGCATTTTTTTACTCCTTGCTACCAATAATAAAGTCAAAAATTGTCAGTGCAAAAATATTGGGTCGAACCCTCAAATACGTCAGAATTAAAAATCGAATGTTTCTAGTCCAATTAAATTATTATTTTATTTTAAGGCGAGGTTATGGCAAATTGCACATCTTTGGAAGCATAGAACAGGATTTCTACAAAGATTTGATTCGTGATATTTTAGTATGTGTAACTTCAGTCCTTTAACTAAAGCCTCGTGGAACAGAATCACGATTGGACAAACTTTTCTCGATAGATTTATTTTTTGAAAATGTGCCTAATTCTGTAAGATCACCATATATCTGCAATACAACAACGAAAGTAAAAACTCGAAGTGGTTTATTTGATACACGAGTACTTTATCTTCGGTTAACCCGAAGCTTTTTGCAATACATTGATTAGTTAATTTTAATCGAATTTAATTAAAATGAGCTCCCAAAACCATTCGGATTTCGCGTCAGTCCGCCCGCGGGCGTCGATGGAAGCGGACCTGTGCTCGTCGCTCCGGCGAAACCCCCTGCGCGTCCCGCATTCATGTGACCACGTGAGTGACGGAAAGGGCGATAGTCTGTCCGATAGCTCGCACTCTTTTATCAAGCCCGAACGTAAAAACACTGATCTATATAAAATGGAACTTCCCACAATACAGAAAGCGCCACGCGAATGGAATATAAATATTAATTATTTTATTTATTTTATTAAAACTTACATATTTCTATTTAATTAAATTTATAATGAATCGGAAAAATAAGCTTTTTCATTAAATAATATTTTCCAAATTCGTAAGCGATTCTTTAAGTATAAACGGACGATTTTGTCACAAAACAGTATTATCTACACTATAGTGTGTCTAAATAATTTAGATTAGTTTGACAATTCATTTCAAATTTAGTAGGGATGGGTTGTGTAAAATCAGTCATGAATCTTATCAATATCGATTTTTATTCTTATAGAAGTTGGAATCGACAGATTTATTGTTATAACTAATGAAATAAAAAAAACGCTGTTTTCTCAAATTAATAATAACCATAACAATTAGTGAGAGTAAATAAATGTTTATTACTACTACAGCCGTTTTGTTATTTATATAGTTCGTATGTTTTCTAATACCACGTGGACGAAGTCGCGGGCAACAGCTAGTTATAAATAAACTTAATGTAAAAATCTAAATCGGAGTCGGGATGGCGCTTCGCGGCGTTCGATGTTAAGGACACGGCCGCGAAGACCGACGATAGTGATGGGACTCGAGTTGCTTTTCACTCGAGTGACTCGAGTAAGTTTTACATTACTCGGACTCGAGTGAAATTTTTGCCAACTCGAGTTTCAAGTGACTCGAGTCGACTCGAATTACGAGTGACTCGTAACCATTAGAGTGGTTTATACCGAGCCGAGTAAGAAATTCTGACAGCAATTTCAGTTTTTTTTTAATACATTGTTTCTGTTCTTTTGTTGACTTATTTAAACTTCATTTAAGTTAATTTTAAAGCATATTTATTATTATCTAAATTGTGTAAGAACATAATAAAACTGTTCATATTTTGATCTCATGAAAATCCTTGTTATAATAAATTAAATTGGAAACTTTTTAGTATTACATTATAATATTTCAATTCGACTGATAGTTTATATAAGAGGTTTCTTGGTTACGTAGACAGGTTAAGTTTAAACGAAAATTTTATTTAATTAATATTTTTATCGTTTTGTTTAGATTTTTTGACTAGCTTTTAAAAAATAATATTCTATGTTAAATTAATATTGTTTATTCGCTTTAAAATTTTGGTTATTCGAGTTTTATATTCCGAGTGACTCAAGTCAATAAAAATCACTCGAGTCCTATCTTCACTCGAGTGGCATTCGAGTGAGAAAGTTACCAGTACCGAGTGACTCGAGTGAAAAAAAGTCACTCGAGTCCCATCACTAACCGACGAGAATCGACTCACGCGATCTAACCGTGCGGTGCACCCCGCTCATTGTTTGCGCGCGCCTACTTCTTCCCCCCAAAAAACGCAAATTGTCCCGAACACAGCCCCTTAAGTATTGTGTCTAACAGAATATAGTGTGAAAATAATATATTTTTTATATCGCTGTAAAAAACCTTTTAGATAATAGTGATTATTACTGAGTCACCAGATAGTATTGAAACAAAAGTAAATCGTACCTGAAATCTCAAGTTTCCAACAGGAGGCTTGGCGTATGGTATTCCCAAAAACTCAAAGTAATCAAATCCATTGTCAGTTTGTGATTTGCCGCCTCTTAGTTTACCTTGTTCTATCGTCAATATGGCCATCTTCAATGAGTTTCGTTAACCGACTGACACCGCGCTCTTTATCGTTAATCATTTTTTATTCATCGATAAAATTATAATTTCCTATTTTTTTCTATCTGAAGTTGTTGATAATTTTTTTATTCATCATCATCGTCATGATTGTCAGCCTCAGGTCATTTTTTTTATCACTTCGTAATTACAGCATCATTCTAGTTGAACCTGACATGCGTTAGGGATCGCCATTTATGTGTTTGAGGCTTGAAAGGGGGGAGTGGTTACAAAAAATCCCATATCACGTGACTGATGACGGTAATTTAATCAATAAATTTATAATAACAATCTGAAAAATGTAATATCACTTTATACTAAAAATACACGTGAATTTGGATATGGTAGGTGTGAGGGTCTAAAAGTATAAAAACCAATGAAATAAAAATAAAATCTAAAAGTCAAAATACTAGAATATTGTGGCAAAAGTTTAAGCAACAACGCAAAAACATTTTTTAGTTTTGTACATGCAACGGCGGATCCAGGGGGGGGGGTCATGGGGGTCATGACCCCTCCCTCAAAAACCTGCGGCGTTCTTAGGACTGTTCCCAAGTTTCAGTGCAATATGAGTTTAGGCACGCATATTCGACGAACAAGCGAGCTTTTTTTTATGTAGTCGAATGTAGAGTTTATCAATTTATCAATCGTGCATATAACCGTGAGTGTCCACTGCGAACACTGCTGTATGAAAACAGTTTTTTCTAGGAGAATGACTGGCATTGTAAGTATCTAATATATGATTGAGTAAAAAAATGTAATCTTTATTCATAAAGACGCTTATCATGAGGTATTGGAAGAATATTATCAATTTTTAAAAACTAAAATATTCTTTTACATTTACTGAACATATATTTTTCTAACCCATCACCATAATCTCATTACATATATTATACATAATTAGATTTGTTTATTTTTCGTATTTTTCGTAAATTTCTTCATATATAGACATTCTATTTAGTCCGTAGTTTCTTATTACTTCGATGTTTTTATCAATTGTCAGGTATACAGGCTGATCTTCTGTATACAGGGGCCATTGTACTAAACTTCCCAAACTTTCAGGCGGTGTAGGGTTACTGAAAATTAAAATATGTGATTTCTATAATCAAGAAGTAAATGTAAATATTAAAGTCAACTTAGGAACTATTTAAGTGTATCGTAATACTTTTTTCCATCTACTCTGGTGATAAAATTATTGGATTAGTCTGGGATTGACTTTAGTTAAAAAATAAAAAATGAACGTATTAATTTTTTTAGCATCGAATTGCAATAATTTCGCAACACTTATTTATAATTTCATTTTTTTAATTTGAGTAGTTACCTTGATTTAGCGAAATTAGTCCACATTTGGCACATAGTGTTTCGTATGACCAAATCATGACCTAGCGCCTCCTTTGCAATTTCATTGCACAAAATGTAAGTATGGTCATCACCGTGGGCGGCTCCCGTTCTTTCTATATTACAGAGTATTTTGAAAAAGTTGATTTTTCCTTCATAAGAAAGCTCATAAATTCGCACAGGCACCCCTTTTTGAGCCATTAGCTGGCCACTGATCCAAATTCCAGATACAAAATCAAAGTCACTGAAGAAATCTATTCCAACTTTGTCCTCGTCATCTCCAGGTTTTATATTCTTCAAATAGACCTCCTTCATATGTTCTCTATATTTAATTTTGTCACCTGAATCTAATTCAAATGACCAATAATCGGTGAAGTTTTTATTTTCTTGGACGTCTAATATTGCTTTAGGCTTAAGCACGTAGGTTAAATAACCCTCTCTATTACAGAATCCTTTAATAACAGGAACATGGTTAAAAAGACCTTGTTTTAATAAGCGATACGGATGGTCTGTAAGAAATGCATCCCCGTTTGCAAAATCTTTTTCTATAGTTGGTACAAAACCAAAGAAAATCCTGCCTGTTTCTGCTGTATAATTTCCGCACACTTGAGAAGCAGACGTCGTTAAATCTTTTCCAGAAATATTCATTAGAAATTCTCTTAAAGCATTCGCATCTTCTGAAGAATCTTTGTAACCTAGATTTGCGGCCAGTTGATATGCTAGCTTCTTTGGTTCATAATTAACTGCCCAGTGATTAAGACAGGACCCGGATTGCATAATGGCTTTATGAAATAGACTTTTGGCTTTTGGTGATACCAATAGATATTCAACAGATGCTGCGCCAGCGCTTATTCCAAATATAGTAACGTTGTTTTTGTCACCACCAAAATGGTTTATATTATTTTGCACCCACTCAAGAGCTTTGACTTGATCTTTCAAGCCCATATTACCAGCTGCTTCAGGTATATCTAAGCACAAAAAGCCTAAAACGGAAACTCTGTAGTTGATTGTAACTACGACTGCGTTGTGTTCTATAAGAAAATCTGGTCCATTTACGTTTTCTAAAATTCCATTTCCAACTACGAAACCCCCTCCGTGTATGAACACCATTACGGGAAGTAATTTGCATTCTCCATCAGGAATCTTAGGAGTATGTACGTTAAGATACAGACAGTCTTCGCTTCCGGCTACTTCATTAGTGAACATATCAATTTGCAGTGATACGTTGTTTTTGTTGACCATTGTAGCATCTCTTTCGTCATCCCATTGTTCAGGCGGTTGAGGACTCTTAAATAAAAAAGGTAAAGTTAAATAGCGTTTGTCATCGAGTACTTAGTTTGTAGTTTGTTAAATTGTAAACAGCAATGTAAGAATGAGATGCAATTATGTTATCTTGTCACATCGTGACTATATTTATTGTTGACTCACTGCTTGTTACATTTATCGATTGCATAGTTTATGACTATTTAATTAAACCACGTGAAGTTATAGAATGATTTTTATTTAAACAAATTCTCTTAAATTCTTTATGCTTTTATAATAATCATATCCAACAGACGGTAAACAGATATGTATGATGCGTCACACTGATATTTTAAATTAAATAAAAAAAAATTATGATATATCTTTAGAGTCACTTTATCAATTCGAACTTATAATTAAAAAAATACACTTCATAATGTAAGTTAATTCAGTTTTGGAGATATTAAGAAACTACGAGTAGAGTAATGCAAAATTTCATTACCTTAAATCTAAGTTGTCCCACCGGTGGTTTTGCGTAAGGTATTCCCAAAAACTCATAGTATACAAATCCATTGTTGTTCTGTGATTTCTTTCCTTTAAGTTTTCCTTGCTGCATTACAACAGTCGCCATCTTAATGACTTCTTTGCAACTAAACAACGACTATTATGTTTGACAATACAAAGTTTTAGATAATTAAGTTTTATTAACTGTACGTGACTACTTAGAGATCTCCAATCTGGAATGAGAGTGCAATAATATACAAAAGTTAGTTCCGTTATATACTCGTATAATTATCAATCGCTCGACTCGGAAACTTGTCGATAATCACTTTATTACAATTATAAGTTAATTAAACCAATCCTTTACGAGGATAATTAGTTATAATTATGCTCGCTGTAGAAGTCGATGATATGATAATATTTCCAGTTTTCGTGCATATATTTATGTATGTCATATATATGTCATGTATCTGTGATGTTAAGGTCTGTGTGCGGCTTGGGGTCAGGGAGTAGGGCACGCGGCGCCGGCGAGTCGCTCTGTCAAATACTCAGGTGCATCCCAACCTGCCCACGGATTTTATACATTACGTTCCATTATACGACTGGAAATGTTTTGTTGGAAATGTACGTTAAATTTACCACAATCGTTGTCACATAACTATAAAAAGCCCTCAGTGGAAGGTTAAATATAAGCTTTATATAGAATAATATTAATTGGTCTATTAAAACACATACCACATTAAATTCTAATATAAAATCTCTAGTCTAGATTTTTAAACTATTCTATAAGTAGTAATTATAATTATTCCGAGGAAACTTATTATAATGTACATATGTAGGTAGTTTGACAGGACATTACGAAGAAAAGTGGAAAGTGACCAGCCTTTGCAATTATATTTTCGATTACGATAAAATAGTTAATGTTAGTAAGCTTTACAACTTTTAACTAAGTTCTTAATTTTTGTTCTCTCCTCTCGTCCTCCCCCTCTTCCCCTCTATCTCCCCCATTCTTCTAACATTAACTATTTTATCGTAATCGAAAATATAAATGCAAAGGCTGGCCACTTTCCACTTTTGTTCGTAGTCAAAGCAAAGCATCAGGCATATTGGTTGTTTACTTATTTATTGGAAGTCTCTAATGATTAATATGTCCATTTGAATAGGAAGTTAAAAGATATGAAATAATAGGGTTCCCCTTAGTTATAAATTGATTTAATTTGGAGTAACAACGTGACACAGGAATACGCTCGTTTGTATAGATTGACCGGACAACTGACGTCAATTGGACTTCCTGTGCTATACTGCTATTTTTTACTGCTTGTAAAAGCTAACTATTTAATAAACAGTAGCGATAAAATAATCATTGATTTAAAAAGAAACAAACCTGAATGAATTTTATGTCCCTCTGGGAAAAATAGAATATCGATCAAATCTATCACGCACTATTGAATTTGAAATCTTTAAATTAATTTTATACCTTTAACTTCAGTCTACTTTAAGATTTTTTATTTCTCTGTGCCTACTTAAAAATATTGGCAAAACTAATTTCCATTATTTGCAAGGCGCTCAACGCTAATCAACCTAGAGTGCTCAATCGAGGAGATTAAATAGTTTTTATACTCTATAACGTAAACTTTATATAGTTTATTATTTAATATAATTTTTTTAATGTACCGCTAGCGAGTTTAGAATGTTACTCGCTAAAATGGATATATGTGCAATACTATGTTTTATTACGAATCGACAATTAAATATAATAGGTTCAAGAAATAAATAATTATAGCCTTGAAAAGCGCAAAATAAAAATATCACAACAAGAATTATATAATGTAAATATGATTATCGATCGTAATTTAATAATGAATGAATGGAGTCCCTTTTCAGCCCAATTCATATTCATTTTGGCAAAAAGATCGTGAGAAGTCTTAGTCTTAGCTTAATGAAAACGTATCCCAAATTATGTCGGCGTTCCAAAGCAAGTGATTGTGCGGCGTGAGATCCGATGCTGAATGCCCCGCCGGGCTCATCTGACGCTGTGTAGGCGAGGAATGCGGGCTTATACTACGATGGCCAAAATAAATGTAGGACTTTTTTATACATTTCAAAGAGAACATAAGGGACGATAGATAATGTTTCCGTCCAAGTATTTCGATAAAAGAAATCCACGGTTACGTGCTATAAGTAACAAACAAGAAAGACCGATACGAAGTATTTCTACTTATGATATATTTACTACTATCTTACTGAAGCCAGACAAAAAGATTTTATGATTCTGTCTTTTCTCTCCCCTTCTGTGCTATTTGCCTAGTTTTTCAGTCTCAGGGCAAAACGCTTCTTACTTTATTAAATAAATTGCAATATACACTATTGTTTGCGATAAAAATGTTGTTTGTTTTTTAACAGGAGCGTGAATATTATGATAACATATTGCTCATTATTAAAGACATGTCCCGTTGTTGTGTATTTAATGGTCACTGTACAGTGTATCGGTGTTGTACGGTAGAATGTGTCCGTGCAGGTGCGTGCCCGTGGGAATGGTGCTCGGATTGTCTTTTCTATTGCCTGTTCCGTATACGCTCGCGTTGTAACGGCTCACATCTCTACAAATTGTCCTTTTTACAATAAATAATTCGACACTATGAATGTACGACATGGAATACGACTTAAGCTAACAAAGATGTATGGTAATTACCTGTTAGTTATATTTTTTGTGTTGGTTTTACATTTTTTAAAATGATATTAAGAACGACATGCTGGCTTTATGTAATTATAGACGCTGACATAATGGATTTCTTTATTTATAGATTTTTATATTTAATTACAAAAGTAGGAGTAAAAATGATGATAAACAAACATATAAAAAATTAATACAATAAGTATTCTGATATGAATAAATGTACAAATAAAATATTCAAGTAAAGACTCCGATCTACAAGCGAAACTAGCGCCGGATCGTTAGTACTAAAACATTATAAAAATCTTTACATACTGTGTGCTCTTAAAATATGTGTTGAATATTACATTTATGAAGTTATATATACAAGTGTCTGGTACATTTCGATATTAGCATATTTAGAGCCATCTTATTTCAAATATAATATTTGCTGAGTATGTTGATTTTGCACACGTTTTCCAACCGCCATATTTATTTATTACATTAGAATATTTCATATCATCGTGGAGTTTTCCCATTGCATGTTTTTCGCAAATTTTCAGTAAATATAATACTTAATAATTGTCTTTATTAATAAGTAAAGATTGTTATTTAATTAGTACCTATGAGCACTTAAACTAATAAGGGATTGCAGTCACTTTGGAGTGTTTAGTTGCGTACCTAATATTTATTCACCGTCTTAAACTTTTTTAAGGTTATAAAACGAATTATAGGATTGTACAAATTCTGGAAAATTAAAAATAAAAATAGAAACTATTCTATTAAGCTAAGTTATTTAAATTTGTAAATTGTTGATATACAAAAAGTATTAAGACCGTAAATTAAGTACTTTATTTGTCACTCAATGTACAGCGTATCTAAAAATTAACACATTGATATCATAAACAATAGGATACAAAGAGAATAAGAGAGCATACAACTTGACAATAGATAAGGCATTAATTACTTATGTTCTTTGTAGATAAGGCCCTATAGCTTGCTTCTGGGTGGTAGATACTAGATAACAATCCATAAACAATAAAACGTAAGATCCTCGATATACGAGTAATTGGCCTTCTTATACTCAATTAGTCAATATTTAAAAACCACTATATGTAGAAAAAAGTATCAACGAGAAAACTCGTCAGGTATATATTGGTCTGCATAAAATTTGATTAGGCTATACCTATGCAGGCCTGCAATAATTTCATATTGTTTGAAAGTAAAGAATGTGACAAAATAAGTACTTGTTTCTATGTGACTATTTTAAACACCATATTGGTTCTTTTCACTGATGGACACCCCAATTATCAAATAGCTGACATTTGGCTCATTCAGCCTCCTCACCGCCGCTAAATACAATAATGTAAAGCATTGTGCACAATTGTACCCATATTTGTTAACAATGGACCAGCTTCGTATTGACATCTGGTGGGTCTTCAACGCACATTAACAAGGCTACTAGATATAGATCTATTAATGTGGCCGATTCTTACAAATTGCACCCTAACGCAATTGCAGAAAGCCTTTTTTCGTTTGGGTCTACAAGACTTCACTTTTTGATAACAACATGAATAAAAATAAACCATATCTCAGTTGTAATAAAACTTAATTTAGCTACGTTAAAGTATATGAGCGTGTGAATCAAAATAGCAGAATGTCAAACATCTCCGAATTGCCACTTGTGACATAATCGCCCCGCTGCCGAGGGGTGGCCTACCATTTGCACTTTTTGTGTGTTTTGCCAGTTGGCGCAAACATAATGTAATTTGTTGACATGTATATTTGGCTTTAGTTAGATAATAGAAGTGAAACGTGGGATATAATGAGCGGCGCTTGACACAGTGATCATAAGTCGGTCACGTCGCGAACATACATAATGACGACGCGATTTTTTTTATGTATATTATAATTAACAAATCGTTTTGTGTTGCCGTAATCGCCAGTACTCTTATCGGAGTCATAAAATATATCCATTGTACTCTCCGCTTAAAATTGGCTCAGTATTGCTTCAGCTTATTTTGCGCCCGAGTGTGGTTACGACTCCACGGAACCGTGTGCACTCTCGTCGACCTTCGTGGCCCGCTTTGATTTAAAGAAACATACGTATAAGCAAGTGTCAGTTTGATTTGAGTCACGTCCGAGCAATTTACTATAGCTGAAAGTATTACAAACAGTCTTACATACGATGGCAACTGTTAACGGTGTGAACGGTGTTAATGGAGTGATCAGTGAAAACGGTGTCACGAATGAAATCAAAGCATCAGCCCTAGACCTCATCGGCGATACTCCTATCGTTGCCCTTGACAGATTGTACTCGGGTCCGGGTCGCATTCTGGCGAAATGCGAGTTCATGAATCCTGGCGCTTCAATTAAATGCCGTTCATCGTTGTACATGATACGGAAGGCGCTCGAAAGTGGACAGCTGAAACCTGGCGGACCTGTTCTAGAAGTGACTTCTGGCAACCAAGGCTGCGGTCTCGCGGTAGTATGCGCTGTGCTCGGTCATCCTCTTACACTTACCATGTCCAAAGGTAACAGTGCTCAACGAGCGATGCATATGGAAGCCCTGGGCGCTAAGTGCGTTCGGGTTCCTCAGGTGGAAGGCACATACGGTAACGTGACTTTAGCTGATGTCAAGGAAGCCGAAGCGGAAGGGATGCGGCTAGTCGATGAGCTGGGAGCTTACTACGTAAACCAGTTCAATAATGAAGCAAATGCGGATGCGCACTACAAGACAACAGGACCGGAAATTTGGCGGCAAACAGGACACCATGTAGATGTTTTCGTTGCAACCGTAGGCACAGCTGGCACATTCACGGGCACATCAAGATATTTGAAAGAAAAGAATCCAAATTTATTATCTTTTGTAGTGGAACCGTCCGGCTCGGAGCCTATCAAAGGAAAGGAGATCACGAAACCATTGCATTTACTACAAGGATCTGGTTACGGATGTGTACCGAATCTATTTAAATTCGATTATATGGATGGCACAGTTAGCGTTACAGATGAAGAGGTCATAAAGTATAAGAATCTAATCGGTGAGAAAGAAGGTTTGTATGTGGGGTACACGAGTGGCGCTAACGTGGCCGCCGCGGTACACCTTCTGCAGTCAGGCAAGGTACCAAAAGACGCCTGGGTGGTGACTACATTAAATGACACGGGATTAAAATACACCCCTGTACCCAACGAGTGTGTGTGATGCAGAGTATAAGGGTTCAGACTAATAAAATTAATAGACTATAATATTATTAATATAAAATATTATTTATTATTATTCAAGTAATCAATGTATATTAAAGTGTTTGGGCTATTTTTTTCATTATAATTTTAATTACTGTTAATAAACCATTATCTAAAACTCATTTTAATATCGATTTATAAGTTATTTTACCCTAATTTATCATTTTGCAAGATGCAGTAATTAGTTAATAGAGTTATTTTAAGTTGTAAATGTATTTAGACTACTTCGATAATACTGTATGTCTGAAAAGAGTAAATAACAATTATATCCATACTAGCTTTCGCCCGCGACTCCGTCCGCGTGGAATTAAAAAAAACAAAAGTGAGTAGCTTATAATATAAACATATTATGTTCTTCCAGATTATCCTCTACAACTATACCGAGTTTCATCGAAATCCGTTAAGCCGTTTAGGCTACAAACTCTAACAAACATCCATCCATCCATCCATCCATCTAAACTTTCGCATTTATAATATTAGTATCATCATCAACTTGCCCTTATCCCTAATTTATAATATTAGTATGATAAAATTATATTTAATGAACTTCGAGGTGTACGAGTATGTGTGATGTAGAAAAAAATCGGAATGTTAATGCTTAAATTTTCCAAGGTGTAAGTTTATGTTAATTCAATAATAAGATATCAAGTTCTGCTTTAAAACTCAACGGCCGAGTTGCACACAAATAGAAGACAAAAAAATTACATCAAAAGGCAATTTGAAAAGTTTTGTTGCGTTAAAAAGTTCTAAAGTTCTAATGCTTTTCGCAGAAATCTAATTAAGAAAACATCCTACACCTGCCTAAACTTTATTGCGATCTCATCGCATCAATCAATTCTCGCCATAAAAAAAGATTTCACGAGTTTGTTTAAATGGGATAATTAGAGTATTATGGAGCCAATTACGAGAATGTTATTCGTATCATGTGATTATTTTCATATTAAGAACCTATTAGAGAAAAAAAGTGATGATTCCATCACTATAAGTGATAAGTAATATTTATGGTAATTCGGATAGAAATAATGTTTTTGTATCATTTTAGACAGTGAAAACTGATAGTAAACTCCCAACGATTGCAACTAATTTTTTAGCGCGACAAAAAAGCTGGCGGATCGACAGGTTTATCTGGGCCACGGTTGTCGAAAACGACCTTGGCATCGCGGTGTAGTGGTTAAATTAGCCGTACAGAGAATTGTTTTATTGGGTTTCTTATTCGATTTCGACTTTTGATAGACATAACATCTGCAGCATATATGTTTAAACTTATTATTTAATTCTTAAAAAGAAAAGTGCTTGCACTATTCATATTATCTTTATATTATCTGTATGATTAGTGACAACCCTATGCATAGGTTATAGCATGGGTTTAAAATAAAACAAACACATTAAAAAATTATATCGTTGTGGAAATAATTAACCTGCCTAAAATTATACACTCTCAACACAATCGGAACGAGCCGGACGTTTGAAAAGGATTCCGACAAAGACTAAAGTGGTTCCGATCTGTAATTTAGCAACATTGATTTCACAAGCGATTAGAGATGTCCATGCGGATTCGTAAAAAACCGATCTATTCGCAGCTGTACACTAACGATCTCCGCTTGTTAGTTGGGCGTTCCTTTAAAATTTTACGACCTAAAGATGTTTCAGTAAACGGTGCCAATTCTAATTCTTCGCTATTTTTTACGACTGTTAGCCCTAGGGCAGGAGTTTGTTTTTAATTGTTATCAAGTAGTTGTTTGTGGTTCAAATGCGATGTTTCTCGGTCAATATTTCAGGCGTTTTAGTTTATTGAAAAAAAAGCAGAAAGAAAAGTTATAATAAAAATAATGTAAGAAATACACACTAAAGTTTCATAATACATGACTCATTGAGAAATAGGTATTTTGCATACTAACAGTAATCTATACTAATAACGAGAAATCCTATTATAAAGAGGAAATATATATATATTTTTGGATGTTTGTATGTATTGAAAGAACTTAAAAACTTCTGGACCCATTTCACAAATTCTTTCATCATTCAAATGCTACATTTTCATTGAGTAACATAGGCTATATTTTTTATTTCACGCGGATGAAGTCGCGAGCAACAGCTAGATTAAATTAAATGCAAGTCGGTAACAAAATTAAAGTTATTAGATTTTTGTACACATGGATTATGGCTTAGGGATAATCCAATAAAGATAATTCCCTTATTTATTTGAACAGGTCGTCCTTCCATTGATAGTACATTTGCGAGCTCGTGCCTCGAGACTCTTTGGGGAGGTTAGTGAAACCAATCATAGCAAATCTATTATTCTACTTAAGATTGTTTGCGTTCAATATCATACGTTTAGTAAATCACTCATGAATAATATTATTTTATAGCTAATATATAAAAATACAAAGAACAATAAATACCACGGCTATTAAATCTATCGGTTTTATCAAATAAACAATATTTTTTTATAGTTTCAAGGGTGTAAAACACTATCTTAAGTATGTCATAAAATTTTGTTTTTGCGATACTTCAACTAATGTTTAACTTTATTACGGTCTATAAAGGAGTAACTGCCCAAAAGGCTAAAGGAAACATTTCAAAAAAGTACTTACTATGAAGTAGCAAAACGATGAGGCATAATTGTAGAATTATTGTTTGGGATAAGTGTAAAATTAGATACTTTTATTTCTATTACTGTTTCTTTTTTAACATTTAACTTATTTAAAAAAATATACAGATGTATTTAAACTTCCTTACAAACCTTATTTTTGAAATCGGTCACAAAGGTACCTAAATATGAATAGTGTTATTGAGTTAAGCATGTCACAATGGACACCTGTGCCTAGTTTTTTTTTTTAATTTGTTCTTCGATAATCTGTGCGTAGGCGCGTTAACGCTGCGCTTCCTCCTCGGACAGGTCTGTGACGTGAGATAGCGAGCATCCATGGAATTGATTTAATCTGTGTCAATATTGACGCGGAGGCGTTGTGGGAATCACGTAGTGTGCACAGGTGGCCCCTGACTTCTTCTCATATAGAGCATGATTCGTAATTCCATTGTTTTTTTTAATTGCATTTTTTTTAAACTTTTACCGTATTTGGTCTCTGGTTATTTGTTTTGTTTAACCTTTTAAATGCAACAATGAACCTATTAATCTTTTTTTTTTCGAATCGAAGTTTTGTAAACTTAGCGGTCACGGCCATTTATATTATTAGTGAAATTAGTTACCTTCACGTGATTTGGCCTAAGTTGACCTTGCCAATGAATCGTCAGAAATAATTGGCAGTTATTCAACACTATTAATAAATCGATCTACCGCGTGTCAATAAACTTAGAAATTCCTACACGATATTATGTCTAACATTTTATACTACACAATACACCCATTTTTAGTTCAACACTAAAAATAAAATTATAATTTAATTCCATTTATGAAAATGATGGATCGTTTTTTTTTACAAAAAGACGTTAACAAATTTTAAACAACCTGTATAGGTCGGTGGCCGTTTAAAAGTTAAAAACTAAAATAAATATGTAACGTACACGATAGTTTATTGGCCACTTACAAGGAACACCTGCAAACACTTGTACCTAATGTGTTTGTGACAAATCTCCCATTAAACTAACGGACTATTGTTAGATTTGCGTTCCGGAATGCGAAAAATCAATTAAGGTTTTGCGCTTAACATATTTGTCCAGTGCTGTTTACCCCTACTTATAATCCCTCTATAGGTGTGCTTCTAGTATTCTATCCTATTATTTAGGAGGACATTCGCTTAATGATTCAAGCAAGTTGTGAACTTCTTTGATTTGACCATTTTTTGAAATTCTTACATTGATATTAACAGACCAGACCGTGATATCCAACTTTATCTTAGCGTTTATCAAAGAGCCCGTGTTGTAAGACATTCTTCGCCCTACGCCCTTGGCTATGGGGCTTAATTACGAATACCATTTAACAATTTCATCATTGTTATCCCACGCGTACAAACTACGGTACTTTACTTTGTAGTTTATAATTCAACTAGTTACGCCCCGCGGCGCCGCGCGTGTCACTCCTCCACATTTTGTAATCGACCGTCGATCTGTATCAATCTCTCCAACTTTCATTGTTAGTGGTCACGTAGCGCCCGCGGGTTTTAATATCTCACGTTGCGCTGCTATCGTATTATTTTAATGTATGCAACTTGCATACCTCATGGTAATTGAAGCCGCGAGCTTTGGTTGCATACAATTTAACGCTTTTATCGTTGTTTCAACTACATTTCTCCGTGTAATTATTTTTATATTGCCCTAAACTATTTTTAAGTATAAAGAACATGTGTTGATCTGATAGAATAGCGAGCGGCTCACCAAATAATCAGATGATAATCACCGCTGAATAGCCGCAACCATTTTTGGGACTTACAGCAATGTTTCCACTTCACTTTCTGGTAATTTGAAAAGCTAAACAAGAGAGGAAATGTAATAGCTGTTCAGTTCAAAATACAACCTCTTTGGCTGACAAGAAATATGAAAGAAATGAAAGCCAAAGAGGTTGCATACTGGTCACCAAGACATAGTGAAAAAAGAGAAGAAAAGGAAACATATTGCAGGCGAGATGTGATCGCAAGCAATAATTTTTTTCTCGTTACACCGATATTTACGTCGGTATTAATGCGTCAGACGCACTTGAGTTATATTTCTCTCGATCTAAGCCGCAGGCTGTGGGCATTTCTCGGCGCCGAGAAAATTGTCATTTTCCTGACATGGGCAGCTGTTCGGTGGGCATTTTCTATCGAACAGCTGTCGACCAAGCCGGACGTTATGCGTTCATTTTGCATTAGTTTTTGCAACGCCATTAAATCATTTCCTGGTTAAACCAAACTCATTTTATGACTTTGATTGTTCCTGATATGTCAAATGCGTAGATTGTGAAGTACATAGAAAATGAAATACAAAAATGGTATTCATAATGGATTCATCTAATAATAATCATCATCACTGAGTCGATAAAAGAAATTCGGCATGTAACACAACATTTCAACAGTCGTATATTTTTGTATAAAAACAGTATAAAAAACAATACAAAATCTTTACAATTAGTCAAATTGTAAAAGTTATAAAAATTAAATTATAGTAAAGGAGCGGTTTTCTCTGCGTAGGACTATCCTTAATGTTGCACGATAAAACATCTTTGGTGTCACCAAAAATATTAAAATGGTTACCTCTTGTCATGTATCTCTCATTGGTTTTGCTTAAATTTGTCTTTAGACGTCCGATACTACCTTCACATCTGACTACCCGATTAGAGTTATACGATTGTGAAGAGGTTTTATTTACAAATATATGTTTCTTAATGTTTTCCATGATGGAATCCCCAGTGCTTATGGTCCTCATGACCTCCTTTCTTGCCATGACCTTCATGATGGTGTCCATGACCTTCATGACCGTGATGGCCCTTATGGTCATGATGATCTTCGCCGTAATGATGCTTATCATGATGGCCATGTTTGCCATGGTGACCCTCGTGGTGTCCGGAGTGATGGTGACCACCCTTCTTGTGGTGACCGCCATGATCTTCGTGGTGTCCGTGGTGGTGACCGTGCTTGTGGTGTTTGCCTTCATCGTGGTGTCCGTCATGGAAGTGATGGTCCTTGTGGAAGTGGTCCTTGTGATACTTCTTGTGGTAGCCGTCGGTATGCTCACCCTTGTCGTGATGTTCGTGGTGACCATGCTTGCCGCCCTTGTGGTGATGTCCGTGCTCGTGGTGCTCACCGTGATGGTCGTGCTCGTCCCAGTGCTTCTTGTGGCCGCCGCCATGCTCGTGATGGTGTCCTTCGTGGTGGTGTTTGCCGTGGTGACCTTCGTCTCCCTTGTGGTGGTGGTGGTGACCGTGGTGGCCCTTGCCCCCTTTACCGCCGTGCTCGTGGTGATGATGCGCGTGGTGATGATGTCCACCACCCTCCTCGTGGTGGTGGCCCTTGGTCTCGGCCACGGCCATGTCGGACTCAGCTTGCTCAGCATAGCAAGCCGCCACGAGGCAGACAACTCCTAACACCAACAAACCCCTCATTTTGTGAGTTGACTTCCTTGGTTGTTTACAATCGGAAGTCCGGTTGTGACTGACTTCAGCTGGCAAATTGTCTAATTTATATTAGTTAGTTGATAGATTTTCAGGCGATGTAGAAATATAATGCCGCAACGGACGCCTGCACCAGTTCACGGACAGTTAACAAAAAATCTCAGTATCGTTGCATTACAAATTGATGTTTCCAAAATGTTTCACTTTTGCTTTGTTGTACTTTTGTAGTTGCAGTCGTTTGTAATGATTCGTATTATTTGAACAGTTAACACATAAGTTATTTAGGCTTTGATCTAAAAGTACTTAGTCTCATTGAATTTATTCAGGTCTATTTCTTAATCTTTGCGGTGTTATGACGATTACAGCTCACAATTTAACCATGTTTTAAAAATCTCTCGATAATTATATCCACGAAGATCTTTCCATCAAATAAATTACGACTTACTTCAAATCAAGTTTTTAATAGATAATATTGGCTACTGAGAAAGCAATTTAAAAGAAACATCTTTTTTTCTTCGTAGTTATCATTTTTTGTTCTGTTACGCCATAAAGTAGTTGGTACGTGGTTTAATAATAAATTCGTTAGTGACAGTGTAACAATGGAGCTTCATTTAAACTGTAGGTGTTGAATCAGAGTCGGTGCGTGATTGGAGGAGTCGGGCAGGTGGTTTGTGCCGCGCGTTTCCTATTAGAATCGTGTTAGAGAGTCCATTCCGTGATCATTAGATGCTGGCAGGTGCGAGGCGCCCACGTATAACTACATTTATCTATTGACACGCAACTAACGGGCCCAGAACGCTTTGTACCACCGAATGTTCAGAGATAGAGAATTTGTAGACGTTTGTTGTGTTAAATACGCCATCAAACGGAATACACAATGAGATTTTAAATTAATAATTCATTTGGACATGTTTATAGCTGAAAAGTCCACATTTTTTATCTGTGAAAATTCTTTTTTTATCTGTTATAGTATTATCAATGTTAATTTCTTGTTCGTTATTATCGAGGTGTGACGAAATCCCAAACTTTAATAAGATATAATATTTGCATACAAGTGGTCGAGCACTTTATCTAGTTGTCAAGCCCGGTGAATCTGTAAATGCCTCTTCAAGGCAAACAGTGGCCAATCAGTCACAAAATTTATCTAGTTAGTTGAAATGCAACTATCAGCGGCTAAAATTTTTATCTAATTAAGTAAAATAGTAAGTAAAAAAAAATTGTATCATAATAACGTAATTATGATATGAGTAGTTCAGAGGTGTGCTTTGTATCTAGTCTATTTTCTCTAGAAGCAGATGAAGATGGCAGACCTCTAGGGAAAATCAGATATAATAATGTTATTCTGTCACTTTTAAGGTCTAAGCAGAGTTTAATGGCATGATTACATGTACAAAAATAATAATATAACAGTAATAGATAAATAAACAAAAGGTGTCGGTGCGAGTTAATCTTAAACGCCTTTAACTAAATATAATAGTTATTATCGGATCCTGAACGCGTACAGACGGCTTCTAATGCATTACTAATTCAATACAAATCCTAGAGCGAGCCGAACGAAGCCAGTTCGCTAAGCCTAACGCTTTTCTAACAGCCGGCCACCTGTCGCGGCACTTTTTAATCGTCTTACTTACCATACCATATACGTAGCCGTCTAGAATTACACTGAACACCATAGACTTTAGCTAATCATAGACACGCATAGTTAATTAATAAGTAGATTAAATTTTAACTTTGACATCGGACTAATAACTGCAGTGATGAAGGTAAAATTACGGATTTCATTTGGCACACTTCTCTCTTTTCGTCTAAGTATTCTGTTAGCGTATGATGCCCTTAGGGTGTTACTTATTTATCTATATCTATACTATTATAATAAAGCGTAAACACACACTTCTTTGTTGCTTAAGATTTCAGTAATTACAGTATATTTTTGAATAATTCTTTTTTTAATAAAAAGCCCTACACTTACGTCACGCTTTAGGATATATATTTTCACGCCATTAAAATTAGGTGGTAAATATTTTGGATAAAAACTCTAATGTGGGAAAGAGACCATAAGTTGCTGCCAACATCAAGAAAGCAAGATTGCTAAGGTTTGTCATGTCATGTCATTTTGACATTTGCTATTGATAATTTGACAAATGTAAACTATAAAATAAAGTTTTTATAATTTCACGCGGATGAATCCGCAAGCGAACAGCTAGTTATGAATATTTGGACGAATCTGTGTATTGCTTTAGAATATACATTAATAAACTTACCTAATACATTTGTTTTATTTTCTGTCAAGCTCGTTTTGATAAACGGACGTTTCGTATAACAGACACAAATACAAATAGGTAACAATCAAGATCAATAAATGTTTATTTATATTATGTTTATTGTGAAATATAGATTAAATTTCCTCACATTCCTTTGTGCCAAGTGTACTATATTTGTTATCAGGAATAAAGTCGATTCGTTACGCAAGTGTGACAGGATTGCTGCATATTTGTTTATTAAATTATTTGAAATATTATAATATTTCCTTTCGGTACGATACCGATAAGATGGTTTTTTTTAATTTACTTACTCACTTTCAATAATATACATCCCAAGTCAGCAAAATTGAATGCAATGTGACAGTCAATAGCTTCCCAATGCGTCCTTCAAAGAATGTACAATTAAACTTTCCCTTTTTGTTCATTCATTGATCAATTTAATTGCGTATTATTTGAATGTTTGAAACTATTATTGTGAGTAAAAAAGTCGCTACATCTTACTATACAAAATCAATCGATGGTCGTTCGCATTCTTCTTAAGTCTATGGTCGGTCATAGTCCTGTGGTTAGAAGTGATTTGAGCGTTCTATGGCAAAGCTTGTTCCTGCCTCACCTGCTGCATTCCTGACCGTGATTGCCGCACCTGGGCAGGATCTGCTATCGCTCCGTGGATGTAATGGATGTTTGCTACGACTTTTATCGAAGTGAAAGGACGCTGCGTTATAAATTTTATTACAAGTCATCAGTAATTGCATTTGGTTGATGTAAATTAAAGTTTAATTTAAAAATTACGTACGGGATGTCTTCGTCGGAGACGGAGAAAGGAGTTACATAATTGTTAGCGTAATAAAATTTCTCCCCTAATTGTCTACGGAAGACTAAGAATTAAAACTACATAAAAGTAATTTTTAAACTCAGTAAACAAGGAAATACCAAATATATTAGACGATTTGAATTCGCTAAAGACTTTCTAATAAAGAAATACTACACAAACTGTAATTGTAACTAGTTTACATTAGGAACTTTACTACTATAACATTTTCTTATTATCCTCCGTAGAAACCTTAGGGTCTGTAAAAAAAATTGACAATCTCTGCATTAAAGTAATATATATGTGAATCAATTCTTTAATTTACAAACTTAATAATTTAGTGAAGATGCGCTATAAATTTAATTATTATCATGTTATCTATAATTTGGAACAAATATTCTACAAATAGTGCCTGATAAGCATTCTAAGGTGTACATAACATCGCTAATAACAGATATGCAGGTGCGTCATACATCGTATTTATCTAGGAATTTCACTAATTAATGAATTTTGATTTTACAATCTGATATTCGATTCGATAAACAGTAGTTACAATTCAAATGAAGATCTACACTTTATAAACAACTAAAGACCATTTACGTAATGTACAGCCATTAAAAATAATATTATAGTCTTTTGGATATTTTATAATTTTTGTGGACTATAAGAAACTATGTAAAATGTTGTGATGTAAATAGCTGATGTTAGAGTGTAGGAAATCAAGGCAACATGTTTTTAGTATTTTTTTTCGTAACTCTATTCCAATACTACATATCTATATACTTCCATATGAATATTATAAAGGGGAAAGATTTGTATTTTTGTATATAATGAATAAACTCCATTACTACTGGGCTAATTTCATTCATTCTTTCGATATTAGAAAAAGCAATTAAAAGTGTCATGTTAATTGTTGTTTTAATATTTATCCTTATCCAAATAAATTTTCGTTCATTATCAGGAGAATTTAATGGTGATTATAACTGCCTTTATCAGTAAATAGTTTATCACGATTACAATCCATAAGCATCATTGAAAAATTAGCTGGGGGGGCCGAGCTCGTGCGTGTTTACAAGGTTTTTACTAAATAAAGTGGACATCAACGGGAATGGTACTGATATAAAAAATGAATATATAAAATATAAAATATAAAAATGAAGTAAAGAGATTTGATGTATATTTGCAACCCAGGCGAATCCGAGGTAGATCGTTAGTTTTTGATAAAAATCTTAGTAAGAATTTCTTACTATAGTGACATCTCTGTGCTACACACGTCAGAAGTCTTATTATGGTTGCATTGATCTTTGTATCTAACCGCGCAACAATTAACCAATTGTATCTATCCATTGCTTGTCGCGATAACATTTCACCCTTTACTAATCGATAATCTTTAACCCGAAAAATGAACGACCCAACGAGTTATTGACCGATAAAAGATGTTTTCGTTGGGTGAAGTATGTTTTAGGAAAATAAGAAATCGGGTAATCTAAAGTAATGATGGCGCAAGTAAGGGCGGATCCATCTTTGGCGCCAGGGGGGGCCACATAGTCGTGGTCAAGTCAAGAGCTGGACAAAATATATTACATATTTATTATATATTTTGTCAAGCTCTTGACCAACCAGCTCAGGGGGGGGGCATGACCCCCATGACCCCCCCCTGGATCCGCCGTTGGGCGCAAGCTACAAACGTTTTGCTGTAATTTTAATTAAACAAAGGAAGGTTTTGGGTTAGAAAAAGAAAAATAATAGGTATTGGTTAATCGATGAGGATTCGTAATTCGAATCGAATTGAAATAAAATCGATAGCTTGTCTGAAAACAGTATTCTAAAGTACAATAACGATATTTCATGCCAGTTTTCTGTCATAGGCATCTCCAACTAGGCTAGGTCTAGGGAGAAGAGGGTTAGTTACCATTAATACTACTACCTGCTACCATTAAGTACGAGCCTGCCCTATAGAAAGGTGAATAGAATTTAGTCCACCGCGTTGACTTAGAGCTGATTGGTTTACTGTAGCCTTAACTTTCATTGTACAGGTAGAAGTTAGGTATAGAAACATCCGGTAGCATCACCATCTCGTGGGTAAGAAAAACCTTAAGACTTAAAGACCTTAGAAAGGACTTAAAGACCATCCTTTGTTAAAATGTTACTAAGATGGTAAAAACCAATAAAATGTAGTTATAGTTTTCTATATTAGCACTTCAAACTAAATCATGTTTTGTTGCATAATGTTGGCAAAAGTTTGTCATTATAGTGTTTTTACGCAAGTTGTTCTGGTGGCGACTATCGCTGCTGAGTGGCACTCTACTACGCCACATCCTGGCGCCGAGTGACGCGCAATCGTGCAAACTGAATTTTAAATGAACGCTTTATGGTATGAAATATTATAGAGTTGTATTAATCGCTTACTAGCTGTTGCCCGCGACTTCGTCCGCGTGAAATTATAGATATTAAAAAATGTAGCCCATGTTATAGACGACTAGATAGCAGGAAGAGAGAAGGAAGTAAAAAAGTTAAAACTGATTTAGATAAAGAAGACACTTCTGCAGATTGAGATCCGCCGATGTAATTATTAGGTACTTCGTCGATTCTTCGTCTAATAAAGTGTATTATGGATAAAACAACTTTTAGCTACGTTATTAACGTTCAAAAAAAAAACTTACAGGAGTAAAGTTGCAATATCATGGCTTGAAATCGAGATAATATAAGAAATGATAAAAAAACTTACGAGACTTATCACTGCACGCAGTAGGTATTACTAGTGGTAATATCAACTCTTCAGATTTCACTCACGTAATTCTATGTAAAGCGTAATTATACCTTGATTTGAATATTCATCGTGACGATGTCAACGGCGTTCGCGCTAAACACCTACATCCGCACTCTCCAGTTCTGTGTTTAATTGAGACTAGTCTGTGGCAACAGCTACAATCCGGTGAGGCCTGTTGCCACCTATGGCATTAAGACGTTATTCATGTACCGTTTAGTAGATTCCAGGAGACATATTTTTTAACTTAATTACTGTTTACGCATTCCAAGATGGCCGCACATGTATTTTTTTGGATTCGTCGTGTCAAAGGGCAAAGGCCCGGTCGAGGCAATGCTTGAGTTGAATGTAAGTTTATTGCTGTGTTTATGCAGCTGATTTATTTATGTAAAATCAAAACCTAAGTATATGGTCGTCATCTATATCTATATCTATTTACTCTATATCTATACATAGGTATAATAAAATTGGAAATTGGAGTGTCTTTTTGTAATATCAAAAGAAAAATTCCAGATTTCGGGAAGGGACGTTACGTTAGGAGGTTTAATGTAACACTACGAAAGTTAAAAAATTGTATAGTTGTAGATCTTATATGTATGTAATATATACTTTTTGTTTAGAAATTTGTTCCTACTGTTATAATACATTCCAAAATAGATTTCCTATTCTTATAAAATTGCTTTTAGTTTTAGAAATGTATATTTTTCGAACATATAAATTATATTTGTTGAATTCCATAATGAAAATTTATATTTGATTATCTGTATACTAATGAGAGAACTGATATTAAAATTAATTTAATCAATACATCGCCTTATAATTATGATAACGCTTTATCACTGCATCGTAAATCAGCGGAATAGGAACTAAAGTTTATTTATTTTTGATTGATTAGTTATTATTCAATGATATTTAAACCTTTGTACATAATTTGAATAAATCCTTTTAAATTGCATCATTCTCTGTAAATGGACAGGTTTTAAACTGTGAGATTTTGTGTCTATTTGTTTTTCTCCATTTTGGCGCTGATGGTGCTGTCATTTCCAAACAATTGCCTATCTATTTATAAATATCTATGAAATATAATACATTTTTAAAATTGTTTTAATATTGATTCGTTTTTTAATATGTCCCTTGTCCTTAAAATGACTCTTAATTGTATGTGATTTGATTTAGGACGACAGGACATGTTTATTGGGGCTTGAATTCTCATATGTGCATTACGTCGATTTTTATTGTACCCTAAATGGCTAATTTAGAAGAGTTGCATCGTATTATTTACCGAAGTGTTATAGGACAGGTCAAATATGAATAATTAAATAGTCAATTGTAATTTTTTTAATTAATTGCTAGTTTAAATATGCTCGTTACTAATATATGCTAAATGTTTTCACAAGGTATACGAGTAGTATGAATTCTATATTTTATGGTGTGTTTTGTTTGGGTTTTTCCATTTAGATAGAATTCGGCGAAGTCAACACGCGGCACTAGTTCCGGAATGCAGACTGCCTAGTATTTGTCTATACACGATTTTGAAAGTAAACGACATCTTATTTTAGATTTTTGTAATATCCACTTTTAGTTTACTAAGGTATAGATGTGTAAAGTGAAAATTAAAAATAGGAAAGATTTGTTTCTTATTTTTACATTAGTCTATATCTATATCTATACTAATAATATAAAGAGAAAAGATTTTATTTTTAGATTTTTGTATGAATTGAAATAATTCAAAAACTACTGGGTCGATTTCAAAAAGCTACGTTATCACTGAGTAACATAGGCTATTTTACGTGGACGAAGTCTTGAGCAACAGCAAGTAATCATATTATATTTTTAATATTATAAATGCGAAAGTTACGATGGATGGATGTATGTTTGTTAGCGTTTGTAGCCTAAACGGCTGAACGGATCTCCATGAAATTTGGCAGAGGTTTAGAGCATAGTCTGGAAGAACACATAGGCTACTTTTTATCCCGGGAATAGTTACGGGTCCCGTGTGATGAATAAACTTAAAAATTACTGGAGTTCTTTAATAGTAATGTCTGAATGTATACTAGTTAACTAGACTGTATATAGACTAGCAAATATAAGTATGTCCTTTAGGTTACATAACTTTTTTGATACTAGTGCAAAATTGTAACTGTATCTGCATTTGCATTACCACGTATACATTAGGTACAAACGTATTTCCACGGACAAGTTGATTAGCTTAATCGACCATGTTAAGTCCTGTCAACTTTATCATATAGATTTTATTTTTATCTAAATGCTATATGACAGTATTTTTATATTTATAGATATTTCAATGACCTTGAAAAATGAGCTATACGACAAACAATTGTTATCTCGGTATTTTTTTTAAGAAAACGGTATTAATGACAACAGTTTTGTATATTTATTTAGGCTTTAATTCAGCCAGAAAACTGACAATTAAGAAAAAAAGGAACAAATAATTTAAACAATTTAATACCCGGGATGTCATTCACTTATCCTTAAGTTAATGTTAATGAAATTGAAGCAATCTCTTAAGCAACGTGGGTGGTCTCAAAATGTCTGAACAAAACAAAATGGATCTGGAAGGTTCGTCCACCGCGTTCATCGAATGATAATTATAATGCTCTCCGCTATTCGAGACATTTTATCTTGCTATATTTTAATGAGCCATTATTTCGTCAGATATTTATGTTAATTGGAGCAAAGCGATATCTTTTATAAGCTTAATAGTTTATTCACGGTGTTGACTTTTCCAGATTATAACAATAAATATAGTACATACATATTATTTTTTATTTAAAATCAGCAAGCAGATATGAAACAGTATAAATAAACTCATTCTAACCAAAAGTTAATAATCTCATTATTTATTTATGCAACAATACTTTGACGGCATACTCGCGCTTTTTAAACCAGAGCAACAATCACATCATCAATTCAGTCAGCACCTTATTTTATTACAATTCTTTTAATACATTTTACTAAACGCCTGTTCGAAATGTATAGCAATAATTTAATCACTAAGAAGGGAAACATTTTTGACTCATACTCATATTCGTGTTCAACTGTGAAACATCTTGTATTTTAACATATAAAATGATATGATCTATAGAAAAGGTGTATCTGTTCGTTATCTCTTCTTCACACAAAATAAATTTGGTACGACTAAATGTAAACGAAAAACAGATTACGTTTGTGCCCACTGGATGGCGCTGTTGTCAGTTTTATCATAAAATTTTATTTGACTTTTTTGTAGATATCTTATTTATAGTTAACAGCTCCAATTTTCAACCTGTTTTATCGGTTCGTGGGTTAAAATCAGTGACTGCAAAATACTTGATTTATAATAGATGGCGTTGTCATCGCGGATGTTAATTGTTGAAGCGGAAACTAGATACGGAAACGGGAAATGGAAAAAAAGATAACCTGAACCCGCAATCGAGTTAACGCTCACGTAATACAGTGTTAAGTTTATAACATCTAAAATGGAGCTTTAGTAAATAAAGATATGTAGTTAATATAATTTATTATACCATATTTGAAGTAAAAAAAAAATAGCGTTACGAGATAATCAGTTCCGCGACTCTTTCGCCTTTCACCGTACGAAGAGACATGAATGCGAAAGATTTGCACTGATATTGACCTCATCGGTCTTGCGCGGATAGCGGTGTCTCGCTCGGCGCAAGCAAATTAATAAATGAATACCATATCCGAGAGTAGAGCTGCGGCGACGATCTGGCGGCCGAACACCTGCGTCTGCGCATCTCGACACAAACAAGCGAATATATACTTTATGCCTTATGAATAAGGTTCTAAATCGCTTGTATTGTAAATAACATTCTCATTACTGATCACGGATGTAACAAACAAACTATTCAAAACTCTGTACCTTGAACAGCAAAGTTGGGTTTTACGCTTGTCACGGCCGCTGAGATTCCTTAGACGGGAGAGTTATGGCCTTTATTGTTACTTTTTATGTTTTTCTTATTCGTCAGGTAAAAGCAAACAAGAAATTGTATAAAATAAACACAAGAAGGTTTCACTGTTGTTTTTTTAACTTTTATTTATTGTGACCAACGACCTTACGATAAAATTAAAGTGAATTTCCATTATTTAATATCACATGTACACACGTTTTAACGACCTTACTGGGGGCATTATTTTTTTCTAATTAATTAAAGACTTCAACATCAAAGTAAGGATAACAACGTTACCGAGTTAAAATTAATTTAAATCAATCCTTATAAAGTAGACCTTACTGTAGTACTTTTTATACTAAGGTAACTCAAGCAATAAACATAATACCTTCTACAAGTAAAACTCGATTACAAATTGACTAATGTTCGTTTAATTATAATAGTTTATTCATCTCGCTCAGTTATCCTAAAAGATGGCCAGAAATGAATAAAATATCTTAACCGGTAAAAATTTATTAACTCCTTCGAAATTCAAATTATTTTTTTTAGTTTCACTTGCAATTATTTTATTGTTATACGTAAGAGAAATAAAACAATTACGAAAAAAGTACTATTAAGAAATTAGTGTTATATTCATACTCAAAACTGAAATTGAATAAATTTTACTGAATCCAACGTGAAGTAAATTTGTTCCGAACATTTTTTTTAGTTTGAGTGTCAGCGAGGCATCGAGAGATGGCGCTGTAAAATTTTGACTGCACTTCTAAAAACTGAAAATATATTAGAACATCATTGTATGAGATTTCACTTTTAATTTTGGTAAGAATTCCAATATTAAAATGAAGAAAATATTTTAAAAAAATCTTGAAGAAAAAATAAATTTAGATATAAAGTTTCATACGGGTTCTAAATCACGATATTAAAGTTTTTGTTACAGTCGAGCATATATACGACGCATTGGGCTAAGTTATATCGAGGTTCCGACCAGTTCAATTATCGGGATTACATGCTGAACCTTTATGGTTCCTTCATCCTGTGGAAAGTCCCCGGAGTCAGGGCGGAAAGCGTCGTATCGTGGTGGTTCAGGCCGGGTTCGGTGCCATAGGGGAGGTATCAACCTGTTTGGTATCGACCCTTAGCGTTGCTCAGAGCAAAGAAGATGTTGTTGAGATTCAAAACATCTTAACAAAATGGGGCTTACTCGGATGGAACCTTTCTCTTTTGTTTTAAAATTGTAATCTAATTTAAATTAGTTATTCTATTAGTTTGATATAAGTAGACATACAGTTCGTGTGTTGCGACTTGATGTCAATTCGATTCGCATTTTGGAGGTTTGTATTAATTGTAACAATTTTCAATTGTTCTAAATAAAAATTAAAAATAAAACACTATCAAAGATATGTAAAAATAAGCGTTTTTTATACAATAAACTTTTCTTAGTAAGGGCATAAGAATGAACTTTAACAAGTAAATATGAAAAAAAAGGAACAAAAGTCACCACTGAAATTGCCCCCAGAGAGATTTGAACTCTCGACCCCTGGTTTACAAGACCAGTGCTCTAACCCCTGAGCTATGGAGGCGACGCTTTGCAACGACAGAAAATAATTTCTAAACTTGGATTATCATAGTATGAGTAATAGACTTGTTTGAAGGAGATATTGTGAAGAAGATATCGCATGATAATGCTACAAGACACTTTCGAGTTTTGAGTACATTTTAAAGGTAAAATTATAGAGTACGATATAGATATTTAATATTATTTGCCACATTCAGAGTCTTTCAATAGTTTCTTATGCAGTAATTAGTGCAGATTCTCATTCTACGCTAAAAAAAAACGCCCCTAACCCCTGAGCCATAGAAGCCATGCTTATTTAAATAATTAATTGATAAGCGTTATCACTTATAGTTTCATTTATTTATAGTTATGCTAATAAGTCTGCGAAATTTTATGCCAAATAAAAATATTCTCCGAGGTGACGACATCTTGGGGAAACCCATAATGTGACATGAATGTATTATAAGGTTAAATTTCTTTCAAAACTAGTTTTAGTGTCACCAAGGACTTAAATAATTCTAATTTTACTAATATATGCGAATGTTTGAATAAGCAAACACATTTTTTATTGTAATTCCACTCGGAAGAAGTGGACGTCAGCTTTCAACGTAATGGGTATTTAACTTATCTTGTAACTAATGAAATTGTATGAACTAATAATCCTTAGATTACTAATTGTAAGACTATTCCAGAAACCATATCTACGGACTTAACATTCGCCACACGTTTAGTGTTGGTGATAAATCTAGTACAACGTAATCCTGATGTGCTTACGCAACGTGGCCAGATGTGCTGCGCTCCTTCTGTAAAATACGCACGTAATGTTGACTAACAAGATGTTGTACAACATGCTAATGTCGACAAGTGACAACATATTTTACTGCAATCAACTCTAAACTAAGAAGCTATGAATGAACGTTGGTCAATTTACATACTGAATTCGTCAGATTTTACACAAGTTTTATTGTATTCCATTCTTGAGGTCGATCTGGTGTTTACATGCGTTGCCCTTAACTATTTTTCTTTTAATAGTTGTGGAGTCTGAGCTGGCATTAAGGTAGGGCGCGTTGGGGCGACCGCCCAGGTCACTGGACAGAAAAGGGCGCCACAGGTCTGCGAATCACATTTCACATAACTCTGTTTACACCCAAACTAATTGTTAGATAATATAACAATAGTAATGCTATTAGTGTGAATGTATGTTTCTCAAGGTTGCATAAAGGGATCCTTCATTGATTTTGAGTATATTATTTATCAGTAGCTTGCGTAAAACCAGATTAGTTTATCCAAAACAATATTATTAAAACAGGTTTGGATCATGTTACGATAAAGTCTGGGGATATTAAGTGACGTGGCGCACAGGCGTAAGGCGCATGGCGCATGGCGCATGGGCCAAGACAGATGTCGACCGGACACGGCCCAAAACCGTCGACTGGTGCTATTTTGCATGCCTCAGCCCAAAACGGGGACCGAACGCCAAACCCAAGTACAGCTATATAGGGTGCTTGTAGGTTGACTTAATTGATATCGAGAGAGTTCGATACGGGCATTGCATGAACACTTCGAAATCGTTTTCTTTATTTCAAAAGTTGAAACATACTTAGTTTTATAGCTTCAAGCCATTATGAAGTGATGAATTAATTTATTATTCAATGCTAATTTCCTTTATAATTTTAACGTGTAATATATTTAATCAAGTGGCTGGTATTAAAAATGTCTTTATTTATAATAGTTTTAAGTGATATCTTTGTTCTGGCGCGCAACTTCATTCGTGCAATCACGTGGCCTCCATAGCTCAGGGGTTAGAGCACTGGTCTTGTAAACCAGGGGTCGAGAGTTCAAATCTCTCTGGGGGCAGAAGTATATTGTGTGAATTACTAATAACTTTTATTTAAAAATTCTATTATGACCATTAACTAGTATAGAAACATGTTTACGTTACCCCGAATTTTTGTTACATGCCATTTAGTGGTTACGAGAATATTCTCATCTTCTGTCTACCTCGAATGAATTAAGCGTGAAATTATTTTTGTCTACTCGTAAACCTCTATGAAAGGAGACTAACTACTCAGAATTTAATGTTTTAACGGGACTTTAATACGATAAATAAACATTAAACAAAATTTGTCTTTAAAATAATGTATCATTGATAATAGTTGTAAATGAAACATTTGATCGATGAAATTACATTTAAAAGTTAACGGTAGCTATTAAAATCACGAACGCAATCGTAAATCGGCTATAAAATAGAAATAATTATAATGGATTTAATTCATTTACCAGCAATTACGACCGACTACCGTTATCGAAGTGGATATTTTGTTATTGCGTATTTACTTCCGACCACGCAATAACAATTTTTTTATTAATAAAATGATTACCCTCGAGCGCTATTTCGTGTTATAAAATATACTAAGATAACTTGCCACAGGTTAAGTTTACTTAAATAGTATGATATATCTTTAATACCTTATAAAAAGAAAGAAAAATAGAATGAAGGCTTTAGTATACGTCACGAGCTCTCAGTCCATCCGTATTCGTGCGTCTGTTGTTTGCGATCACTTTCCTTTCAGTGATGAGTGATAATTATTTTTAATTGAGTTTCTTTATTTAATTTAATATGCTTCTATAGGAGGCCAGCGCAGGGCCGCGGTGACAGGGACGTTGTTCTGTGGACGTAATTAAATTCATCACAACATCTCTGCATATTGGTATTGGTCTGGTCCGAAATTATCGATGATTACTGGTACGGCACCAGTCAGGGCGTCGGTACAGCGCCGCCAGCGCTCCATACCGCAAACCGATAATTTAACGTACCGGTAATGTTCTTGTTACCTTTTTACATTTATTTTAAGGCCGATCGACCGGCCTTAATTGGTACAGCATGTGGGCGACTGGCACGTCACGCGCTACCCGCATACGAATAACTGTACCCAGTTTTATTTTTTTAATTCATCTAGCTGTTTCGCGGCGTTGTATTTATTATCTGCATTAAATGATACTGGCCAGTGTTATTTATTCTTTTTAAAAGTTTCGTATTTCAAAACAACAAAATTCTTATTGGTTCGTATATTGCTTTACCTAGGTTAATTTATTGATATAAGTACATAGTTAAACAAATTCTCAATTAAATAAACGTTATGTTAAACGTTTTATTAAGTAAGTTGTTGCATCTAATTACAATGGCCATTGCAGTGGCACAGGAAGAACACAGTCCAGTTAATGAGGAAACAATTAGTAACGTTTTGTCTCCTGTCGGTACTCTGTACAGACGAGTGGGTTGAAATGAACGACTCGTGTCCACTTTGCATGGCATTTTTTCTTTATAAATGTTTAGTATTAAGCGGGAGAGAAGATTTTTCATCAAATTGAACAAAAACTCTGATAGTATTCATACCTAATTAATTTAGACTCTTTTGTTACTGACCATCCAAGTATTGATCTATCGTCTTTTACACGACAAAACCGATTTTAGTATTATAGTATATATGTACTTAAGCTATATTGTAAGGCAATTAGAGTCAAAAATATAAACATTCTTCCGTCTGTGGAACCTTTCTTTTTGTTCAACTCGCACCACATACCACAGATGTGATTCACAAGTGCGTAGGCCCCAAGGTACATTTAAATAGCTAGGACATATTTCACAGAACAATATCCACATAACGCAGCCTGTCCAACGCTAATCTTCCAGTCATAAAGCATAGTGCACACAACGCTCCAGTTGCAGCGTCGCGTCGCTATATCGCGTATAACTGACGGACCCGATAGCCAGTTCTGACTTGCAATTAATTTAACTTGACTTTGACCATACCTCATTTTGCTACCGGCTGCACTATCGATACAGATAAACCTTTTGCATTATAAAAAGTACGGACGATTGGGATCGCTTTTGTATTTTTTGTCCTAGTGATGTTTATCTAGTTAAGCCAGTATGACCAGTTATACGGCGAATGTTACATATACATTTATTAAGGCAAGTGTTTTTGCTAACTTTTTTACTGTCTATTAGAAATGTTTATGTGGGAACAGAAATATTTTTCATCACTAGTTAGTTTCTGGTATTTATCTGGATCAGAGGCGATATGCGTTTTCCTGGTTTTAAGGGAACGTTAAAAGACTTTTTATATGTGTCGGATGGGCTTGTCACGAGCTCGGTATGTGCTCAGCCAAGCACAGCCAGTGTGCCGTGAGGCCACGCGGGGCTCAGCTGACGGTGTATCCGATGTCCACGCCTGCATGTGACCGATCAAAGAGCGGCATCTTGCGTGTGTATATGTCTTTATTTCATCCTTCATTTCTTCCAGCGGTTTAACACAAATCTGCATTGTTTATTTTAATAAAAGTGTTAAGTTATAATTAAATACGTTTTGAAGGTCGGTAAAGGGATCGAGTTATTATAGTAAACATTACCATAGACACGAAATCAGTACTTTACCAACCACAGGAATGAGGCGGTAAAAATAGAAGGGATGATTTTTTTATAATTTAACGTTCAGAAAGATATGAGAAAATGGTTTTAGACACTTTTAATTATTTAATTCTAAGGCTAAAGTGTTAAAATAATAAGTTGTTGCCATTGGAAGTACGTAATTTATATTGTGTATCATAAAATAGCAAATGCGTGTCCTTCGAGTGTTGTAATCAATTATGAATCATGGCTGCATTGTTGTTTATATAAGTTGTAATTGTCACACTAATTGCATCTTGCGGTGACGAGCAGCGCTGCAGCGCCACAGCGCCGCCTAGCGGTCATTAGTTATGTTAATGTTTAATGTATTATTTATGTTGTTATAATTATAAAAAAAATCGCCATTCATTGGGTAATAAAAATTGCCATATTTGTAAACAGGTGTGTATAAATCCAATTTAAAATAATGAAAATAGTTTAATACCTAACGATTACATCTAAGCCTAGATAGCATAAGCCGCATCTTCACAAAAACGTACAATGTAAGATTGGGTCATATAATATATCAACCAATCTTGAGCTAGCAAAATAGTCAGAAGTATAACAGATTTATTTACTACCTTAGGCATTCTAGACTTCTAGATCAATCGTATTACGTCAACCTATCGAATAAAACTCGATTTGAAGATTGCTAAAATGTTCTGCAAACTTTACCCGAAGTTTACCCGAATTTCGCGTTACCTTAAATCATGGCATATTTGACTTCGATTAACACCGGTTGCGTCAAAGTTAGAATACATTACACGCACCACTGACACTTCCGTGGGTACGCCGATAGAGGGCACCCCCGCTTATGGCGAGTCATGGGACTGATTTTATGGTAATTTGTAAATCAGGGTGAATTTGATTCATTATAAAATTTAATTTGGTCGTTTTGTTTGAGTGTATCACAATGGAGCACAAGTTTCCGTTTAGAAAAACCGTGAGAGTTGTATTGTTTTTTTATGTTAAAGTGAGACGTTCGGATTGCCATTTTAGCTAGAACTTAATTAAATTTAGCTGAGATGTCGCGGTTAACTGAAAAAAAATATGAGTTAGGTTACGGTCCTAAATGTTCCTCTTTATATATATATATATATAGTAGTAGTAGTAGTATATAGTATATAGTATTGAAAACTAACGCTAAGTTTCATGATCTTCTACGAATCGTTTTTCCCCGCGTGGGAGGGGGGGCCCTACATCCTGTGCTTAAGGTGTTTATTGGCAGATGGCGCCTGATCTAAATCAATATGGATGGTATAAATCAGTTTCTATTTCTGTCTCCTCGATCAAAGTCTGTGCACTGGATTTAAACCTGTTAAGAAGTCTGTTTATTATTTTTGTACAGAGTTGCATTAACGGCATTTACGTGGTTAATAGGAAACTGGTTTGCGATTGTCGCGGAGGCGTGAGAAGGGCACCTATTGGGATATTCTCATGAGTGACGTCAGCACGCACCTGCATCGAAACATACAAAAGGACGATGTTGCCGAAGTGGTCCGCTGCGGTTTACATGTCCAGACAAGTTCCCATCTCAAGGTTTCTCCTTTTACCGCATATGAAGACGAATATAAACTGATCATATGTTAAACTTATTCTTTGCATAATATATCATTACCCGCAGTAAGTATTATTTTAGAGCATAATTTATAACCTTGAACATAACAGGGTTCTTTCTATATACCAATTTTCATAATATGATAACTTTTTTCCTTCCTAATTAGCATGTACAGCTTCTCTAGTGTTAAACACATTATTATCGGCCATCACTTAATATAAGACTTCATACAAATTCCAAAAAAAAGACGATCGACTGTGCTTGCCTTATCTCATTAATCCTGCGTGCACATTGTTGCAAGTACAAGAGCAAATTACACCCCAACGAAGCATTGCAGGGCACAGAATAATCATGAACACTTTTATAAAACATAACCTTACTTAGTAATTTTTCTTCGACCGTGTCATTACAACAGTTGTTATCCGAAATGCCTTATAAACTCATTTTCGGACCACACAAGGAACTAATTGCAGGAAATATACATGCACGGGTACACAATTACTATTGTTGAGAGAAAATTACTATAAATTGAAATATTAGATGTCAGATTTGTGCTAATATGTTGCATAACGTCACAATCATACCTGTTCATCTCATTAAAATCTTATTTGTTACTAGCTTTTACCCGCGACTTCGTCCGCGTGGAATTAAAAAAAAACAAAAGCAAGTACCCTATGTGTTCTTTCAGACTATGCTCTACATCTATGTCAAATTTCATCGGGCTCCGTTCAGCCGTTTACTCTACAAACTCTAACAAACACCCATCCCCCATCCATCCATCCATCCAAACTACGGCATGTATAATATTAGTAAGATTTTTAAACATTTAATTATGTGTATTAAGAGCTTAATTAAATTCGCCTTCTTTATTATTTATACTACAATATGTAACTACAGCAACTTGACCAGTGCGGTAGCTAATTACCCTTATTTCTTTAAAAAAAATACGAATACTCGATAAACCAGTCCACGTTTACGGTACAAGTTAACGGAAAGGAGTGGACAAAAAAATATCATTGAAGTACGTGTATGCTAAGTAATTGAAAAACACGTCTTGCGACTGTTTTTGTATAATTTTTTGTTCTGAAGCGCGAATTCCAAAGCGCCGATAATGGCGTAAAAGCCCGTAATTGATATTGTGCCTGTTCGGTCCTTCATTTATTTGAAAGCAATATGTAAGGATAACACATTACTCTGTTGTCTACTTTCGATTACCAAAAAACTAAAAAAAAAAGGCCGGACTTGTTATGACTTGTCTATACTAATATTATAAAGAGGAAAGATTTGTATTTTTATATGTGTTGAAATCTCAAAAACTACTGGGCCGATTTCAAAAATTCTTAAACCATTAAAAAGCTACGTTATCAGTGAGTAACATAGGCCATATTTTTATATTATTTTTTAGCTTTACGTAGGCGAAGTTGCGAGCAACAGCTAGTTTTTAATAAAAAGTTAAGCAAAAAAGAGCCAAAGTAAGGAACGCGGATGTAAACTGAGCGTTGTCCTGACACCCGGGTGATCAGTGGCCGCTGACCGGCGTGGGAACATCGCGCAGGTGTGCCGGATTCGAATCCGCGCCGATCGACCACATTAAAAATATAACCGCGTTATTTTAACGATGCCGTACGCATTAATAAGACCACCTTAAGACGGAACTTGATCTCTTATCGCTTTAATGTGTAATAAGTGAATTTGAAGTATTCGTCTTCTTGAAACACATATGACAAAACTCAGTATGATATTTACCAATTTTACACATTTAAACAACCATTATGCATTCAGAAGGTCAAAGTGACAAAAACAATTACTGTCCTATAGAATAATTACACGTAAAAGCCGGGAACTACAGTTCCTCCTGTTTTCCCGATATCTATGTGCGTCAATAATTTTTTTTTTTATACAATTAGGTGGTAAATAATCCCTTCGGAGTCACCGCCACCCGTTTGTCTCCTTTTTATTAAATAATACTGTAACCTCAAGATTTACATAATGACCTAGGTATCAATATCATGCATGTTTTTTGATAAAATATGTTAAAACTGTTTCAAGGAAAATGAGTTGATAACTAAGTGTCGGATTATAAATTATAGAGTAAATGAGTTGAGTTGCACAGAAGCTGGTTGTGATTTGCGAAGTGACGGCGTGGGGGCGCTAGCGGCGGCGCACCTGTCCCGCGTTCCCACACGTTTGTTACACAATATATGTGTTTTTTATTCATTGCCAATACATTAGAGCCTCCGCCAGGATGTTGATAATGTTCAATAAACTTGAGAATTTTAAGCATTACGTTCAATATTTATTTCTGTTCGATCGAATCAGCAATATACTTTTGATTTAAATGTTTATCGATACCTTTTTGCCGCAGTTTTCATTTTGGGATCTTTTTTAACATATTTGCAGTTTTGAAACTTGTTGTATATCAAGCGGTGATAGTTTTCCACTTACTTTTATTGACTCTGTGGATAAATGAATTTTATTTTCAATCGACCTAACCTCAGTGTTAAGTGAAATGGTTCCTTTCAGCGGCATTTCCAAACCTACTATACTTCAAGAATGAAGTACAAAAGTGCAGTACTTTTCAGATAACTTGGCGGCTGTTAACTTCACGCGAGGCACCTTGCGGAACACAATTTACGATGTAGAGGGGCGAAGCACGATGCGGGGGGAGGGCAATGCGCAGCGCGTGATGACCTTGAGCGGCCAAGATATTTGAAAAGAACTATACTTATTAGTATAGTATTGTTTTATTACCTTAATGCCGGAAACGTTATAGTGATCTGGTGATTCCTTCGGTTTGTAAATGACCTCAAGCATTGTGGTAATCTTAGAGCCAAACGGTGCTCTGCGCTGAAATGACATTATATGTCAGTTTACTAATATGTAGACTGAAATATATTAGGTTATTGGTAATACATAATACTGGTATTTTTATTTCCTTTCCGTTCTTTGTATGTCTTGGGACAGGAACAGTGAGCCATCAAAACGCGCGAACAATTCATATTATTTCGATTTCCTAATGGTTTGTTTATGTTCGATGTGAGAAAAATCTTCGATTCCCATAATTATCATTTAACAGTTACAAAAGAGAAGAAATCGTGAGAACAAATGGCAGGTGCGCGCAGAGAACTTCTAGATAATGTTAACCGTTTTTATTTGTTTTTAACGCTGCTGGTTAATGCCAGCCAGTGTTACACATCGAAATTATAATGTTTTACTCTATTTATATAATTTTATACTATACCTGATTCGCTTTAATACATAAACAATTTGTCAGAAAAATTGAATATAATTACGTCTTCTAAGTAATATAAAAAATGTAAGAGGCACTGATTGGCGATTGTCATTCACGCATCTTCATCATACATATATCTCAACAACGAGCAAATAGCAAACTTGAACAGATCAGGAGTTGTAGAAGAGAGAAAGCTAAAATATTAAGAAAACATTAGGTACTGATGATGTCGTTTTCAAGCTTAAAACATAATTAATGTCACCAAATAAGTATACCTTGCAAGATCACCAATCCTCTACAATTTGGCTGATATTTTTGCTAGGCGGCGCCTTATAAATATCTGTTGGTAATCTTTTCCTCAATAATTGCTAACACAAGACATAAATTAAATATATTAAACGTAAAAGGAAAAATATATTGAATAAAATATTCCGTTAAATAAAGTATATAAATCAGTCATCTCAGTAATAGAGAGATCCATAATGCCTCAGTATCTATGTATAAAGTGAGTCAGCGTGGGAAGGCGCGCAGGTGACGGCGCCTGCGCACACCATGTACGTACAATGCATATCAAACCGTGCACCTTATGATTAACTCGTAGAGTATATATTTAAACGTTTTTATTGCAATTAACATTATCACAGTACAAGTCGGAATGGCTCTTATGTTTCATTTCTCATTCTTTTACATAGGTATTTTTAATGAAAACAAGGATAATCATAGAATGCAATTGTGCGCCCTGGGATTGTTTTATGATGATAATGGCGTTTTAATAACTTTGATTCTTACCATCGTGTATTACGAAATACTGACTCATTTACTTAGTTCTATCAATCTTAGCATCAATTTATTCTTACACTATTCAAAGCCTAATTAACACGATGGTTTGTACACTCGCGGAAATCCGCGGTGTCCCACTTAAGGAAAAATGCTTTCATTGCAACGAGACTAACTCCGCCTCTTCCTACAAATAACTAATTAGATAGCAGTGAGTGCAAACGAAGGGATAACAAAAAATAAACTAGCCGTGTATCACTAACCGACTTTTTTTTCTTACAGATACATTTACAAACTGCGTTGTATTGATTTTTGTTCCGCGTCTCGTTTCAAAATGTTCAAACGATTGTAGCTTTGGAGGTGGAACACTGCCAGTTTCCGCGATTGTACATAGCAAACCTTTTTACTTTCTCATTTTTGTTATCCTCATTTAATTTATTCCTTCAATTAAATATTGTTTTCTGTGTTGTTTTTGTAAGACATTAAACGAAAAAGAATATATACACGTGGATATTAAATTATTTCGTTATAAATATGTATTAAATATTCACTCCGACCGACACAGGAGTTATAAAAGATTTAAATTTATGTAACCGGATCTGTTGATTCGTGTTATCCTTTCACTGATTGTGTTACGAAAACATATTAAATGCTACCTGTTTCGAATGACAGTGTCATATAATTCTTTGTTATTTTTCTATAATTTAAACAAATCTGAGTCGTGTACTTAACACAACAAATCTATACTAATAAAGTCTAAACACACACAATTTAGTTATGTAGGATGTCAGCAATCACAGTATATTTTTGAAAACTACTTTTTTTTAAATAAAAAGCCCAACACTAACGACACGCTTTAGGCTATATATTTTCACGCCATTAAACTTAGGGAGTAAATAATTTGGAAAAAACCGTCATGCGGGAAAGAGACAAAAACTACTAGCTGACAACATCAAGGAAGCAAGGTTACCATGGTAACGGTAATTGTTATCCAATTTCAAAGGCCTTTATCATTTGTGCATTTGAAATTGAAAATTACACAAATGTAAACGATGTAATAAAGTTTTTATAATTTCATGCTGATGAAGCCGCAAGGGAACAGCTCATTTAGAATATAACGATGTTGGCAATATAAATATAACAAAATGACTAAACGTTATCTATGTTGAAAATGAAGATAATGTAATAGTAAATGTCTTTAAGCATTTTATCGTAAAAGAATTATTAACATGAATTTCAATTAGTAAGCAATGTAACTCACAGACAATATTATTGACAATGCAAGGAATCTCGGAAGTCATCGCAAATGCCAAAATTGTTCTTCGAAAAACAGATTGTTTATAGCAGTGATATCGTTGATCGAGTTATTTGACGTCAATAGTGAGGCAATTGCAAGCCAACGCCACGCTGGATGTAAACTAACCTAATTGTAAATGCTCTAGGTAACATTTATCGACACGTTGCGTGCCGTATTTACAATCAGACTTGCAAATAACGGTATGGCGTAGAATGCATTTTGCGTTATAATGTCCTTTTAAAATGGAACTAGAGTACACTTCATACATCGCAAAGTAACTTGATGCAACGTTTTTTGAAATGTCCATTGGAAAGAGGTCAAGATTTTTATCACCTTTATAAGATCTATTAGCATATAATGGACACTGGAGGAAAGTTTAAGAGTCACTTATTGTAGATTCGAAAACTCCGTAGCGGAAATTGAACTATTAAACTCTTGAGTTACAGTCGCCTTAAATTGCTCTGATAATACAAAAAAAAATTAATGATATTGTTGAAAAATTATAATCGATAACATTTTGTACAATTACAAGAAATAATGATACAGCCTGCACGATTTATTTTTAAAAATGGCTCAGTGTATCATTGGTCTGTAAATCATTAATGCTTTAAGTAAGGTGTATTATCTGTATTTATCATTAATGTTTAAAGTACTCGTTGATTTGGTTAATTGTACATCATCGGGCGGCAAGTCTCGGCCACACGCATTGCATGCACAAACTGCCCGGACTGGGGCATTGCATTCGACGTTTGTTTCCTACACTATAAATACCGCACTTCACAGCAGATTTCCACGCCAAGGCGTGGTGTGAGTCCATGCTCAATTTCCACGCTAAAGGTGAGTGTACAGTGCCGCGGAATACACGAGTGGAGGTAGAAAAAGATCGATTTTATAGTTAGAAATTAAAATATTTCGGAAATACGATTATCATGACATATTATTTTTGACCGACTTCCCAAAAGAAGGAGGTATTCAATTCGTCCATATATTTTTTTTTTTTTATTTTTTTTTTTTATGTGTGTTACGGCATAACTCCGCCCCTGGTAGACCGATTTTGAAAATTCTTTTTTTATCCGAGAGGTAGTGCTTGCAGGTGGGTCCCATTTTTTTGTTTGATTTTTGGAGTCAAAGACTACGGCGTAGTTAAATAGTTTAGCTCAAAATTGCGTGACGAAATTTGGTGTCTTTTTTGCTTTCTATGCTTACGTAGCCTAAACTATAAGACTTACACAAAAATTATGTATGGAAGAATTGTAGCCCTTTAAATTTTCTAAATAAAAGTCAGCGATAGCATATATCTATCTCTTAAGGTTGTCGCACAATAACCACTATTTTCATTAAAATTTCAATCAAAATCTATACCCCACTTTCAACGCTATTACTCGTGTTCGGTATGAATCCTTATCAAAATAAATGTGTCCATCATCAAGAGAATTTAATGTAGATTATAAATACCCTTGGAACTGTGTAATTCCGATTAATAGTTTAGGAGATATCATAAATAGCAAATTACGAGTCGCAGAAAAAAATACCAACTTGTAACAAAGTTTGCTTTCTTGGCTTACGTAGCCTAAACTATAAGACCTACATAAAAATGATGTATGAAAGAATTGTAGGTCATTCAATTAGCTGAATTAAAGTCTGCGATAGCATATATCTATCTCTTAAGGTTGTCGCACAATAACCGTTTGTTTCGAGAAAACCGTCAAATAAGTGCAATCGACTTTATTTAAAACGCTTTTATTCTTATTTGGTATGAATCCTTATCCAAATAAATATGTTTTCACGATAGAGTATTATATGTAGATCATAATTGCCTTTTACAGTACGTAATTCTGTGCAAGATTCTAGAAGTTATCAAAATATTAAAACTCACGGGCAACAGCGGCGCGCGGCCGCACCGAATTATGAGTGAATGATCGCAACGATGTATTAGTTCATTACTTCATTTCTTAGATAAAATCGATTTAGATAACTCATTATTTGTTTGAAAGCTAGTGATTATCATACTGCGATGTCTAGATTCACTAAAAATCGAGAAATAAATAAACTTTTTAATAAAAAACAAAACCGACTTCCAAACAAAATACACTAAAAACAAAATCTTCTCAAAAAAACAGTACACTAAAAAGTAACGAAATAATTACTTGAAAATAGTAAACCTCCCTTATTGTAGCTGTTATGTCTATATTGTACAATTATTATTACTTTGAAGTCGGTGTCAGTCATTACTAAAAACGTTACTATACTTTCAATTGTCAATTGTTATGGTAAAAATGTAGAAAACCTTACGTAGAAATATCACTGCATATACCTCGGCTGACACCGACATCAAAGTAATAATAATTGTACAATATAGACATAACAGCTACAATAAGGGAGGTTTACTATTTTCAAGTAATTATTTCGTTACTTTTTAGTGTACTGTTTTTTTGAGAAGATTTTGTTTTATATCTTAATTTAGTGTAACTTTAGCATTGTTCTTCCAGTAAACCATTAGTAATGACTCGATTTTTTTGGGCTTCAAAATGTGACGTAATGTGGAATATTCTTTACTTCTTTGCTAAAACAAAAACCTAACCTACAATTCTATGTACAGTTTGCAGTTTTCTTCACTTCCACTACACCCTAATACTGTTAAACTGTACTGAAAATACATTTATGTTACAAGATGTTCGATTTAAACGATTTAATGGAGTTGAAAAAATAACACTACACGTACAGTGGTAAAACATTCCCTTTTAGGTAATGTTACATGTGGTCTGATTGTTAGATGTACAAACATTTTGGTTACTGCAGCTTTGTTACCGTTTTAAATACGTTGAACTAAATATATACTGTAACGTTAGTCGCAACATAAATGTTTTCCAATGTAACAAGAAGATGTGCGCATGAAAAAAAGAAGTTATTTGGTGAGTCTAGAGAAAATTATATTGACCAGATTGGTCATGTGCTAACGAGAGGTAAGGAGCTATGCCTACTAGCCAATGCTCCTTCGGATCCAAGAAATAAGAGACATGGTTTCTATAGCTGCACAGATTCTCTGTGCGCCATATTTAAGTAAAAATAGATTTGGGGCGTTTAGATATGTGACCACCATTGGGTGCCTGTTAATATTCCAATTAGAAGATTCGAAACCTCATTGTTCACAGGGTCTCATATAATTTAAAAAGTAGGTGATTAACTTAATAAAAACAGCAGGTAGCCGATTTATTGGTAATTTATAGTGAATGAGGCAATTACGCGGTTGAATGGTGACGTCATTGGACCGTGGTCCCGACCGGCAATGAGTCGGTCGTCCGGCCGCGGACATCCTCTCCCGCGCCAAACAAAAACAACGTGAGAAAATTTGACTGTTTGAAGTTACACAACAATGATGCTATTTATTTTTATACAACAGTCGTTGTGCTCTAGATAGTATATTAACGCTGCCTTGTTAACAAACGAAAAACCAACACTTCCTAAGATCCCATACTTCCTTCTTCGCAAAATTAAAACTGTAGATTGGATGAATAATTCGGATGGTAAGTGTGGAATATAAACGCGAGGATAAGAGACTTCATCCCAGGCCATTCATCAAAATGGTTTTCTGAATCATTTAAATATGCAGTTATATTTTCAATTCTAGACATTTCCGTGAATTATGTCTCAAGAATATTTACCAACTTTATTTGCGTAGAACGCTCTGGTTTTATTGTAGGTGGCCTGTGTCTGTTCCTTCTTACGGACGCGAGCAATTTCGTTTATTTCGTAGTTAGTTAAACCTAAACACCATTCCAAAAACTAAATTACAATTAGCACGCAACGTAATGTAAATATTAGTTCTCCAGCACTTAATCATACTAAAATCTTTTATAGTCCGAAACCAAGTTGCTGTCGAATTAGATAATTCCAACTTATTACTGTTACTTTGACTAATGTTCTGTTAAAACGGACATTTAGAAAGGGTGTAGCGTTACACAATGTAAACAATCAAAGTTACGTCGGACGCAACAATAGTGCGCGCGCAGATGTAACTGCATATGTACGCACACAGCTGCCGTATTTAGAGTTCGACATCATTGATTGTTTCGTCAGTTACTCAGTACTAAACATAAAAAACAAAATTAGTTCGTAGTGAAATTCGCCAAAAATAGATCGCCATAAACTTTAGATTTTAAACGCATTTAAGGTTAATAAAAATAACTATAAATCACTTTTATGGCATTAATTATTAGTTTTAAAGTTTTTGTGAATAACCAAATAGAAAGGGTTAATGGTTTCCTCGATTACTTTGATTAACATCTTTATTATTCCAACAAAACATATTTATATGTATATGCATAAGCAATAAATGTCTCCTAATGTAATGGGAATATTTACATAACTGTATTAAATCATTTTCGTAGAATTAGCGGGTCGTTTGAATCAATCGAGAGACTGAATATGTTAATCAATAAACTGTCACGGTCCACACTGTTACGTCAAAAAATGAGTTATTAAAACGATGTTAATCTTAAATTTTGACAGTGTTTTGTTTATTTTTTTCTGATATTTAAAAATATGTCCATGTCCAGATGCCATAATGGTTGGTTGGTAATAGGAAAACATGATTATTTAGGTTTTACTAACTGTTGCCCGCGACATCGTCCACGCAATATGCCCGTCTATGTCAGCTACCGTTCAGTGAAAGTCCGGTCGAAATCGGCCCATCCGTTTCGGAGGTTCCCAGGAACATATTCGGCTTGCGGACAGACTGACAGACAGATACACAAAACATTTTTAAATGCGACTTTAGTTATCAGCAAACCAAATACATTATCTTCCCGAAATCTGGATTTTTCTTTTGATATTACAAACAGACAGTCCAATTTTATTATATGTATAGATTGGGTCATAGCTCATTGTTGTGTCGTGGTGTTGTTTTGAGAATCCTTTCCTCATTAGGTACAATTGTAAACGAATGATTTTTTTTATATTAAAAATCTTGTACCTAAATTATTTATGCTTATAATTTGCAAGTTATTTCCAAAGTCATCAATAAAGAGTAAAATCAGAACTATAACAACAATAAAATCGATGTTAGCACCAACGTATTTTAGCATCTGTCGGTAGCAGCCGCCGGTGACATGTGCGAGTAAAACAAAACCTACCCCTCATGCGCGAGGGGCGAAGGCCGGGGGGCGAAGGGCGAGATTTCCTCTGCCAGGTGAGAGGCAATACATATGTTGCCACGTGTGGGGAACCCCCCTACAGGTGTCCGCCGCATGAATGAAGTCTTTGTTGCCGCATCCATTGACAACTGCGAGCCATTTGGCGGGAAAAAATTGGCGCGAAAAGTTTGGCGGGCTAATTTCAGTCAATAGGTGATTATTTATTTTCTAATATTCCTCAAGTAATTGAAGCTGTATAAGTCTTTAAATTATTATAAAGATTGTCTTACTTTTTACTGAAATTCTAAAGGCAAATGTATAGATGGATGGATGTTGGAAGGTATCTCCAGAAAGGCTCAACGAATGTCGATGAAATTTGGAATAGCTCTAGACCAAAATCTGGAAGAACATAATAGGCTACATTAACTTTTTTTTTTAAATTCGGTGCGGATGAATTCGGGGACAAAAGCTGGTATATCCATTATATTTAAAACCAGTACTTTTAGTGTTAATTAAAACACAAATCAAGTACCCGTTGTAATTGATGGTAAATACCGGAAATCATAATGAAACCGATTTAATAATCTACTTAAAAAGTTTATTAACTTTAAAAATCAAAAATGAAGACATTAAAAATTCGTCACTGCCCTAATGATCAATAAACTCGTTTAACGCAGAGAAATCTAATTTTCTATATTAGTCATTTATAATTTCCCTAGCTTAATTACACCGTCTTGAATTTAATGTTAACTTCCGGCCAAAGAAGTACTATTAACACGTGCAAATAACTTCCCAACCCTTGACAACATTAATGAAAATATTGTAAACTTGATAGTTATACAGTTTTAGAAACTATACGTAACAAATTTTTCACATATGAACGCGTATTTCATTGTTCAGTTGACTAAACATTCGCGGTGTCCCCTTACAATAAAATAATTCCCATGATTAGGATTCCCCAAGGAACTCCGTTGTTCCCCCAAACAGGTGGTCCCTGATTAAGGTCAAGAAAGTCCCAGAGCAATGGGTCAGTGGCTACGTCAAAGTTCCGCACTCGGTAGACCATGGATGACCGTTGCCTTAGAAAAAATGTGCATATTAATGTTTAGATCTTCTATTAAACATTTAATTATGTAACGGAAATTTTTATAGAATTCTCTCACGCCCATATCAGGATTTGCATTTAACACTGTCCTGGCAAACCTTTTTCTTCCGATTTTTAGAGATACCTATACTTAAAATCGTATTTCAATATCAGGTATGGATTATGGTTAATACATTAAATATTTGTCATTTTAGTGTACCAAACTTCACATTCCTCTAGCTCTACAATAAATAAATCTTTTACAAGTTTTCTTTAACAAAAATTCCATTGTAACTACTAGGAGATCATCAATACCGCATCATAGTTGTTAAACAGCATACACATTTACCTAGAACTTATCCCGCGAAGGCGAACGATGTCCATAATAGCTGTTGAAGCAGGACATCGCAGTAACTGCTTCCTCATTAGCGGCCCGCTTCCTGTTGGACAGACATTCAATGTTCACCCCACATCATTACAATTAATATAGACTGGGAAATGTATGAAATGTCTCTCTTAAATTAAAAATATGTATAATATTAAACTGTACATTCTTAGAGGGGTGGCACAATGGTAATAACTACAAAAAACCGAGCTTATAAGATACGAGATTTAAAAAACTATAAGTAAACGCTATTATACTACGTATACACATGTTGGCGTTTACATGATTCCTTTCATTTATAGGAAATTGTGGTGGGTCCCTATAGTGATATTAAACAATAGCAAACTTCTATGAGCTAAATAAATTAATATAACGAGCTGAAAGATTCATACAATAAGCTCATAAACTAAGATAAGAAATTTAATGTGGGCGCTGCGAAATAATGCCACTGACCCCGATAGATCAGTGGTAATAGCTCGTTCGTTGCCTAGTAAGGACGTCAGTTCGTGACCACTTCTCTGCGCCTAGTGCCCGACGACGTTTAATTGACGACCGAGACGCCTTCGCGTAATCGGACCTCATTTGTGGAAATTATACGATGATCGGTTGTTTAAAAGTCACGTGACACGCCAATTAAGAAGCCATTTGTAATTGAATAGCTAATGGATGCTTTCATTAAAAATAATTTGAGAAACGGTTTGAAAATATTTGCCAAAACTAATTTTAAACGTAATTTTGATAAAGGAATCAGCCTACGAAAGGTGAGTTTGAAATTTCAACGGTAATTAACAGAAGGGAAATAATAAGGCGACCATCGCGTTCCACAAGATGTTGTACACAGGTGCTATTAAAACGATATCATATAGAACATCACCGGTCAAAGAAAATCTGTCGACCGTCCCGTGCCCAAGCACCATAAATCCTGTCATTCCCGTACCAACTCTCGGCGGTCATTCACCAAAACGTACCGGAGCGTATCGGAAGAGTATGAATAAAAAAGGTGTGTTGAGGAATCACGGTGTGTAGACACCCTTTAGTCAAAGAAAATGATTCGCATAACGAGCAGAGAGTTGTTTAAACGCTATAAGACGTTGGGGAAGGAACTCTGGTGTGTGCCCACCCTAACAGGATGTCTTACTCGGCTGATTGCTGCAATCAAGTTTGATTATCATAATATCTCAGTGGGCATAATGTCCACTATTATAACGCATTTAGTACCATTAAAAGGATAATTCATTTTATGTAGGTACTTTTACTTTTTATAAGAGTCGGCATCTTTAATTTGAAAATTAATTCGTGTTGTGAAATAAGATATTTAAAATAAAATATATTTACCCATCCTTTTGAAGTAGGTAAACAAGTTGCACCTACGCCATGTCAATGAAGAAAATTTTCGCAGTTAAAATGTACAACCGTTTCACATATTGTTCGATAGAATGACATTTCACGATGTTGCTATTTGTTGCAAAATTAAACCGACTAGATTGCGGATTATTAAAACACAAATTACATTTAATATTAACTTAATATGTGCAATAATATCAAATCATTATCTCAATAAGGTGCGTAGATTATAACGCAGGCTGGGTATGGTTTATCTGTGTATAATCTGTGCTGGGTAGCCAGCGCGGATCGTTGGCGCGTAATAACGTTCAGAAATCCAACGCAACGCCTACCGTTTAGAAATTATAAAATGACAATCAATATTCAATTACAAGCATTAAACGTGCAATTTATTAATAGTAATTCAATAAACGAAATATACTTATGCTATAAAAAAAAACAAATTTGTTTTTATTTATGGCTACTGCGTGTTTGGTTCAAACATCAATTGAAAACAAATTCGAAACGTGAATAATGAAATAACGTAAAATGCAGTAGTTAGTGCAAAAAAAACGCATGAGAAATAATTGCTGATTATAAATATAGCAAATAGTTTCTTGCATTTGAAATGACTATTATTAGAGTATAGAAAACATGACGCTTTGCTCGTAAACGTCGTTTGTTTTGTCTTTAGTCGTGTTTGTTTATTGCTGCCAATACCCGTCATTATAATCGCATTTGGCAGTGAAGCAACCGACGCAAGAAACCTAGCCATTGTGCCGGACATTGCAAGCGATCTGCGATTGCAACAGATAGAAAGGAAGTTTGTTATAGACAACATAAAGTTGCGGTTACACTACCCATAAATACCAACTTAATATTCGATAGCCTAATAAAAATGTATTTCTGAAACCACAAATGGTTTCCACGCACCTGTTTATCTCTTGTTTCATAATTTGTACTTAGCATAATTTTGTAAAATCAAATATGGTTCTTTTACGGGTCTACGTTGAAGATATCTGCATGAATGTAGTAAATAAAATCATAGAAAACTCGCCAAGAAAATAAGAAATAACATTTGCAATACATCTAATAATACTTAGCAAAAACAATTGAATTTTGATGTATTTTGTATTCAATTGAATATAAGAGTAAAACACATTTGTTTTTTAACTTATTTCTTTATTTTTCATTCATATCCAGTTTTAACCACAGGATAATCATTATACTACATTTGCGCAGTCGTTGGCAACTTATAGTACTCTTCCTTCAATGACAGCGATTTCGATTTCCTTTTCCACTTTCCTCTGAATGTATATCTTGAAATGTCGGTGTAATTGTTTAATAAAGAACACACCTAAAGCTAATAACACAATTATAATGATCATCACAATTACATCAGATAAAATTAATGTCTCCAACATAATTGTTGTAAATATCAGATATGTCCGACGCTATTCCGCACTACGTGTGTAGTTGCTAACAGTGTTATTGATGACCGCATGCAGAAAATCTAGAACACCAACTAAAAGTGTCAATTTTCGTTTACGTCAGTACATTTAAGTATAGTAGTCTACGTTAGATTGTTTAAGTTAATACGTACTATCTTTTGCACGCGAGTTCGTCCGCGCGGAATTAAAAAAAATAATAAATATAACTAGTCTATGTTACTCAGAGGTAGCTTTCTAATCGCAAAATATTTTTTAAAAATACATATAGTTCCTCTTTATAATATGAGTACGTTTTTCGGTCAGTGTTTTTTTTTTTTTTTTAATAAAATATTCTTAAATCTCTAGGTGAATCATTCACGTTATTAGTTAAACTAAAATTTTCAATAATTTTACAAGTGAAGTACACATACAAATGTTTTATACATACTAAATTATAGTTATTAAGGTACGCTAAGGTTGCAAACCAGTTCTCGAAGTCAACGCTGACTGTTGGTCAGCACTTTGGGAATGCAATAAGAGTAAAATAAATGAGCTAAAAAGCGGCTCCGGCGCTGCGAGTGGAAACAAAAGCCTTTGTTGGGTTCCACGTACGAGCCACGGCTTTGCAGTGTAGGGTTACTATTCTATAACTAATCGAAACGCTCATTGTTTACCGAAATCTGATTACGTCTCTTATTTATATGCAAAGACCTTTGATTTACAGACTCTTGTATTCGCAATAAAAATATTCAAGGCACACTTCGAATTTAAAAATCAATAGAATTTTCTCTTATAATTATTGTTGAACTTGTTTGAAAAGGGGGTTACCTTTTCGCACAGCAGAAACCAAAAAGGTCAGAAATAATCACTGAAAACGGAATATTACCTATCATATTTTCCAATAATATTAACATATTACATATTTTGTTTCTCCCTATATGGTAGTGGTTTCTGATCGTACTAAAGTTGTAAGTTATGTACGACCTGTGCGGAGGTCACTGGACCAATGTCAGGTAGCCTGTTGACCATTACTGTGTTATGATTGTCGAGGATACTTCCTTGTATATAAATTCCGTATAACAGACATTTTCAATTTACATTTCAACCGTATGTACTGATTATAAACATGTCTAGAAGAAGAAGAATACTGGAAGAAACAACAGTATAGTATCCTACCTAAAAGTAACGAGTATTTATTAAAAGCAAAAGGATTACCAATAAATACTTCAATACTAATATTGGAAGGAATTGGCTCCTGTGACACAGGGCAACCTACAATAGGAGCCAAGACTTCCATGGAAAAAAAAAAAATATATATATAATAAAGCGTAAACACACACTACTTTGTGGCGTAGGATGTCAGCAATCACAGCATATTTTTGAATAATCCTTTCTTTAATAAAAAGCCCTACACTTACGACACGCTTTAGGCTATATATTTTCACGCTATTAAACTTAGGGGGTAAATAAATTGGAAAAAACTTCCATGTGGGAAAGGGACTATAAACTACAAGCTGCCAACATTAAAGAAGCAAGGTTATTAAGGTAACAGTAATTTAGACATTAACAATTGAAAATTTGACAAATGTAATTTCATGCGGATGAAGCCGCACGGTAACAGCTAGTATAATATGAACATAGCCGCTATTTATAAACTCGTCGGTATAAGAATAAAATTTTAGTACAAATGACAAATAAAATTCCAATAGGTATCTTTTCTATTTTTATAGGTTAACTGTAGAAGTTATTAAAGTTTTATTTACGATACGTTGAATAAATATAACAAGAAATAATTCAAAAAGATGCTGTTTGCCAGACAACTGTGTTATATTCTATGAGTACATAGACATAATAAAGGAGCAAGGGAGATAAAGTGAGCAATTAGTGGTAATCGTTGCGCGACACAAACAGCTGTTATATTGCAATAAAGCGATGAATGGAGCTGCGCCGATGACGCTGGCGCCTTGCGGGTTATCGTAGGTCAGCCGTCGAGACGCTAGGCCGGGGACATTCTTATCGATATGACCATAAACAATCCTAGGAGTTTATCATTTCGATTGTTTATGGGCATATTTCAAAATTCCTTTCTATGATTGTAATGTTATAGTTAACGACTATAGAATGTTCTTATCTTAAGATAGATACTTAATTAACTGCAATTACTATTGTTTAATATAACAACAAAACATGTTTTACTCCATATTATGTAGATGTTCGAATAATAATCATTCGTATTTTGTTAATTAGACATGTACATATCTATGTTTTATATGTAGGTACTGCTTATTGTGTTATATTATATCGATAGGGTAACATTAAGATAGGAACATCTCTAACTATGAATTAACTCAAATTCTGATACTCATACATCAATAATTTTAACAATTGGTATATTGTTTAAATTATATAGTTACTATCTTTGTAATGATTGACTTGAAATTTGACTTTCATGGCTTATATTTGGTAGTATATTCTAAAAAAGCGATTTTTAAACAAAATATGGGATTCTCTAAGACTGTTGACATATTCACATTTTATAGAAAGTACGATTAGCATGTCTGTATTGCTTATGCGAAATGTTGATACGAATCGTATAAATTCTCGGTACCTATTTATTATTGAAACTGGCAATATGATCTGAACGGCATATCATAATGTCGAGGAACGTATTGTGTGCAGTCAGGACAGGCAATAAGCGATGTGTTGCCAGTGTCACGTTACAGTCGCGGGTCAAGTCGCGGCGCCATCGCTGGCCGCACAGAATGTAACACGATGCGCCACGTATTAAATCTGACCACAGACAAAAGAAGGTTTTAATTGTCTGATACTGGCAGTGGAGAAATTTAAGCGCTTATTGTTGTTTGTTTATTCCACATACTTCGTTAAACAAAAGGTAGCTTCCGATAGATGTTGGCATGATCATTTCAATCTTACTTCTTACTAATATTATAAATGCGCAAGTTTAGATGGATGGATGTTGTATGTTGTTGATGTTGTTAGATGATGGAGTCGCGGGCGAAAGTTAGTATTTTATAATATCGTTCTGTATGTTCGTGTAATTCTCGCGATGAAAGTATGTCAAACCACCGGCGGTCAATTTTACATTACAATGGTTATAAAATAAATCTTTCTTATGGCATTTGAATGTCTCTGGGTATCGCAACAACCGCCTGCGAGCTGGCTTAGCACCATGTGTACTGAACATTGAGGGCTTTAAACTAGTACTTAGTGTCAAACGAGACTGCAACGACCAACTGCTGGTTTAACATACATTTACATAATGTACAATACCCCATTTATGTGTTCCTGATCTTGAGTTAATACTAGGAAATGCTCCTAACTTACGTTTTGATAGTTATCCGCTACATTGTTAATTATAGAGCCAGGTGTTTACGGCGAAATGGAACAACGTCAGTCATATTTTCTAGTGTTTGCCTGTAATGTGCTTTTCAGGAATTCGTTTATAAGTTTTAGAACTTAATGTAAGTACAGACAAAATGATAGAACGACCGAAGATCAAAACTGTACCCATTTTGTTTCTTTTTTCTTTATTCGGTATGGTTAAATTAAAAAAAATCGACAACTTTAAAACTTTAAAAACAGCTCCTATTTAATCGATGTAGAACCTTCCAAAAGTCTAATCTGATAGACCATAGAATTACATTGCGCAAACTTCGCGTTAGCCGGGAATCGAACCACTATTAATGTGTCAAGTTGTAGTTAATGATTGTAACTGTGCGTTTAGGACGGCAAGAGTACAGCAGACAGCGGTACAGTAAGCGGGTCAAGTTCCCACCGCCAGCGCCGAAGCCGAGCACCTGTGTATTATACGATTCAAAATGTATGGCGGCTCGTGGTTAGGTTCGAGCGTTTGTTTTCGCAAATAGGCGCCAACAGGACCCATTGTGAGTGGAGAAAGGCGCGTATAGGGATGCTCTCTAACATCGCACACGTACCAACGAATAGGATGCCGCCGTGAAGTTTGCGTCAACCAATATCGGGTAGCGCTTTCGCGTCTGCGGCTTTTCGTCGTGCGTTTACAACTTTGTATGACTGGAACATCATATAAATTTGTATCATAGAGATTATTAATGTCAGGATAAACGTTTATGTTTAGTTGCAGACGTGTATTTTAAATTGAGATTAAAACACGGCTTTAAAGTCTAAGCAGAAGTACGTGCCGTTAATTTGTTGATCTGAATTATTTAACACGATTATCTCAAGGAGACGCGCAGACGTTGGACATGCAAGCCGCAGTCGCCAGCCCTGTCTCAGCCACCGCTACTCGTGCCGATTGCCTCGTTTTTCTTCAACGTGTACTTTAAATATGATACGGTACACTACTCGTCTAGCTGGCGCTGTATTATCCATCTGAATAAAAGTACATAATCAAAACAAACGTAAGAATCCCCTTAAAAGTGACACAAAGATACTTTAAAATCTTAGAAGATTATAAATAAAGCAAAACAAAGGTTCAATCAACGTTGATTAATTGTGAGGTCTAATTGACGGCGAGGATAATGCGAGTGAGTCGGTCGGCGGTCAAGTAGGGCGCGCGGCGTTCGGACGCAGCGCGGTACGACCTACAAACGAATTGTTTACTCGGACGAGTGCACGTGTTTTTACTTTAAATTATTTGGAAAATCTATAATATTGTATGTACGTACATATTTACGTACTGCAACTTAAAATTTAGATTATCACTAAATATATTAATCTTCCATGTTAGGTGTAGTATAATTATTGATATTAGTTTGTGCCGCTTAGTCTTACATCCTTTTTATTTCTTATCTAACTATATCTATATCTATACTAATATTATAAAGAGGAAAGATTTGCATTTATGGATTTTTATATGTATTTGATTCACGCAAAAACTACTGGGCCGATTTTAAAAATTCTTTCAACGTTAGAAAGGTAATTTATCTGTGAGTAACATAGGCTACATTGTTAAATTTCACATGGACGAAGTCGCGAGCAACAGCTAGTACCGTATATCGTTGTTAATTTTCATGAAACGATATGTAGCTAACGTAAAGCCCCTTGAAAGTTGCTCCAGAATCGGATGGTCTCTTTGTTCTAAAGCTGTCGTATTTTTTATTGAAAGTATAATTTTGTAAATAATATATGCGTATCAGAGCCCGACTAACTAGTTTCATTTTTAATACAAGAATTCGATCTACTTTTAAACGATGAGGCTATAACTATAAATTAAACTGATTAATGACTCGCTAAATGGTCGTTAAAGACAATTCACCAGGAATGTATAAGGAATTTTTACACGTAACTGATTAATATTCAGTAACGCGTAGGCAGTTAACTGACCAAATGTCAAACCACAAACATGCGATGACGTCACGGATATGATCCGAATGTTTCGGAACAAGACACTGCCTGTTATCGTGTCTACATCTCCACGCGTAACTAACAAGCGTTATACAAAACGATAGTCGTTAAATTATGTTTGTAACACAGAGTTTTTTAACTCGAGAACCGAGATAAAACTTAACTTTTGTTAACAAGCTGACAAATGCGCTGTAATGCTGTTTCACACGTGGCTAGTACAGTTGTAAAATAACGCAGACCAGTCATGGATTGTATGAATTCATTGGCGCCAACTAGTGTTCACATTATGTCAGTCGAATACCTGTCCAGTTATTGAGCGCTACTGTCCAACTGTACTGGCCAAGTGTAACCCCAAACCAGGCATAACCTTAAAACTTTTTGGCGTTCTGTTCTGCAAAGAATGTGAACTCATATAGATACAAGTTTAATTTAATTTATGACATCAAATCTGGTAAACAGAAAATTATGTCAATTCAAATTATGCAGCCATTTACAACATTTTCTCGTGGTAATAATAAAAATACGCAAAAATTTAAGTGGCTTTCACACATTTCGGGCTGTCAACAATTTGACATCTGTCGGGATTACTGCCACGTAAAATGTGATATTTACGACAAAATATATTGAATTTTAAACGACTCGCAGGCGGCAGCATAATACGGGATTAAAAGAAAAATATACTTGAACAAAGTCTTGAACTGCTGAACGAATTCGGGACCTCAACTTTAAATTGTCTTAACCTATTCATTATCATCATAATATGACTCTGAAGTTGAAATTTGTGCGGACGATATTATGTCATAAAACACACAATAGAACATTGTTTTACACCTCTAACTAGAGTGATTTATCCGTGACCTCAAACAAACCACAACGCGAAACAAATTTCGAATACAAAGGGTTATTCAAGGAACAATCATAAAGTTTTTATAAGCATATATTTTAATGCGCCAACTAACAATATACTTGTCCTAGTATCAGAGTGAGAGGAAACCTCGTAATTAGAACTCGGCTGTAAAATAACCATCAAACTTACCCGAGACGAGTGTAGTAAATCTTTTTACGATCCCAACTTTTGCAGTTTAGTTCTTATACCGTAGGATTAAGCGTCTTAATTGCATGGTTAAGAGTTTTTGAAACGCATTGTGCAAGGTTGTATGCGCCTATAGTCCAACCGCTTCATAAATTACGTTTTGTATGACAGAGCATGTTGTTGTATGCGTTTTTACGATCGAAAACACGAGCGATATGATTAACTCGATAATACTCTAAGGTCGTCAGGTGTTTTTTTGTACCATACTGTTACGGGTATTATTTCAAATCTGTCGCAGTTGTGTATTCAACAAATAAATAATGTACACGTGTCTTGAAAGGAACAAGATGTTTTTGCTCTTGTATAAGAAAACGAACAATCGGTTTCAAGGTACAATCTGATGGCCTTGGTCTCAGTCGGCTAGACTGGTCTGCCATATGACACTGGAATTAATACGACATCCTCAAGGTAGATACAACCATGTTTTTTTTATCTTTTTTATATGAGAGAAGGATGCAAACTATCGTCGGGAACACCGAGATGATCATTGCCTGCCTGGCGTTTCAGCTTAGAAACAATGTCTATCATATCAGATATTTTACAATTCAATCAGACATTAGGTTACTGGCTGTTTTTGCAAGGCTTCATTCGCATGACGTTGTAAAACATTGTTTAAATTCCGTCAAACTTTCAATTGCCAATATCAAAATTCAAATGCAAAAATAACAACGAAGGCTTTTCCCATTAGTTGAGAATATAAGTAGCCATGACAACTTGCTTCTTTGCTGACATTTTCAGACCTTAAACTCAACGCAGAATATTTATTTAATAAAGGACGAGATACAGTATATGTCGTCATACTTCGTATAGGTAACGTCCTAGTTAATATTTACCTTATCTTATTTGTGCACGACTGGCAGGCGCCCACGCTAGGCGAGTGACGGAGAACCCACATATCGTATACAGCTAAGCAACCGTGATCATTGATATGACAACAATGATCACAATCATAGGTAGTTGTTGTTACATTTACCATAAAATTGTTGTTGTTTTTGTTGCATATTACTGTAAGTTAGCACTACCGAATCAACGTTACATAAAATATGGTAAATTCACGTTGTAACTTTTTTTTATTAATAACTACGTTATTACGTACTAGCAGTAGCTCGCGTCTTCGTTTGGGAAATAAAAATTGTAATAAATATAGCCTATGTTACTCAGTGATAACGTAACGATTTATTGGTAAAAGTTTTTTTTAAATAGGCCAAGTAGTTTTTGAGTTATTTCAATACATCTATACTAATATAATAAAGCGTAAACACACACTTCTTTGTTGCCTAAGATGTCAGCAATTACAGCATATTTTTGAATAACTTTTTTTTTAATAACAAGCCCTACACTTACGTCATGCTTTAGGCTATATATTTTCACGCCATTAAACTTAGGGGTAAGTATTTGGATAAAAACGCTCATGTGGGAAAGATACCATAAGTTGCTGCCAACATCAAGGAATAAGGTTGCCATATTTTGATATCATGTCATGTCATTTTGACATTCGCAATTGATAATTTGACAAATGTAAATAATAAATTGAATTTTTCATCATTTTATGCGGATGAAGTCGCATGGGAAAAGCTAGTACAAAATACAAATTTTTCCTCTTTATAATATTAGTATAGATGAGTGATAAGTCAAACTCAAAATGATGATAAATTCCAATAATATGACTTCAGATTATTAACAAGGTAGTCTTTTTGCTTGAATGTTACTATGTAACATTTATTATAAACTACGTTATAACTATACGATTTTATAAGACACTCCATCAGACTTTACTGCCCGTGCTAAATGAAAAGATTCTTTGTAGACACTCCTTGGTGATTTTATGTTCTTTTTGATGTGGTATACTTGTGTTTTTACCAATAAAAACACGTAGACTACAAGGTTTACATCTGAAGAAATTTATTGAGCCGTCTTTTTATTTCGTCCGTATAATAATGTGTGTTTATTACCTTTATACATTCCAGTATTATGAGCGAAGTTTACAAATAGATGTAATGTTTGTTTTATGCCGCGGCTAGTTCTTCTTGTTTATGCAAATATTATGTTGTTTCGACGATAAACAGACATTTAATATTTCTTAAATGAAATGAATAAACGGTTTATTTCTCTAATATTTCACTTGCATTAGTAAAGTTACTTTTTTATCATCATCGTTCAGATGTTTTGATTTGAAATTCTTATCGATATAGCCTATATAGTCTTCACTTTCGCTTAGAAAATATATTTTAAGTTACCGTAGACCTTTGAGTTTATCTTTCATAAACATGTATAGATTTGATTGCGCATTTGCCTTAATTAATAATTACAAAAAACATGAGTTGGCATTTATAATTCGTGGTGAGTGAAGGCGCGCCGGACACGTGCGGTGGTCACGACCATCGCACCCCGCTCCGCCCCGCACCCCCGTGCCCGCGGGACGTCACGAGTGCCGCCATCACGACTCTTCAAGATCGACACACGAACCACTTAAACCGACAACATAATATAAATACAGCATAGCACCAGCCGCTAAGTCGGCACATCGAGCAGAAGAGTTCTGTTTCCTGGCGGACTGAATGAAATTCCAGTTGCTTGTGAAACTGCTTGATAATAATCCCACAGTTGTGATAGCCATTATCACCAAAAGCTAGTTAACTAGATGAGATTTCATCATTAGCCTATTCACTTACATGTTTCGTTAGATCAGAGAATAATATACTAGATTTAAGGTACACGATGTTTGAGTAATTTGATTGTTTGTATGATACAATGTCGTGCGGGTCGGAGGTCGAGACCGGCCGAAGCAGTTTATCAACTTGCAAATTCATTCGATCGGCCAGCTGGCTGCCGCGTTGTCAAAACAACCTCGGGCCACGCCACGCGCCACAACCATTACTAATTCTGAATTTAAATTTTGTTTCAATCAAAACACGTTGACGTGCTTTATATTACTTTCGAAATTGTTTACTCGTAACGGAATTTCTTTACCTCTTGTTTTCCAATGTACTCGTAGTTAATTAATGTCCATTTCAGAGACCAAAGGCATAGATCTCCATTTCATTCATACTATCTGTCTATAGCCACATGGAGCACATTCGCTCTAATCGGAATTAATTGAGTATGACGAATGCCTTGAAAATTGATTCTAATATTGTTATCATTCAATGCGTCGCAAACGTCGTCGAAGACATTTCGGCGACTCGATGCTTCAGTCCCGGAAGCACGTGACCTGCTTTGCATACGTTCAAAACAATGGGTCGGGGCGCATTTGGCATGTGCCATTGCGTCACCACTTGACGTCTGTCATCGCCGCGTTGACCAATACGTGGCAAAGATGTCTTGACAAACATTGGACTAACAAAGACACCATTATGTCTGGGAATCACGACTGCAGCTGTGCAGTTTAATTTGAAAAATATGTTTTAAACTTAAGCGGATGGTAATACAATAACACTAAAAGAAATAACGATATCAATTATTCGTATAACAGAAGTACCATAATATGATTATAATAATTTTCTTAATATTAATATGATAAAGAAGTTATCTGAATTTTTTATCTACGTGTCATCAAAACACATTGTGTAATGATTTCAGAAGTGATTTCGCAAACGCACAATAGCCTGATCGTAATTTGTATTCGAAACGTTTCTATTTGTACAATGAGCAAAAAGCTTTTGTCAATCCGCAAACCGATGCCGTCATCTGGAGTGAAGTCGTCACGCATATCGCAGCATCTCGGCCGCGTGTCCATTGTCCCGCCGCTCACGGCGCGCGTGCCCTATCTGCTCGCGGTCGCGGCTCGTTTCTCCCACAACGTGACGGAGATGCTCAAGATTACAACTTATGTAATTGTACCGTATACTAATGGCAATTACGAATACTCTATATGAAAATGTCTAATTAATTAGTAGTTAAACTCGTGTTAAAATGTTTGTTTATTACATTCAATGTATCTCAATACGAAAATTAACTAAAAAATAACACGGTATATATTCAGTAAGCGATATCCGCCCTAATGAGTCGATTAAAGGTCAATCAAGCTAATAAGCTTATCAAAAAGCTCGTTAGTACATTGCGCGGCAAAAGTGCGAATGTGTTATATGAGCAGAGAGCAGAAGCACACACAGCACATATGTTGCAGCAATGTGCCTCGCACGTGGGGTGGTGGCAACAGTGACGCCCCTGTCGTCACCGCGCCCGCTCAATGCCAGCCTTGTCCATGCACATGATGTGCACATGCCGACACGTTCCGGACCGGTTAATACCAAAATCGGTGATATACCGAATGTCATATCTATTTTTGATATTTAAAATTTAACAAGTAGATTTAAATTCAATACGCGTAGGTCGACTTAGGTACAAAATATTTATCAGCTAATGTTCCGTACTACAACACTTCTGCTAGTTCACCATGTAAGGATATAAAAAAAATAATGTAGTCATAACTAATTTCGCGGATAAAAGCATAAGTACCGACCATTAGACTATACGCTAGTTGCTAAGTTGATGAAGAACCCTTCCCTGCTTACACTAATGTAATCCTAAATAGAAACAAAATACAGTGACTATTCAAATTAGGAATACCCAAGGATACAGAGCATTGTTATTATGTAATTAAAATTGCAAACGCCGCTTGCTTGGCGTCGTCGTCCGCCGTCCGCCGGAAACCTCGTATGATTATTATACACATGAATATTTTTAGCAGCGGCGGTTCTGAAGTGTCCGCTTTTCCATTGATATTCGAATCATAGTCGCTGCCGATAATGTCGATAATGTGTGCTTCAAATTCCGTAATGTCCGTCAGAATACGACGTGCATGCATGATTATATGAAACCGAACGAGGGGTTTAAATGCGAAAAAAATAACCAATAATCATATTGATTTTTATCAAAGTTTGGTTTTCTCATTTGAAATTACAAAAACAACTTGACTTTTGTCCTAAGACGTAATATGATCTACGCAGAACTGACGGATGAATAAAGCAATAAATAAAGCATGCGGAACGGTATAATCTTGAAAACAACTGATTTTGAATTCAGTATCGGTCTTTCAGTTATTCCTTGCGATCCATCAAAAATAAAAACAACAACTCAAGTACGTCATTCGTATGTCCAAAACGTTGCGTTTAATATGCTGAATTTTTTATCTACGTGTCATCAAAACACATTGTGTAATGATTTCAGAAGTGATTTCGCAAACGCACAATAGCCTGATCGTAATTTGTATTCGAAACGTTTCTATTTGTACAATGAGCAAAAAGCTTTTGTCAATCCGCAAACCGATGCCGTCATCTGGAGTGAAGTCGTCACGCATATCGCAGCATCTCGGCCGCGTGTCCATTGTCCCGCCGCTCACGGCGCGCGTGCCCTATCTGCTCGCGGTCGCGGCTCGTTTCTCCCACAACGTGACGGAGATGCTCAAGATTACAACTTATGTAATTGTACCGTATACTAATGGCAATTACGAATACTCTATATGAAAATGTCTAATTAATTAGTAGTTAAACTCGTGTTAAAATGTTTGCTTATTACATTCAACGTATCTCAATACGAAAATTAACTAAAAAATAACACGGTATATATTCAGTAAGCGATATCCGCCCTAATGAGTCGATTAAAGGTCAATCAAGCTAATAAGTTTATCAAAAAGCTCGTTAGTACATTGCGCGGCAAAAGTGCGAATGTGTTATATGAGCAGAGAGCAGAAGCACACACAGCACATATGTTGCAGCAATGTGCCTCGCACGTGGGGTGGTGGCAACAGTGACGCCCCTGTCGTCACCGCGCCCGCTCAATGCCAGCCTTGTCCATGCACATGATGTGCACATGCCGACACGTTCCGGACCGGTTAATACCAAAATCGGTGATATACCGAATGTCATATCTATTTTTGATATTTAACACTTAGATTCAAATTCAATACGCGTAGCTCGACTTAGGTACCAAATATTGATCAGCTAATGTTCCGTACTACAACACTTCTGCTAGTTCACCATGTAAGGATATAAGAGAAATAATGTAGGCATAACTAATTTCGCGGATAAAAGCATAAGTACCTACCATTAGACTATACGCTAGTTGCTAAGTTGATGAAGAACCCTTCCCTGCTTACACTAATGTAATCCTAAATAGAAACAAAATAGGATACCCAAGGATACAGAGCATTGTTATTATGTAATTAAAATTGCAAACGCCGCTTGCTTGGCGTCATCGTCCGCCGTCCGCCGGAAACCTCGTATGATTATTATACACATGAATATTTTTAGCGGCGGCGGTTCTGAAGTGTCCGCGTTTCCATTGATATTCGAATCATAGTCACTGCCGATAATGCCGATAATGTGTGCTTCAAATTCCGTAATGTCCGTCAGAATACGACGTGCATGCATGATTATATGACGCAAACCGAACGAGGGGTTTAAATGCGAAAAAAATAACCAGTACTTATATTGATTTTTATCAAAGTTTGGTTTTCTCATTTGAAATTACAAAAACAACTTGACTTTTGTCCTAAGACGTAATATGATCTACGCAGAACTGACGGATGAATAAAGCAATAAATAAAGCATGCGGAACGGTATAATCTTGAAAACAACTGATTTTGAATTCAGTATCGCTCTTTCAGTTATTCCTTGCGATCCATCAAAAATAAAAACAACAACTCAAGTACGTCATTCCTATGTCTAAAACGTTGCGTTTAATATGCTGTATTTTATATAACTGTTTTTAAAACTGGGATAGCACGAAAAATTGTGACAAAAGTATCGACATCTACAAAATTTGTATGAAGAATTGTACATCTTAAAAAGTTCTACAGAAAAGTGCGCGATAGCATATATCTATCTTTAACGGTTTTCTTACAATAACCACTTTTGTGTTTACAAAATGAATTAAAAATCCAACGCTATTTGCAGCGTTCTTTTATTGGTTTCAATATTAATCCTTATCCAAATAAATGCGTTTGTTATCAGGAGAATTTAATGTAGAATAAAATTGTTCTTAACAGTATTTAAATTGGACTAATAGTTTAGAAGATATCGCGAACACAAACAATAAGGGTAACCGAAAAATCAGCTTACAAGCTACCGGACTTAGAAATTTGGAATCTTGCATCGGTAGATTTCTGTTACTACGTAGATTACTACTAAGTTAATACTTTTGGTAATAGGTTGAAAAAAAGGGCGAACGTAATAGGTTATATTTGTAATTTCACGCGGGCGAAGTCGCGAGCAACGGCTCGTCAAAAATAAAAACAACAACTCAAGTACGTCATTCGTATGTCCAAAACGTTGCGTTTAATATGCTGTATTTTATATAACTGTTTTTAAAACTGGGATAGCACGAAAAATTGCGACAAAAGTATCGACATCTACAAAATTTGTATGAGATTTGTCGGTGTACTTTCCGCCCGATATCAATAATCACACAAATTTTATGGACGTTCATACACATACTTTCGTGATCGTGGTCTTAGAATGAAATAAATTTTAATGACTCAAATCCATTGAAATTCGACCTAATTACATTATCACCACGATAATCAACAACTTTGCTATTTTGATTATGGTATCATAAACACAGGCAATTTTTTTACTAGACAGTTTTTATTACATTATAGTAAAAACCAGTTACAAAATCCAGTGTGACATGTACGTTATATATTTTTAGTCGGTATATCTAGAGCATTGTAACATTTCCATGAATAAATGTTTTTAAAAGAACGAGGAAACGACCTGTCGTTGTCGATGGGCATATCTCGCTCGAAAACAACGTCAAGTGGTGAATATTATGTAAATTTCGCAATTCAAACGCGCTGTCCGTTAGATTATGTCGGCCATGAATGTGCTGATAGAATTACCGAGTGATAGATCGCGACGCGCGTCTATCCGTCAGTCTGTCCCAGTTACTTGGCATACGTAAAATTTGATTCTTTTATATCTGAATTTTGATAAACACTAAACAAATCTACGAAAGTTTTACAGATTTCAATCATATTAGAGAACTATGCGGTCAAACTATGCATTAGATTGACCGCATAGTCCCTCTACGCACGTAGAATACGAAAACGGCGAGTACTTGCTATCTCCTTGGTCACCTTATTGTTAAAATTACATATTTACACTGAAAGGAACAAAGGATAAAGCATGGAAATGATAATTTCAAACGAAGTATGAGTAAGAATTTCATAACGTGTATTTGTGGCACTGAAAACTTTGAAGAGGCCGCCACCATCTGCCTGACAGATTGCTCCTCCGACAAGATTTCCCAAAATTCTGCAGCGCACGTGCACGTGAGAACGTTTCCTAAGAGAAAGGCTGGAGCAGTTATTTTTACGATAACCTCCTCAACACGTGGCTTGCCTCGTTTTGAACTTGATTGCTTTCGATTGTTACTAAATTGCTGTAACAATTCAACTTTTACAACTACGCATCTGGCCATGATAGAATTTTTCTGGAATATTTTTTTTATTACACATTTCGTACAAACATCACCATATTTGGCATCTTGATGCCAACTGCTGTCAGAAATAACTATTCATGATTATAAAACACAACATATTTACTATTTCTTTAACTCTACTGAGTCAATAAATACAATTATTTTTATCATGAGTATCGTATCTTATGAAAATACATCCTTAATCCATCAAATTTTAGTTTATTTTTGTGTTTTTTTATTTGTTTATATGTATAGATAAATATAATTGAGTGTATGTGAAACGCAATTCTCGCATTACCTGGCGGCGCGGCGGCGGCGGCGGCCGACGGTGCACAAATCAAGGCGGGCGCACGTGCGTCGCGGCAGCTGTGTGCACGTGTGCACCAACAGATTATTCTGATGAATTTATGCGCTTTTATAACATACATTGCAATACTATGTTATAAATTACAATATCTTTGTTCTAAGATATATATATAAGACGAAATTATTTAATACGGTCAACACCTGTCCTGTCGCAGTATAGGTTCTTAATTTTAAGACGGGGTTTGTCGTACATTTTCCTATCCATAGTCGGCCCTGCACGTGGCGGAATGACGTAATAAATGCGTGTTTCAAATCAGATTTTTTATGATATTTTGTTAGAAATTTCTATAATTATACTTAAACTAGCTTTCGCCCGCGACTCCGTCTGGGTGGAATTAAAAAAAATCAAAAGCAAGTAGCCTATGTGTTCTTCCAGACTAGCCTCTACATCTATGCCAAATTTCATCGAGATTTCATGAAAGCAGTTTAGGCTACAAACTCTAACAAACATCCGTACATCCATTCATCCATCTGAACTTTCGCATTTATAATATTAGTAAGATTGGCAACAAACGCAAATACTAGAGTAGAATACAACAATGATATATTAATGATGATCATAGATTGACTTTCACAGCACTTTCACACTTATCTGTTTTAATATGAATAAATGTTGAAAGCGTGAAGTGCGTGCATGTGCCGTGATTGAACAGTAATAATCTCGGTCTAGATTGCGAACTATCGCTCGCGGCCTCTCATTACGCAGATAGTGCTACCGGCCACATCTGTCCATATTCCTCGCTTATTAAGCCACGCCAATGATGTCCAAAGTATGGATAAGGCTGAAATTAAAAAAAATCATATCCAACTAGGGAGAGCCTGATCTCGTGTTGACATAAAGTACTGTCAGACCAGTTAACATCCAGAGATTTTTAGTTGTAGCGAGTCGAAATTCACAGAGGCTGCATACAGATGTGTGGAGGGCGAGGCAAATGGTTGCATTTAGCTATATGTTGTTATATTCTTCTTTTTTGATTTCTGTGTATAATTTCTTTTTTTTTCTTCTTCATTACCAGTTTTTATTGTATTTAAATATGTTTTGTAATACTATGCATTATCACATAGATATAGTGTCACATTAGATTTATTCTGTAAAGATGCTATATTGTCGTTATTAAATAAAATAAAATAAAAAATCTTGTTTGATACAATCTGCGAATTTCTATCATGTTTACTAGTCTAAGGGTAAGTGCCAGATAACAATTATATTCTTACTCCTGACTTGTCTGGAACGTAATTGAATTACAAGGCAAAATATTATATTAATTATGAATTAAAAAAGTTTTAATCTAACACGTGTTTTCTGGCTGTTATATCCGATATGGCAATAATCCCTATCATAAGTACAGCGCTTTTGTTAAAGTATATGAACATGTGGTGCATAACTAACAATACCGAGATAATACTGCGTCCGGAAGGTACGGGGTCATAAACGTTATCAGCAAGGTGTGCCATGTGGCATGCTACTGTTGATAACTGCAGACAATCTGCCGCGCAGATTTGCGACCGAAGTTCCCGAGGTACAATCGGAGAATCTGGCGGTGTTCCACATAAAACCTGTAGTAGTTTGAACGCTTTGTACACATTACGACGCGAAAAAATAACCAATGCTACTTTTAAATGTGTCTGTACGAAAAATGGTCGGTCAGTGGTACACGGCTAATTGCTTTATATTATTATCATGTTGTTTGCGCAACTCCCTGCTACCTGATTAGCTATTTGTAAGAGGCGGAGTTTGTCGCGTTGAAAGTAACGAGACAATTTTTCTGTAAATTGAATACTGCGTATTTCCGCGACAGTACACGTTCACGATGGGAACTGTTTAGCACATGTTGCCGACAATGTTTTATGTAATGTTTTACAACAAGTTCGCCGCTTTCTAAAGAAAGGTGATCGCCAAATGTGGATAGCACGTTTCCGCCGATACCCGCAGATGATCGTAAACGCGCTGTTAAAGACGAATCGTGTTTCCTTATTGTTGTGTAGTTTAGTGTTGCAACATGTTACATTGTTAACTTTAAATCTACCGATCTATTCTATGTTTAGTTGAGATTTAAATAGTATAATTAAACTTGTTCACATGTTGAATCTGATTGTAAAGGTTGTTCGCGTTAAAACCACATACCTAGATGTTTATTGGCATTTAAAGCACGTAATATCAAATTCAATTTTATTATCTGGCAATTGAATCATAAAGTAGAACTCGCCAAATAAATCTCATTGGAAATGTCGTGCAGACAAAAAATTTAAAATGATATCGCAACAGTCGGCTAGTCACCTGGCAAACGGCCGGCGACAAATCATGCTCCGCAACGTATATTAGCTACTATCATTAGATCTGCTGATTATTGCTGAGTAAAGAGCTCCGAGACACCGATCATTACTTACTCAGATCATTAGAGTTATCTATGCATGTTGTACATTAAAGTACGGCCTGAATTCATTATTAATTTTCTCAGTGGATTTTACTAAACGATTTTTTTCAATTTCACTTTGTAATTTTTTTTTCTTTTATTGATTTAAATCTTAGATTAATAAAAGCTTTAGAATACTCGATTATTTGTATGTACTAATAGAAAATAACCGGCACAACCTGAGAAACAAAATTTAGATCTTATTTATCCTTCCGTATTTCACAGACAGACAGTACATTAACGCAGTAAATAAAACGAATAGTGTCATCAATTTAAAACTTACCAAAAATAACATTGCGCCATCCTGAATCGTTACGCATACTGAAAATAAGACGTAGATAAATGACATCTACATTGTAAAGACGATGCGACACGTTCGCACTAATCAGGTGCTAACAAAGCACGATAGCACAGATATAGATCCGGTTCCTTTGTAAGAAGTTATATTAAATGCAAGTAATAAAATCCCATTCGGTCTCCGCTGTCCGGCTGGAGAGCGGTAATTTTTCAAAACGTTCCCGCGTCATTTTTCACCGCGTCAATCACGAGTTCGCTTAGTCGAAACGTGCTTCAGGGATGGCGATTTTTGTAATTTCCCGAGTGTAAGGAAAGTTAGACTAAAATTTTAATGACAGTTATTAATAAAAAAACCACATATGTTTAATTAAAAATCTACAACTGATAATTAATTTATTTATTTACTAGCTGTTTCGTGCAAGTGTATGCACTAGACATGCAAAAATCCATGTTAAATGTAAATACCACGCGGGCGGAGTCGCGGGCGAAAGCTAGTATTTAATATTATAAATGCGAAAGTTTAGATGGATGGATGTTTGTTAGAGTTTGTAGCCTAAACGGATGTGGATGATATTTTGCATAGATGTAGAGGATAGTCTGGAAGAACACATAGGCTACTCACTTTTGATTTTTTTAATTCCACGCGGACGGAGTCGCGGGCGAAAGCTAGTGATAATATAAATTTCAGTCGTTATGAACGTAATTATTAATGTTTTCATTAACATTTATAAAGATTTGCAATTTTGTTCAACCTCAACTATACAGGGTTGTCACATTGCTTGTTAAACAGAGTGTGAACCAATGAATATTTTTATTGACGCGTCCACTGACTATCCACGACGCACTTCCACGCAAAGATTTGCCAATTTCAACCGTACCATATTATATTACGGTGGTTTATTTAAAAAAGCAACCATGAAATTTCAAAATGTATCTTATCGCAGTAAAAATAAGGTTAAAAATCCATTGTGTCTCATCACGCTGTAACTTAAGATGAAAGTCATCAAAGTAATGTAAGTCAACGAGGAGATCTGCGGCACGATATGTTCCATTCCGGAGCGTTTCTTATGCAAATATTGACACAATGTTGGCATCATTAATCAGCCGGAATGCCAGGGGCCCAGCGAACGACCAGCAACAAACGTCTCACGTGCACCTTTACATTTGTAAGATCAAACGCTTCAATCAAAATTGTTTATACCCCTCTATTTTCTGATTGTCATACGCCATACTCGCATTTAACAAAAGCGCTATCAACGGTTTTAGGTCAATTGTACGTGTAGCTTTTTAGTAGAATTGTGTATGTAGTCCTCCTGCAAAGTAAAGAATATACAACCTGTAGTCGCCACATTAGAAAAATTACACATTTCAAATCACCACGCCAAAGATCTATAAATAGTATACAACCAGTTATATTGTTTGTATCAAAAATTGATATTTGATATTAAGATTATCAGACAGACATCAAAATATATCGGTCGAATACTTTTATAATCTTTCAATAAGTCTGATTCCGTTCGGTTATTGAGTACGAGGACAAGAGAAGCTAATCTTGTTTCCTCTTCCAGGAAAAAACTCCTACTTTTTGTTCGTATTTTGTTTAAAAATCCAAAAAGAATAAACATTGTCGGAAAAGTTGTCACAATATTGACTAATTTAACGCTAAAAGATAACGAGGCAGCCGCACATGCGTCCCAGCTTTGACTAAATCACATTCCGAGAAATACATTGAAGTCATGTCCAAATGTATAATTATTACGCAAAAAAAACCCGGAGTAACCGGAGCAGTTACATAATTTTATCTATTGAAATTAGTAAGAATGTAGTTAATGTTTTTCACTCATGAGAACTAAGCAGCTAAAGCTATAGGAGTAAGTTTAGTTTAGTTTAGTTTAAGGATTATAATATCTTACTAGCGAGTTGAACAGTAGGTCATAGGCTTGTTTCATTTGAACAAATAGGTAATGGTGATACTTTACAGCTTGGACGGGACACGTGCTGTACGGATATAGCCGCACAATCGCAGCGGCAGCACAACGACGCCTTGTGCTCCGCCGCACCGCACCGCCATCTGTCAGACATCTGAAAACATTTACTTTTAGCCCTCTGCTGTTGTTACGCACTCGTTATTAATAATCATGATTTCAGTACACGCTACTGGATGCTTGTGATGAGGGTGTAAGGTATATCGCATATGTATGGGCAATCATTATGTTAATGATTTGCATATCTGCAATTCCATCATACTAATTCATACTAATTATAAATGCGAAAGTTTAGATGGATGGATGGATGTTTGTTAGAGTTTGTAGCTAAACGGCTGAACGGATTTCGACGAAATTTGGTACAGACGTAGAGGATAGTCTGGAAGAACACATAGGCTACTCAATTTTGTTTTTTTAATTCCATGCGCACGGAGTTGCGGACGAAAGCTAGTAGATTATATTTCGCTAGATGATGTAACGTAAGTAGATAAGTAATTTTTAAAAAAAAAAAAAAAAAAAAAAAAAAAAAAAAAAAAAAAAAAAAAAAAAAAAAAAAAAAAAAAAAAAAAAAAAAAAAAAAAAAAAAAAAAAAAAAAAAAAAAAAAAAAAAAAAAAAAAAAAAAAAAAAAAAAAAAAAAAAAAAAAAAAAAAAAAAAAAAAAAAAAAAAAAAAAAAAAAAAAAAAAAAAAAAAAAAAAAAAAAAAAAAAAAAAAAAAAAAAAAAAAAAAAAAAAAAAAAAAAAAAAAAAAAAAAAAAAAAAAAAAAAAAAAAAAAAAAAAAAAAAAAAAAAAAAAAAAAAAAAAAAAAAAAAAAAAAAAAAAAAAAAAAAAAAAAAAAAAAAAAAAAAAAAAAAAAAAAAAAAAAAAAAAAAAAAAAAAAAAAAAAAAAAAAAAAAAAAAAAAAAAAAAAAAAAAAAAAAAAAAAAAAAAAAAAAAAAAAAAAAAAAAAAAAAAAAAAAAAAAAAAAAAAAAAAAAAAAAAAAAAAAAAAAAAAAAAAAAAAAAAAAAAAAAAAAAAAAAAAAAAAAAAAAAAAAAAAAAAAAAAAAAAAAAAAAAAAAAAAAAAAAAAAAAAAAAAAAAAAAAAAAAAAAAAAAAAAAAAAAAAAAAAAAAAAAAAAAAAAAAAAAAAAAAAAAAAAAAAAAAAAAAAAAAAAAAAAAAAAAAAAAAAAAAAAAAAAAAAAAAAAAAAAAAAAAAAAAAAAAAAAAAAAAAAAAAAAAAAAAAAAAAAAAAAAAAAAAAAAAAAAAAAAAAAAAAAAAAAAAAAAAAAAAAAAAAAAAAAAAAAAAAAAAAAAAAAAAAAAAAAAAAAAAAAAAAAAAAAAAAAAAAAAAAAAAAAAAAAAAAAAAAAAAAAAAAAAAAAAAAAAAAAAAAAAAAAAAAAAAAAAAAAAAAAAAAAAAAAAAAAAAAAAAAAAAAAAAAAAAAAAAAAAAAAAAAAAAAAAAAAAAAAAAAAAAAAAAAAAAAAAAAAAAAAAAAAAAAAAAAAAAAAAAAAAAAAAAAAAAAAAAAAAAAAAAAAAAAAAAAAAAAAAAAAAAAAAAAAAAAAAAAAAAAAAAAAAAAAAAAAAAAAAAAAAAAAAAAAAAAAAAAAAAAAAAAAAAAAAAAAAAAAAAAAAAAAAAAAAAAAAAAAAAAAAAAAAAAAAAAAAAAAAAAAAAAAAAAAAAAAAAAAAAAAAAAAAAAAAAAAAAAAAAAAAAAAAAAAAAAAAAAAAAAAAAAAAAAAAAAAAAAAAAAAAAAAACAAAATCTTCTCAAAAAAACAGTACACTAAAAAGTAACGAAATAATTTCTTGAAATAGTAAACCTCCCTTATTGTAGCTGTTATGGCCATAAAAGTCCTTATTTTAATATCAACTGAATATCGTTTTTATTGCGTGAGAACAGAACCATAAAAACTTAAAGAAACACTTTCTCGATCTCGTTTAGCTTTCTTCAGAGGTTTCAGGCGGAGTTAGATAGTCGTAAAATACGATCTATAAAACGCCCATCGCACATTGCCGGGATTAGACTTTTTTTTTTTTTTTTTTTTTTTTTTTTTTTTTTTTTTTTTTTTTTTTTTTTTTTTTTTTTTTTTTTTTTTTTTTTTTTTTTTTTTTTTTTTTTTTTTTTTTTTTTTTTTTTTTTTTTTTTTTTTTTTTTTTTTTTTTTTTTTTTTTTTTTTTTTTTTTTTTTTTTTTTTTTTTTTTTTTTTTTTTTTTTTTTTTTTTTTTTTTTTTTTTTTTTTTTTTTTTTTTTTTTTTTTTTTTTTTTTTTTTTTTTTTTTTTTTTTTTTTTTTTTTTTTTTTTTTTTTTTTTTTTTTTTTTTTTTTTTTTTTTTTTTTTTTTTTTTTTTTTTTTTTTTTTTTTTTTTTTTTTTTTTTTTTTTTTTTTTTTTTTTTTTTTTTTTTTTTTTTTTTTTTTTTTTTTTTTTTTTTTTTTTTTTTTTTTTTTTTTTTTTTTTTTTTTTTTTTTTTTTTTTTTTTTTTTTTTTTTTTTTTTTTTTTTTTTTTTTTTTTTTTTTTTTTTTTTTTTTTTTTTTTTTTTTTTTTTTTTTTTTTTTTTTTTTTTTTTTTTTTTTTTTTTTTTTTTTTTTTTTTTTTTTTTTTTTTTTTTTTTTTTTTTTTTTTTTTTTTTTTTTTTTTTTTTTTTTTTTTTTTTTTTTTTTTTTTTTTTTTTTTTTTTTTTTTTTTTTTTTTTTTTTTTTTTTTTTTTTTTTTTTTTTTTTTTTTTTTTTTTTTTTTTTTTTTTTTTTTTTTTTTTTTTTTTTTTTTTTTTTTTTTTTTTTTTTTTTTTTTTTTTTTTTTTTTTTTTTTTTTTTTTTTTTTTTTTTTTTTTTTTTTTTTTTTTTTTTTTTTTTTTTTTTTTTTTTTTTTTTTTTTTTTTTTTTTTTTTTTTTTTTTTTTTTTTTTTTTTTTTTTTTTTTTTTTTTTTTTTTTTTTTTTTTTTTTTTTTTTTTTTTTTTTTTTTTTTTTTTTTTTTTTTTTTTTTTTTTTTTTTTTTTATTAAAAAGTTTATTATTTCTCGATTTTTAGTGAATCTAGACATCGCAGTATGATAATCACTAGCTTTCAAACAAATAATGAGTTATCTAAATCGATTATCTAAGAAATTAAGTAAACAACTAATACATCGTTGCGATCATTCACTCATAATTCGGTGCGGCCGCGCGCCGTTTGTTTGCCCGTGAGTTTTAATATTTTGATAACTTCTAGAATCTTGCACAGAATTACATACTGTAAAAGGCAATTACGATCTACATATAATACTCTATCGTGAAACATATTTATTTGGATAAGGATTCATACCAAATAAGAATAAAAGCGTTTTAAATAAAGTCGATTGCACTTATTTGACGGTTTTCTCGAAACAAACGGTTATTGTGCGACAACCTTAAGAGATAGATATATGCTATCGCAGACTTTAATTCAGCTAATTGAATGACCTACAATTCTTTCATACATCATTTTTATGTAGGTCTTATAGTTTAGGCTACGTAAGCCAAGAAAGCAAACTTTGTTACAAGTTGGTATTTTTTTCTGCGACTCGTAATTTGCTATTTATGATATCTCCTAAACTATTTATCGGAATTACACATATCCAGGGTATTTATAATCAACATTAAATTTTCTTGATGATGGACACATTTATTTTGATAAGGATTCATACCGAACACGAGTAAAGCGTTGAAAGTGGGGTATAGATTTTGATCGAAATTTTAATGAAAAAAGTGGTTATTGTGCGACAACCTTAATAGATAGATATATGCTATCGCTGACTTTTATTTAAAGGGCTACAATTCTTCCATACATAATTTTTGTGTAAGTCTTATAGTTTAGGCTACGTAAGCATAGAAAGCAAAAAAAGACACCAAATTTCGTCACGCAATTTTGAGCTAAACTATTTAACTACGCCGTAGTCTTTGACTCCAAAAATCAAACAAAAAAATGGGACCCACCTGCAAGCACTACCTCTCGGATAAAAAAAGAATTTTCAAATCGGTCTACCGGGCGGAAGTTATGCAGTAAAAAAAAAAAAAAAAAAAAAAAAAAAAAAAAAAAAAAAAAAAAAAAAAAAAACATATGGACGAATTGAGTACCTCCTTCTTTTGGGAAGTCGGTCAAAAAATAACGCTATCAGTACCCTCATATCAAACATGTACAATCGATAAGAACTGATGCAAACATCCGCGTCTACATTTCAATGCACCAACATCAGAGAAACTAACAAAGAAACACATAAAAATAGTTATAACAAAAAAGAAAAAATAAACTACAAACAACCATATTATCGAACCAACTCACATAAAAAACACCAAGCAATAGACCAATAATGGCGTCAACTCGATCACAATGCGGTATCGCATCATCTGCAATTAGGGTCACGAATAATTGACGCTAGAGGTTTAAAGGCGTTTCTTTCCCAAAAAAACTCTTACATTCATAAAACCCTCATAAGTGAATCAAGATATCGCTCCCCACATTACACGCACCTGGCTTTCGCCCTGAGGCTGACGTGTTTGACTATCGCTTTGCTAAGTACACACTTGAAAGCAATGCTTACCGCACGGCCTATTGTTTTATTATATTCGCAACAAATGCTAAAATTCGCGAACTTTTCTGGAGTGTACCGACCTTGAAAATTCATGAATACACACGTTTTAAAGAGTTTAAAGCGCAAAGTTATAGAAACATAATAATTAACGCACATAGTACCACACAACTTTCGTGTCAATATAATATGTACATAATTCCTAAATAAAAAAAACAAATAAACTGTGTTCAAAATATAAAATTGCCTTTTTACATATTTTTCCTTGTAATCATCATGTTTCTTTCCTTATCCTACTCCCGTATGTTTTGTAATATTTTCGTCCTCCAGATTTTTTCCTCATGGCTAAAAACACTGGAATTATTCAGCCATAAATAAAGCAGTATATTATGTTATCATGGAGTGTATAGCCACGCGTCACTACAACTTGTGCAGTTAAATCAGTCGCGTATCATAATCCAATGTTCATTTATCAGCGACAACGAATGAGCAAAGCGAATCCGGCTAATGGTCCTATAGTTCCTTTATCAGAGCCGAGTTAAGTGCCTCCACAATGGAGGCGGCTCCCACGCCGTGTCACAACACCCTATATAGCGGAAACAACCAGTCTACAATGACCTCCCGTATCGCTAGACATTACAATAAAATACACTGAAGAATTAGAACAGCTACGTTGGTCGAAGGGTTTTGTTACACTGGCCAATGATTGGGGTGACGTCAGACCCGCGTTCAGGGTGCTTCAATCCGCTGATCCCCGGACCCCAGCATTCATTATTGTAACGATTGTGGGAAAATCGACACGGTTTTTGTTATAAATCTGTGGGAGTTTCGTTTTGACGTTGCAATGGGCTTTTATTTCAAACAAATTGGTTTATATATTATTCTAGAAAATTACAATTCTGAAAGACTATGTATATCTTTGTTTTGATCGATTACCAATTTAGGATTATATTAGCTACCTTTTCCTTAGTTATATCTTTCTACTCGTAGATGTTGTTTAAAAGATTTCAAACGTTTGTTACATGTTTCAATCTTAATCTCTGTAGATCTTTACAACCTCAATCCGTTGATTGTAAAATGAACTGAGTTATAAGGCGTAATTAAAAACACATTTAACTTCAAAACAAAGGACAGTCATTTGTTGTAATTAGTTAAACTAATCCTCATAAAATACGGTTACAATTTCATTAATTACTAGAATGGAAGATATACATATGTACTACAGAAGCTTATAAATTCACCCCCGACTATTTGAACGGAGAATGTTAATGGTGTCACGTGGCAGTCACGTGACTGCCGCCCCCGGACCCCCTCCCCGCAACCCTCGCCTTCATTACGCCGATTGCCGCGCATTTGTTTATTGGCAATGCACGTGGGCGGATGTCTGCATTATTAAATGCCTTTTAGGCTTATGATGGGTTATAATCTTTTATTAAGCTTGATACAGCAGTTTTTTTTTATTAATCACAAAGTCTAAAGTTAAACTTTAGTACAAATTTTGATAGTTCACAATTCTTTTGTTAATATCACTGGTTATAAGCAGTCTCAAAGATAACCAATTTTTTCCATATGAACAACTTACGTTGTGTAAAAATATATGTCAAAAAATTATAAATAAATAAGTGAATGCATAATGCAATACGATGCGCCCGCGCCGGCCGATGCGACGGTGCGTCCATAATTATCCCTGCGACCTGTGACCCACGACTTGGTTCCCAGGCCGCCTCCGCTCACACGAGAACACGGCCTTTCTCATCGGAACCTCGTAACTGACTCCGAGCAGGATTACAACTCATTTTGATTGTTTAATCACAGTTATACGAACACGATGAAAGATTCACCGCATGCAAGAAAACTCAAAATAAATGGCAAAGAACCTGCATTTAAACGAAATAAGGTTCATATAAAATTCGAAGACGTCCAGAATAAGTTTTAAAACTAGGATTTCTTACAATAATCGACATTAAACCTTAAAATCGAGAGAAACACAGTCAAAATATGTTTTAGTATCATTTGAGTACTTAATTCCTAACAAGCAAATACACACGCATTAAAATAGGCGTCTTCGCTTTTTGTAGAATTATTACAAGTCTATGATATCTATATTCTAACATATCTCAATATTACATAGATGTCACAACCCCTATTTATCTTTGATCGAAGTTATTGTTGTATGTGCGTGCGGGGCATTCGATCGACGGCACAAAACCCAATATAAGATCGCGGCACGCGGCGGCACGTGGCCGAATGTAATGAGTCCGCACCTGCACCTTACCGAATTATGGGATTTCTCGCGCCCTCCCGTGGGACCCTGGACTCGTATCGAAACCTCTAACTGTTTGCTCTGTCAATAATTGCACACGAAGGAGTAATATTGGAAAACCAATATACCCGGGACCGACGGTTTGCAATCAACGAAATAATGCACAGATAATAAACTCGGGAAATTGAATATGTATAAGATCATATTGGATGGATGGATGTTTGATACTAATCTCCTAAACGGCTTGACGGATTACGATAAAAATTGACACAGATATATAACATTCAAGGCTAGTAGAGGTTGTAATGGAACTTAAAAAATAATCTTCGGTTTCCTATGCAACCACGTTATATCTAACTATGACGATACTAGGAAAGAAAAGAAGGCATTAAAACAGAGTTAGATAGAAGACCGATTAAAATTTTCGAATAGGTTAGTTACCTAGAGTAGTAACTAGAAAATAACAATCTAGCACGAATCCATTTTAGAATCGATTGTTAATCACGTACAAAAACAGGCAAAGAATATCAATGAGAGTCGTGAAGTTGAACAAAACACGCAATGAGGTATTGTTTTGAGTGCATTCGATAAATGTTTGGAGTGAAACGACTATAGAGGGCAGCACGCGATCGCTATGGGAGCGACACGCGCGCGGCACTCCCACGGCACGCGCACGGCACTCCCACGACACGGGCACGACGCCCTTCTCCCTCACCCTGTCTAAGCCTTAATGAAATCACGATCGATTTCTTTCCCATAAAAATGAAATTCGCTTCAGTTACAAAAAAATATTTTTCCGTCATTCAAGTATTCGGAAGACATGGCTTAAAAATTACTATGTAGGAATTCAAACAAGAATAGTCTTAACTATTTCTATTTCATACATTTCGAAACGTGCCTAAAATTAAATCATAATTTACCTGTTCTCGACTTTATAAAAATAGTCATAAACGGCGTTTATGACACCTGGGTGAAATTAAATTTGAGAGAGTTTTTTTTTGCACATCCCTAGACAAGCAATAAAAGCACCTGACGAAATGACATCCTTTATGTTTTAAGAGCTTAAGGCAAATGCACACAAAGTTTATAAACCTAAAAGGGATATTGGAACAAAATAAATCATTTAGTTTTGGATTAGCGTAGTCTGAGTTATTTTCTATGTAATTATTGAATGTATATTTCGACTGGATTACACAAATGCATTGATTTAGTTTTATTATTTAGAGTAACATTACTATCTAACTATGAATAAAACTCTCTAATTCTTAGTTGAAGGTGATAAATATAATTTTAATAAACTAGTAATAACCAAACAATGTCGTATACATTAAACTGAAACGTACCTAATTGTAAATACATGTTAGCTAATCTTCATAATTTTTCTTCAAATTCACTGTGAATACGACTTTATATTTTGACGCCGCCGTAATATTTTTTCTTGAGAGTTTTTATAATTGTTGTCGCCTACGTAACAATGGAGGTTACCTGTCCGTCTAAAACAATATTCCAGAACAAATTGCACTGCGAGGCGCGGCGTGGCGTGGGTCTCAGCGATTATACAAAGGCCGGTCAGTACGTGAGCGGACAATGTATTCACAGGTAAGGCAAATTGTCTGCGAGTGAATCTAATTGCGAAGGTAGTCGTGAAAACACGTTTTGACGTGAAATGGTCAAATACATCCACACCTGGCTAATTGTCCATTACATGCATGTCTATTGCAAATAATCCATCCGTTTTACCGGCACGTCTACTAGTTATTATTAACTTTTGGCAAATTATTAAAGATATAACTTTTAAAAAATGACACTTTATAGATTTTTATTTTAGATCAAATTCAAGGTTAAATACTAGACATCGACTTCGTGTAATTTGGGAGAAGTAATACTCTAATTATCATCAGGTATAGCCTATTTTTTGACAGATGCTTCTTTTAAAAAAGGGTTGCCATTCTGACTGTCACGGAGGATTCCCTGGCGTATCAAGTTGAGGTTTAATAGGCGAGTTAATTCCTTTTTCAAAATAATGTTCAGTTCCTTCTTCGTTCTTTACATGGCCATTGACAAATCTTCATTCGTCAATAAATTTAATAATAGGAGAAAATTATTACTCCACTAACTTTCGCCCGCGACTCCGTCCTTATGGAATTAAAAAAAAAAAAGTGTGTAGCGTATGTGTTCTTCCAAACTATCCTCTACATCTGTACCAAATTTTATCGAAATCCGTTCAGCCGTTTAGGCTACAAGCTCTAACAAACATTCATCCATCTAAACTTTCGCATTTATAATATTAAAATAGTATGAAGTATGATAGAAGATATTACTATACAGAGCATCGGTAGCATTTATCTTTGACCACATAACATGAACCATGTCCAACTGTAACTTGTCACCGCACTCGCTGTCTGTACGAATACCGGATCCGTGGGAACAAGCGTTTTATAAATAAACACTGCAGATCTTATTTCATATAAATAAATATTATATTTATATACAACACTAGTTCATCGTTCGATGCAAGAGTCAATAATCTAATCGGTGTAAAGAAATCGAATGAAGTTTGTGCCTATGTATTATTTCTTCTAACCCCTACAGGTCATAAATCCAAGGGTAAAAACTACTTAACATACAGGAATCTTGATATAACTATGTCACAAGATTATATTATACTAGCTTACGCCCGCGACTCCGTCCTCGTGAAATTAAAAAAAACAAAAGTGAGTTATTTATATGTTCTTCCAGACTATCCTCTACATCTACACCAAATTTCATCGAAATCCGTTTAGCCGTTTAGGCTGTAAACTCTAACAAACATCCATCCATCCATATAAACTTTTGCATTTATTATATTAGTATGATTATTAATTACAACGACATTAATAATCACACCAACTGTTATATACTTTATACTATGTACTATAGTGACTGTACTATGTCTACATATTTATAAATGAAATAATCCTAAAGAGGACACGGTCGAAATTTATTTTCACGGCTCAGTGTGTTTTTATCAAAAATTAGGCCCACACTCAGGACACATCGAGGACCATTAAAATTATCCGGTCCAATTTATCAAATGGCTTCAACATTAGCGGGCTTGTTTCGATATAAAGCAATCCACTACCTGAGGTTCTTTACTCCCGTCTTCAAGGTGACTCGTGACTTTTTGCCGACTGCGCCTTTTTTACGACTAACGCTTTATTATTACGATTCGGACCTCTTTGTGTGGTCGTCCTGGACCTTCGTCAGGTCTGCACCGTAAACATAAACATATTATTGTAGTTTCGCATATATTTACAGAAACTAAAAGATAAATAACGAATCAGATAATAAAATTGCAATTCTATGTTCCATTTATGGTTTCAGCTTTAGAAAGAACAAGATCCCTTTTCCGGAATAAAACAGTTAGTGAGTAAAAGTGGTTAATGAATATTAAATATTTGGAATGATATATTTTTAATCTTCTTCAAGTAACAAGGTATAAAAACTAAAGCAAATTAGAGATAACATTTAGTGTTACCTAGAATAATACCCATAAGAAAAGTTACGTATATCCAATTAAAGGTTTGATCCACCGTAGATTGAGAACAGCCTCCGGACCTGTCGCGTGGGAGCGCTGCAAGTGGATGCCAGCACGTACGGCCATTGTTACCCTGCCTTACCCTGCCTCCCTTTCCCACCCTCGCTCCCCTGCACCCGAGCCTGTCCGATTGTTCAGACACGTAGATACGAGGAGCCTAAATGGAAAAACACGAATAGCCGTAATATGTTCCAACATTTAATCTCGATTGATGAATCATCACTCTTTGGTGTCCGCCGCACTGATTTGTTAATGTTCTTCTGTTAAAGTGTTACTATTCAATGCAATCAAAATACGCCTAGAGTTTAAGCAGGAAGTATAGACATTTTTATATTAAAATGTAATAAAGTTAGTTGATCTGTAATTATTATACTGGGATGCTTTAAAGGCTGACTTTCTTTATTAGTTTTTAGTAGCTTTTACATTTTTTGTCTGCTTTATATTAATGTTAATCCTTTATTCGTTATATTTATAACATACACTGCTCTACACTAAAAAATTTATCCCCGCGATTGTATTATAATATTTCAAATTGATATTTTGTTATAAAAATCTATTTTTAAGTGTATAAGTTAAAACAATTTTTACACATTATGTTTTTTTTCAAGCAGAACTCGTGCATTTAAACTAAAAAATATTTAGTAGTCTCAAAACAATCAAGCTTACAGGACAAAGTGCGTGTCACGAGCGCAACGGCCTTAGCCAGGGCCGGCGGGCGGGCGGCGCGGCGCGGCGAGCGGGCCACGGGAAAATCAGGCTTCGGCGCCCCCGCCCCGCGCGCCCATTGGCCGCCGTGGCCCGCCCCGCGCCCCACCCGTGCACATAAATACTGCGTCGCCGCGCGCATCTCCTCATTCCTCGCTCACTGCTCGCACGCAGCTCACGTGTTTCGTGTTACGTTATACCAGTGTACGTGTTCAGTGACCCTCGAGATGAAAGCCATAACGGCAATGTGCGCGACCGGAGCCTCTGTGCCGGCGATCGCAGGCGGCCGAGTGCAGCGGCACCGCGACGGCGAGAACGCCGAGATACAGATGTACCTTTCCAAGCTCCAGGACCTGGTGCCCTTCATGCCGAAGAATAGGCGCATCTCGAAGTTGGAGGTGATACAACACGTGATCGACTACATCTGCGACCTGCAGTCGGCGCTGGAGAACCACCCCGCCGTCGGGCAGTTCGACGCGGAGGCCGCGCTGGCGCCCTGCACCCCCGCACCTGCACCCGCGCCTCGGCCGCGCCGGCGCCCACTCGGGGTGCGGCCTGCGCCTAACACCATCCTGAGGACGCAACCCACGCAGCACCATTCCACACACACGGTAAGTCAATCAAATCTAACTCAAATCTCAAACATCTTATCGTCATCATTAATCATCACCTTCAGATCTTCATAAATCGTAACAAAACATCAACAAAATAATATACAATTATTATAAAAGACGTGGCTTGGACATAATATACGATTTTTACAATAGATAAAAATACTGATTCAAAATTTCATTAATATAAAGACTTGTGGCGCGACGCACGAATAGACACTATTGCATAAAAAGTAAATGAAATCGGCCGTGTCGATGTTTTTGCGGCGTGCACCTGCGCGTTTCGCAAGCGCGGGAAGGTAAGAGCGGAGATGCTGAGTTTCACAACTCATGGCTACGCACAATTTTAGTAACATTATGTCTTATTTATTAAGTAAAATAAGATCTGACTCATACAAATAAATTTAGTATTGTCAGATTTCAAAGCAAATTAATGCTTTCAGAAATACATACATGATAGTTGAGATCGGTATGATGTTCTGATGGACAATTGTTGAATATTTGGTTTGTTTGTACGACTGTGGCTTACGTCATACCGTCGTGAAATCAGCGGGCTCCGGTAAACAAGCAGGCGCATTATAAACCGCTAGGCGCGTACGCGTGACGACCGCTTTGAATTTCAGCCTTGAAACGCGGCCACCTGCGCCGGCGCCGCGTAAACGACCATATACCGACATACAATCTGAATATTCAACGACATATTTATTTTGCCTCGTTCAACATTCCGTTTCACACCTGCGTGGAGTTGTTTCGTCATTCGTTCACTATTAATGTACTGTCAAAGTTCATTTCCGTGCAATCGAATATACGAGTGCACAGGCGGGCGAGGCGAGCCGAGACCGTCCGGTGTCGGCGGCCGCGGCAGGTGCATCCCGCAGGATTTATTCGTCCACACAGCGGCCGCCGCTGCGCTCGCACTGACTCGCCGTAAATTTTAATCACTGCCAGTTGTTGCAGCCGAGGGAAGTGTTCAGAACGGTGATTTAGGAGACGCGACCTGCCGCGCTAACATTACTACTGCATGACTGTCGCTGAATAAATGCTCAATAACATCTTGTATCCAATAGTAATTTCACTAACGAGCACATCAAAGTCAGGAAACGTATCTAAACGGATTTCTACGTGTTGCAAATAGTTCGTAACTCGTACGACTTTTTGTAAATAACCGTTGTTACTTGCAACTTTATAGACATCCGTTTCGAAGCGGCCGGCTAGTTACCGATCACTTGCAATGCAACAGCTGCCGGTAATTGACAATTACCTTTATCCTTGTCCGATGTATTGAATCGCTACCGTTCTCACTAACGCAACAAACAGCTTTAATTATCATGACTTATACTATGTATTATAGCACGGAAAACACGATTAGTCTCCGGGCGCCTAGACTATTTACTAATACAACGCCTCCACAATACAGGAACTGTTGGAATGTCGATTAATGTGACTGCATTCCAGAATACTTAATATAAAATCTCGCAAGGACGCCAGCGCTCTCGTATAATTCGATATCGGACAACGAAACCAGTTGGAAAAAAGAACAAAACCTTAGAGCGATCGTGTCGAACCGTCGGCGTCGTGCCTCGTGAAGCGGCGGCGAGCGGCGCTATCTTCGGGGGCATCGGCGCCCGCGCGGTCACGATATTCGCCGGATACTCTCACGACTCTGATTGCCCTCTACACCTTCCCATATAACTCTCGCACATTGCGTCGCTTAAAACATTCTCTATGAAGGCGAAGACATTAAGATTTCATTAAATCTCTTGCTCCATTTGCCCTTTACACTTCACGATTCCTAAATGTCAAATATACTCCCTCGCGAACTAACGTTTGCCTTTTCGTCCTGACCATGATAATCGCTAAGTACGTTAATCGACACGCTTTAGCGTTTAATCCAACCAAACACCCCTTTATTGTCGACTTCTATTGTACCGCTACCCCAATAATATCTTTCATACTCCTTCTCATATCGATGTAACTCGCTGAAACGTGAAAGCAGAAGAGACAATTCTCCCATCGGTTGCGCTATGTGCTTCAATAGCACTTAGTCATCCAATTAGTGCCCGCATGGCGCCTTTTGAAATCAATTAAGAAACCCCAAGAAACGTAGCTTCGTTTGCCCATAAATATAAGGCAATTTAAAAGTTAAGCATCGGAGCATCGGTCTCGGATATGTACGAAGCCAGATAAATGTATCCGCGGAGTCAGTGCGCCTACGCGCGAGTCCCCGCCGGCGACGGTAACGAGCCGCCAGGTGTCCGCGCCCACGCCACCGCGCCGCTCCTCTCCACGTCTTTGTCTCCCCGTGGCGCGCATAAATCGCGCGCGTGAAAGTTTTACGATTACCTTTACGCTTCTCCGAAGTGATAAACTGTGGCAGTGGCGTAGACGAGGTTGCCTCGCTCAGCGCAGCCGCGGACTTTGCACACGTGCAGTGATTTCGCCGATCGCCTGGATTCCGTCGCTGATCGATCGCGGCCATTGTGCGGGTAACGGTCGCTCACAGCTGCGCCGGCGCACGTGGTGGCGGATAGCTAAGTAAATGCGACGCACCTATTCATTATCCGGCGGACAATGCTCTTCTCATAAAGGGATTTCACGTGTTCGCTCTCGCAAAGTCTCGCGTTCGGGACATGTGTGTGCCCTCCCTTCGACGCGTATCCGTAAATAGGGTGTGGCCACGTGCGGCCGCACGGCTGCGGCGCGGATGTGTGTGGACGGGAAACGGTAATCTAACACTTGGCGATACTCAGAAAGCTACAGCGAAATTGGCAACCGAGTACTAATCGGCCGCGGCTCCGTCGCGCTGGAGTGGCTAATAGACCAATTGGCCGCGATGCCGCACACAATTAGGGTAGCAAACAACCAGCCCATTGTATGTACGCTAATGAATTAAAAACGGTGATGAAACAGCGCATGTGCGGTGACAGATGGCCGGACGCGGGCGGGCGGGATGCGTATGTGGCGTCCGATTATATTGCTCGTCGCAATCGCTGACTGGGACGCTCGAGGGAATGAAAGTGTAATTGGACATGATTTTATACCTACAACATGGCGAGTTAAATTTTCGAATTCAACTAACCTTCAACTTTCTTTGTTACAGACTCCTGAGAAACAAGACCAGCCGGACAGGCCGATGTCGTGCTAAATGGTGCTTAGGTTTATTAGGACATTATTATTTATGGTGAAACGTGAACGTCGAGGGACGAGGCGCCGAGGGCGGTGCCGGGCCGGCACAGCGGCTGTCCCGCGCCACTTCCAGTGAACATCGTCTCGCGATGATATCCTAATGCGATCTCGTTACGATCAATAAACTACGTTAATTTAATTAATCTGTGGCATTACACGAAGACTTGAGCATTGCAATGCAATGGCGGGCGGTCGCGGCCGCTTGTTTTGTTGATAGCCTTTCTTTTTTGTACAAAGCTTTACTAGTTTTTAGAGAGATGGATGTAAACAAATTTGTAAATATATATGGAGTGGTTTGCGGAACATCTACAGTTATCGCCACGTATATATCGCTATATTTGTATCAAACTACTATGTAAACTTGAGAACATATTACGAGTATCATGTACATGTATGTATGTTTATATCTTATTTTCTATTTAAATCACTTCTAGGTCCTTAGTTTCTAAACGATGCTTCCATTTATATCAAAGACGTGAATCGATTTAAAGTCGATTTACTTATTATATTATTTAAGTTGATTAAATTCACGAGTGTGATTTTGCATGGCGATTTTGTTGCTATTGAGTTATAGAATTATTTGGATGAGAGTGCTGGACGCAAGAGTTCATTTTTTAACTTAAATCTTGCGCCGAGTACGAGTACTGTACATAGTGTATGTAAAGTGAAAAATTAATGATTATATAAAAAAAATTAAAGGCAAATTATCGATTTGAAACTATTATGATTTTATTTTGAATTTAAGGGGAAAATGCTTTAATTATCTTATATAATTTTTATTATGGCGTATTATGATTTTAATAGACTGTTATAGTTTTAGTTATTGAATGATGCGTAGCGTGTCGGGCAAATTGTATCGTTGATAAAATGGTCGGGGTGTTTTGAGAGGCCAGCCACACGCGCGCCACCTCACCATCACCTCACCACAAACACGTCACAAACTGTATATCTGTATAGACGAGACATTACAATTCGTTGTCAGTAATTTCATCTTTGTTTCGATTTTGAATCTTTGCACTGATTTTTACAAATGAAAACTACTATATTAATCAGAACATCTAAAAATAAAAGTATTTAAAATTATATTTCTGTTTTTGATTAAATATTCGTGAACCCCTTCCATAATTTTTCCCTTCCACATCCAGTCAACAATCGAGATGACTATTTTTACCTGAGAGAGAGTCATAAGCCTCACCCGCCTATGATCTGACTAGGTTTGAGGGTGGAGCAGCTACCATTAATAATGTCGTGTCGAAGTAAGTTTCATATGTATTTTCAATTCAAAAGTGGGGGGCAGCTGCACCTCCCCTATCGTTCTGACTTCGCCAATGGAGGTAGTACAATAATGGAATACACAAATGGGAGAATACGAGTTGTATCTCATCGCAATCTTCAAAATCCTTTATTACCAGAGGCGAAAGTGAAACAAGTACAAACTTACACAGGGCTCAGTCCTATTACCTACTATGGATATGATATTTGGAAGAATTGTTAGTAATTGGAGAACATATAATAGAAAGGCAGTTACTGGTAAGTCCGGTGACAATGTCACGTTAATTACCACAACACTTTGTCTGCCTAAACTAACCATTTTATACCAGAATTTTTGTCTATTCGCATAAGTCTCACGAAGAATCTACGAAATTGGGGCCTTCGTAACGGATGCGGTGATCACGCGATTGCATCACGGCCAATTATCGCGACTACAATATTTGGTCAGCTGCGAGCTTACTTTATACTTCAAGATCTTCGATGCTCCTAAATGAATCTTAAACACTACTGGAACAAAGTTCAAAATTGCTTGTGACCTTAAATGGTTTGCATCAAAAGATTTCAAACTTTATTGCAATACAATAAAGTTGAAAAGCAAGAATCAAAATATTTCGCTACAGTACAAATTTACTCGCCAAACATTAACTCAACGATGTTAAAATGTTCAACAATACAGCTAATTATCAAGGTGAACGGGTGAAAACAAAAAAGAAGGGAATTAGTGGAAAAATATTAGTGGTTACTAGTTAAAAAAAAGCATTCGCGACCCTGCCAGGATTCGAACCTGGAATCTTCTGATCCGTAGTCAGACGCGTTATCCATTGCGCCACAGGGCCTGTGGGAGCGTGGCGATATTTACAGTACACTATGTTGTGAATTCCTTGCATAAATGTGAATACTAATAACTTTAGTTTCTTGTTACACTATACTGTCCATTATCGTTGGAAAATAAATTTTGAGTCAAATAATCAGACTTTCATGGCAGCTTATAATTTTTGAATTTTCACATTAAATTATCAATTTAATTAGCACATACATGGATTGGAAAATAAAGTTATTAATTGTAAATATAAAAAAAGTTTATTTTAGGCATGTATAAAAGGAAATAATTTAAATAAATTCTGAACCTCCGGAGCTAAATTGTTTGAAACATGATTTTTTTATTGAGTACTTTTTTACCGTTAGCTTTTGTCTTTGTTAGTTTTTTCTCCAATATCGCGTATAGGGTAGGTAAGGTTTCATAACATAATCTTTTTGGGATGTTTAAATCCAAAATTAGAAAGTTCAGAAAAAATAACAAGTGTCCCTAGGAACACATCGGATTATTTTTAAATTTGTGGGCACACTTGAGTACCATAGATATTATCTTTTGTTTTTAATGACCCTGATGTCATAGTCTATTAAGTGATAATTGACAGCTTATTGTTCGGACGGTGACAAATAATATAAAGCTTAACACTTGCACGTGGATGTACCTAAATTTTCAAGGTTTTGTTGTGAATTGTTGGTAAGTGTTCGCAGTCGTAAAATTTAACAGAAATTCACTTTTTTTTATAAGAAATAACTTGATAATCCAGGAAGAACAGATTTATTGCATTATGTTTTTTTTTAAATATAAGTACTATTATAAGCCTGCTGGTTTCACCACAATAGAAACCTTTTTATTTATAATCTTAGTAATAATACTAGATTTATTTAGTAATAATAATTAAAAACTATCTAAAATTTCGCACCAAGTTACTAGTGAGTTTATTTCAGTAATTTTATCTGTTATTGTAATGAGGGAATCTTAGATTACGCGTGGTGTACCGCAAGCCTTATCACAGTGATAAGGCTACACAGGTGTGGCCGCACCGAGCGCCGGATGCCGCGGTGCACAACTCTACATATGTACTTGTTGTACTTTACACGTTGCACAGCACATGCTGATATAAGATAATTTTGATAATATTAAGTAATAGCGGTTCGTCCCCGCTTTGGTCATGTGAACTTTTATATTTCACACAATCGTCACCAGGATGAGCAAGGAGTGGCAGCTGCCCACCTCCCTAGAGAGTCGAAAATCGTAAAATAATATATAAAAAAAGTATTTTTGCAGGTGAGCTGATCTTGCAGAGTATACTCTATTAATACTACAAACGAAAAGACGAGTCATTTTATCATAGATTTCTACAACAGTTGACAAAGGAGACCATAAACAGAAAAATGATTGCCTTTTCCTATCCATCCTAGCCTCCACCGAGTCAATCTCTTCTTTCCTTATCAAAAGTGTGATTTCCAACATATCATTTATTATTTCTTCGTTTTCAAATTTAAGGACATTTTGTATTTACTAGAATAGGCACACGTATAATGAAATCTTAGAAATCAAAACAGATACGAGTAACGGTTCTAACGGCGACACAGCTCAAGGATGGTGTCGTATTTATTTATAAAGTAATTTCTTAGCAGACGATAAGGGCGCAGGTGTTCACAGGTGCGTTATCAGTGCCGCGTCGCGCCTCCGCCGACAAGGAACGAGTACGCTAACCACATTAGCGGTTCTCTGTTAGTACTCGCGCACTCAAATTCTTCAAATTGGTTATCAAACTGCGCAGTAATGATACAATGAAATCGCGATTAAAGCGTTCACGTAATAGTTTTTTTTTTTCAAGAATACCAAGACTAAAATAGACACTGTACAATGTTAAATCTGTAATGTTAGGGAAGATAAATTAATAAAAATGATTCTCAAAAACTCTTATAAAAGCTAAACGTAAATAACAAGCTAAGGTGGCGATAAGAAACGTAAATAAGAGAATCGTTGAAGAATACACTTTTAGTTTCTTCACATTTGCTACGGAACCCGCGCTATCTGACCTGTACTGCTTTAGTCGATCCGGAAACTGAAGATTTTGCCTTTAGCTGCTAATCACGGTTATCGCAATTAAAGGAGCCGTTTGCAAAGGCGAGTGGACAGGTGGTGCGGCAGGTGTTTGCACCGACCAGTGTGTGCGCACCGACGCTGATAACACTGATAACAAGCAACGTAATCATAGTGCAAAACACTTGAAACGTGACTGATATCGAATTAGCAACAAGTTACGGTTCCTCCCGTTATAATTATAATTCGATAGCTTCTTACTTAACAGAAATGAGGCGGGAACACATATGCTTATAGTACACCCACCAGGTGTAGCATTACTTGCAGCTAACTGGCATGCTTAGTACTAGCATCCAAGTAGCACGATATTTGATATTGTGAACGGCTACGAAGCTTGGCACTGACACGTACTGTCTCTTAAACTTGCGCGCAAGCTACTGTTCCATTTCAATGGCATGTGTATTAGCATTGCGCCAGTATCAAGCATAGAAGCTACCTACTGTTCTGAATGATCAATGTAACAGAGACTTTATTGAAACAACAAGAACCTGATCAACAAAATTTCTAAGCATCCCGTTTTATGATACGTTTATAGAACCATAGTTCTTTTTAAGTATTTATAATATCTCAATTGATAAAAAATACTTATATTTAAGTATCTATTTATTTAAAATATCTAAAGCTTGTAATGTTGAAACCAATTATTGTATAACAAATGGCCTTCAACCAATTTTTTATCAGACTCAAATCCGGCAGCAACTGATCTTTGGCCTCGAACTGTTCCGATATGTAGGAGTTTGACAAATATGAAGTTAAACTAACACCAAAGTTTAAAAATCTTATTAATCTATTTAGATGGGCAAAAATTTTATTATTTAATAGCATATACCTTGATTATGGCTCTCCATTACGTTTGCCTCTCGTGAGAAAGAAATAATTCCAATAACAACTATTCAAAATCAAAAGTATTAAAAAAGTTGTTTATAATGTGACGGTATATTTTTTAATTGTTTCAAATGAGCGCAACATTGCAAGAATTACGAAACGTTGAGCAATATTGTTTGTCGAAAGAATTGCAACAAGAAACCGCGAATTGTTGTAAGAAAACGCAACTAGGCAACGCGGTTATGTTAACCATAACAATGCACCGTTCTAAACATACGCTTCCATTAAAGAGAGATAGCGATTAGCGGAACATTGACTATAAATGTTAACGTTTTAGCAACTACGGTATGAAATAGAATAGATGTTTCAGATTGTGAGTGTCTATTGCTCTCTTACGAATCCAGTATGATAGCATCAAAATAGGAGAATTTCATGCCTGGTTATTGTTCAAATGTAATGTAAACACACCCTAAACCGCAAAACATCAGAGTGGCGACGGGACGTAATACAAGGCACGCAATGCGCGACAAACAATGGGCTCAAAGCATTTGCTCATACGTATTACGTTGGTAAATTTCTTGGAAAGGTTAATATCGGGTTTGATGCACAAATCAAATAGCTCGGCTCAGTCCTGTGCTGTGTCTGTCTACGTGCTTGGCGCCAAAGTTATTAGGTTAATCTTTAATGTTTTAGGACCCTGTAGCCCTCTCTGTTCTGTAGTAGTCTTCGTACGTTATTACAACGAATACGTGGCTATGTGTCAAAATATGAATAACGCGGTGAAATATGACTTGTATCTTAAAACGAGCGTTTCTTCTAGATATGAACCGATATGAAGTTAACGTTCGGGATTAGATCTGTTGATAAGACGCCGTGACTTTATACTTTATGTGTTGTTTAATTTATTTTATCTATCAGGTGTTCGCACGTAGCTTGCACCGAATGGCCCGCATCATCAACTTATATCGTAGATCGAGTGCGATATTCATTTGTTTTTTTACGTTGCATGATAATATTTGAGATATGGGATATATGTTTAATATCGCTTTTGTTATAACAATAATCGATCGAATTACTCTATGATGTCAGTTATTGTTTTTTTTTATTCTTTAAATTTCTGTATATCCGACCAGTTTCTAGAATGTCAGATGTTTTCAAAAATAATAGGGTTAATGATATGTATTTGTAGAGGTGTTAGACAGTGGAAACTGAAACTCAAGAAGTAACTTATAGTTCTGTACATTATAAAATGACAGTAAGGGCGCCTTGTTGGGGCGCGTCAACCTAGTTAACCTTTCACGCTACGTACTCTTTAATTATTCACTCGACAGTTTATTGTGTTCGATACAAAAACTTGTCAATCCGGTAATTTTCCATCGTCCGTACTATTTTAATGTATGTCAAGTACTACATTTTTTTATAATTTATATCAACGATAAATGTTTCCTGGTTCTTGTAATTAGAGCTTTTATTAAAGGCATTTATCTTAATACACTTTTATAACATATTTTCCGTACCTTACATATTTTCACCAATCCCAAGGGTTATTTTTATTTACCATATTTTTATATTCAATAACAGTCAATAGAGGAAACGGTATACGGTATTGTATTCAATGCGAGTTGTGCCTAAAGGTCAAAAGGCGGCAACACGAAGAAGGCTTTAAATATTCAAAGGGTGTAAAGGGCAACACTGCGCATATTTCCCCGGAGACTCCGGAACCCCTTACCTTTTATTATCAATACAACTCTCTTGTTATAAATTTCTAATAGGACAAAAGTTCATGGTTGACATTTAAACACTTTTGAATGGTTACAAACGTACTAGTAAAGTCCGTGTCCGTATTATGGAATAGTGTTAAAAGTGTATAACGAAGTGGCTTATTAAAATAGTAACTATCAAACTTTTGAACGTAAAATTGCCTTAAAATACGTTTCCATCAATTATTCGCGACGTGGCAATGCGTGAGGCGTCTGGCGTCTGCGATGAGCGGAACTAACGATGAATAAAATCACTACATGGAGCAAGGAGCAGACCGCGCGGGGCGACGGGCGGGGGCGACGGGCGGGTGCGGCCGGCGGGCGCGGCGGGCGGCCGCGTTGCGCGTCAGGCGACCGCGACCAGCGGCGGAGTTCGAGCGTGTTCAGGCGACCAGTATTTTAATCTTTATTTACATTTTCTGCATAATCAACATGCAAAATATCGATACGGAGACCTTTATAAATGTAATAAGAAGTTACCCGCCCATTTGGTGTTCTACAAATGCACAATATAAAAATAAAAACGTATTAAGAAAAAAGTGGGATGAAATAGTGAAGCTATTCCCAGGATCAAAAGGTATTTATTACTGTTTTAGTGAAATAATCCCTACATTTACTACGGTACTCTGATGTTTAATCTGTTTATGTTAATACGTAATTAAGTAGGAACCTAGTTTGCCCATTACCTTTCTTTGGTATTATAAGTCATGCTATGCAGGCGAGTACGTATGATCACAGATAATACAATACAATACTATTCTAGAATGACTGATGCTGGGTTGCTGAAGTTTCCATTTATTTTAGCATTACCTAGTGATTCATTGATGTTAGGTTAATCGAAGTTTCAACGGAATAAAACTCAAGTTACGTAGTTCCGAAACCCATTTCGTAAAGTTATGAAACCGAAAATACTAACGAATGGTTAAATGTAGATGGAAAATCGTCCATGAGACGACAATTATTAGCAACGATAGACATTTTTAAACAATGCTCTCGTTGGAAGAAACCTCAAATAGAAAAATTTTAACATTATATTAACAAGTTTCTATTTTTACAGTGGCAGATTTAAAAAAGAAGTGGAAGAACTTAAGAGACCATTACCGTAAAGAATTAAAAAGGTGTTCAGTTAGCCTATCGGAGGATCTGGACGATGAAAGGTACGACTCTAGTTGGAAATATTTTAACAATATGAGCTTCACGAAAGAGGAATTAATGCCTATAGCTAACGAAATCAATTTAAAACAAGAACCTGACAGCGAAAATGACAACAGTATTAGTGCAGAGGAAGATTCCACAGAAACAAACGTAGAATGTAGGCAAGACGCGGACACTGAACAAATACTCAATACAGAAAGTAGGAAACGTAAAGCACACGACCTTAGACAAGAATATTTAGAAATCGAGAAGAAAAAGTTAAAACTACTCGAATACGAATCAACTCGTCGTGGAACAGATGAATTTTCTAAATCGCAGGATTATTATTTTTTAATGAGCCTTTTACCAGAAATTGAGAAACTTCCACTTGTAAACAAATTTAGATTACGTAACAGGTTTAACGATGTGCTTCTGGAGGAGTTAAACACTATTTTTATTAGTCCACATTATCAGACTAATTAAAAAAAATATTGTAATAAGTATGTGATTATTTATTTATTTATTTATTTATTTATTTATATTAGGCTTATCAACATAATTACACGAATTTACATTGATTTCTTTCTTTTCTTAGTAATCCAGACACACGTGGCATCATGTAACTACACTTATAGATAAACACTTCTTGCTTTAATTACTAACATGCATAAACAATGATTACATAGAATATCCTTATTTTACACGATATAATTTTGTAAAAAAAATATACAAAAAGTATTATAGTAAATGAAACAAAATATTAAAGTTAGCAAACTATTAAAAAAACTACCTACTATAAAATTACTATTAAAAAAACTACCTACTATAAAATTAATTATTACATTGACTCTCCTACAAATTCATTTTATTTTGCAAAACTTTCCTGGTTCTTTTCTCAATGCAAGAGGTACTGGTATAAATCAGTTGTACCAGTAGACAGTACCAATTAGAAAACAAGATAAATTTTAATTCCCTTAATGCTGCATAGTTACAGAGGATAATGCAACACCCAGATTGTCTGCACCACCGCACCCCTCCCCGTTACCGCAGCCAGCCGCCGCTAGTAGCCTCCGTTAATCGAAGTCGCTTTATCGTGGCCAGTGCTAGTGTGGTAGTGCACGTGTGTGGCGGAAATGTCGTCGCTCACTTGGTGCATTGTGCATGAACTGCACACACGTACCAGAACCGCTAGTATTATTTAAAGATCTGTGTCGCCGTTGTTGCCACCCAGAGACTGTTTATCGTACAAAGAATCGTTAGGTGGCACCCCTTAGTGTATATTTAGTACGAGATTTCTACACTAAAGTTATCTCTAGTACATTAGGTAAAAGTTACTACGCCGTCCAGGTTTTCTGTGACCATTGAATAAGTACACGCCACATGCACGTGTAAATTCATGCTACATACTGCATGATATATCACAAGCTGTTACATTTTAATACACTTTAATTTATTTAATCACCGCTGTGTGTACACAAATCAAAGTGAGTCGCGTACCAGCTGAGCTGACACGACGTGTACGCACTACGGACGGCCACCACAATAAAGCATACTGCAATCCTCTTGTTTCTAAATATAAAACGCTTGTTCACTCGTTTGCCATTTGTTTTGTCGACGATTAACCGCAGCGCTGACGAAGAGGTTACTTTTTCGTAAATACATTTTAATTTCAAGAAATCCTTTGCGGCCTTTCCATGTTGATAACCAGGAGTGCAATAACATCATCTTATCTATCAAATAACTTCAAATAATCATTGTCTATTTCTAATTTAAATTTCACAAACGTATACAATTTGGTTACCATCCTTCACTCCATTACATGATTCGTTTAATATATCGTATAATATATTGGTCGTATTAAAAATTACAACTCATGGTTTACTTCCTTATTATTGAATTCAGGATCTTTAGCTTACACTAAAATCGGCGGTTTCTAACAATTACATGAAGATATGTTATTAATTTCGAATCAGCAGTAATCGTCTGCACATCACATAAAAGTAAGTTGTTATTTCTTAGCGAATTTCTCAGTAAAAATTCTTAGACGTGTAATAAATGTTCGCTACGGTCATTAGCGGCCGCCCGGCACCTGTCACTTCAGATCCGAAACGAATTTAAAGTGACCGCCTTAAGAATTCACCACTTCACAACCAACTAAAATAGATAAGGCCATTGCTTACGAGCGGTGATTAATTTCGCAGTTAAACACACGCGCGTGCGTATCTCATAATCATAAAACAGCACTTGCCGTTCGGCCACGCCGCGAGGATTTCTCGCTCCATTTATTTTGTTTTACGTTGAATTGCAGCCGAGTAAATGACCTTACGTCTCATCTAATATTCGACTAGAGCTAGAGCATTCATATTCTTTTTTTATAAAGGTCAACAACTTTCCTGTTTACATAAAAAACAAATGATTGGTGTTGTATTTGTTAAAATAAGATTGTTTGGATACATTTGCTGTAGCAGTCGTGGCCGAGCGGTTAAGGCGTCTGACTAGAAATCAGATTCCCTCTGGGAGCGTAGGTTCGAATCCTACCGACTGCGAATTTTCTTTTCTTTTTTTAATCGTAGTAATAAAAATAATTTAAACAAGATAACAATGAAGCATATTTTTAGTTGTGTGAATACTTTTTAAAAATGTAGACCTTTAAGGCTGGTCAGTTGTAACAGCAAGACGCCAGTTAAATAAAGAACAACAAAAGCCGTCGTCCCACGCAATGATCGGCGGAAAGATGGCCGCTCATTACGGCGAGTGCACGTGCGTTGCCTCCGGCATCCGACGCTTTTATCTGCACCACATAGGGTTGCCCCAACATAACGAATTCTTTATATTCTGTATCCAAGTACGTATTTACTTTTGTCTATCAAATGAAAGAAAATCCAACGTCACTTTATGCGTAAACTTTACATCGATTTCACCTGTATTACATCATCAAATGTACTATGAAGGTAAAATTTTCTCATTCGAATAATGTTTCTGCAGTTGTCAGTTTTTTCTCGATTCCAATAATGTATGAATCCTAAAATTGAAACAGAACATACTTATTGAAGTATGTAAGTTAGTATTGACTAAAAATCGTCAATAGGATAGGATCCACTTAACTACAAATTTTTACATTACGAATATAAATTAAAAATTTGCACTAAATCAACAACACAAATCAAATTTACAACTAATTGGATGAAGCGACGAGGAAAAGGAATAACAATGTATTTGTATGTGAACACAATTTGCGCTCGAAACGAAACACTAAACCGCATTAGCTTCGGCCAACTGGCACCCCTGCGGAACGACTTGCCGCCATGGGATTCAGAGTCCGTACCAGGGATTTAAGGTTTCATTACTTTGGTGAAAAGACCCTTCGTACACCCTTCTCGAAGCCCCTACTACGGCCTGATCCAAGATAAACTTCATACGCTCGCATTACATAATGCAAATTCAAGTAATTGTTTCATAATTTGCATTTAAATCTTGATTTTATGCGGCAAATGTTAAGTAGACTTTTACATTTTAGATGATGAGAGTTTAAGATATTACGAAGCACATACTTTAAACGTTAGTTTAAATAAGTAGAGATAAAACCAATCTTAAAAGATCCTTACATACCAGTATTATGTATATGATATCCAATATATATAAGATGTCATAAAAAATGTTCTTACGTAGATCAAACATTTTGTATCTCAGAAAAGTACTTTTTTAATGTTTAATTGTTTGTTTTTAAATATATTATCTATGCACTGGATGACTTGATAAACCTTATCGACATATTAATCAAGGTCCTTGCAATACCAGTTTAAATGTACGAACATCGCAAACAAAATCATTAAAACCTGATTTAGTTTACAGAGAGGAAGCAATATAAAATAATATTATAATTAATAATAAATTATGATTCTTGATACTGGTACTGGTTAAATATCCTTGATGGTGTTATCGGTGTCTTATAATATTGTAAATGCGACAGTAACCCGAAAGGATGTAGATGATAGCCAAAGAGATGGATTTCTGCCTGAAAAGTGCATAGGCTTACTAAGTCTATTCATTCCTGGCTGATAAAGTACTGGGGATAAGCTAGTTCAATTAGAAATGTTACATTTGAAAAAAAAAATTTTCGGCGTCATTAAAAAAAGTCGAAGACATTTCGCTACAAAGTCGGTGGTAATTTTATGTTATTTTAGTGGTATATAAAATTTGATAAATAGAAGCGCATGCTTCTATTTATCAAATTTATATTGCATATGCTTGCGTGCATACGCAAGCATACGTAACGAATAGCAATTAGACGATGCAATTAATTTACTTTCGAGTAGAAAGTGAGTTAAGAAAAGCTATCATGATTCCGTAGTACTGAGTTTTCCCCAATAGGAAAATAAAAGCTATGGAGTCAAACGCGGAGGCTGGGGTGAGGGTAGCGAGGCGAGACCTCTAATGTACAAATATTGCGGACCAAATGAATATATTCGACTCCCCTGTAACGTAGGGCGAAACAAGTGTACGTTTTGATTAAGTCACCAAGCGATATGAATTTATTGGAGTCGTAAAGCGACACGACAAGATAATTAAGAAAAATGCACTAAAATAATGCTATTTTTGTGATATTTTTAAGAGAAATTAATATTTTCAGTCCATTTTTTAGAGAAACTAAAATCTGTAATTTGTAAAACTTTTTCTTTTATGTAATTTTAATCTATATCTATATCTATACTATTATAATAAAGCGTAAACACACACTTCTTTGTTGCCTAAGATGTCAGCAATTACAGCATATTCTTGAATAATTATTTTATTATATAATATTAATAAAAAGCCCTACACTTACTTCATGCTTTAGGCTATATATTTTCACGCCATTAAATTTAGGGGGTAAATATTTTGGATAAAAACCCTAATGTGGGAAAGAGACCATAAGTTGCTGCCAACATCAAGACAGAAAGATTGCTAAGGTTTGTCATGTCATGTCATGTCATTTTGACATTTGCTATTGATAATTTGACAAATGAAAACAATAAAATAAAGTTTTTATAATTTCACGCGGATGAATCCGCACGCGAATAGCTAGTCTTCTCATATAAGCTTTAAGCGTCGAAGTCTGTATCATTTTTTACTATTGTAGACTATAGTACTTAGTGACTTTTTACAATTTATTTCCGACTTGTTTATTCCGTAATTATTTATGTAGTAATAAATCACTACAACGATCACTTACTTCTGTGAACATAATCGAGTAAGTTGTGAAGAGATCTAATTTAGGTAAAAAGTCATGTGCGTTTGTAAGTCGACAGTTGTTCGTATTCGAAGCAATCCCGTATCCAGCCAAGTCCCAAGTGTCCCGCTAATACTCCATATGGCGCAACATAAAGCGCGATGTACAAACCATGCCATAAACAACCAATACACAATGACCTGTCTAATTCGAACTTCGCAATCCCCAAAGTCCGGTGTAACGAAGATTGCGGGGGGAGGGATAGATCATGTTGCGCTGGTCTATTATTCATAGTGCTGGAAGGGCGGAAAAGTTGATGCAACGACATGTGCATGCATTAGGGACGATGCGACAACCAGACACCAACAGCTCGGCTATATTAACTTTAACAACTGGCCTGCGCATGTGCCCGTATTCCTGTTATTAGAACTGATCACTGTAATAAAAAATTGGGCATATTTGGACATAGATAACCAACAATTTATATTTAGTACATTGGTACTACCCTTCAGTTATCTTTGAGTGAAGAGTATCAAGCTATGGTTCGTTGTTCTTGTTGTTGTTAGAAGTCTTTAACATTCACACATTTTGAGACTACATAACAATCAAACCTCTGCTTACATTCACAGACAATATTGTATACAATTGTCGAAGCAATGCAATGGGAACAGCCGATCGCCGGTGTTTGCGTTTCTCACGGACTGCCCACGCAATTCTCACCTCCTTTCCTCACCAAACATAGCTTATAAAAAGCTTTTCGTAGTCTTTTTCTTTTCCTTATATGTTTGACATCAAAGAAATAAATGTTCAAACAAACATTCGTACAAGGAAGTAAAACAAGGTAACATTCGTGACCGTAAATCTTCTATCAATTTAACAGATTTTTAATGATATATTATAGATTTTTCTTGCACATGCGTAATGAGCACTTTTTCTGTGCAGTTCTGTTGCTGCTAAACTAAATGCAGAATTATTCAGAATTGTGTTTTTCTTTGCGTGATTATGCTGAAAACAACTGGCTAGCACACTTACACATATCTTAATAGCTTAATAGAAACTTATCTAACGGTTTGTACACTTGACATCTTAACGGAGTGTTAAACGTTTTTGCGTTTCAACACTTTGAAAGATTTTGATAAACATAACGCAAAAGTTAACTAGAGATAAGACGGGTCACGACTTCTTACGCACTCGGTAACTCTTGCCTGTCGAAATCACCACTCGAAGGCGCGCGTCTCACTCAAACGCACTTCTAAAATAAATATCCGATTCCCAGTGTCGGTGAAAGTGTGTTGAAAACATTTCATAACAATGTTACACGTTGGTAAGATAGATACTAAAAATGTTTCAAATAGACAAGTGTGAAACTAGTTATAAGATTTTTTTATGGGATGTAGTTGATTATGTAATATACAATTCGATATCCTCCTCATCCATATGCGTGTAGTTAGATATGTACGTACACTCATGGGTGTCACCAGCTGATGATCTAGACCAGATCTAGGGGCAGCTACCATTAATAGGTTGTATTTGATGTAGTTTCTGTATCTATTTTGCATTTTCGATTCTCTAAGGGAGTGCAGCCCTTTCTGGCGACGCCCATGGGTACCCTCGTATTAACAAAACACAATCGTATTCGTCTACTCAATGATAGCATGCTAATCTATTCGCTAAATTGGATATCCTCCTATTAGTCGGACAAAAATCTCATGTCGTATAACATAGATGACGGAAATCTTCGATGTAGATACAAGAAAAGTATTAACAAAATAACATGTAATTAAAAAACTAAACATAGACAAGTTAAATACATTACATCTAGAAGTATTTTATCAGTTGTATTACGTGTATAAAAACCGCAATAAAAGCGTATTTTTATGATGGCAGCGGCAACGCATGCTGATGTGTTGATAGGCGGAGGTGACTTGTCGCACTAATTTACGGCCCATAGCAGTCACGATAGCGCTTCCAGCTAAAAAATAACCAAGCAATAGAGTACACAATATATTAACGGAAGATAAATGTTTATTAGAATTTGTAACAGATGTTGAGATTTGTCAACATTACACACTGACGTAGAGGTGAATGCGTTACGATCTTGTTTAATTTTACACCTAAAAATCATAATTGTAGATAAGATATATTTTTTCCTATAATATAGTTTAAAAAGACTTAGACTATACGAGTATATCTCTCATATGTTAACATCAAATAAACAAATCAATGTAACAGCACAATTTAGCAATAGTCTTGATTTGACACAATTTAAATAATCAAGATAAATACGATCCAACGCCTATTAAATATTCTATTTTACTCAGTGGCGCCACCGTAGGCTACAATACGCACTAACAAGGTCACGCGGCGCGCACGCGACCTCTGAAAGCAATTTAATGATTGCTTTAATGAACACTATCATTAGGGTAAAACTATTGCTATAGTGCTATAAATAATTAACTGTTACTGTACTTTTATTGATTAAAAGTAGAATGACAGAATTTCCTAGAATCAATATATTTTGCTAACATTTTAGTTATTTTATTATAAATTTTACATCTAGAAGGTTTTATGAAGCAACAAAAATATACATTTAAAATATTTTTTTTACTTTTTAATTGCGCACAATTTTAGGTTGATGTTTTAAAATTTCCGGCATTACATCATAGGCCCTGTGGCGCAACGGATAACGCGTCTGACTACGGATCAGAAGATTCCAGGTTCGAATCCTGGCAGGGTCGCAATGTCTTTTTTGCATTTGCTCTTTTTTATAACTGTTTAATTTTTAAAGTAAGTTCATATTTTATTTCCTTATTTACATGAAGCGTTATAAACATGAAGAATAAGTGTCGAGAATGATAACAATTTTCTAATGTGTAACATAGATAATTTTATAAACTAATGTATTCTTCCAACACCATTTTTTTGTTATAACGCTCACAAAAGTATACACAATTTTAGTACGTTATCAATCAATGACATATTTCAACTTCTAGATGTTATCTTAACAGCTGTAAGGTGACAAAATATTTGAAGCATATACAACTTTGATGTTAACTTTTAACCTTTTTTTCTGTTCAAGATCATTTGTTTAACTTACACAGTTTCTTTTATTATATAGTTATAGATAAAGAGTAAATTGTAATAAATGATAATATGATTTGTGTAATTGTTTTGATTAAAAATAACTTTTTTTTTACTTTGACGCTCATAAACCGATGGCTCTTACGTAAACTATCGATAGCCTAAATTTTGGGAAATACGACTTGTTTTATGTTTTTTAAATTAACTTAATAAATACTAATTTCTGTGTGAATTTGAAAGTATCGTTAAAAAGTAGAACAATAAATTTTGTCCACCGTATGTTCATGTTTGATACGTTGTAATTAATCTTATTAATTTTAAAGACTTCTTGCAAAATATTCGTTTCAAACATACGATAGTGTACGCAGAAACAATCGAAATATTATGTTCCTACCCTCCGCTTATCATGTAAAATGCTGTAACAAACCATTGACGAAAAGAACTGATTTCTATGGCTATACAATATGCAATGCATAATATAGAACAATATTCTTAACATACAGAGCGACAAAATCAGCTGCTTTGAGTCCCGGTATCAGTTGGGGGTCAAGAGCGCGGCTTCCGCTGATAACGCGGCTGATAACGTCCCCAGCCGCAGCATCCAGAACCGGGACAATGTTATTTATAGAACGAAATAAAGTGTCATTACAAAATACAACCGACAAAAACTTTATCAGATAACCCGGCTGTGTCAAAGGAACTTTTTGTTGCAATGTTTACCGGTCGTGATAAGGCTCGTTTGAAATACTTTAGTGTTGCCATAATAATATTTGTTTCTAGGATACTCTTATAAAATAATATTTGGCTTCAACATAACATCGATAAATGAATTGATACCGTCCAATAGACTTTAACCGCTCTTATCATTAAATAACTTGAAGTGCATTGCGTTATTAAATGCTCTCCTATACGTAAGTACTTACTTCCTAGGTACTATCACTTATTACATGATATTTTAAAATGCACCATAAGTTACATGATTGGTGTTTGCCAGTATCGATTTTAATGATGAAAAATCTTTCTTGGCACAAATACACACTTGAGTACATCCCATTTCAAGATAGGGATAGAAACAGACAATTTTTGCTCTGCGTTGATTTGTGGTAACCCTATAAAGAGATAGGCGTCATCTTCTAGTCGCATTCATCCGTCTCGATAATCAGGATTTTTTCTCTGTTTGCTGGAGAGGGTTTCGATTTTAAATATTTTCTTAGCTTTTAGTCCCTTAGCATTGCAGGGCCGGCAAACATCCTGTCCGGGAACAAACACGGGCCCGGTCACGCGACGCGACCCGGACATCGCGGACCCGCGCTAAACACCTATGTACATTACACTTATCTCTTCGATTTGTTATGTAACTTAAAACACGTTCTTGCTCGTTCTTCTAGTTTTTTCCTATACAGAGGTACTCACAATGTAGTATTCATTCACAGCTTTTTAACTGAATGTATTTCTTCTGTAGAATCGTGTTGGTAGGCCATTGCTCTTACATCTAGAGTGATATTATAGCATGATCCATACATAGGAGCATATTATTTGGTCATGGTCATATAATATATGTACCTACTTATAGAAAAGTTTCGACTAAAAGTCTTGTAAACCATTATTTTTTAGAAAACAAAGATTTGTTAAAAAGAGTAATTATTCAGCATAAAACGGAGAAGTGAACAATTACTTAGAATAAGCGTAGACTATACTTGTAATCGTGCAATGTTCTACCAGTTAGTGATGCAATGATAAAACTGTAGGGCCCTCAATGCTAAAGTCGCTGACAGGCGCGGCGTCGTCGTCGAGTGCCCTCCGTTCGAGTGCCACGGACCGAACATCATTCGATTACAATCTGTATGATCTAAGCCCCTTGACTAATAAATCGCTAAGTCAAAACTTTACAATCTACGCCTGACTAAGAGCGTGCGCACACCTGAAACTAAACTATCGCACAACTGTTTAGTCTAGCTTTGATTCCTACAAGCTTATATGGAGGTGCGCACACTACTCGATTTTTAGTTGTGCAACTAAACAGTTGAATTGGCTGCGAAACAATCGACAATCGCTCAACAGTTATGCGATAGTTTAGTCAAAGGTGTGCGCCCGAACTAATACATTCTAATGAGTCGAACTATGTAAAAACTCATTTGTTAAACAAATAAAAAATTATCTTAACTTGTTTCAATAGCTTGATGATGTATTTTTTGTTTTAAGCAACTTTGAAGATTTGTAAAATAAAAAGTCGTGCTGACGCGCATACCCATAGCTATTGCGTGAACCTGTTATGCTAAGTTTATGTATCTGTTATTCTTCATATTTTAGTTTCGCAATATCAAATAGACAATCCAAGTCCTTCCCCCCATTGTTAAGCACAACGCCAATGATTTTCCCATAACAGACTACACTAACACCCCAGAAACATTTATCTGCATGTAACTAAAAGGGTATCGATTAAGCTGCGTAGCGTTTACACCGTGACCCTCGCCCAGTGTCCTGATGGCGCGTGGCGGTGTGACTGCCAGCCGCGTGGCCCGCCGGCCGCCCGCCTCGTATCACTACGGAGATAAATCATTAAAATGCATTGAACCATTAATATAAATTGGATGATTTCTTTGCTTTATATTTTTATAAAGCTGCTGCCACTGCTTGGTTTTGAACTTCTATCAACAAAATATTATGTATTCTTGATCAAAGTCTAAGCACAGTCGCGGAAATCCGCAATGTTCTAATTCAGGAAAAATTGTCTTGTTCATTGCAGCGAGACAAACTCCGCCTCTTCTTACAAATAACTAATTAAATAGCAGTGAGTGCAAACTAAGGGATAATAAACAGAAACTAGCCGTGTATCACTAATCGACATTTTTTTTAATACAGTCACATTTATAAGCTGCGTTGTATAGATTTTTATTCCGTGTCTAGTTTCAAAATGTTCAAACAATTGTAACTTTTAAGGTGGAACGCCGCCAGTTTCCGCATCTGTACATTTATAACACTATGTAATTTGAAAACGAAATGATTCAAGCTACGCAAACGCATTAAAAGTGGAATATGTTTTAATCACAAGCAATTTCATTCCTGAAATCTATTAGTGATCCTAAAATGTATATAAGTCTACCCCTATGTAATATTCGTTCGCCCATTTACAATGAGTCAACGAAAATTTTTACTCCCTTCCGGTACGACACGTGGTATGACTTCCGCCCGCGCACCGGAAATAAACAGTACGGAAACGATAAGCGAGTAACACATTTCTGTAGGAAAACTTTATCGATTTTCTGTGTACACGTTTTAAATATGCTAACTGTACAGCAATACTCGAGAAAGTGTAGAAAAAATATTTTTCGTTTATTAATCCCCCCTACTTTTACTCATTTTTAATTAAATGATATGACTATGGACAAACACTATTACCAAAATTACACCAACTGTGTAAAAAATGTTGAACCGTTTATATTTTATGAGCAAAAGGGTCCATTTTTTTTGTTTTAGATTGACGTCAAGTCAATGACGCAATCGATCGGGCGTGGCAGTGCTCCCTTGAGATATTCTGTAGAAAGGGTTTGCATGTAATGTTACTATTGTAGATAGACTTGATCCACAGTATATAAAGGATATATGTATAAATATTTTAACATAGGAGTATCAGACTTGTCTGATTGGCTTAAAAATATAAATGTTTCTTGTTTAATCTGTGCCGTGTAATAATAACGTCTTGTTTTATAATACTGCAGCCAATAATCATACTTCCTATTTCATAAATATAATAAAGTTTAATTCATAAAAATCTATATAAAATAGATACTTAGTTACTGTTTTACGAAGCACTTTTCTATTAGCGGATTTCTACCATCTCAAAAGAAAACAAACCTTTAAAAAATAAACATAAAACTATACCATTTTATATAAATAATTTCGCAACATTTTAACAGAATATGCGACAGCTTAGCCTAAGTAAATAAATCTACTTTATATCGACAGTCGCGAGATGTCCAAAGGGACCCGGACACGGTTTTCCACTCGGCGCTACGTCGCCTGAATTACGCGATACGTGCCCGCAATATAAAGACAACCCTCCCCTCTCACATAGTAATATGTTTATGGACCGACTGATAAATAAAATATATCGCAAACGTTAGAAGCGATCGGTGAAACTGAGTAGATATTGATATCGACACTTTCCGAATACATACAGTTTTAGAATTACGTATTTCAATGGATATCCCAACGTTTATAGAACCGAGGATCCTCTTTGGTGTGTTTAAGTGAATATACCAGAATATTTTTAAAGAGATCCGTATGCTGGCAAAGGTCAAAAAAGGTAGTACTTACTTAGAAATAACTGAAATCGCTTCTAATTTCTTTAGTAAATTGTAAAGATTGGTACTCTTCTTTGTATTAAATTTGACTATTGTTAGCATTTACAAAGGGAATATTAACGAAATGAATGTGTAAGTTTTCTTTCACCCCTATAGTGAACAAGGTTCGTAGCGACCCGCAACATTTAATCAAATTAATCTATTTTAAGTAAATGTGAAATCATACGGGCGAGCCCGTACAAGTAAGGCCCCCGCTCTGCAATTTAATAAAAAGGTTTCCCATAGAGATTAGAGCGTGGACTAGCAGTTTGTCGGTAATGAATCCACCGCGCCCGCCGCCCCCACCGCCCCCGACCGCCCCGGACCGCCACGACCTCTGTCGCGCACGTGTCCACCAATTTGTTGATTGCGATCGATGCTACTTTTCATTGGTTTCTTGCTTGCACAAGTTTTAGAATCTGAATAGACTATAAGTACACATTAATTTTCGCTTATAGAAACGCATACAAGCATAAATATAGTTTAGTTTAGCCTTAGTTCAGATTGAAAATTTAATGTGAATAAAATAATAAAACTCACTTTTATGGATTCTATACGTTCAACCCGTATCTCGTAGAGTAAAAGATTTGTGCAATTAGGGATTGCACTTCTGCACCGTTTCCCGTGGGATTTTTGCTGGATTCACTTTGTTACATCGGGATGCAGCTTTACTGTAGCTGTATTGCAGTACATATGCAATCCAATTTATACTAAACATATATGTAGTAAAATCAACATAGACGTACAACTATATAAACACAAGTGGCATGTCGAAGGGTTCTGATTAAGTTAGCAGACATGCATCTGCCAATATGTCTCACCCTTGATACTAACAACAGAATTCAATTGTAGCTCATAATTAAATAGTTCCTTGCTAATTATAAGTGTACTCGTATATATAATACTTTGTTGATTTAGTTTATTTATCAAAGACTTGCTAACAATACAATAATGGAGCACCGCCATAACATTTTTATATTATATATGCCAGCATTCTATATTTTTTTCTGATAATCGAAGCAGCTTAGTTCCAAACTGTTTAATTTACACCTTTCACTGGTGCAAAAAATATCAAAATTAAAACGTTATTGCCAACACCTCTAATAAATTGGACGGATTCAATAACAAAACGTATGTGGAATTTTAAATCAATAACATTTAAAACACATTAAAAATCCATGAAATGCTGCATATAAAATACACCTAATTTAATAATATGACACACAAGGCAAAATTATAATATAACATAAACATGAATAATGTAATCAAATCTATATAATATTTTAAAGTCGTTGCCCCACTTGCCGAACTAAAAGCTTCCATCAACAAGCTCGCAGCCACTTATGAGCTTCATATTATAAACAATAACATCGAAATCTTTTTAACACGTCATTCGGTTTATATACTTTGTATTAGAGCAAACGCAAACGAGGCGAATAATTCGACTTGTTAAGAAAATATGCGCACGTGCGGAGACGAGGGCGGCGCAAGACTCGAGAGTTACTACCTAATAAATATAATTCATATGTGCTTGATAACAAACAAAGATTCCCTAAAACCCAATCAAACACAACTAAACCACTTCATATACAAGATATATAAGAATTACCTTGACAAATAATACGAGGAAACCATAAACATATTGGTAAAATCTTCAAACGGTACCTACACATCCGTTAATATACGGTAATCATAATTTTTGTCCGTATTAGAATCGGTTGTAATCGAAAGTTTCCATATTGATCGAAATTTAAAATTATTCATCTCTGGCTTGTTTCACTTGCGCCAAGCCCTTAAACAAACAAGGCGGCGCCGACGCTGCAGATTATGAGAGCGCGTGATTAACGCACTAGCGCCTCCGACGCGCATACGACGCGCCTCTGCTGCGCCTACGACGGGCCGGACTGTCCGCTACTTATCGCCGGATCAAACTTCTCGCGAAACTATCTAACCATGTGTTCAAAACATAAACAACTCTAAGCCATAAGATTTTGTATCGGAATCTACAGATTCTTATTATTAATATTATCTATTGCTTCTATTTTTCAATGCTTCGAGTAAGTTAAGCAGAGTTAAGTTCTCTTTATTGATTACAGATATAAATCAGCTTAGTTATTACTTTTGCTTCCTTGTTTGTCTCTTACAATAATAAGAATTTATTAAATGAGATTTACATTTTTTACAGTTGAGAATTTCTATATTTAAAAATCTCAACACTAACTACAACTCTATAACTACACTATTTGTTACCCGACGGACAAAGGGCTGTTTACTTTTTTTTCATTAATAAATCTTTTTTCGGTGTTTTCGAGTATATTCTAACGTAAGAAAGTGTTGCTTTTAACAAATTCATTTAGTTTAAAGTAAAATACTTAAATCTTTGTTTTAAAACGAAGTCAAGAGATGGCGCTATTTTATCTATAGAAATTATATCCTCGGTCAGTAGTGATTTTTTTAATTATAATTAAGACGTACCGAATGTTAAAATAACTATACATTTTATCAATGTTCATACAGATTATAGATTAAATCTCTAAGTTAATGATGATAATTCTACGCAGATGCTCATTAAGAACCAGTCGATAGTAATAAGGAGTATAAATCTGAAATAGATTAATATCGCGAGTGCTTAGTGCGAATAAAACTGCGCATGTGTAGACACCGGCTCTTGTAAATAAATCACTGCGCGCGCGCAAGTTGTTGCTATGACTACGCGACTGTACTGACTCATGTGAGAACTTTTCAGTTATAAACGTCTGGTGACGAACATAAACAAAAGCTTCTATTTAAAAAACATTAATTTGAACACTTTTTAATGCAAATTTTATGACTTTTTAACCATTAGCTTATCGAATTAAACTTGCATGAATATGATTTAGTCGGTTTTAGTAATAATTGGTTGGTTGGCTGTAATCCAACATTTTATTTTATAGATTTATTAACAAATAGTCTAACACTGAGGTAGAATATAATTAATGATTAATATGGAACAGGAGTTGCATTACAAGCGTTAAGAAGTATTAAAGATACTAATATAGATTATTAAATTAATCAATTTGTCCAGGACATAAGGTTCAATTTATTTGTGTACATTCGCGGCCGCAAGTGGCTCGCAGCTGTCACTTTGTTGAGACAACAGTTGCGAGTGTCGACTTGCGACCATTGCCGAGATTTATTGTGTACCATTTTTTCTTATTTTCATGTATGATTACTCACACTTTAATCTAAGCTAGAGTTTATTCTGATTCAAGTGGACGTCAAGTTGGCATCAGTACAGCTGTTTCGATCGTGTCGCGGCGCCCGTATTTCCAAGTTATTTTATTGTCTCCAACATTCTCAGAAGAATATTAAATGAGTCTAATTACTATCTTTGTGTTAACAGCAATGTACATTTTTCTTATTATAAAAAGTTTAGTGCTTCAATGTTACGACATTAATTAGGGACTATTTAGGTTTATTTTGCAATAATTGAAAAAGAACTAATGAAAACGTATATAAACTTGCTTTTGTCCGCGACTTCTTTCTCGCGGAATTATAAACTAAGTTACTAATTAGCTTATGCGTTCTTCCAGACTATGTATGTACTACTACTGAGTCTTTCATCAAGATCCATTAAGCTGTTTAGGAGATACGTAGTAACATACATCCAAACTTTCGCATTTATAATATTAGTAGACAAGTTGTAATTAATTTACACGTTTTAAAATTGGTTATCTAAAATGCTAATTAATTATTTTTCGCTTATTCATAGACGTATAGTTCTAATAAAAACTTTATGATATCCGTAGCTAAGAAGTAAGGTGATAATGGCGGACATAAATTTTATTTTCCCTGCGTTTTGAAATACTCTGGCGCCTTCCTGATTTAATACTCTGTTTGATGTTAATATACACTACTGAAAGACAAACGCCACTTAATAATTGTATATAACAATAAATAAAACATATCTTATGACTTGTATCATATGTTCTACAAATAGTAAACAAAAATAATCATTAATTCCTGTTGTAGACTGTTACAGCTTGACTGTAAGTAAGGCCTCAGTATAATGGTAATGCCTACAAAATATCTGTTTACTGTGTCCGATGAGGGTCTTGATATGTTTAGTCTGATGGGTGTTTTTGTCTAACATATGGTCAGATTGAATTACATCAAGCGCTGATCGTGAATCTTATTAGTTGGCCTCCAAATAGAGACTTTCCGAAGGAAGTCCGCTCCGTGCATCCTCGTCCGTTATAAAGACACCAACTGGCGTGATTTTTAAAGGAAAAGCATCCAGATGAGCGTAGTATCTTGTGACATGAACGAAAATAATTTGAGGCAGCCGTTGCTCGGGCGACATACGGGGACACGTGGCCGCGATATATTACACGCGAGCCGCGCACTAAAAATATTGTGTTGGCAAATTAATGGGCATTCCCGACGGTGGCTTGTGGGATGAAAGGAAGTGCCTTTTATATGTGAAACGTTGGTTTTGTATGAAAACGCGCGGCAGCCGCGCGCACCTGTCTGCGCGCATTGGACAGAGCCGTACGCGCAGGGCTGGGGTTTTACATAGATATAGGAAATGGTCTAGCTGAATTATTCTAATACGTTACTACTAAGCTATCTTACAGCTTTTAGGCCACAGGAACTGACGACAATATTATCCTTCCTAGTGAAAACAGTGGTAACAGAAACGACTTACAAACTAAAAGTAAAGAAAATGAAGTGAATATAAGTGGCGACGCAACCAGGCCACAGACAATACCTTTTCAATGACAAATTTTCAGATTTCAGTCATTAATTTCGTTGCTCACAAAAAAAAAACAATATGTGCAGCAACCCTATTTGTAATTTCTAATTGCAAGATTACATCTTACGCAATATTGTCTCCACTTTAAGTGCGTTTACGGTTTAAAACTCCGAAGAAATATTGCAATTTAATTAAATCTATTTTTTCTACACTTTCCATCAGACAGCCCTGGTGTGAGCGGATGCGACAAAGCAGACATGTGTCAGAGTGTGCGTCAGTTTCGTAATAATTGAGCAGATTAATAACCCTACAGGGTGTTCATATTTCGCCGTCCGGCTGTCGCCGTCGCGGCCCCTTCCGCAGACACCTTCTTTCATCTCTCAAATCATTCCTACCTAATAACGGAATTAAAAAGTTAACTTCACTTTAATGTATCTAAACAAATGCACAAGTGATACTCATGTGACTGCTGTGAATTATTAAATAAGCTTGGAATTATGAAAAACTGAAATAATACTATTGATAAATTATAACACATATACAAATTATTATCTACGTAACGAGGGACAGTCACACAGTCGCTTAGGGCGGGCGGCGGCGGCGTAGGCGTCCGCTCAGAAAGTAGCTACTCTTTTTTACATAAACATAATGGGTTTATCATAGCCAAACTATATTCACGTAAATAAATATCAGAAAATGAGTAGAAGACATCGAGTGATCTAAGCGCCTACACTGCTATGGGAATCAACTATCAGTCAACCAACACCAACCGACTCGTATTAACTTATACGGTCTTTAACAAACCAAACTTATTTTATGCAAATATATGTTCAAGAATAAGTAAGTAGCAGAGTGGTGTCTAAGGGCGGGCGGCGCGGCGTCGGCGCCGGCCCAGTATAAATACGCAGCACGTGCGGCGCGGCGCAGCTGCCGGCCACGTGGCTGCCTCTTTACGCGCTAAGCAAAAATAGATCATTGTCTCGACACGACACGCCCACCCCGAACATAAAACACCACATCAAACAATATATAAGATACTAAAATCGCGCGTTTATTTGCTCAGCGGTACTATCAAAACACCTGCTGCCAGTTAAAATTGCTGCGTTTAAACATAAACTAACATGTTCGGCGGCTTCCGATTCTCTACACTAATAGTGGTTATAGTATGTTGATTTCTGTTCTTTTACTCGGTTCGTAAAGATACTTTCAAATGAAACGAAATCTGACTAGCCACAGCAGCACCAAGTAAGCGAGAATAATTATGTGATAGCATAGAAGTTATATTTTAAAAGTAAATACGTATCTTACCTAAAGTTACATATAACGAATCAACTGTAATTTACAGTTACTTATTACATTCAGTATAGTTCCTGCAACAAATAAAAATGCTGTAAACAAATCACCATGCACCCTCTTCATTTCAATTGTACTGTTCAATGTGTCCTGATCCTCGAAAGGTAAAGACGATCGTCCTAACTTCCGAAAGGAAATGCTTCCGCTAGTGTTGAGCTTCCTTCTCTCCTATTGTTAATAGCTCTTGTTTTTAAGAAGTATTCTGTCAAGATCTCACTCTTTTGTTATGAAAACAAAGCTAGTCAAGTCAGACTTCCACACGTCAGACTCATCCGAAATTTTGCTACGTAATTAAGCCAAAGATTCTGCCATCTATTCGCATGTTTATCTAAGTAACACACGATATAATATCAGTGCCAAAAATTTAAGACATTTAGCTGCAGTCTTTTAACGGGTCTATTAAGAAGCACCGAATGGTAAAGAGCAAATGCATTCCACAGTTTATTGTTTACAGATTCAGTCAGCGGCCGACAACTGGCCGTGTCCAGCGCCAAGTCAAAATACACGCGCCGCGGCGTTGTTCTTTTGTTTTTTACGCCTACAAAACTATTCTTATAACAAGTCATTAGAAAAGCATCGATGACATTTTCAGATATATTTTAAGACTAACGACTTGTAGTCTGTTTTTAAAACTGTTAACTGTTAATTTCGATATAGGCTGTAGGTTCTATGTTTGCTCGATATGTTTTTTTTAAACAAATAGGCTATTTTAACTTTTCTTCCTTAACCTTGTGATATTTATCTTTCTTTCGAACAAGACATAAGTATTAGCATATTTAATAAGTGAATAAGCCTACTGCAGAGCAATAATTTTGCGTATGTTGATGAAAAATGAAATTAGGAAAACTTAATTAAAAATCCTGTTGAAATAACGTTAATTACTTTGGCGTACGCAGTTGCTGGTTAAATACAGATTATATAAAACGTGTGAAATAAATTCTTAGAACGCGAAATTTCTGAGCGATTCATTACAATTTCGCAAGCAGGCTCAATTTTAGCACGGCTCAGAGCTCCGGAAACTCTCCCCTGCGATCGATAAGCGGCCGCCATTTTGAATTTTCCGACCAATGCGTAGCAATGGAAAGCCATCGTCATGGCAACGGGGGCGCCGCCGCCACTACTTGAAGGGGAAAGTGTCATGGGGAAGGCTTTATTGTTCCTTTACGTTTTCACGTATATCTACGTACAAATACAGTAAGCCAGACTGTACCTACAGCCCCTTGATTATTTGTGTTTATTTATAACGTAGAAAATACATTAGTGGAAGCCACACCAAGTTTAGTAATCGATATTTACATTCGTTTTACACACGTTTCTTGATAATATTTGACGATACATGTAAATAACTTAAGTAAAATAGATAAACAATTAAAACAAAACTAGCAGTTTTTTTAGTTTTTCTATCTTAGAAGAATCACAAAATAAATTACTCAATTATTTACTATTTTCATGTATAATAAATATCTATGTTAGCTGCTGTTTTAAAACATTTTGGCAACAACGAAGACTTCACTGCAATATAATATACATACATATACTTCGGGACCAAGTATTTAAAACTTATTCAACAAATGGACAAATATATTAACACCTATGGAAGTACCATTTATGTTTCCTGTTTCTAATTGTATAGCATGTACTCATTCTGGTTGCTTCAAACTGCAATTCCATTGTTTCCTTACGTTTGAATTCATAGAAATTCTTCACAGCCGCATAATAGACAATAAAATTGTTCACTGCTCAACCGCGAAGTATTTCGTTATATTGTGCCAACACCGATATCGTAGGCACAATGCACTGACGCGCTAATTCCTTACAAACAGTAAACAGTATGAACATCTTCCTTCATTCATAACACTTAAACCGCTTTGAAGACACTTTGTGGAGTACTCTATATTGTTTATGGCCTTGTTTACAGGCTCTCTAACAAAGAATACACACCTGCGACCTACCTGTATCTAAGAGCGATTGTCTATGATTACATGTTCAGCATTATCGGCTTTATTCAGACCGAGTAAGGTAGTAAATAGCCTGTCGAAGTTGGCAAGCGGTTCTTCTCAATTGATCGTTCGGCGAAATCTTGAAGAGAGCGCGGACTTTCGAGCAGTTTCCTGTGTTTGTTGAGGAACAATGGGCTATAAGGCGGGCGGAGAATACGCCGCGCCGACAGTCGAGGCAGTATTCAGAACGTAACGTTATAGCAAAACTATTCACAGCACAACGACTATTCAATTGGTGAGCTCAAACCGCGCTCCGTTGTCAGAACGTAGCGCATTTAGCGAACATTGAATATTCAACACATGCAAATTATCTATGCCTTATCTGTGTTTCCTTTCAGCTGTTCGTTTTTTAATGTCTGTGATTTATTTAGTTGCAGAAAAGGCAAGAGCTTGCGATTTTAAATGTAAACTATGCCAAAAAATACTTTTATAATCGTTCTCTACGTATACACATATGTGTGAAGTGGAAATTATAGTACAAATAAACGACACTGCGTTTTAAATGCGAATGGTCGATGAATCAAAATACAGAAAGCAACAAACTGTATAGAATGTTGGTAACAATGCGACAAACATGCAAGAGCGAGCAGTCGCGGGGGAGGGGAGGGGGCATTGACTCACAGATTGCAGGTGCAGGTTGCACGATGACGTCACTGAGGCATCGTCCCCGCGCCCCGCACCCCGCATGAGCCGCCTTGGTGCCATCGACCACAACCAACATTGGAATTGTTCCGTAAATCCAAGTACTACCAATAAATTTAAAAGACAAACTTAAGTGACAATACTTCAAAGCTTTGTCTATTGAAACTTGGCATCACTGGCAACACATAATGCAATAGAACGCGGCGCCGGCGCATGCAGCATATTCTGATCGACTACGTAGTAGGTATACCTATCAAGTTCACTTACTTATTACACAACAGTCATTGATATATTAAATATAAAATCATTCTAGATATTAAGATCGTTAGCATTCATCGACAGCAATCTGCAATAAAATACAAAATTGATGTAACATAGCAAGTTCCTAGAAAGATGATATCCTTAACCGATATCGGGTGACACAAAAAGAAACGCGAAAGGTTTTATCATTTTATAAATATAACATTATTTTGAAGATATTTCTCAACCAAAATAACCTAACTTTAGTTATGCCAACCTGCATTGAATTTAGCGCATTTCTGGTTACCATATCAGGCGACCATTACAGTAAATCTGCTCGCAGACCGCAGATGTTTTTTTCTAACTCCGAAAGGAAAGCTGACATCGCCTTATACCCTATGAACATACTTAAAGACCTCGTTACTAAAAGAAATCTCTGCCTTCCTCAAGACATATCGCATACCATATTTGGCCTAAAAATGTACATATTATGTGGAGAGATTTATATGGAGTTGGTGTTCGCAAGCAGGTGAACCGAGACACAGCGTTTTCTTATTATTATAATGAACAAGAAACCAACGATTTATTGTGGTATTTGAATTACAAATCATAAGAAAATGAATTAAATTATCTTTATATACACACACTATTTAAATTACATGTGCTCTTAATGCACATGCAATAACTTTCTTTTTTTTGTTAAGTCAAGTTAGAGACATCAATTTTTAAATTCAAAAACAAGTTGTAACCTCAATGTTACCTAAAACTTTTTAAAGTTCTTACACGCTACTCATTCATTAACAATTAATATAAAAACAATTTATTCGCCCAGTATTCCGACTGTTTGAGTATGAAATCAACATACGGCAAATAAGACTAGTCATTTTAAAAATTGCGTGGTTACGCAACAATATCATCAACATTCCTTAAAAACGGCTTGTTCGCAAGCCGGCGTAGGCGACTGGTCACAGGTTATCTATCCGCGTCAGCATGGCGCCTCCTTATCAACCTGCAAGCCACATACACCAACCATTAGTCAGCGTCGACATCCGTACCAAACAATAACAGCCTAACTTTTATCGTCTACACTTCATAGTGAGTTATGGACCGAAACATTAGCGGACAATACGCCTCTGTGTGGCCCCAGCCTTTGTTTTCTGACAATCAATTATAAGGTCTGTTGCACACTGACTGCTTAATTTTAAAGTCTCCGTAACCGGCTGATTGTCTCCAAGTATCAGTTAACTCTGTTCTTTGACTTGCTTTGACGTTAACTTTCACGTAGTCGTCGCAATCCTACCCGCAATGTAGGTCCTACTTATAACAATTTATCTTAAACAAAAACTCGTGAAAATGTCTTTCTTCTTGATAGTAACTCAAGCTTATGCTCCTTTTCACTGTTAAAAATTTACTAATGAACAAAAGGTTAGTTGCTTACATCATATTATTTCGCAATAAATAAATTATAATAAATTTTCAACAGAGCTTCCGCTGGTCAAAAACATAATTGATCAAAGAATTCCGAATCAATTTATTAGTGACTGACGCGTTATTAAAAACATCTAATTTAAATTCCAAAATAACCTCAAATAAAGGGCACAAAATGACTAATCAAAAATTCTACGAGCAAGAAACTTTAACCCAAAAGAAGGGTTCCGTATATATTTAGACGGACAACATGACGCCCATTTTAAGAAGGTTTTAATTCATTATATAGAGGAAGCGGCACGCTTTGTTAGGCCTATTCACTTAATATTCTGATGGTAACAACTGGCGCTTCAGTAGTTAGAGTTTCGATAAAACTTCGATGTGCTTACCTCAGTACTTGTGGCTTAAACTAAAATCTGTTTCATTTAACTTCAACCCCTTTAAAGTATAATACTACTACAAAAGGGGATTATAATTAGAGTCGTCAGCCGACAAGATAGATAAGCTTGATAAATTTTCTTCTATCGTAGTCAAAAGGTACATTTTTAGCCCTCCGAGATAGAGGGCTAAAAAAGTACCTTCTTGATCGTTGGCCATTAGAAAAGTCTAGAAATAGACATCTTTCGGCTTATATCAACAAATTAAATTATTACAAAAGACAATGCGTGAATATCTAGTTTAGTAAATAAAGCTCTCGTTAAATAGTGTTTATATAGAACTAGCTGTTGCTCGCGACTTCGTCCTCGTGAAATTAAAAAAAGAATAAAGGATATAGCCCATGTTACTCACAGATAAATTACCTTTCTGATGGTAAAATAATTTTTAAAATCGACCAAGTAGTTTATGAGTTATTTCTATACGTACAAAAATACAAAAAGACAAATCTTTCCTCTTTATAATATTAGTATAGATAATGAATTTGGATACAAAAGGGAGAACCTTCACAGTTCCAAATAAAATCTTCTATTTATCCAATACATTAAGGATCACTAAATCCACGTTGTAACAATCCTTGGGAAACCTCTTGACATTGTGAACACTTACAAAATACAACAAAAAAACACAAACGCTCTTTCAATACAAAAATGCACCTGAGAATGAAGGCGGGACTACTTGACTAATACCTCGATTAGTATAAATCATTGAATTATGTATGATAAGGTACGTTCGTTTACTATTGCTGGGTGTTTACTAAGATATTGTGAACCTTTCTTTTAAAAGCAGCAATGTAAACGTCTTAATACGAAAGAAATCACGACACGAAGAAGGAAGTCTCAGGTAGTGGTTAATAATTCGTTTAGTAGAGGTTGCGCCCACATTTTTTTCTAGCGTCGGCCACACAGGTGCACTCGTCGCCTAATTTCTTATTCCCGATACGATACCGGAGCTGTGGGACAAAGATTTGTTTTAATGGCTCTTTGTACTCATGAATAGATTTTAGATAGATGAACATGTTAAATTTACGGAAGACAATAAGCAGAGATTCTCGTAACAATATGTTCCTATTAATCTAGTTAAAAAAAATTACTCTCATTTTAATTCATACTAAGTGTGCAAGACAATAGTTATATAGCGATTAATTTGTATAGTAAATAATAGAAAATAGAAATAGTTTAATGTACAGTTTGCTTAAAAATAAATAAAAGGCAATAGTAGGCAGGTAGAGCGGCTTAAGCCCCCCACACGCTTAGTACGCCCCCGTAGCGAATATAGACAGACGCTCGGGCGGCTTTCAACAGGGGAATATTTCATCGTATCAGAAGTGTGGAACCAGAAGAAGCCCTACCTCCTACAGCCAAGTGATCTCAGCAAGTCTTTTATTTTACACGCCATCAGCGATAGATGTGCATCCTGCACATATTGGTCCTTCGAGCCGGATTTCTCCGTGTTAAATAGAAGATGCCGATTACTCGCTCCGTCGAACGGAATAACCGCAGCAGGGCCTCACCACAATCGGAGCCCCTGCCTCGAGCGGATCCGTTGCGAGACGCGCCACAGTCCTCCGCAGAAGCTACAGATTCCGACACCGAGTGGACAGATAAAACTCGGACAAGCTCTACGGGACCGACAGCGCGACGGATGCGACGCCACCATCGACGACCACTTTAAAGGAGGCAGAGCATAGCCGACCGGTTCAACCCTCAAAACCGGCACGGTCCACACACAGCCAAGCTTCTCGAAAGGCTACACGCCTCGCCCAAGCCAGGGCAGAGTTAGCTAGATTGCAAGTCAAACTCGCCAGTGCTCGCATCGCTGTCACAGAAGCGGAAGACAGTGATGAGGAGGAAGATAGCGACATCGAAGAAGCCATTTCCCGCCAAAAGGAAAAGGAGCGTCGTGTCACCGATTGGATAGAAGACACAGAGAAACCTTCGAAAGCGTTATCTACACCGGCGGGAGACATACAACAGTTAGCCGCAGCAATCACCCTCGCTGCGAAAACAGCACAGCCAGCAACTCGCCATCACTTCGAACTACCGATCTACCATGGATCGCACTCACAATGGCTCGCGTTCAGTGCAGCCTACAATGAATCATCAACAGCATTTTCGAAGCAAGAAAACATGGCAAGATTGCGACACGCACTACGAGGACGGGCAAGAGAAGCTGTCGACAACCTGCTGATCTTATGCGCCGAACCGGACGAAATAATAGCGTCATTGAAAACCCGATTCGGCCGCCCTGATGCCATCGCACTTACAGAACTAGAGCACTTACGCGCACTTACGCGTCCATCTGATTCACCGAGAGAGCTCTGCATCTTTGCGAACAAAGTCGCTAATAGCGTAGCAACAATCGCTGCATTGCGCAAAGAACACTACATGTACAATCCTGAAGTGACAAAGGCGATTATAGAAAAATTGACTCCGGCGCTACGGTACCGCTGGTTTGACTTCGCAGCTGAACAGAAGGAAGGTGAAGCCGACTTAACAAAACTGTCGCGCTTCCTCCAACGCGAAGCCGACCGATGCAGCCCATACGCCCAACCGGAAGCCATCACCGAAGGGTCAAGCGCAGCAACAAACAGACGGCCTGCCGCCAGGCTTACGCCGTAACAGAAGCTTCAACGGAATGCAACGTGTGCGCCACACAGGGCCACATACCACCGGCATGTCCACAGATAGCCGAAGCCAACGTAAACGACAGATGGGACATTGCGAAAAAACATTCGCTATGTTTCCGCTGTCTCAAACAGCGAACAAGAAAACACGCATGCCGCGTCAAACGATGCGACATCAACGACTGCGGAAGATTCCACCATAAACTGCTGCACTTCGAAAAATCTACAAAACAGCAAGAAGAAAAGGAAGTCGTCACCTCAACTTGGGAGCACAGCAACACGTGTTCATATCTCAAGATAGTTCCTGTCACAATAATAGGAAGAAAAGGAAAGATAGATACGTTCGCACTCCTCGACGACGGATCAACAGTTACGCTAATCGACGAAACACTGGCGCGAAAAGCCGGCATATCGGGACCCGTCGAGCCGCTACGAGTTGAAGGGATCGGCGACCATAAGACAGCAGCTAACCGATCTCAACGTGTGAATCTCGCATTAAAAGGGACGAACGGAATTCGCCAACAGATAAATGCAAGAACGTTCGCCAACCTGAAGATAGCATCGCAGCAAATTAATAGCGGAACAATAGCAAACTGCAGCCATCTCAAAGAGATTAGTGAGCAAGTTACCTACAGAAATGCTCAACCAAGAATACTTATCGGCCAAGATAACTGGCACCTTCTGATAGCGACGGAGGTCAGAAAGGGACAGCGACATCAACCGGTCGCGTCCCACACCCCGTTAGGATGGGTCCTGCATGGATCTACAACTCGAAGTTTGGGAAAAGGCACACATCGAGTACATCATTTGGCTTTCGAAGATCTCAACGAACAACTGCGCCGTCACTTCGCAATAGATTCGCTTACAATAGAACCGAAGCGACCACGAAGCGACCCAGAAGAGCGTGCTCTCTCACTCTTAAAAGAGCACACCAGACTAAACGATACCGGTCGCTACCAAACTGCGTTGTTATGGAAAGAAAATGATGTCAAACTCCCAAACAATTACGACAACGCCTTCAAACGGTTATTGTCAACAGAGAAGAAAATAGATAAGAATCCGGAGTTACGCGAAAAATATGAAGCGCAAATGAACTCTCTAATAGAAAAGGGCTACGACGAACTTGCTCCCGAAGAAAAGAACAGCAACACTTGGTATCTCCCTCACTTTCCCGTGATCAACGTAATGAAGCCGGGGAAGATCCGCATAGTCCACGACGCCGCCGCCAAGACTAATGGAGTGTCTCTCAACGATCACTTGCTGACGGGCCCCGACTTATTACAATCGCTACCGGGGTCTTGATGCGGTTTCGTCAACATCCAGTCGCCGTGACCGCGGATATAGCAGAAATGTTCATGCAAGTGAAAGTCAGAAAAGAAGATCGCGACGCTCAGCGGTATTTATGGAGAGGCTCCGCGAGGGGAAACCAACCGCCGCGAGAATATAGAATGACGTCACTCATCTTCGGAGCGACGTCCTCCCCCGCGACAGCTATCTACGTGAAGGACACGAATGCCAAAAGATACCAGGAAACGAACCCGGCAGCCTACGAAGCAATAGTAAAATGCCACTACGTCGATGACTATCTACAAAGTTTCAAAACTGTAGAAGAAGCGATTCGAACAGCATGCGACGTGCGAGACATCCACAAAGAAGCGCACTACGAGCTGAGGCAATGGGCCTCGAATAGTCACAGCGTAGCCGTAGCTGTGGGTGCCGCCGAACAGAAACCGAACACGCTGCTGGAAGAAAAGTTCGAGAGAGTCTTGGGACTGAAATGGAACCCCCAAGCTGACTACTTGTCATTCAACTTGGGGCTAGAGAGACTGCCCGAGAACATAGTGGAAGGAAAGGAGCCTTCCAAAAGAGACATACTGAGAGTGGTTTATGTCTCTCTTTGACCCGCTTGGTTTCGCCGCGCCAGTAACAGTACGCGCGAAACAAATCCTTCAAGAAACATGGCGTCAAGGTATCAATTGGGACGACCATCTGGAAAACAGTTTAGCGGAACAGTGGCGTGAGTGGATGACACACCTTCAAGCTCTCGAGAACATCAAGATCCCGAGATGTTACCGTCTCTATAGCAACGCGGTAACATACAGCAACACACATTCGTCGACGCCAGTGAAACCGCATACGCCGCCGCGTTATACTGGCGTATAACAACCGAAGACGGGAGCGTGCACACATCGTTAGTACTCGCTAAGGCACGAGTCGCCCCGCTGAAATTAACATCGATACCGCGACTAGAACTACAAGCTGCGGTAATGGGATGTCGCATGGCAGCAGCCGTGATAGAAGAGCATGACCAAAGGGTAAACGAGAGGACCTATTGGACAGACAGCCGCACCGTTCTCGCTTGGATACAAAACGGCGCCCGCTCGTATCGACCATATGTCGCGCACCGCATCGCCGACATAGAAGAAAACAGTAAGGTCGATGAATGGAGATGGGTGCCAACCAAGCACAACGTTGCCGACGACGCCACAAGAGACGTGCCCGCTGGATTCGACATGAAACATCGCTGGTTTCATGGACCGGACTTCCTACTCGCCGACCCAAAAGAATGGCCCGAAGCGACGACCGACGAGCCCTACATAGCCACGGGCGAAGAGAAGGCACAGATCGTCGCAGTCGCCACAGTAAAGAAATCGTTAAGTGCCGTACAACAATGTGTACCCGATTATACACGCTTCTCGAAATGGGAGCGTCTACACAGATCAACCGCACGCGTTCTACAATTTGTACAGCTTTGTAAACGACGTCGACGTGAGACCGTCCATTACAAAAGAAACAAGAAAAAAACAGAGAAGGACTCGTCGTGGGAGCAAAATAGTCGTACCTCGAATACAGTTAAACAGCGAACGCAATCAGCGCAGCCTCCGCGGCACATACCAATAGACACGGAGTGCTTGCGACGTGCCGAAGAATTACTAGTAAGACTCTCACAAGAAGAATCCTTCGATGCAGAGTTACGCGACATTAACAACGGGAAAATAATATCGAAAAACAGTCGATTACGACGCCTCGCGACACAGACACTCAACGGCGTAATAATCATATCAACGCGCATCGACGCAGCCACAGGGATTGATGAAGAATTCAAACGACCTCCCGTTATAGACGGCGACCACCGAATAGCACGCCTCTATGTAGAACATGTACACCGCCAACTACATCACGCCGGCGTAGAGGCCACAATAAACGAATGTCGCCAAAAATATTGGATACTGCGTCTAAGGACGACGGTAAGAAGCGTCATACACAGATGTCTATTATGTCGCATAAGAAAAGAGAAACCGCCAGTGCCACCGACCGGTAATCACCCACATACCCGACTCGCGCACCACACGCGGGCCTTCACATACGCCGGTGTGGACTATTTCGGACCACTAAATGTCACGGTCGGGAGAACGAGACAAAAGAGATACGTGGCACTCTTTACTTGTCTAACAACAAGAGCGATTCATTTGGAAATAGCGGGCTCCTTGAGCACGAACGCAGCAGTCATGGCTCTACGGCGCATGATAGCCAGACGGGGCTGCCCAACTGAGATATGGTCAGACAACGGGACAAATTTGCAAGGAGCCGCCAGAGAAATACGCCAAACCATAGACGAAGCGACTCAAGAAGAAGCAAATAAAAGAATGATAGCGTGGCGATTCATTCCTCCAAGCGCCCCGTTCATGGGCGGCGCTTGGGAACGCCTAGTTCGTAGTGTAAAGACGTCATTGAACACCGTTTTACACGAACGCTTCCCGACGGAAGAAGTATTAGCAACATTATTAGCGGAGATAGAGTTCACAGTAAACAGCCGCCCCCTCACCCACGTATCAACAGAACCAGAGGACGCCGAGGCGCTTACACCAAACCACTTTCTCCTCGGCGGGCCAGCGCGAACACCGACGGTCGGCACCTTCACCGACGCCGACCTCATCGGACGAGCACACTGGAGAGCTTCGCAGCGTCTAGCTGACATGTTTTGGGCTAGATGGGTACGCGAGTACTTACCTGAGCTACAATACCGGCGGGAGCCGCGCGGGAAGGGCCCTCTAATAGACGTCGGAGATATAGTACTAATAGCTGACGGAACCCTTCCACGCAACAGCTGGCCCCGGGGATTAGTAACTGCAACTTTCCCCGGACCCGACGGATTGTACGCGCCGTCGACGTACGTACGAAAGCTGGGACCCTACGAAGACCTACGAAAAAGCTGGTGGTGCTGACATCTCATCGAGTCCAGTGAAAGGATGCGCCGACCAGGAGGACGACGCACGGCGGGAGAGATGTGCAAGACAATAGTTATATAGCGATTAATTTGTATAGTAAATAATAGAAAATAGAAAGAGTTTTAATGTCCCAGTTTGCTTAAAAATAAATAAAAGGCAATAGTAGGCAGGTAGAGCGTCTTAAGCCCCCCACACGCTTAGTACGCCCCGTAGCGAATATAGACAGACGCTCGGGCGGCTTTCAACAGGGGAATATTTCATCGTATCAGAAGTGTGGAACAGAAAGAAGCCCTACCTCCTACAGCCAAGTGATCTCAGCAAGTCTTTTATTTTACACGCCATCAGCGATAGATGTGCATCCTGCACACTAAGAATAGGAATAAGTTGCTACCTTGGGCCAATCATCAACAACCTAGCTTTGATAGATTTTTTGTTGTTAAATTCCTAATCACAAAAACTTCAAGCAATTCAAAAGTAAGTTATTACAAACGTTAATCATAAACTTAAGCCTAGGAATTATCTTATATTCAAAAGTGTATGTTATACATTTACTACATAGGAGGGTCATAAACTCATTATACATAGATGTCCAAATTAATATTTAGGACATGTTGATCGCGACAAAAGCTAATCACAACACGTAAGCAACGGGAAGTTGTCATGGCTGAGGTTTTAGCTGAATGGCGTCGTATTTATGTCACCGAACGACTGGGAACTTCGAAATTTGTTATCGAACAACTGAAATATTATAATACTAAACGAACAGTACACAATCCGAGTTGTTGTATGTGAACAGTATGAAAATTTACGGAGCCTAATAGTTGAATTGTAAACTGATTTTTGTATTATATTATGTGTGAATCGTTAGTTTCATTAGGTTTGTTCGTAGTGTTATTTATAAATCTAAAGGTAAAAGGTTTATCGTGTTCGATTTACAATTTGCATTCAACTGATACGGATGGCCAGATTACAAACTGACAATGTTCACAATGTGACGGTGACAGTTATAAGGCGAGGCGCCATTTTGAATTCGTGTCGACGCAGCTTATGCATTCGTATTGTCAGTGTCACTGGGAGCTGGGAGGTCCGCATCCGGCGCCGGACATTTGCATCGAACGAGACACGAATCGATTATTTCGTTTAAATTATGCCAGTATTTTATTACAATAAATTCTATTTCACCTTCAATACGATGCAACCTATCTTTATAGCTTTTACTTGTTAGAATACTAAATGAAGTTGAAGATAAGAGGGAACAAATATATCTTGAAAGGAAACGTTTTATGTCAATTCTAAATAACAGTATTATGCGTCTAATTCAAGCTGCCTTTCTATCCATAATGGTAGAGAAAGCGCCTACGTTGACTTCTAAATAGCCAGAATATACCAACTGATATAATGTGATCTTAAATTTCCTACTTTTTTATTCCATTGGATTCCATCTTTCAAATATAATGCAGATGTTTACATTCTAAACGCATACAAAAACAGACCTATAACTTTAACCTTCGTAAAAATTTAAATCACGATCGATTGTAATGATTTGAATTAAATAAAATACATAGCGGAGCAGTCATAGAATTCGTTAATGACACCACCACGCTTTCTATATATGAATAATACATAAAATAACATCTAGTAAGGTTTGTTTAATTGCTTTTTACAGTATATGATTCTGAAAAATAGTTTAGAAGATATCATGTTAACAAATAATAAACGTAACCGAAACATGTTCGGGAGCCGGCCGCGGCTCTATTACAAGGTTATTACTAATTGACAGGACATAAACGGGAAGGGTATTGATATGGCAGAAAAGAGATCAGACGATCCTTTGCCACCCAGGCGAAGCCGTATAATGTATGTGTTTTGTTTTATTTGTCGCAATGAATGTTTTCTTTCTTTCTAAAAAGAAGAAAAGGTTAAGCGGAGAAAGAGATGGGAAAAGAAAGGCAGTCACAAACCTCACTCTACTGACAAGTTTCAAATGGCGGCACAATATTAAGTTGTACGATTTAGACATGAATTTTCAGTATTTTTCTAACAAAAATAGAAACTTTCATAATGCCAATGTAAGACCTCTAAGTGCAAAATCAACGACAGGTGGCCCCGCACGTGCCGCCTTGAATAAAACGCAATGAATGTCAAACTATGCCGCGTCTACTGACATGTACCAATCATCCACACATTCTACACTTTGCAAAAACATTTTTATCTCAAAAGAAATAAAGTTCATTTTGATTTAAATGCAAAGAACTCTTCAAACCTTGTTCAGTGAGCGAAACACGAAGATACTTTCTGATTCCATATCATTAAGATATTTATTGCAAATGTGTGTCGCATCGTTTAATTTTAGCGACTTTTACCAGGGTCGTAAAATTTAGTTTCGCGTGATTCCGCGCACCCCGGCACCGAGGGTTAATTCGCCACCCTCTATGACTGTCTGACTTTTCATTATCGAGATGTTTTATTAAAGAAGGGATGGGGACTGAATTGGAGGGTGGAAATAGGGCTTCAGATTTCGGTCGCTTTTTATAAAAAAAAAAAAAATTACGAAATAGTCCAACGCAGATTATTACTTAAAATAAAAAACGAATAAGAAATAATATTATTTTCTAAATTATTTTTGATTAAAGTTCACTTATTATTGAACACCAACCAACTTTACCAACACCCTGAATAGTTTATTTGTTTTAAATTGTTACAGAGTACAAATTAAGCGTATAGTGGCAACCCTATAGTACATTGGTGTCCCCTCCGCGCCCCCTGTGGGTGGAATGTTTACACTGGGATTTAGGGTTGGCCATATTGCATTCCTATAGACACAAACATAGTCGCACTTACTTGTGATTAATCCTGCTCATTTCCCCAAATTTAAATATTACAAACTTTAACTAAATATATGAAATTTAAGGTTTTTTAACCAGCTTTCTCGTGGCATTGTTATAAAATCATCCGAACGAGAAGTGTTCTGACCTGAATGTAATTTAGAATAAGAAAATAATATATGTTAGAAAAAATGTAGAATCAAATAAAAATCTAATTAATGTTTAAAAAACCTGTATTCTGTCTGTAAGTATATGTCAGAACACTACTCTAACGTCAGTTAATTGATAAAACATAATATAACCTTTAAATACATAACATCATTCAAAATGCAATGACACGTGTTGTAACCTAAATATTATTCTCAGTCAATGCAAATATTATAACGTATAATATTCGTAATTATACTCACATCAAAAACGGATTCTTGTTTGAACATTATTGTTCATATATACCTCATTATTTTTAAACGTAGACTAAAGAATGATGCAACATGCCCTTTGGGAAAAATTTAAAATTAGTAGTTTATTTAATATACCTAAAAAAATAGACTAGCCAAAACCCGGGGCTTCGCATACATTAATTTCTTCCGTCGCTCGATGGAAACTTTTTAATAACACGTATAATATCAATAAATTTAAAAAGCTAAATATATCAAAATTATCTTACTAACTGCGATAGGAACACATTTGTGTAACTCTTTTTATGTGTGTACCTCAATATTTTTATACAGAGACCTCTATCAGTGTATCTTGTGATTACTCATTTAAATTTTATTATAAAAAATTGCCTTTACCCCAGTTTACAAACATCGTCCAACACAATGCAGTACAATTGATATATCGCATTGACGACGGGTAATTCAATAAACACGCTTACGGTATAAATTGTTATGCTTGTAGTTCCTCGAAACTTTACCAAAACATAAGAGACAATGACACGCGTCGGAACCAAACATTAGTGAATCAGGCTACACTTTATGATTTACTCAATTGATGCTCGTATTATCTCTATAATAATAACACTATTTGTTAATTTAAAAAGTTAAACAATCAAATTATTGTAATCTTGTAACGCTTCGGGAAAAATTAAAAATCGAATGACACCTATTGAGTGAATTGAGGTGAGGGAACATATTTTGTTAATTGTAACAAAATATGTTTAGCCGTTTTAGCTTCACGAAGTCATCATGGTATTGGCATACATACATATACACTGACCAGATATATAAAAACTCTCTTCATATTTCGGAAAAACATGGAATTAATTTCATTGATAATTGACAATGACATTATTTTTTTTATAACAAAAGGGGCAAACGAGCGGCGAGAACACCAAGGTGGTCAACGACGCCCATGGACATCCGCAACACCAGAGGAACTACAGATGCGTTGCCGGCCTTTGAGGAAATGATAGGCTCGCTTCTTGAAGGACCCTAACTCGTATTGGTTTGGAAATACATTAGAAGGTAATATAAAAAAGAAGGGTTTTTATATTCTTGGTTAGGTTTCCATACCAGCGATAAACATTGCCCCTACTATCGTCAGTCGAAAAATAAACTTATAATATTATAAATGTGAAAAGACGAATGGATGGATGGATGAATGTTTGTTAGAGTTTGTAGCCTAAACAGCTGAACGGATCTCGACGAAACGCATAGACGTAGAGAATAGTCTGAACATAGGTTACTCACTTTTATTTTTTAATTCAACGCGGACGGAGTCGCGGGAGAGAACTAGTATAAAATACTGTTAATGCATCGTAAATACCACAATTACCTTATCACAAAGTATTACTTCTAAATACATAATAATACAAGCGCTAGTATGTAAATTGCTTTTTTTTTTGGCTGATTGGCCACTGTTTGCCTTGAAGAGGCATTTACAGATTCACCGGGCTTGAGGTGGCCGAGCGCAGATGGCGCTTAGCCTAAACCTTGTTTATGAGTAACTAGGCTCGAGGGCTCCCTCAGGAGCCTCGGCACGAGCCGTTACTTTGTTATTATTACCGGATTGGGATGCCACCGAGCTCTTAGATCGCTTAAGCTCCAAGGAGTGACTAGACACAAGGGCCCCCGAGAGGGGACCACGGCTTTGGTCACTCAATACGCGTTTAGCATTCCGATTCAAGGGTGCCCTAGAGGGCCGAACCTCGGCTTGATCGGCTGCTGCTATCTGATTACGTGTAAATTGCCTTAAGATATAATTAAAGACATAAATAGAAGTCAATTGTAAACACAGACAATACAATACTATACTAGTAAGTAAGATTGTAAGTAAAATGGTATTTATAAAATCCATCATTTACTGAGAGAATATACACCATAATAAATTATTAGTTTATCGTACATAATCATACTATATACTATACTATTATTATTACTATCCATAAATCTTTATTTCTTATTTTTGTATTCTATTACTATTACTATTACTTATTACTTAATAAAAAAAAATCACAGTAATCTGATTTCATTAATTTACGTTAACGATAAGCTCATAGCGTGTCACTTTTGAGACCAATCCCCTCTATTACTAAGAAAAGATGGCGGTATCTATACTAATATTATAAAGAGGAAAGATTTGTATTTTGTATGTATTGAAATAACTCAAAAACTACTAGACCGATTTAAAATTACAATAATAATTCTTACACTATCATAAAGCTACGTTATCAGTGAGTACCATAGGCTATGTATTTATAGTTTTTTTTTTATTTCACACGGGCGAAGTCGCGAGCTACAGCTAGTAAAATATATTTAAATAAGTGTATCCGTCTGGCTTGCTACAAAAAAAAAATTTAAAAAAAACATACGGACGAATTGAGTACCTCCTTCTTTTGGGAAGTCGGTCAAAAATTGAAGTCACATACTACTTTATTGTAATAAATACAAAACACATTTATTTATGTACGACATTATAGAACAGTTTACGGTATACTAGCACTAGAATACAAGGTAACTGTTGGACAATAATAAAATACGCATTGAATTTCTTGTTGACGGATGATCCAATAAAGAACGCGGCGTCTCAAAGTGAAATGGGTCCGAATACTCAGGTGTGCCCTCGCGTACCCCGCGCCCCGCCAGCCCCGACGCCCCCGCAGGCCCGCCGGAGAACAGATACATTGTGAAGCCGCGCCGACACAAAATAGAATTAAAAGTCCGACCACAATGGACCAAAGACCTCTTTCAAAATACACCCAATACATTGGAACTGTTAAATTCCGTCGAGATAAAATCCTCAGGTGTTCTTACATTAAACATTTATGAGAAACGTTACATAAATTGAAAAGTTTTTTAGTTCTCAATATATTGTACGATTAAAACATGAAATAAAATTAATAAATACATACTTTGTATGACAGGTACCTATTTTTGTTAATTTTTTTCTCAATGTTAGACCCGATTACAACAAGGCATCATTGATCGTAGTTTCTTAGCCGTAATCCAATCAAAATTTACAAAAACGTAATTATTTACTATGATGTATGGATATATGGTGCTTATATGTATGAATTTACTATATGTTGATATCAACAATTTTTTGGCAGTTTTAGCAGGTGCTTTATATTTTAGATATAAACATTAGTGCTCAATCCATGTTAATTATAAATTTAAAATAAACAAATGAATATCAAATTTTTATATTATAATAAAATTTTGTTTGTTATTCCTTTCCGATTAGTAAAGTTCGGCAGTATTTTAAACATTGTTCAACTTTGAGCCTGGTTACGACTGATCTCGGGGACCCCATACGCATAACGCCATCTATTAGCTGAGTAAATACACTTATTCCCCATGAGTAATGCTTTTCTCCAATAGATGTCGCGCTTTAGAGAACAATGCCATCTAGTATCCAGTAGCTTACCACCCTACTTGATACTAGATGGCGTTGTTTCATATTTTCCAAAAATATATGGAATGGCAACCCTAAGGTTATAAAAGCCACCGCCATTTAAAATCCGGCCTATTTTGATTGGTCCATTTAGTTGGCGTCAGGCAGTTTGGTACGCTCATTCGTGAATTCAAGAATGGAGCCAATTCTTTGCGAAGCGGCGGTCACCGGTGCGGCAGCCATTTTGCCGCGGCTTGCTTATGAAATTTTAAGAACTGAAATATATCTTGCTGAACTGCTGTAATCACGTACGGTTTTAACTAAGGTAAGTGTCTGTTTAACTCACGAATTATAGTACTTTATGAATTTGAGAATATTTGCACTAGGTATCTCCATGATGGATTCTTTCATCTATCGTGGTCGTTTTTACAGTGCTATAATAATTTGATGCTCAACCCATTCGAAAGCACAAGGCACTCTCTGCTTTCGTCAGTTACGAGCCTTACATTTACAATAATAATGTAATATTTCAGAATCGATTTTTACCGGCATGTATTGAATATATCGTTTTTTCTAGGATTGAGGTACAACTCAAAATGTACCTTTACAATTTGACTCTCCAAGGCTCTACAGCCATTACGCATGCTGTGCATGGTAATTTTTCTGGTACAAAACAACAAGAAATAGTAATATCACGTGGGAAAACTTTAGAGCTGCTTCGACCGGATCCTAACACTGGAAAAGTGCACACATTGATGAAAGTGGAGATATTTGGCATTATACGATCTATGATGTCATTCCGGCTTACCGGCGGCACTAAAGGTGAGCGACCTTTTTGTAGCACGTGTTTGATAACCTAGTTCGCATTAAGGTTTAAGGTAGTGATTTATTCGATTACGGAGTAGCTAAAAACTCATCTATATGATTTACTAGTTACTAAATTACTCTGTATTGTATTAAATTACTAGATTAGTGCGAACTAGGCACTAGTGACCATGTGGTTACTGCATTGTCTTGCTCCATGCGCTTGTTGCATACATGCGTGTGGTATAACTAGATGCATAGATTATATCCAACGCGTCGCTCTTGGCGATTTATTTTAATTGTTGGGATGTATGTAGTGATGGTACAAATTCTTTGTAAAATTATTAACTGTAATTTACTTTTAATACAATACTAAAGTTATTTCCATTTGTTACAGATTATATTGTGATTGGATCAGATTCAGGGAGAATTGTTATTCTTGAATACATTGCAAATAAGAACATTCTAGAGAAGGTGCATCAAGAAACATTTGGCAAGTCTGGTTGCAGACGAATTGTTCCTGGGCAATATTTGGCCATTGATCCTAAAGGCAGAGCGGTGATGATTGGTAAGTTAAACACTTCAGAGAGAAATTTCTTATTTTAATTCATTCCATACCACTGATTATTTCATATGAAATGAACTTGCCATGTGGCTCAATGCAAATAATTCAACGGATGTATTTAACGTTTTTGTAAATTTTAGGTGCAATTGAAAAGCAAAAGTTGGTATACATCCTAAACAGAGATGCGGAAGCGAGATTGACAATTTCGTCACCTCTAGAGGCTCACAAATCTAACACATTAGTATACCACATGGTAGGAGTGGATGTTGGTTTTGAAAACCCAATGTTTGCATGTTTGGAAATTGATTATGAAGAAGCTGATTCTGATCCTAGTGGTAAGTTAAGACAAGAACAGTACTTTCAATGTTCATTTTTTCATCCTGCCCTACAATTTTTATTTATTAAATATTACAATCTTGAGATTAAGAGCACCAGTGGCTCTCAGATGGTAAGTGCAGATGGTTAGAATTACGCATGTACCAATGTCTTTTTCGAATTCCATATTTATATTTACCCAACAATCTAATGGTGAAAGAAAACAGCGATGCACATACCTGCGAAAAATTTAAAGATATGTGAATTCACCTGCAGTGTGCCAGCTTGGTTAACTATAGCCTAAGTGAGGATGTATAGTGAGCTGATGATTACAATCTGTAATCTTCTAAGTATTCCTTGATATGAATAATTTAATGATTATTTTGAGGTCCGTGTTTCCGACTGCCCATGACGTTAAACCCTCACTCATATGACCACAATGTAAATAATTGTCTTAAACCAAATAATAAAAATGTTTGTTTAAAAATATCTTTCTTTATAGGTGAAGCTGCTCAAAAAACCCAACAGACCTTAACATTTTATGAATTAGATTTGGGCTTGAACCATGTAGTGAGAAAATATTCCGAACCGTTAGAAGAGCATGCAAACTTTCTTATAACAGTTCCCGGTGGCAATGATGGTCCTTCTGGAGTGCTTATATGTTCAGAAAACTATCTCACATACAAAAACTTGGGTGACCAGCATGATATCCGTTGTCCTATTCCTAGGCGACGTAATGATTTAGATGATCCTGAAAGAGGAATGATATTTGTATGCTCTGCTACCCACAAAACTAAATCCATGTTTTTCTTCCTGGCACAAACTGAACAGGGTGATATATTTAAAATTACAATAGAAACTGATGAAGATATGGTAACGGAAATAAAACTCAAATACTTTGACACTGTACCAGTTGCAACATCCATGTGTGTATTGAAAACTGGATTTCTGTTTGTTGCCTGTGAATTTGGGAACCAGTGAGTATTTACTTAAATTAACTTTTATTTGTTTTTTTTTTTTACTGACAGCGTATTGACATGTGAGGATAGCATTTTCCTATTCTGACTTTTAATTAAAATATGCTAGATTAATTTATCTCTGAACCAAGGTCCTACCTTACTTATGAGGTATGTGCACACTGAGTTGAGATATACACCTATAATTATTACAACATTTTTAAGACTTTATTTTAGCCAGAGTTTTAAATGAAATTTTTCTTTTTAGCTACTTGTACCAAATTGCACATTTGGGAGATGAAGATGATGAACCAGAATTCAGTTCTGCAATGCCTTTAGAGGAAGGAGATACATTCTTCTTTGCTCCCAGACCTTTAAGGAATTTAGTTTTGGTTGATGAAATGGACTCACTATCACCTATATTAGGTAAAACTCAATAAAGTAATCTACATTAAAATTTGGATCAAATGTTTTAATTTTATTAATCCGAATTTTTTTTTTAAAAATTGTTAAAACTATAATTAGACTTTTACTCAATTTTCTAATGTAACATTAATTTGTAGCATGTCGCGTAGCCGATTTAACCGGCGAAGACACACCTCAAGTATACTTAGCTTGTGGGCGAGGACCTCGATCTTCTTTGAGAGCTTTGCGGCATGGTTTAGAAGTTGCGGAAATGGCAGTCTCCGAATTACCAGGTTCTCCCAATGCCGTATGGACTGTCAGACGACACAAAGATGGTAAGTACTACAATAAAATCTACTATATTGTTTAAAATCACACTTTTTTTAAATAGTCCTGCCAAATTAGTATCCCGAAGATATAGAAGGAAGATACAAATATTTCAGAAGTTGGGCCTTTTAATTAACAAATAAGCCGTAATTTCTGAAATAATGTTTATATATTAACAAGGAATAAAATTAGTCATGCAACAAAGGAGCTTAATGATTAAAAGAAATTGGTCCGTGTTACTGAAATGCCGTGACGTTACCAATAACCACATATGAATGCTCCTCTTTATCAACAATTACTAATAAAACCCTGGTTGTTTGTCAGACATAAACACCAGTGGTTTTTATTTTCAGAATCTACTATCCGGCGATGAACAAAGATGCTCCCATCATTCACAAAGGTAGGCATCAGAACTCCATTATTCATCACTGGAGGCTGCAACGGCAAGAGGAGTCAACATTCACTGGCAATTGGTTATATTTCGCGCTATATCTTAGCATTATTTTCTTTCTTTGGTTGCAGAGGAATATGACTCTTACATCATTGTGTCGTTCGTAAACGCGACTCTTGTGCTGTCGATTGGGGAAACTGTTGAAGAAGTGACGGACTCTGGTTTCTTGGGAACTACACCGACCCTGAGCTGTCATGCGCTAGGCAGTGATGCCTTAGTACAAGTATACCCGGACGGTATAAGACACATAAGAGCAGACAAACGTGTCAACGAATGGAAAGCTCCGGGCAAGAAGTCCATCGTAAAATGCGCCGTCAATCAAAGACAAGTTGTGATTGCTCTCACCGGGGGAGAACTGGTGTACTTTGAAATGGATCCTGTAAGTTATTCGCTTAAATACTAGTCTTTTCTCGCGTGTTTATCTGCGCCGAATTAAAAAAAAACTAGTAATCTATTGTTACTCTTGAATTTTCTAATATCAAAAGAGTTATTGAAATTAATCATATATTTTTATTTATTACATTGGAAAATACAAATCTTTTCTTTTCATAAAATTAGTATATATTTTTCACTAATTGAGAACTAAGTCAATTTGCAATGTGGCTAAGTAATGATCGACGTGTTTGCATATGCGTGCCCCCGGGCGCGTGCATGCGAGAGTGGGTGTAGCTGTCAGTGCAGTGATGTGCCCACAACGTCGTAGACTATGTCTGTCTCCCGCTCGCGGTAGAGACAGGCACTCGGCATATTCCATAGCCTAACTGGAGTCGTTCAGACTGTGAAGGTGGCAAAACCATGCCGCGGACAAACTAATAAAAATCAATAAATCTAGATACTAAATATTTAGAGCAATGAATTTTTCTGTTTTCCTCAATAGTGAACATGAAACTAATATATACTTTTTTTACAGACTGGACAGTTAAATGAATATACGGAAAGAAAAAAATTATCTTCAGATGTGTCTTGTATGGCGCTAGGATCGGTAGCGACTGGTGAACAACGGGCTTGGTTTTTGGCTGTAGGATTAAATGATAACACTGTTAGGATCATTTCATTAGACCCATCGGTAAGTTACATTTAAAGTTTGTGTTTTTTCGTATTTTTTCTCATATGATGACACCAGGACACCACTGAGTATAATTGATTACAAAAACCTAAATGCGTTATTCTCTATATTACTGATTCAATTTTTTTTATATAAAATATTATTAATGGTTATTTGAAAATGCTAAATATTATTTTTTGATTACAGGATTGTCTAGCACCTCGGTCTATGCAAGCTCTGCCGGCTGGTGCTGAGTCTCTCTGCATTGTTGAACAGCCATTTGAATCTGGTGCTAAATCCGCACTACATTTAAATATAGGTTTAAGCAATGGTGTACTTCTGAGAACTACCTTAGATTCCGTCAGTGGAGACCTAGCCGATACAAGAACTAGGTAAATTGACTTTAATTTTGTGAACTAAACTTATTAATTTACACCAATGATGTCAACCTTATTCGCTCCGTGTTTCATCTGAAAAACATTGACGATTCATTAACCAGATCTGAGGTTAAATCCAGAAATTGAATTGCATCTTTTGTTTAAGGGCAATATTACAAGTGTTTGTCTTTTCAGATATTTAGGTTCAAGACCAGTGAAGCTATTTAAAGTGAGAGTGCACGGCGCGGAGGCAGTTTTAGCGGTTTCGTCTAGAACTTGGCTCGGATACCATTATCAAAATCGGTTCCATTTAACACCTCTCTCATATGAATGCTTGGAATATGCAGCTGGCTTTAGTTCAGGTAATTATTAGTTGAAATAACTCTGTTTTGAATTATTTATGATCGACGTGTTTGCATATGCGTGCCCCCGGGCGCGTGCATGCAAGAGTGGAGTGTAGCTGTCAGTGCAGTGATGTGCCCACAACGTCGTAGACTATGTCTGTCTCCCGCTCGCGGTAGAGACAGGCACTCGGCATATTCCATAGCCTAACTGGAGTCGTTCAGACTGTGAAGGTGGCAAAACCATGCCGTGGACAAACTAATTTAAAAAAAACTAATTTTTCTTTGTATAATCAATATTGGTAAATTGTTAAATATATTTTTAAATTAAAAGCAAAATTTAACACACTTTCTTGTTAACAGAACAATGTGCGGAAGGTATTGTTGCCATTTCATCGAATACTCTAAGGATTCTTGCGCTGGAGAAGTTGGGTGCCGTGTTCAACCAGACTTACCTGCCTTTAGAATATACACCTCGCAAGTTTGTTGTTAACTCTGACAGCAATCACATTATTGTATTGGAGACTGATCACAATGCATACACTGAGGAAATGAAAAAGCAAAGAAGGTAATTTTTTTTTAATAATTCTGATATTTATATCTTGTAATGATGACAACTTTACACACAACCTGAATTTCAATGTTGATACTCCTGCAGTACTGATCTTAGTCTAAAATAAATTGTACAAGATATATCTTAGTGTTTTCCTAAACCAAGTTAATTATTTCAGAGTACAAATGGCACAGGAGATGAGGGAGGCTGCGACTGGCGGAGGGCCGGAGGAACAACAGTTAGCCAACGAAATGGCAGACGCTTTTCTGTCAGATGTGTTACCAGAAAATGTATTCGCTTCACCGAAAGCTGGAGCAGGTGGGTTCTATTTCTAACCTTTATAAAGGAACCCTGACATGATCAAACTCTATATTTGATGTCAGTTTGCACGCAAATGTACAAAATCCAACTCAAGACTAAGCAGAGTTCAAACACGTCGGAACACGATCAAATGACGAGTCACAACAAAAATATGAAATTTCATCAGATAAGCTTTAAATCATTAATGTTTACATATTTAAACCAAACTGATTGTTTCTGGGCACTTTAAAGTCTGCTGCACATCTTAGTTTTAACTCAACAGTCTGACTGTCCAGTTAAAACTGAAGGTGTGCAGTGGAACCAATGTAGCCACATTCTCTGGGCAAGAGTGGAATATGTCAACGAACATGCTCGCTCTAATCGATTGTGGCAATAGCAAATCCTTGCGTTAATCCCAGATGACTTGTGTAAGTCATTTGATTCAAGCATAGGATACATATAATTAACTAGCTTTTGTTTACGACTTTGAGTGATAATTGTGGCTTTCCAATGGCAAAAAAAAGTAGTTTTATGAGTTTATTTGTTAGATAAAAAAAATAATTTGCTCTTTAATTAGTCTAGATATAAAAGGCGTTTTGCCCCTAGCTAAAGAATACAATTTAGATGTAATATGTATGCATCAGGTATGTGGGCGTCTCAGATCCGCGTGGTGGAGATGGGCGGCGGCGGCGCGCAGCCCAGCACGCTGTACAAGCTGCCGCTGGAGCAGAACGAGGCGGCCGTGTCCATGTGCATCGTGTACTGGACTGCGCACGCGCACCTCGGCCTGCCGCACCTCGTGGTCGGCGTCGCCAAGGACATGGTGCTCTCGCCCAGGTCCTGCAGCGAAGGCAGTCTGCACGTATACAAGGTAACTTGTACATCTTGTAAGGCAATATTGGGGTTCGCTAGCTGATGACCTAGGTCTAGGAAGGCTGCTATGCTATATGGTCTTCGGCGAAGGAGTTTATATATCTGTTATATTTTTTTATTCTTTATTCTCCCCCTCCAGGTGACGCCCATCCACAAGATTGGCGTCACCTATATCACGTATTGGCATTAAGTATTTTGTGTGTCAGTCTGGAAGGCTGCGGTAGTTCGGGAACTTCGAAAGGAAAGTAGCTAATGCTCGCGAGACTAATAAAGACTATTTTTTTTTTTTTAATCTGTGATGAAGTTGTGAGCGACCGCTAGTTGGAATCATATTTCTTCATAATATATTACCTTTTCCTGTCGTATATGCCGGTATTCAACAATACAATTTTTGTTCTAGATATTCTCCAGTTCTGGTAAACTCGAACTAGTCCATAAAACACCAATAGATGACTTCCCCGGCGCGCTGGCCGCCTTCAACGGCAGGCTGATAGCGGGCGTCGGCCGCATGCTGAGGATGTACGACATCGGCCGCCGCAAGCTGCTCAGGAAATGCGAAAATAGACACATTCCAAATCTAATCGCAGACATTAAAACTATAGGCCAGAGAGTATTCGTCTCTGACGTACAGGAGTCTGTATTCTGCGTTAAATATAAGAAGAGAGAGAACCAATTGATCATATTTGCGGATGATACAAATCCAAGATGGATAACCAACACTTGTGTCCTGGATTACGACACGGTCGCGATGTCTGACAAGTTTGGTAACGTGTCTGTGATGAGGCTGCCGCACTCCGTCAGCGACGACGTCGACGAGGACCCCACCGGGAACAAGGCTTTGTGGGACAGAGGTGAGTTATTCTTTTTAAACTAGTATTTCCAGTAATAGTTTTAAATTGTCAATTGCATTCTCAAAATGCAATAAAACACATTGCTGTGTGAACAAATGCATATAAATTCATTTCTTCTATTTCAATGCGCGTTATAAAAACGCCCATTGAGAATAAGCCCGCATTTAATGATGATACCACAAATTAACACATGCTAGACTAATGAAAATCAATGATTATCTTAAAATTCTGAACGCATTCTTCAATACTTCGATACAGCTTAAATCTAAACGATTTAATAATAACTCCTTACTTCAGGTCTACTAAACGGTGCGTCGCAAAAGGGCGAGGTGGTGGTGAACTTCCACGTGGGCGAGACGGTGACGTCACTGCAGCGCGCCACGCTGATCCCGGGCGGCAGCGAGGCGCTGCTGTACGCGACGCTGGGCGGAGCGCTCGGCGCGCTGCTGCCCTTCACCTCGCGCGAGGACCACGACTTCTTCCAGCACCTCGAGATGCACATGCGCAGCGAGAACGCGCCCCTCTGCGGCAGGGACCATCTGTCCTTTAGAAGCTACTACTATCCCGTCAAAGTAAGTTCATCGCGACTTTACCATTTCTTATATTCCATAACTGGTCTGGCATAGTGTTAACACTGAGGCCATACAATCTATTCCTGACCAGCGCAACTGGCTAAGAGTTAACCGGGCATTCAACGACCACATGAACGGCAATCTGTATCAGACAGATATAAGTACGTGTCGGATGTCTTGGCTCTTAACTTTGCCGAGAGTCTCGCAGATTTGTTTTTAATTCAGACCAGCAGTAGAAGATAGTTGAAAAATAGTATCCACAGTAAGTCAACAAGTGCGTGTTATATCGTGCAGTTGTGTTACACGTGTGGTAGAGCAGGCGGGGCGGCGCGGCGCGCGCGCTCGCCGTGCTGGCGGCCGCGCAGCGCCCCCGCACCGCTCACTTCCTGAGAGTCGGACACGCGGCTCCATGCGCCTGTCTGTAGTATTTGGAATGTACATTTATATTCATACAAAGTATTTAATATCAGCAAATGTACAGTTTATTTGACCTCTATGAAATTATGTTGAATTGTTCACATAACAATTTTATGAACAAGCTGGTGTGTGAATATGTGCATCTAAGTCGATCTTACAAAGTAAATGTTATTGTTTCAGAACGTGATAGACGGCGACCTGTGCGAGCAGTTCAACTCGCTGGAGCCGGCCAAGCAGAAGGCCATAGCGGGCGACCTCGAGCGCACGCCCGCTGAGGTCTCCAAAAAACTTGAAGACATTAGAACCAGATATGCATTCTAAATTGATCCTCTCTTAATAATATTAAGTAATAAATAAGTATTTAGCTTTTAACTTTTGTCTTATTTTTAAAAAACCCCATCCAAAAGGTATATAATCTAAAAAAAACTACAAAACAGATCTAAGGGTCCATTCAGTCAGAACAGCGAAATGCAGAACAAATTGTGTCCCAAATAAAATTAAACTTGATTGAAACAAGGTTTAAATTGGCTTAGCGCGTTTTTCTTATCAAGAGCAAGTCTAAAAAGACGCCTGGTTCTCACTTGGCCAGTACCGGTGGACAGTAGCGCTTAATAGCTGAACTGACAATGTGAACATTAACTGGCGCCAGTGAGTCCATACAATCGATACCTGACCTGCACTGCTGACCAAGTGTGAACCAGGCATTAAAATAAGTTTGAACCTTGTTTCAATCAGGTAAAACTCAATTTTATTTGCGACATAATTAGGTCTGCTCTATGCTATGGTCCTTGTGAACTCTGACTTAGTTTTTTTGCCCTTAATCATAATAATTAAGGGAACCATAAGGGTCAATCTGGCCTATATTCTCTAAACAATTTTCTTTTATTTAAATAGCTAAATGACGCATACGTATGAGATGGTGACGTGGCACTGGCAGCCTAGGGTCGTTGTTTTCACTGACCCACTTCGCAAGGCATGAGGCTAGCTACACCCCTGCCACAAGTCGACGACAAGACGGAAATGTCAGCTTGTGTCGTTCTCACATAAATCACTACAAATACCTTATGAAAACGAGTAAAGCACTCGGCAAATATAGTTTACAGGTCACATGTAAATACCTGGAAAAACTGACTTTCGCGACTACAACATTGTATATTGAGTCGAAATTTTGCTAGGGATATAAAGGTAATCATACATATTTAGGTTTTCTTATCGTACAATTTAGTTTTCGTGTATAAAATTTTAGTACCTACTTTCGTGAAACCGGGATATAAGAATTTGTATGTTACCTAAATTTGAACTGTCCAAAACTTCTACAAAACCAACATCTTACAAATGTCTAAATGTAAAACTCTCTAGGGAATTCTCTCGATACTTTACTAACTGAAAGAATCAGTTAACTGATCTATTTTTATATATGTACAACCGCGGAAATCCGCGGTGTCCCACCTTAGGAAAAATTGCCTCGTTGAAACAACGAGACTAACTCCGCTTCTTCCTACAAATAACTAATTAGATAGCAGTGAGTGCAAACAAAGGGATAATAATAAAATGTAGCCGTGTGTCACTAAACGACTTTTTTTTTCGTACAGATACATTTATAAGCTGCGTTGTATTGGTTTTTGTTCCGCGTCTCATTTCAAAATGTTCAAACGATTGTAGTCTTCGATGTAGAACACCGCCAGTTTCCCTGACTGTACGTGTCATACGAGGGTATTCACGTATTGATTGAGTATTATTAATGGATGTGATTCAAGGGGACGAATACTGCCCCGGCAGGTAGATATCTTCATACAATGTAACAGCGTGACATCATCAACTTCTACATCATCAGTAGCAAATTGTTACGATTATTACAATTTCTCCATTCCTAGGCAGTAGGAGAAAAGCCTATACTATTTTACCTTATACATTCGAATCATACAAACACTGTAAATGTGAAAGCGTTCTGAATTTTTAAACAGGATGATTTGTTCAAACATTTTATACGCTCTAATAACGTCATAATGAAAATAAAACCATATTCCTAATTTTACAAACGCTCTTATAAATTATAATACATTGTATATCATTAACTTGATCCATAATGTACTCAACGCGTAGAACACTTTCATTGTTCTCATTCTTATTCATCGAGTGTCTCAGCTTCTGGCACCAGCGAGGACTGTGACTTTCAACTGAATGTATTTACGCACTCTCGCGAGTGAGCACGCGATGTTAAGTGTAAACAAAAATTTTTGGTATCCAATCACCCTAAATTTTATAGCCATATATCACCCACCCGGCGGCCTAGAATTCAAATTAGAGAAAACCTAATTTCTTTGCGAGCACGTGAAACAAACGTTGCCATAACTACAATATCGACCGCCGGCTTTTCCGAGGCTTTCCTCTGAAGCGTTCACGTTTGCGTGACACGCGCTGAAATAAGGACTAAGCGTCTAGACGTCGAGACAGTCGTACTTTACCGTTCACCGCGATCGGTGTTATCGTAGAGCACGTAATAATGTGGGAACGGTCGATGTAGGCGACGCGCCGTTATTCGACAAAAAAGAGTAAAATACATTGTTATCCGTGGGATTTTGTATCGGATCTGCGACGCGCCAGGGCGGCGGGCGCGGACAATGAGTGCACGCGCGAAGCGAAGCGCGACGCGCGGCGGCCGTCGACGCGCGGGCGGTCGCTTGTGAAGAGCACTCCGGAGTGCTCATTAGCCGGTGCACCGCGAGCGCAGCGCGACACAGTGCGAGTGTGCGATACCGTGGCGAGTGGCGAGTGCTGGCAGGCGGGTGATGCGGTGCTATGCTGTCGGTGAGCAAGCCGGCCTCCCTGGTGCAGCAGAAGAAGCAGCAGTGGGCGCGCGAGAGAGGTGCGTACCGCGCCCCCATGCGCCCACTCACACAACAGTTGCAGTATTTAGTCGAGACTCAGTCGAGTGCGTACCCGCACCCGTGGTTCCGTGGACCTTACATTCGTTCAGCCGCCCGATGCCGTGACAGATACCAGTAAATTGGCATCTGCACGTAACAGGCAATTAAATTTTATTCGAGATTTTATTTAATTATCGGTATGTACGTAACAATTTGAATATTACGTTTTATGTCAATTTCCTTCTTAATTTGCTTTTTTGAATGTTGGTATTTTTGAAGATTCAAATTATTTACTTCTTTAAATACACGTGAAAGTACATATGTTTTAGAGAATAATTAATGAAAATACCTTGAAGTTAGAAAGGCATAGAGCGATATCTCATCTGGCAAATATTTTTATATCACACGCAGAACGTGCCTACTCTCTGTAAACATTTGTATCTCCTATTAAGAATAAAATTCCACAATTTAATTTTAAAATAATTGTTTACTTTAACATGTGCCTACTTTATATGTTTAACACGTTTCATGAACAGTAATAATTTGCATTGGGTTTCGTTCGCATTGAAGTCCTGAAATACTACAACGCCCATTGTAAATTCCCTCTTAATTCCTAATCAGGATAAAACTGGCCTAATTAACATTGGATAAAATGTAAGAGATGGTGATAGGATGATAGGAGATGGATGGGGATGTGGATCGTTACATTTAAGTACGGAAAAACATCTTAATATTTGGAATTGTACATGCATAAATATTTTTCTTTGTCTATTTGTATGTCAATATCAATTGTTAGGAAAAGAATAATGTGTTTAGTGTTGGTGAACTATAAACAATTACGCATCAATCAATCTAACATCAAGGTTTGTAGCAATGAATTACAATACTAATGCTTAGATCATTACAATACAAAACTGAAATAGTATACTGTTATTTTTTGACCGACTTCCCAAAAGAAGGAGGTACTCAATTCGTCTGTATATATTTTTTTAAGTATGATAGAGTAACCAACAAGTCTATTTAGTATTTAAATATTAGTTGGGTATTAACTAGCCATATCAGTTAATTTTTATAATATAACATTTTGTAAATTGATTAGTTTTTGATAGTTTTTTTTTAATTATATTATCTGTATCTGTTCCCTAAATTTATTTTATTGTTTACATATATTTTAGGAGTATACGATTGCCTATATTCTGCGTCGCTTATGAGACATGTTGCCGAAATATTTACTCTTTAATAGATTAATTAGATTTTGTATTAACATGGCCGTGACTAATTTGAAACATTTTTCTAAGCAACAAACACATTAATATAAAATGGAAAATTTATAATTTTGTATCGCTACTCTCGTTACATAAGCGACTGAAGCCTGCTGTTGCGTTAAAATAATAAAACAAATTATTCTGCGCTTGTTAGCTCTGTGCAGGCGCAAGAGAGCGTGGCGGGAAAATGCGATAGCCACAGACAACTAACGGCTGCAATGGTATTTTTTTTTTAAATAATTACATTAACAGTTCGCAATTAATCCACAACTCTTTTCAGACATTGGCTTATACGTAATGACAAGAATCGAAAGAAAACTTTTACAATCAGAATTTAACTGAAACAATAGCCACAACAATTAGATTATTTAAAAGCTCTCGATGCTTCTACAGAAAGGGAGTGCAAAAGACTTGTTATGATTGAAATTGTATTATAAGATAATATTTTATAAAAAGAAAAAAACATACAATAATACAAAACATAAACAAACTAGTTGTGACTATAGACATTTATATAGTTTTATATACAACACTAACATAGAAAGCGTAATTATATAAACATAGTTACGTCCTAACCACAGGTATAGGCTTACTTTGACCAACAACACTGACTGGAGTACAGTAATTTTACCGGTTTTATGTAGTTTCCTTGTTGGGTGCACAAATTTTACTGCCTTCCATGAATTAACAAGATGAATAGCTTCCACGAATTAGAAGATAGTTCTACTTATAGCCGCTACATATAAAGATGAAGAAAGCAAATACGCATAGACTATTTACAACAATGTTATTTCGAAAATACTTGTGCCTAATTAATAAAAAATATGTGATGTGTAAAAAATACAAAAATAAAAAACAGTTATCTTAATTCTACGGGTTTTGTATTTAATTTGTGCATATGAGGAAAGGAACGAAAAAATATAGTAGATTTATTTCGAAGCTTCTTATTTAGCTAGTGTTATAAATTTGCTCCTTCTAACCGGTGGAAGATGATATGCACGTTTCATTTTTAGAGCAACCTCTGTGCGTTAGTATAGTGCTTACTGGTGTTTAGAAAGTAAAGCACAAGTAATCCGACGTAATATCCATATGATAATTACATAAGCGACAATTTCAAAAGTAATTTTCACACTAAGCTGCAAAAATAAGACCAGTAACATGGATTACGTGAAATAGAAACTATTATCTGGAATGTTCATCGAAATTATTAGTTAAATAATAAACATACAATGGCTGTAATGTACGTTCTTTGAGAAAATTCAACTATTCGACTGTTAATACTTACATAAATTTATAAATCGTAATATAAAACTCCCACCGAAAATTCTGCCTACAATTATTCTAAAATCGTGCTATTCCCATATGGTAATGTACTTAGATTAAATTATGAAAGACTTAAAAATAATTTCTTAATTTAGTATTAATACGACCTATAGATTAATTTGATCGCAGTTAAGGCGAAATCAAATAATAATTAATATAAAATGAAGGTAGATGTTGAAACGTCGCCTTGCAATGATAACGTTGCGTCACATAGTGAAGCCGCAATCATAACTGCTGCAATATTGTAAAGATGTCGCGAAAATAAATGTGCGTATATATCTAACAAGATAATTTTTAAATAGCATAAATACAGCTAGTGTAATAAAATTAATTCAGAAGCTACTGTTAATAATATTTATCACACAGTCATTAAAAATGTATGTAGCGAAAGTGGGTGTGTTGGCAAAAGACGAACAACTACCATTGCCAGCGTCGTAACTATTTCTACGGAAAATCAATGTTTGTTTGTAATAAAATTGTTATGGGTTGTGCAAGGAACTAACAGGAGACTAAAATAAAGTCTGTAAAGCAGTCAAAGGAAACACGTGTACTGTTTTATTTTATTTAACAATTCAACGACGACCAACAATTATGAACAAAGAACAAAAACAAGGTCTTCATGCATCAGCAAAAGTTTTATGAGTGAAATTTTTTGCTGTGTGTAATTGTTATTCAAGTATGCTTTTAATTGATACAAAAATATGTTTTTCGCATTAAGATATTGTAATTTGATTTTAACGTACTTTCAAAATGTGATTTACAAAATGATAAATTTGATGTTGATAAGTCGGAATTTAAGGTTATAAATTTGAATTGCCCTTTTTGAAGCCAAACATTTTATATTCGAGACAGCTGAATGTAAAAATAGGACAACTAGCTATTTATTTCACATAAACAAAGAAAATATTTCTTTCTTAATCTCTTTAAACACGCATTTAACAGTGTTAATAAAAGTTTAATTGTGTTTATCAATGGGGTTAAATAGTAAAGTCCTACATAGAAAAACACATAATCACGGTTTTAAATACGAACAGAAATTGCTATGCATGCCGACTAGCCGCTAACCCAGCACGCGTATCGATAAAACTTAAAAAACCCTTCGCTTATAATAAGGGGGAATTCTTTGTTACGTTTGCGGTTTCTTTTAGAACAACTCAGTCTTCAACCATCCACATGGAAGGTGCGGTCGATTAGTGATTTTATTTTGAAGTTTTAATATTGGCAGTGATTCATTAAATTTTCAGTTTTAATCTTGGCAGTGATTAATTAAATTTTCAGTTTTAAATTTTTTGTGTTGCAGAGGAGATGTCCCAACTTTATCTACCGTGGGGTACCGGGGAGCGATACACGAATCGCCTACAAGTTCGGAACCAATTCGCGAGCTCTCTTGAGTTACACAAGCAGTCTTCATACGAATATCAAGAGCCGGTGCAACGACAAAGGAGCCCAAGCTTACCGCCGATACACCAGATAGACACGGCTAAACAAATAAAAGAAGATCGGAGATGCAAAGAAATTTTAAATCGTAATATTTCTAGTGCAAAAAGGTTCTCGTTTTACGACGAAGACGGCGAAGGAGACACTTCCGGCTACGGAAGTGAAACTGTGAATCATATGAATATTAGAAATCAGAATGGGACCAGCGACCGCAATCCTGTAGTGGCGTGGCAACAAGATGGTAAAGAAAACAGGTACGTTCTTAATGCCTAAGTTTTTTTCATTTTTAAACTCAAAGTAAGAAGCAGTACCTACTAATTAATAACTTTGTGAAAAGGTTTTATATGTGTTGTAACAAATTTTGATGAGGATTTTTAAACCTGTTGGCCATTGACTCGACTACTAAAATGTAAATCAAAACGGAACCGTTTCTTGTGTACTAACAAAAATTTCATCTATTATGTTGCTGGTAGTGTCGCAATTTTTTTCGGTGATTTGGCAATACCTATATCTATTTCTTTCTGGTCCAATTGTAAAAAAGAGACATTAGATGCAACAAGAATATTACGTTTTATCCTCATTCATGCAATTCTTTCATCCGATTCATGCTTCTATGTTCTAAACTAAAATGTCTAGCTTTCCGAAACGCACCGTAGCTTTATGGCCTGAAAACACGCAATGCGGTCATAATAATAGTCTACATAAGTGCCGTAAACAATAAATCAAAATTCTAATTACATTCTAATTTCTAATTGTCAGAAAATAGCACTAATAAGCAATAGAGATTGAGTGATATCTATAAAGATAATTATATGTGCTAAATGTTCATATACATCTCGATTAATTCAAATCAAGGCGCCAATCAATGTCTCATTTTTTATAACATGATGGGAGAAAAAGAAATTATTACTATCTCATTACGACCATTAAATAGTAAGGACCTTGACCCTGTTAGACTGTTTTATTTCTAATTCCTAAAACTAAAGGAAGTCGCGATCGCGGCTGAGGTTTTTTACAGCGTATTGTCGTCCTTCACGGCGGCGCTTTCAATACAATTTCGCATGACGGATTCTTCGTCACATTTATAAACTTGATGCTTTAAATATTGCTACATTTTATAATTAGATCAAAACTATTGCATTTTCGCAAATGAATTTATTGTTACTACAAAATTCTGCCATCATTTTATGTTTCGACTTCGTTTAAAACTCTAAATTAAAAAAGTTAGTATTCAGACATCTCCAAAAACAATGATACACGCAAATTTATGTGTTTTTTTACAGAAAACAAAGTGTTGTACGTGCAGGGGCATCAGGAGTGGATGGGACGTGGTCGGCGCGCAGCCCTGCGCCAGAGGAGGGCCGGCCGCGCTGGGGGGACCGCGGCGTCGCCACAGGCCGGCTTTGGGAGCCCACCGCGCCCACCGCGAGGTTGCCACAGGTAAATGAGAAGCGAATAGTGTACTTTCAATTTATTTTTTTCCCTATAAAATGCTGTAGCTGCAATATATTTTATAGATGCAAAATCAAAAGAAGGGTACACCATCATGGGTGGAGCGCGGATTGAACATGTTAGACAATACATCGGACGTCCTAGTTGTCGACCAGCGCAGCTCAACGAATTCGGGATTAGATTGTGATAGATCTTCCTGTAATGGGAGCGAAGAAGGAAAGTATGTATCCTACCTTTACACATGTAAAATGTAATGCATACAGTAGTCATTTTTAGCACTGGTTCATGAACATTTTTTTCAGGACTTTTCTTAGGGGTCAAAATGTTCCTTTGGAACCAGAAGTTCGAGCCCAAAGAGAAAACAAGCGAACTAAAGCTTTAGAATTACAATCTGCTATATTAAACCAATTGGAAGATCGCGAAAAAAGGCGTCAAGAAGAAAGGGAAAGACAATTACGAGAAGATCGGTTAGAAGAAATACGAATACAAAAACAACAAGAGGAGGATAGGCTAAAAATGGAGGAAGAAAAAAGAAAACATGAAGAAAAGCAAATGATGGAGCAACGCAAACTAGATGCTCTTAAAAAAGCACTAGAAGACGCGGAAAAAAAAGCACGGAATGAAAAGGAGAAAAAATTTAAATGTTACAGACAAATATGCACTACCGAAAGCGTGTGTGAAGATGAGAAGACGAAACTATGTGAAAATGTAATATTAGAAAACCCCCAAAGAAATGAGCTCATAAGTCCAACCAAAAGTAGTAGAACGTATGATATTCATTCGCCTAAAAGTCAAAAGAAAGATTGTGGCTCTCGACAATCAACTGCATTTAACTCACCTAGAGCAATGGGTGCTGGTAATGTTAATTTATTTATTCATAATGTACCTCCAATCGCACTTACAGATAATCAGTTTAATATTGTACCCTTAGGCATTAATAGTAATGGAGAAATAGTAAGCACACAACCCAATAGCCTACAATTAGCAGTTTTAGTACCTCAAAACCTAAGTAATAATTTATATAGTGTATCAGTTAATTCTCTCATTAACAATAGCGATACATCAGAGGGACGCAAAATTATAACTCCACAAAAATATCGAACGCTCAGGACAAAAGATGCATTTACACAAACTGAGACAGATTTATTAAGATATAAAGTAGATAAAAATGTAGAAACAATTGATATTGAGAGAGATATAGACAAAGACTATCCTAATATCGATGAAAATGCGCCGCAGGACGGTGGCCGTAACACTTTTAAGAAAGATCGACGTTTAAGATCGGAAGAGAGGTACAAAAAAGATATAGAAAACCGTCCCAAATGGGGTGCTAATAAACCAGTAGCACAATATAAAAAACAAAGTGAAAAAGATCCTTTCTATAGTCAGAAGCGAAAAGTACGGCAAAAGCATCGGCCTCAAGCGAGACAATACATGTCACAATCAAGTGACGACAGTCGATCACCCAGCCCTCCTACTAGATCTGACAAAACAATAGAAGGTACTTTTAAGCAACGTAACTCCTTAAGCCAATCTTACTGGAGAAACAAGCTTTCTAATTCGGATATTTCTAGAAACAACATCGCAGGAGGTCCGAGTACTGATGTACCGGAATTCTGTTCATTAGATCAAATCACAGGGGAAAGATTAGAGCATAATAAATTACCAAAAAGACTGACACTATCACAAAAATTTATAAATGATAAGTATGGTACCAAAAAGTTGTGGATGGATGACATCAGCGAAAGAAGTTCCAAGTATCTCGAAGTCGAAAATCCTAAACAAAACGCCGATAAATATAATATTTTTAAAAGAGACAATATTATTAGTAACGAAGAACAAGACAATTTTGTAAAACTGAAATCTTAAGACTAATAGGTTTAAACAGCACAACAAATAATAGTAATTAAATGCACAATAATTTAATGTAGCCGGTCGTGCAATATGTACTTTAATTTAGGTTAACTACTTTTTGATATCGAACCAACTGTTACTAAGGAATAGGCCAAAGAAAGTTAAATCAATAAGCGCAGTTGGTGTTAGACCGTGGAACAAGTCAGAGCGATAATGGCGAATGTAGATGATTTATTTGATAAAAAGAAAGATGAAGCGCCTATATTAGATTTATCTAAAACTACAATCAACACTGCAGAGGAGTACAGAGCTGTTCTTGACAAAGTCCCGGATTTTAAAACTAGGCCCGAAAAGGTATTCCTACTTAGATTTCTTCGTATATTTGTTCTGCAATTTACACGGTCAAGTTATTTTTGCAATTTATAGGTGAGAGCAGAAGATATTAAAATAAAAGACAGGCCGGAAGATCAGAAAACCAAGACTCCAAAAAAAGAAATAAGAGCGTATGAAAAACTTGGCACCCGCGGTTACGAAGATAAGCATTTTACATTCATGGATCCAATACCGGTTGAAATGCGGGAATTGAAGTTTGAAGAATTATGTTCCGTGCCTATAGAGTGGAGGATGCTCACATCAATACGACCAAAATCCAAATTAGACGAAGAATACTTCAATAGGTAAAGAAAAACTAAACCAAACACCAATTCACTTAATATGAACTATATTTACTCAACAGATTCAATAATTATTGTTTTTTAAGGCTGATCGAATTACGGAAATCGGAATTAAAAACCAAGGCCCGAGACAAGAGGGAGTACGCAAAAAACAATATGGTGAAAAAAACGAAAAATCGTTCAGGCGTCACGGAAACGAGAATATTGTCTTGTGCGGAATGCGGCGAGGAGTATTGCAATGGTAAAGTACACTTCACTTTGTATCTACTAATTTATCATTTCTTAGCATACATGGCGTTCATCAAAATTTTATTTTACTTTGACTTTGTTTCTAAATGATTCTATTGAGTGATGATAATTATGAAAGAGATTAAATAATTTCAACTGACGCAACTAATACACTTCGAAACTGCTGTATTTGAACAACTGTGTGAATTTTTAACCATGGTTGTTAACGTAAACAAACAAAAGTGTTAGAGTAAGGCTCCCTATACACAAAATATTACTTTGAAAACTCACTTTTCTTGTTATATTGCCAGTGTTCTGTAGCTTTTATTTTAAGATCAACACCGAAAGGTAAAGCCCGTTTGGCAAAGCAAAATTAAATTAACTGTTCTTTTTTATATTCTTAGAAATAAATAGAACTTTATATTATTATATTTCTAGGTGTGATGTGTGCCATCACAAATTACGACATGTTTGCGCGGCTGAAGCTGGAAATTGAGCCAAAAGTGACGCGTCACGTTGCGCCCGCGCACGGCGGGGGAAAGCTGCGCAAAATGCGAAGAAAGATGCGCAGGAAGCCGCGCAGCAAAAGCGCTGCGCCCCCCATGATGCGCAAAACTACGAGAAACAAATCCGGGGCTAAAAGCGACTCTGAACTCTAGTCTAAAAATGTAACTTATTTTCGATAATTTGTAGTACTTACATTGGTATCATTGTAATTTCCTAAATACGGCCAGTTAGCTATATCAAACTAGATTTTAATAGCAATGTTAAAATTAAACTGTAATAAAGAGGCTAATATCGAAGCGAGGCTGCAGTTACAATATATGCTACATAGTGTTTATGTAAATATTATTTATCTATTACGCTTTTAACAAAATACTTTAAAATTGTACATTAAACTCTGGAGTTCAATCTCATTGTTTTCAACCAGTTGAATTGAATGCCCAAATACAGGAGTCAACTTTAATGTGTACTTCTTTTATGCCTTATTTTTTTAGATCTGTATTTATTAATACAAATTAATATATGCAAATAATAATAATAATACACAGGAATTCTCTTTTGTGTGCTTTCCTTCTTTGAAAGTAATATTGCGAATAGAATTTTCAGCAAAATGTAATTCTTTAATAATGTATCTAGTCTATAATGTATTAACATTAATACTTTGAATCTCATGTTTTGTATGGTTAACTAATTTTATACTTGAATAAACGGCATGTTTGAATAACAAAATTTTATTTTTTATAACCAGCCTTAACCTCAAAACTGACCAGACAGTGGTTATTACTCCGTTGAAGAATTTTTTGAATGTGTACAGTGTTGCCAATGAAAATGTTTATTCGGCCGAGTATACCTATATGTGAACAAGGGCGGATCCAGCTTTGGCGCCAGGAGGGGGTCACATAGTCGTGGTCAAATTAAGAGCTTGACAAAATATGTAAATATATTTTGTCAAGCCCTTGACCGACCAGCTCAAGGCCTAAGGCCGTAGATTTTGTAATTTGATGGCCCAAAAGCCGTAGAACATGGAAATTGCCGTAGCATTGGCAACACTGAAGGTGTATAAAATAAGGGAAAAAATTAAACAATAAGAACGTAATCAAAATCACTCTTTATTGATTTTAGAAAAATATATTACACATTCATAACTTCAGAGATGGTCTCAAGAGACACGAGCGTCGAGTGTGTCCGCGCCCTTACAACTTTGTATGACGAAGCTGACAATAACTTTACATCTAATGTACTTTCATATGAGTTCTATTTTATCTGACAACTACATTACATTTTCCATGGAGAAAATACACTTAGGCCCTAAGTACCAACATTTAAGTAACATCAAAATGATGAAATATGTATTATTTATTGTTCTAACATACCTAGAAGATGGAGTACCTACAATATACAAGTATGTCATAGTAATGTCCACATAGTATACCTCTAGTTCCTACCGCTATGAACATATAACACAAAAAGATATCACAAAAGTGGATCTTTATTTTGTAAATAATGTATGATAAGGCTTAAGATCTATTGAAGAGATGGATTAGGATAAAGAAAAAAAAAACAATGTGATGGTAAATAATGCTCCGTGAATCACCACATGTACATTCCCCATAAGAAACTGAAAAGTCTCAAGTGATGTCTCAGTACAAATGTCTCATTAATGGCAACTTGGTCTCTGGTTTCTTGTAATAACACAAAGTGTGATGAACAGTCACAGTTTAAAGCGACCAGTCCATCTATAGTACAGTTTTCAACATAATGAGTATACATTTTCAAGACAGATGTAAATATGAGTCAGGCAATATGGGAAATATCCCAGGAAAAAAATTATTGCACAGCCTACAACCCCATTAAGTTTAGAAATTCGTAGTATTAAAAGTCTATTAACAATGTTTCTCGAGCAACTTGTCCAGCGAGTCAACAATGCTCTCAACATTATCTTACTAATTACATAATAAATTATAATTTATATATGGAGTTGTTAAGAACGTTAAAAATATTCCTTCTGTATTTCCAGCATTCGGTATTTTATACTTAAACCTAGATATACAAAATAGGAATCTGCAATAGAAAAATCGATGTTTCACATGTCAGCTCCGACAGAAATTCATATAATAATATCACCCCAGTAACAGATATGTGTCAATCTAATATAACAAGGAAATTTTGTTAAGAAATTATTAAAAAGCATTGTGTTTACTTAATAAATTAGTACGGACGGAAATTACTCGTGTTAGATGCGTTGTTACAAAAGCGATTACAGATAAAACCCAACATATACAAAAAACGTAATAAAGCCCTAAATTATGAGTTAACATTAAAAAACAACAATTACATTGCACATTTCCATTAGGGTGTTTCCCGTTGGGCTAATCGGATTACAGATCAATCGGCCCAATGGGAATTTTTTCCACACAATCACCCTTAACATGTGTTGAAATGTATATACTTTTTTATAACACTGTTATTACAAAGACAAAGTAAAGTCCCCTACAAGCCTATGTCACGCTCACAACTGGAATGAAATGAGGAAATACACTTACTTCTACAAGCACCAGAAATTCACGAATGTCATTATGGAAACATTACTTATAGATAAAGCCAGATACACTACAACAGTTGCAGAGCCTAACATCAACATATTGCAGATTCCAACACGCTCCCCCTAGCTACTACATAATGACTCTTAGAATAAAACAAACCATATTATGCATTAAACAAATAATTAAATAAAAAAACAAGTTGATAACATAAAATATGCAAATAAAACATGGACGTAAATTAACTGAATGTGTAAGAAACAATATCAACCTTATCATTAGAACTTAATGTAAACAATTTCACACCACATTAAAACTACACAATGTTTAAAGGATAACATTTTAAATGTCAATGGTAAAAAGAACAATTTTTTTTTTAATTTACATGTCATGTAGATTTAGAATATAATTTGCATTGTATTTGTAATGTAAGTTGTAGTTTTGTTGCAGTGTGAGAGGCATTGAGCTAGCAGCATGCGCTGAACACTACTCACATTCGCTACTCCTTGCGAGCCTTCTTCTTGCTCTTCTTAGACACCTTAGCGTCCGTCCAAGTATCTAAACACAACACATCTGTATCCAAAAACATTTCCTAATCTTACTTCTTACTAACATTATAAATGCAAAACTTTAGATGGATGGATGTTTTTTAAGAGTTTATAGCCTAAACTGCTGAACGGATCCCGATGAAATTTGGCATAGTCTTGAAGAACACAAAGCCTACTTCTGTTTCTTTTAACACAAAGCGGACGGAGTCGAGGGCGACAGTTAGTTTAACATACAAACACCGCTTTGTATATATTTTTCCCGCAATTATATAGATTAAAAAGAAATCGTAATTAGTGGCTACCAATAGGGTTATTGAACGAATTCTGAAAGGAATCTCAAACACTTTGATTCGCAACTTATTATACAATATGACAGACATTAAAAATTTAATGAAATCTGGAGTTTAAGCATGGCCTTATCATTTAAGATGTAATTACATATTTAAACCATTTCAGTAATTGTCTATTAGTGTTTTTATAGACTATAGACATCAAAGCCAAACTTCAGCAAGATAATAACAAAAATCCATCCATCTAAACTTAAACTTTAGCTCTAACATGTAACTTTTTAGCATTTATAATATTAGTTAAAGTAAGATGTAATACTTTGTAGAAAATTTGTTTTATTGAAAATATTTCTAAAATTACTAATTTGTAATGTATAACTTACCACCAAGCTCATCAAAAATGGGCACATTTTGGTTGTCGTCTTGTTTTTCTGAGGAATCAGAGGCATCTTTCTCATCACCTTTAGGAGCACTCTTTGCCGCAGCAGACTGAAATTGAGGAAATATTAAATTAATAATTTTACCGTAACATTTAGTTTAATTTAATTTTCCACAATTTTTCAAATGGATTTTGTTGTCAATAAAACATCCACACGTTTTTTTTAATTAACATGTGAAATATGGAAATATAACAGAGATATAAAATGCAAGTCTTCTTGTGGGAGCTACGTAATTAATAGCATGAGTAGAATTAATTATGTTTTTTATTTGAAATATGGCAAATGTCCCAAAATCCCATCTTTGAATTTTCAAAGATGTTTAAACGCCTGTTCTAGGGTCAAACTTTTTAAAGAACAAGCTTGATATCTTTAAAATTTTCTAAAGCAAGTATTTTATTATATATTGTATAGATAAATTCTATGAAAAAGCACTTAAATATACAAAAGTCGAGAAGAAGATAATATTATGTGAACAAACAATTATTACTACTTTAAGAAATGCATGACATTTGATGTCCAAAAAAGCTTTAATTAACTGATTTAACATTTGAATATCAATCAAAAACAAGTTAAATATATTCTATTTATGATTATTTATCCATCCTCCGTTTTATAAAAATAATAAATTTATAGTTGTTTTCATTTTTTTTATTTAAAATGTTAACCTCACAATAATTATAGTATTATACTTACTGTATTGTCATAGCTTCTTTTTTTTTAATATTTAATTTTATTTATGGCACATACTTTGATACAAGAGTAATTTCCTGTAGGACTCTTATTGGAACCATACTCACTTCAACTGCCTTCTTCTTAATCTGCTTTTCCTTGTTTTCCTTCTTCTTGTTGCTTCTCAGGTCTTTGACTTCAGGCAGCTCCTCATCCCCAGCATCATCTTCCTCCACATTACCGAGTGCAGCCTGGTCGCGAAGCTCTGCCTGTAAATACATACATAGACATGACTTATATAAGGCTTCAGATACATAAACCTAGTTATATAAATGCCTGTATTTAAACTAGACTTTAAGTAGAAACCTTTTTAGTAATAAACACTCTCATTTTCCTATACTAATGCAAATGTTTTATTTAAGAATATAAATAGGATTAGATTTTACCTATAATAAAAATATTATATGGCTAGAATATTTAAAAAAAACGGTAAAATGTATAGTTATGACACAACCAAGGACAATAAGTTTCCTTTTAAGAGAAGTTTTTCTTATTGCTCACACAGAGTGCATATCCTAGCAAGATTGAAAATCTTACAGAAAATTTAATCTATTCTTATAGATTAAATTTTCAATCTTCAATGTGCCAAAAAAATATAAAAGCAAGTGAAGTCAACAATTTAGTAATGAAATTTATGGTATACCTCCTTAAGCACACGCTGGAACTCTTCAACCTGCGCCTGCAGTGCACGACTGGATTCTTCATCAAGAGGGGTCTCCACAGTAACAGTCACTTTTGTAGGCTCTTCAACAGATTCTTCACCAGGCCTTGCTGCTTCAACATCAGCATCCTTAGCCTTCTTCTTATTCTTTTTAGTTGGACTGTCTTTCTTATCCTTCTCTTCTGGGGCTTTTACTTTCTTCTTATCACTCTTTTTTGGCACCTCTTCCCAAACACCTTCATCAAAATCAGCTGGCTTCTCCACTTCAACTAGTGGCTTCTTTTTCCCCTTCTTTACATCATTAGCTTCCTTCTTCACTGGTTTTGGCTCAGCCGCCTTCTCTTTGGGTTTGGGTTTTTCAGGCTCTTTTTGTTTTTCCGGTTTTTCTTCCTTCTTCTCCTTGGCGGGAGATTTTTTAGCGGTCTCTGTCTTTGTCTTTACCTCATCGGCCGTGCGGTTGGGTGAAGACTTCTACAATAAAAGATAATTCATAGGTCATTTATTTGATCAATTGATTAGATAATTAAATTTGCTTAAATAAGATAGATCCAGCGCATATGCTAACAGGTTAAAAATAAAATGAGCGCACATTTCAGTCACGGCCGGGTTCCATTGACATATGTTATAATTCCTTACCTTCTCCTTGATTTTCCTCTTCTTGTTAGATGACTTTCTATCGTCCAAAACAAGAGGCAACTTATCGAATTGTGGTTGTTCCGCCGAATGAAAACCGAAAATAAATACTAACGCGGCACATACTAAAACAACGGCAACAGCTGCGGCAGGGTATAAAAACTGCACATTGGACACCTGGCTCAGCAGCTCCATCTCTGAATTTATTTTTAATAAAGAGCAGACAACATTAAATGATGTCAGTTAGGTGTGATAATGTCGAATAATTTAATTCCCCAGCGATAAAAGCAGACACGGAGACATGATGACGCGGCTGTGACGTGCCAAAAATTGCGACAGTTTGGGTGACCATGTGGTGAAAGTATACAAATTATTACATAAAACATTTTTACGAATTTAAATGAACCATGTTATTAAAAGTATCATGAAAAATTAAATACAGTAATTAAAAAAATGACAACTCTCTCTCTCTCCATTAGTATTTTTAGAAGTCCGGGTTCTGTTTTGTGATTTTCGTGGGCAAGTAACGATGTCTATGGCGATGGAAATCTTTAACTTCATATTGAAACCGTATTATCAGCATACTGTTGGTATTTAATTATATCATTATAATACTCTATATAAACACCTTACATTCCATTTGATTTATAACTAATTTTGAATCAACTTATTACAAGTTATTTGCATGCGTAAAATGGAGGATATTTCACTGACAGAAACTTAGACCGTGACATTGACATTTCAAATAACCTCAAATCCCAAATAAACAATATTGTAAGCACATTACTATAGTCACACTCTAATTTAAGGTTAAGTAAAAAATACATTAAATCAAGGAGATTCATAAAATGGGAGTTAAAACGAAAAAAAACAAGAGCAAAAACAAAAGTCAAGATTCAAGTCAAGAAGTTATTAACAACGAGGACGTAAATACCGAAAAAAACGATGACCAAGTTGATGATATTGAAGAAAACGGAGACGCAGAAAAGCAATCACAAAAACGAAAACATGTTGAAGGCGATAGTAATGATGACACTTCGGATACAGACCCAAAACAAAAAAGGTCGAAAAAAAAGAAAATGCCCGAACCAAAAGAATCTTCAAATAAGAAAAATAAAAAGTCTATACGGCAGATGAAAAAAGAAAAACATGCCGAAAGGCAAGCTGCAGCGGAGGCACAAGCTAAAGATCAGCTAAAATCACAATGTCTTAATTATTTATCACAGTGGAAACATGATAAATCAAATTGGAAATTTATGAAAACAAAACAAGTTTGGCTTAATAAGAATAAGTTTTCTCAAAACCTAGTGCCGGATGCTTCATGGCCAATATTGCTGGAGTATTTTGAATCTGCAAAAGGTAATATTAGAAATATGCTGTTGGCTGATGCCAATAACATTATTAAGCAAATGGATGATTGGACAGAATCACAAAACAATGAAGAGAATAATACTGAAACTGAAGCCTCAGAGAATGCATCTGTAAAGAAGCCCGATGATATTGTCTATAAAAGAGCTAGGAGTTTAATACAATGTCTAGAAGAATAATCAACTTTTGTTTTATTTTAATTTATTCCATCAACTACATAGATATTTCAACAATAATATAAGTACAACAACTAATTTATGCCTTAACTTCGGCTTTAGATTCTTCATTTGTGAATTGTTCAATCCACTTCCTCAATTTGTCAGTATCCTGTAAGCCAACTAGACGATGCTGCACTTTACCATCCTTCATAGCTATAAGGACAGGCACAGAGCTCACTTCATAGTCTAAAGCCAAATCAGTTTGTTCATCAATATCCACTTTGGCCAGGATTACTTTGCCCTTGTTTTCAGATATAACAGATTCTAGGCGTGGTGTTAACATCCTGCAAGGATTGCACCACCTAGAATTATAAAAAATAAAAATTTAACACTACTTCAGATATTACACTTTCTTTAGTGTTCACTTAACCAGTACACTTCACTACATTTATATTTATATGCAATTGATTCTTACTAGATTTTGTCTAATAAGGATAATCACAACATAATATCTTACTTTCAACAAATATGAATGCAAAAGTTAACATAGATGGATATTTGATACTATGTATCTCCATAACAACTGAATGGATCTTGCTGAAATTAAGCACAGATGTAGATCATAGTCTGAAAGAAGACATAGTCGTGCGGACAGAGTAGTAAACAGCTAATAATTGCGTAATCCTTAATTACTTACAAATAAAGATAATTGCGAATTTTATCAAATTGATATACTTCAATGACAACTTACGTAGCAAAGAAATCCACAACAACTGGGACCTTGCTGTTTATCACTTTTTCTTAAAGTCATCTGTGCTTTGTATTTTCACAATGTCATGATTTACAGACGTAATTGAAATATTACGGTAAAGTTTTGATGATTGGCCCATAAATGAATTACGAACAAAAACGTTAGTTATATTTCTGGAAAACATTTTCTATGCAGTAAATTTGACTGATTTAAATTTAACACCTGTTTTATTCCTTTTTCTTTATTCTAATCTTTTTCAGACACAGCTGACAAATTTGGTAACAGTGTGACAGATGACAGCTGATAGCGTTTTTGTTTCTTTTCTTGCAGTTTTTTTACTTTTAAATTGACAATGACACTTCTTTTCTTCTCACAAATTATCTTTTCCTATTCCGATAGAAAATAATTCCACGAGTTTCCCGCATATGGGCATATTATCCTAGCTACAGTTAAACTGATTTTGTGGCCTAATTCTTTTTTATTCCGATTTTTTTTTTCAAATCTAACCACGCTCTAAACTCTATTTCCAAAGAGAATGTATATCTATAGCTCTATACCTACCTCTATACTCTATTCTCCCTTGCTGTCTTTTCAAAGCGCTTTGCTGGCGAAATATCGTAATCGGCGAAGTTAAATTGTATTACGAGTATATTTTCAAATGTGTAATTAGTTCATATATAGATACTAAAATGTATTCAAGTGACGATTATAACGAGGTACGGAAAGTGCATTTCTTAACAATACAAAGTTAGATGTTGGTTAGGTATATGTCAAAATTTGTCATGAAGTTAACCTAATATTTTTCATTGATTCATTACCTTTCAGGGAGGCTACGAATCCTACGGTGACTATGAACCTCACACAGGAGACCCTCAATATGATTTGGAGTATGATCGTTCCTATTACAAAATGCCCGAAATGGTAAGTTTTAGTTGTGAATGTTTATGACTTTGTACATTCGAACACAATAATAAATCATAATCACATTTTTTCCAGGTCAAAAAGTTTCTTGTTTACTTCCGCAACATGATAACAGAAGGGGTGACATTTGAAATTTTGAACTTGTATGAAAATACCTTCCCTAAGCTCACAGAGCAGTATTTCGAAAATTCTCCATGGCCTGATGAGAGTGAAGTGGCCCCTGTTGTGGATAATGACCATGTAAGTTAGAAGCATTGGCCAGTATTTACAATTCAATCAAGTATAGGTTAACTGTAAACAATGATCTTTTATTATCCTGGTTTGTTTAAGTAAATACATGAAGTAACTCCTTATTTGTGATCCTGTTATTTACAGTTTCAGAATTTAGAAGAGAAATAAAAAGTTTGCAAACTTTTCCCTCATCCCTTTATGCTGAAACTAAAATAGTGTTTTGTGCAATTTGCATGATATTCTAACCATCAAAATATTTGAAAACCTCTACACTAATTTTAAATGTTTACAGTTGTTTCAATAGCATTGTTTCTTTGTAGATATTTATGATCCTGTACAAGGAATTGTACTATAGGGACATCTACTCCAGAGTGACAGGAGGTCCCAAACCAGAGCAGCGTTTCCATTCATTCTACAACTACTGTGACCTGTTTAACTACATCCTGTCTGCGGAGACTCCCGTGCCTCTGGAGTTACCTGATCAGTGGCTGTGGGAGCTAGTTGATGAATTTGTTTATCAATTTCAATCGTTTGCACAGTACAGGTATAGTTTACTTCAATAGTCTAGTATTGATTCATAAACTGTGTAGTATTTTTCAAATATCTTGGTGGCTCAGAGTATTATATGGGTTGTTGCACACAATAGAATTTTAGGTGGACACAGTGCACAGCTCAAGGTCAGCCACTAATATATTTGAATAATAAATAACTGATAAAAAACATTTTTTTAACATTACTAAAATTTTTCACTACAGTAATATTAAAAACTCACATTTTTTGATGATTCAAATTTATAAAGATGTAAATTTCAGGTCTAGAACCTCAAAATTAAGTCAAGCCGAGATTGAAACTCTCAATACTGAGAACAAAGCGTGGAATGTTCTTTGCATTCTCAATGTTTTACACTCTCTTGTTGACAAGTCTAACATCAAGAGACAGCTTGAGGTAACTTCGACATTATTAATATAAATATTAAAATAGAGTAAGACTGAAAAACAATAATGTGACAAGGATATTAAGAGAAAAGAGTTGTATTGGTGTGTCTTTAACAATAATGGTTGATATGCTAAAATATAGCTGTTTATATTTGTTGCTTTCATCGAAAAACATGTATTTTGTATTATTTCTAAAATAATAAAAATTACCAGGTTTATGCATCTGGTGGTGATCCAGATTCAGTGGCGGGAGAATTTGGACGTCATTCCCTGTACAAGATGTTGGGATATTTCTCTCTTGTTGGTCTTCTCAGACTTCATTCCTTGCTCGGAGATTATTACCAAGCAATTAAGGTAATCTCCATATTCATTTATAACATATTTTTATATAACACATTCTATAAAAAAATAATGTTTTAATTTATTGTAGTTATTCATAATTACATTATCCACTAATAGTTCTTATTTTGTTAGTTCTTTGTAGATTATAATCTAAATGAAATTATATACTGAATTTATTCTCAAGTGATTATCAATATTGAAGTTCATTGATTAAAATGTATTTGTTATTTCAGGTGTTAGAGAACATAGAGCTGCACAAGAAGTCCCAGTACTCGCACGTGCCGGCGTGTCAGATATCAACATCTTATTACGTAGGGTTTGCGTACATGATGATGCGTCGCTACTCGGACGCGATCCGCACGCTGTCGGCCGCGCTGCTCTACATACAGCGCACCAAGCAGCTCTTCTCCGCCCGCTCCTACCAGAATGATCAGATCAACAAGCAGACCGACCAGATGTACCATCTGCTGGCCATTTGTCTGGTACTCCACCCCCAGTGCGTTGATGAATCTATACAGCAGGTACAGTTATGTTAACTTTTTATATTTAATGTCGAAATTCTACTATCTTACTAATGGATGGAAGAATGTTTGTTAGAGTGTATAGCCTAAACTGCTTAACGGATCGCGATGAAATTTGACATAGATGTAGAACATAATCTGGAAGAACACATAGGCTACTTTTTGCTTTTGTTTTTTTTTTTTAATTCAGCATGGACGGCTAGTAGTTTATAAACAAAGATTTTGTTTTGTTCCAATCGCACAATTTCATTAAAAAGGGTTACAAAATGTTGTAGCATTACAAGTGATAATTTTCCAGGTTCTCCGTGAGAAGAATTACCATGAAAAGATGTACAAGATGCAGTATGGTGAGATGAGCGAGTTCGAGAGCTGCTTCACGTTCGCGTGCCCCAAGTTCCTGTCGCCGTGTCCGCCGCCCATCGAGCCCGGCTCCAACTACAGCCGAGATGCCGTCAAGCATCAGACGCAGGTCTTCATGGATGAGGTAAGAACAGTACTTTTACCACCTTCTAGCACTTTTTTACCCAACTGCTTAGAGGGTAACGGGTAACGTTTTCGGGTATTTATATGTATGTATGCCATTGTGTCGCTAGCTAAGTAGCTAGACCCTAAGCTATTGGACCCATTTTGATGAATAAGGTGTTCGATTCGTGTCTTCATTCCCAGAGTATGATTGGGTATATTACATCAGTACCAAACACATATAGTGGATGTCAGAAAGAATGAATTTGGATATCACTCTCTATAACTTTTATTTTCATTTCCTTTTCGCGTATATTCTAAAATAATAGTGTTAAAAAATTACAATCTTTGATTTAACATGCATCCATTACATGTCACTATTCCATCTATTAGAGCCTTAGTCATGTTAGGTTATTATTTACTAGACTTCAGCGCGTCATCTTTAGTTACAGTTTTTAATTGTTTGGTATACAGGTCCGTCAACAGAAGATGCTGCCGACGATCAGGTCTTACCTGAAGTTGTACACGACTCTGCCGCTGGCGAAGCTGGCTGCCTTCATGTCGGCGGCGCGCGGCAGCGAGCGTGACGCGGCTCGCGAGCACGCCGCACTCGCCATACACCTGCTCTGCTTCAAGCACAAGATGAAGAACGTCGTTTGGACTAAGGGGCCTAGCGGACTAGATGGGAAGTTCCAGAGCGGATCTGAGGTCAGACTTCACCATTCAGACTTCTAGTCAATAGATTTTAACTAAAAACTTTCATTACTAATGAAAATGTAATCAAATGTCTCTTGCTGCAACATATAATCTCAACTACTCTGAATTTTTAAATGTCAATCTTTTTAAAAGTAATGAAATTGTATTGCCTTTTTAAGGTAAAAAATATCTTAAGTAAAATGTTTTTGTTACAGTTGGATTTCTATATTGACAACGACATGATCCACATCGCCGACACCAAGGTGGCTCACCGCTACGGAGACTTCTTCATCCGCAAGCTGCTCAAGTTTGAAGAGCTGAACCGAAAGTTGCACCATATTAAAATATAAGAAGTTCAATTTTGTATTAAAATAAACAACATTATATTTAGTACCAGTTTGTATTTCAAACTCTTGGAGCATAACGAATAAATTGACGAATTCTTTTATAAAACTTTTTCGGTTCTTTTATTACAATGTTATCCCTTTGCACAGTTTTAGGATGTGGTTCCATAAATTGCTTCCAGGGATGTTCTTCTTCTATGTGTACATCTTTCAGCCACATTTTATATTTGCTTAGAAAACTTTTGCAAGCCAAAGACAAATTTTTATTTGCACTTGTTTCATCCTGAAAAAAATATATGAAATTCTAGAGCAAACTTTTATTTACTTTTGAAATTAACTTGTTAAGAAATAACTAAAAACACTTTTTACCTTATTTAAAATATGGACACATTTATCATGGAAAGCTTCCAAATGTTTTAAAAAGACCTCATTTGGTTTAAGATTCTCCTCCTTTACAATATCCATGATGTACAAAACATAACCAAATTTTAGTTGTACTGTACCATGTCTCAGTAATGTTCCCAAAATTTCAATATTAACTCTGAAACAAACACAATTTTAAACACTTTAGTACAAGAGCTTTTATTTTATTAGAGATGTAACTTTTATCTGATGGGAATAGAATTAAACTTAACCTTACTTCAGTTGCTTTTCCTTCATTTCATTAAGTAATTTTTCAGCATTCTCTTGTGTATTACAAGCCATTGCCAAAACTCCATATGTCAAGATGTTAGATTTTACAGCTTTCCTGCGTTGATAGCTTTTTTTGCAATTCTTAACTTCATTTTCTATTAATTCTTTAATGAGCTGTAAAATAGTAATGAATTAGAAATTGTCATTGATAAATGAATTCTTTAAGAGTTTATGTTTTTACTTACAAATGCACCATCATAATCCATTCTTAAACACCTTTTCTTAATAAGCATATTATAAAAATCTATATCTGGTTTTACATTAAAACATTTCATTTTCTCGATCATGTTTATTTCACTATCTCTATTTTCATCTATTAAAGGCAACATTTGTGTGAATGTTTTAATATCAGGTTTTACAGATAGTGCTTCCATTTCTTTGAGAAAATCCTCTTGCCCACCAACAATTGCAAACTTATCTTGTAATTTTTGCACTTCTCGAAGTGATAACACTTGATTTAATTGTAAAAACTTTGATAATAAATTGGGAACTGTTCTTTTATCTATTTGCATTTTTTTATATTCTTTTGGGAGTATAGTAATCATGTTTTGATTTTCAACAGTTATTTCTCTACTTGTTCCACCACTAGGAACAAAATTTTGATCTTCTGAATCAACCTCTTTATGAGGCTTTATTGATTCTTCACCAGTTTGTGCAGTTGGATGTTTTACAATACTTTCATTTTGCAATTTTGAACTTTCAATACATTTGACATTTTTATTTGATTCTATCTGTATTCTGTTAACTCTGCTTAAATCTAACATAATTTGATCTTGAATAGCTTCAATTAAAGTTTGAATATCTTCTTTGGAGCCCAAATTACAATCTTTAACACATTTCAGCATTAAATTGAATGTGTAAACATTTGGTTTCTCTCTCATACTCAACATTTTTCTCCATACTAGAAGGGCATGTCGTAAACCATGCTCTTTATCATTGATACAAGCATGTAGAAGATGATTGAAAGTGTGAACCCTAATTTTAATTTTCTTTGACATCATTTCATCTACAATTTTAAATGCCATCGGAAGATCACCACATCTACCAAATGCCTTAATCATTACATTGTAATTTGTTAGATTTGGTTCAATACCTTTTTCTATCATTAGTTCTCTTAAGTGCTTTGCATTCTTTAAACCATCTAAACGCCAGGGACTATTGATACAAGCTTCAAACAAACAGGTATATGTATCACCAGTTGGCTTCAGAGCCCTCCTTTTCATGTCATTAAATAGTTTAAAGGCCTTTTTGGTATACCCCACATCAGCACAGGCTCCAATTAAAATATTGTATATATAATTTTCCGGTTTAACTCTATCTTCTTTTAACATTCTCACTTCTAATATGTCTATCGCTTCTTTAAGACGTTTATGTTTTAAATATTGTTTTATAATCAGTAATAATCACAATATTTTCATGAAAATAAGATAATTAGAATCACAAAGAATATTTTTTCCTAATCTATACTTATTATAATAAAGTGTAAACACACACTTTGTTGCCTAAAATGTTAGCAATCGCAGCATATTTTCGAATAACTCTTTTTTTAATAAAATCTCTACACTTAAGACACGCTTTAGGCTGTATATTTTCACGCCGTTAAACTTAGGGGTAAATATTTATAAATATAACCTTTTTTGAGGAGGCTCAGGCTCAACATTCAAGGTGGTTGTCGATACCAGTAACGGCGATGAAGTTGAACAATCCTCGATGATACTATGACGCTTCTTTTAATGTGGTTTAATAATGTGGTCGTATTTCCACTATATTTGAATGAATCTGAACATTGTTTACACATGACACGTCCACTCACTGACGACGATTTGAATACATCCCAAACTAAAGAATTTCTTTTAGGACCCGGAATTTTTCAAAAACATAACACATAACACGCAAAAACTAAATAATAACCGGTACTTTAAAGATAACCTCAAATCTAATGTAATAACGCTTGTTTGCTTGTTAAGAATGAATAAAAATAAATATCAGAAAACGAAATGAATATAGTTTCACTCAAATGATCGACAAACTTCGCTACATGTCGGTTCCATTCGGTTTTCGAACTCGAGTTAAAATCCACATAACTCGAGTTGAACTCGAGTTAAAATCCACATAACTCGAGTTGAACTCGAGTTAAAATCCACATAACTCGAGTTGAACTCGAGTTAACCATCACTAATCTTTTTCATTTGACACTTGACATTCGTCGGCTGGCCCGCATGGTATTAAAAAAAGAAAATAGATATCAAGTTATATTAAATATTTGGTAATTTTGTTTGAGTAATCATGTCTGATGATAACGTAGAAGATATGGAGGCAAGTTCCTCCGGTAGTGAGAATGAAGAAGAAGAAATGGCCGAAGATGAAGAAAATGTTCCAAAAACATATCTTCCCGGTCAACCGCTAAAAGAAGATGAACATCTAGTTTGTGACCAGTCAGCATATGTCATGCTACATCAGGCTCAGACGGGTGCACCTTGTCTTAGTTTTGACATAGTCCCGGATAATTTAGGCAGCGATAGAAGGGAATATCCCATGACTGCTTATATGGTCGCTGGAACACAGGCTTCTAGTGTACACCTTAATAAGTAAGGAAGTATTTATATTTATCTCCATAAATAATATTATAAACACTAAAGAGTGCAAGCTGAAACTAGTTTAATTAAAAATAATTGTCAAATTCTATTAATCAAAATTTAATATCAGTATTACTACTCTCTCTGCTATTAATGTTATGTATGGTTTTATTTATTATTAATTAGCTTTTGCCCGCGACTCCGTCCATATGGAATAAAAAAACAAAAGAGAGTAGCCTATGTGTTCTTCTAGACCATCCTCTACATTTAAGCCAAATTTCATCAAGATCTGTTCAGCTATTTAGGATACAAACTCTAACAAACATCCATCCATCCATCCATCTAAACTTTTGCATGTTTAATATGAAGTAACATTAAAACAAACTTGTATGTTTATTTAAAAATGTAATGTTTACAGTGTCATTGTAATGAAAATGTCAAATCTTCATTCCACAACAAAACTTGATGAGGATCAAGAGTCAGATGATGAGGATGATGAAGATGAGGAAGAAGATGAAGAAAAGAAACCCAACATGACATTTGCATTTATTAAACATGAAGGCTGTGTTACCAGGATAAGGGTATGTAATTAGTTTACATGTTCCATTCTGATACAATTTTCATATATTATACTAGAATAATAGTGAACTTTATGAATGAGTTAGCAACATTGCAAGTGGTAATATAAAAAAGTATGAAACCTTGTAATTCATTATTTTCAGACAACAAACTATAGGAATTCAGTTTTAACTGCAAGTTGGTCGGAACTGGGTGTGGTGAATGTGTGGAATATAACACAGCAATTACAAGCTGTAGATGATCCCATATTGTTAGAGAGATACAACCTTAGCAATGTAACAACTCCAATAAAGCCACTCTACTCCTTCAATGGACACCAACAAGAAGGATTTGGCATTGATTGGTGTCCTACAGAATTAGGGGTTGGTATATTTTTAATCTGATTCTGATTTTATTATGTGTATTATTCTATACTAATGTACTATGAACTTTTTTTAAATTTAGGTACTAGCAACAGGTGACTGCAGGCGAGACATTCATATTTGGAAACCAAATGAAGGTGGGACATGGAATGTAGATCAGCGCCCTCTAGTGGGACACACAAGCTCTGTTGAAGATATTCAATGGTCACCAAATGAAAGGTAAATATATTTTTATGCATATGATACAAATCTCCTCATCTTCCTCCTTATCCTACTCCCGTAGGGTCGGCGCAGCAGGTTATTGTCCTCCACATAACTATCATATGTCATCCAGTCATCACTCCATTCTTTATCGTGTCACCTTTCACGCAATCCATCCATCTAGGTCTAGGTTCTAGGTCTACCTCTACCGGTGTAAGGGTGTGGAGAGGTCCACACTCATAACTAATGTTGTCCTTGTTACATGCAATTCATCCTTCCATATTGCATATGATACAAATCTGTTACACAAATTTTTACTTTTGTTATTATTTTATTAAATGAGTATTTTTTTTAGAAATGTATTAGCATCATGTTCCGTTGACAAGTCAATACGTATTTGGGACACGAGAGCAGGGCCACAGAAAGCCTGCATGCTGACTGCAGAGAATGCTCACCAGAGTGATGTCAATGTTATATCTTGGAACAACAGGGAACCATTTATAGCAAGCGGTATGGAGTAAATTAGTGTTTTGAGTGTTAAGAGAAATTTAATAATTTGCACAAAGAAAAGGGTTTTATTGGATTATAATAAATGAAGATATTTCCATAATTATGCCATCATATTATGTTCAACATTTCTTTTGTTGCCAGGTTTTTAAAGTTCAGATTTGTCACTTTTGAATACATGTAATTATCTTACAGGTGGTGATGATGGCTTCCTTCACATTTGGGACTTGAGGAATTTCACAAGCAACTCCCCTGTGGGAACCTTTAAGCATCATACAGCGCCCATAACATCGGTAGAGTGGCACTGGTCGGAGCCCAGTGTCTTAGCATCATCTGGAGAAGACAATCAAGTCGCCCTCTGGGATTTGGCTGTAGAAAGAGATGATGATGAAGTTATTGATGAAGAACTAAAGGTTTGTTTAATCTTTTATATGTGCACTAAACAATTGGAAAGTGAAATAAAAACGTCTAAGTACCAGAAGATTGTTTATTAGTTTGGGATTATCTCTTCAATGATTGAAAGTAATAAATCTTACTAATATTATACATACAAAAGTTTAGATGGATGGATGGATGTTTATTTCTATTTATCTCTAGAACAGCTCAACGGATCTCACTGAAATTTGGCATAGATGTAGGACAGTTTGGAACAACAATTAAGGTTTTTTTAAATTCGCGCGGACGGAGTCGCATGCGATAGCTAGTAAATTATATTTTATTTGTTACAGAATTTACCTCCTCAGTTATTATTTATTCATCAAGGTCAAACTGAAATTAAAGAGCTTCACTGGCATAAACAAATTCCCGGCGTTATTGTAACAACAGCGCACACTGGTTTTAATATATTTAAAACTATAAGTGTTTAAAATAAAATGTATTATATTAAGTTTAATGATAGTTTTATTTCAACATTTCTTGATTAAAAAAATGTTAATACCATGATTTACAATTTTAAACAACAGTTTTTTTATTCTGTATGCACCATCGCTAGATTAACAAGATGGCGAATTGTTGGTCTGCCATGCGGACAATTCTGGAAAAAATACACCAAAATAAGATGCAATAAAAATAGATATGAATATGTAAAGTATAATATTGGATGTGCATATATCTTTTATTTTTATTTAGATAATCTGAAATTAAAATATAAAAGTGTTTACCCATGGCTTGTCTATATCTGCCATATGATCGACTAGTACTTTCATATCAGATTTACTTAAAGCCGTTCCGATCATAACAGATTTTCTACACGCTCTTGACGCGAACATTGTGCGTACACGACTCGGCCGGCAGTACTCCGAATTGTTTTCCTAACAAATTAACATACATATTATAATTAAGAAAGTAATTAGTAGTTTTTTTTTACAATTTTACAATATTAATTGGGCTAAAATTTTATTTTAATTATTACTTACACGCAACATAAATAACAGTTCTTCAATATCGTCTTTACCAAATATCCAGTTTTTTGACATAGGAATGGTCAATAATTTAACCCTTTTCGTAGGTAAAGCGTTTTCATCAATTTCAAAGGTAAATCCATTCTTTTTAAATATTTGTAGATTATCCATTAATATTTCTTCATTAACACCAGATAGCTCCAGTTGTTGTGGTCTGTAAAATTAGTTAGAATGAAATTCTGACTATACAATAAAATGGCTTGAACTTAGTCTTTTCTTACTTTAAATATAGTAAACATTATTACATACATAACTAATTTTTGGCTTGTAAGCTCTGTCGTTTTTTGTAAAGTTTCAAAGTTGTATATTTCATCTGTAGCATGTTGATCAATAATGAATAGATCATCGCCTAATCGAGTAATTATAAAACCCAAATTAAACTGACCTATAACAATCATATTCTTAAATGAATCTTTTGATATTTCTCTACTCAATTCTTCTTCACACTTTTTGTTATGAACAGGATTGATTTCACTTTTAAATTTTATCTTATCAGGTTTAATCTTCTGCTTTTGGTTGTTGTATATCTCTGCTAATTTAGTAACATGATCAATAGAGGTTTTCATTGTTACTGATTTTCTATTATATTTCCCAAGTTCTTCTTTGTCTGTTACAACATCTTGTCTTTTACTTTTAGGAGTCTGAGCAAGTACAGGCTTTACAGGGGTATTTATATTCTTACAATATATTGTTTTTGATTTTTCAATAACAACATCAGAAATATTTCTGATTTGTGTATTAGGCAGTTCATTTGAAAATTCTAAGTACATAACTTCAGCTTTTTCATTTTCAGCTGGTACATCATTAGACTTTTCATCAATATTATTTACAGGTTCATTTTTTACTATACTATTAGAAATAAGTATGTTCAAATCACCATTTGTAACATTTTCAACTTCAGTCACATTACAATCATTTTCGTCACAAAGTTTCATATCATCTCCATCACCATTTTGATAGATTTCTAATCTTTTCGATTTCGATATAGCATAATCTAATAAGGTATTGGATTTTCTTTTAAGGTCAGATTTCTTTTCATTGCTTCCATTTGTTTTAGCATCGAATTTAGTAGATTTACTGAACTGTTGCATGAATGAATTAAAAATCCTTGGCTGTTCAATATCTGGTATAATTTGCGAATTACTTATTGAATGTACTGATTCTATTTTTATCACTCTAGGAATGTTTTCGAACAGCTTAGTTATGGAACTTTTGACTACATCAAGAATAGCTTTTTCTTTAGCCAAAAAAAGTTTTCTTTTATCTGGTGTAACATTAACATCTACTAATGTTCTCTCTATGACTATATTTAGAAATACAAAAGGGTATTGATGAGGATTGAATTGTCTATAAATTTCATTAATAAGTTTCATAATTTTGGTTGGTTCACAAGGTCTGGAGTTCACATAATAAAATTGACGATCAGTACTTGAACGACCACATCCATGAGCACATGTTGATATGTATCCAACCAGTTCTACTGGAGGAGAACCATTTTTGTATCCTTGAGATTTTTGAGAACTTTGTATACTATCTTGAGAATTAGTAATTTCGTTGTTCTCAGCATCATTAGAATCTTCAGATAAATCTATTTCAGTTTCTTCTACATTTATACTATCTTCTGAAACTTTTACTTCTCCCGATAACCCTTTAAAAATGTTCTCTTTAATGTTTGGTGTATATTCAGTTTTTATGTCTAATAAATTTTCTAACTGTTTTACACCAAACACACAGGCTATATTATCTTTGTACGACAAAGAACCTTGTGTTGTAACAACTAACGATTTTGTATTAGTATTAGATTGATTACTACAAGTTATGCTGAAAAATTTAAAATATATAAAACTTGAAATTATAATAGGTTAACAATTAAATACTTGAGTATTACTCACTTTACTCCTAAAGAAATTAAACAATAAGCATATAATAAGCTTGTCATTTTGTTAAATTCTCTTTTAGAATTCTTATGTAGTTCTTTTTGTCTTACTGGAAGTGAAGAAAATAAATCTGTTAAGGTGACTGTCGTTCCAACTTGTCTTGAACATGGTGTTTTACTTACTATGTTTCCTTTATGATCATATTCTATCTTAGTAGCTGTAAATAAAGAACCATTAATACATAAAATAATTATCATATTTTAATAGTTATATTTGGATTTACCATACTCAGCACTTTGATGTCTCGTTGTAATAGTAAGTTTGGCCAAAGCACAGAGTGAACTAAGAGCTTCCCCTCTAAAGCCGAGGCTAGACACACCTAGAAGATCTGAGTAATCTGTTAACTTTGATGTGTGGTATTTTAAAGCTGCAAATAAAAAATAATAAAATTAGATAGTAAAAATTGTGTTTCTGTTTATTAAATTAATTTAAAAAACAAACTTACTTAAAGCAGAAAAGTTGTCTTCAGTGACACCAGTACCATTATCTGATACTTCAATGAGGTCAATACCATGATTCTTTAGCCGTATATCTATCTTAGTAGCACCCGCATCTAATGAATTTTCTACAAGTTCTTTTACTGCTACTGCTAAGCTTAGTACTACCTATGGATCAACAGAAAATATTCATGAGATAAATATGTTCAAAGCTTACAAAATATTAGTTTTTCCTCAATTTCACAATAGATTGGGACATTCCCTTTTTGTAAAGTGGGAAATGATCCCAAAGACATTTAAAATGATTATCGATCTAACTTTAGCGTTATTAAAATGTTTCGCGAGAAAATACAAATAAATCTTGTTTGACTTGGAGTAAAAGCTACGCATTAAACTTTACCTGGCCCGAACAAATTTTATGAACTGTATCCTTGTTGATTGGTTTTATAGCAACTTCTTTTGCATTACCCTCATCTCCCATTTCTGCGGTTGTTAAAGTTACAAATACAAAAACCTCTAAATCTCAAAGAATATTAAAGGTTTTTTTATTATAAAATAAACTAATTTATAAAACTACTGTGTTGTTTAAAGTTTATAATTGATATTTGTCAGGCTAGCGAAACTTCGAACAAATAATATTTTGTATGGCATCAACGGACTTTTTCATGACAAACTTAACAAAATTTAATGTCATGACGTTAAATTTTGTCAAGTTGTCATTATGAGCATGCTTTCTCACTCTATCGTCAAGAGTTCCTTTTCTACCACAAGTGTCATTTGAGTTGAAGGTCTTTGTCAAAGTCCGTCAAAATCTATCTTGCGGATAACCTAATTATATAATACTAATTATGTATAATTTTTAGTTGAATTTATGAATAGTTCGTTTAACTGTTAAGTTTTTTAAATTTCATATACAATGTCGATCAGGAAACGATTTATAAAATGTGAAATTTGTAGTTTTCGGTCCTTTAATAAAATAGGACAAAAAAAAAAAAAAACATATGGACGAATTGAGTACCTCCTTCTTTTGGGAAGTCGGTCAAAAAAGAGATGTTATGGCGCAATTCCCATTGGATGAGAACAGGTAATCATTTAATAATGATTTAATTATTAAAAAACGTAAATGTATAGCTATCATGGTACTTTTAATTAGTTGCATAAAGTTAAAAATTTGAAAAAATTATTTTGTGCTAGTGATGTATCTAGTTTACAGTTGTCATTGTATACAATAATATAATAAAAAAATTAAAACAAGATTATTACCAACAACAGCTTAAAGAAAATTATAAAAATAGCAAAAAGACATGGGAAATCATTAAGGACTTATGTAACATGGACAAAAGCAAGAGCTTACCGCAAGATCTACTGAAAATAGAAAATTCACCGATAAAATCATTAGACATTGTAAACAGTTACTTTACAAACATTGGAAAATCTTTGGCAGACGTCACCCTAAATAAACTTAACAAAACAGACCTACAATTAGCCAAAGAATCAGAGAATGAAATCTCTTTAAATTCAATGTCTTTCTTTTTAACAGACCCAGATGAGATAAGAATTATTATCAGAAATCTTAAAACCAATAGTTCTCCGGGATGGGATAAAATAACTTCATCATTTCTTAAAAGATTTGCTAATTTTATGAGTGCACCCATAGCTCACCTTATCAATCTCAGTATGGAAATGGGACAATTTCCCTCTCCTTTTAAAGAATCAATTGTAGTACCCATCTATAAGTCGGGGGATACCTACTCACCATCTAACTATCGACCTATCGCTTTACTGAGTACCCTCTCCAAAATAACTGAGAAAGTAGTTAACAACCGACTAATTAACTATCTCGAGAATAAAAATCTACTCTCTACTAATCAGTATGGTTTTAGACCAAATCGTTCTACAGCCAATGCAGCGCTACTGCTAACAAACAAAGTAGCTGATTATTTAGACAAGGGAGACAAATGCATCGGTGTATTTTTAGACCTCCAAAAAGCATTTGATACTGTGTCAGTGCCAGTTCTCATTACACGACTCCAGAATATTGGGATAAGAGGCAAACAGCTGTCATGGTTTAAAGATTATCTGACAAACAGAAAACAAAGAGTGCGTGTTGGATCTTACCTAAGCGAAACTGCTCCCTGCACATACGGAATTCCGCAGGGAAGTACAATCGGCCCGACGCTTTTTCTTACCTACATCAACGAACTGTGTAATATGAAGCTTCCAAACGCAGATGTGCTCATGTTTGCCGACGATACTGTGATATTATTTCATGGTAGAACTTGGGACATGGTCAAAACATATGCAGAAAGTGGCCTAACGTTAGTCTCTTATTGGTTAGAAAATAGCTTGCTTACAATAAATGCCACAAAAACTAAATTTCTAGCTTTTCATAAAACAGTTCACGCCAAACCAACCCAAGATTTTACCATCACAATGCATCAGGCTCCGTGTAACAGAAGCTACAACAATTCAGTAAATTGTAATTGTCCAGCCATAGAAAGAACAAATAGCATAAAATACTTAGGTGTAATTGTAGATGATAGACTTAATTGGGGAATGCACATTAATAAATTAGCTGGGCGAGTCAGGAGACTTATATATGTTTTTAAAAAATTGAGGGAAGTTGCTACCACTGAAATCTTGATCAAAACATACAAAGCCCTATGTCATTGCATTATTGACTACTGCATTTGCTCTTGGGGAGGAGCCTCAAAAACTTATTTAATTGAAGCGGAACGTGCACAACGGGCTCTACTCAAAGTAATTTTTAAACTTCCATTTACCCATCCCACCGCTGAAATTTACAAACAGTCCAAAATAATGAGCGTCCGTAAGACTTATATATTTGAGTGTATTAAGAACTACCATCGAAACGGGAACACAGCTATTAATGTTAATAAAAGAAGACACATTTGTCCATTACCACTTGTTAAAACTTCAATGGCTAGGAAACGATATAGTTTTCAAGCACCTAGATTATACAACTTACTAAACAAAAAACACAACATAAATAAATTAAACTACTTTAGAATGAAAAAAATTGCGAAAGATTGGCTAGACAATTTGGACTATGGAGACTGTGAAAACCTTATAACGATTAAAGATTAATATAAACACATACTCTCCCACACACACATACACACGACACACACTCCCATACACACCTACACACACACACACACACACACACACACGCTACACACACACACACATAACACTCAAAAACGCTATCGCACAAAAAAAAAATGTATGTAATTTTCTTTTTCCTTTGTTTTTTATTTGTCATTTTAATAATAAGTAAATTTAATGTTTAATGTATTTCTTTGTATTTTATGTTTAGACACATAGAATATTTATTGCTCTTAACGAATGGGGAAAGGGATTGGCTCCTGCAGCACAGGGGAACCTAGTGCAGGAGCCAAGGCTCTCATGAAATGTATGTATTTTTAAAGAAAAATAATAAAGGATTTATTAAAGGATTGTAAATTATTTTATTATCGATATTTTTTGTTTCTCAATGTAATGGGGAGTTTCCACTGTCGATATGCTTGTATAAAACATTAATATCCCTCTCATTTTCAAAAAAGAATTACACTCTATTTAAAAAAAGTCAGACATGTATATATCGTTAATTGAATCCTTCACATTTTACAGAAACGCACGTGTAAACATAATTCTATGGTACTTTTAGCAAATAAGTGTAACCGAAAATTAGCTCAAAAACTACTGGGCTTAGAAATTTGGAACCTTGCATCAGAAGATTTCTCTTATTTTGTAGTTGTGTACTACTAAGTTAATATGTGCTAAAATAGAAACTGTAGCTGTTTTAGGCTTCCTTCAAATTTGTCCTGTGAAGGTTAAAAAAAGGGACGAACGAAACTTTCGAACTTTTAAACTCCATGCGGACGAAGTCGTGGGCAACAGCAAGTTGTAAATAAAATCAATAAATGTAATTTGGTGATTATTTTTTTTATTTGCTCTCCTTTGGTTAATTTAGGTTCAATGTCAGTAATGAAAATGAAAAATTACATTACGAATAATTTTACATTGAGCCTAAATGCAAAGTTATTTAAAATATGAGATTGTATTAAGAAGGGCCACCCGATCACCCCACATTTAATCGATATCGATATCGAGGTATCGATAATAAGAACCCTTCACTATTGTTTTTTGTTAGGTTGTTGCACATGGTTTTTTATTGTGTCAGAAAAATTGAAATTAAAATCAATAAATGTAATTTGGTGATTATTTTTTTTATTTGTCATTTTTATAATAAGTAAATTTAATGTTTAATGTATTTCTTTGTATTTTATGTTTAGACACATAGAATATTTATGCTCTTAACGAATGGGGAAAGGGATTGGCTCCTGCAGCACAGGGGAACCTAGTGCAGGAGCCAAGGCTCTCATGAAATGTATGTATTTTTAAAGAAAAATAATAAAGGATTTATTAAAGGATTGTAAATTATTTTATTATCGATATTTTTTGTTTCTCAATGTAATGGGGAGTTTCCACTGTCGATATGCTTGTATAAAACATTAATATCCCTCTCATTTTCAAAAAAGAATTACACTCTATTTAAAAAAAGTCAGACATGTATATATCGTTAATTGAATCCTTCACATTTTACAGAAACGCACGTGTAAACATAATTCTATGGTACTTTTAGCAAATAAGTGTAACCGAAAATTAGCTCAAAAACTACTGGGCTTAGAAATTTGGAACCTTGCATCAGAAGATTTCTCTTATTTTGTAGTTGTGTACTACTAAGTTAATATGTGCTAAAATAGAAACTGTAGCTGTTTTAGGCTTCCTTCAAATTTGTCCTGTGAAGGTTAAAAAAAGGGACGAACGAAACTTTCGAACTTTTAAACTCCATGCGGACGAAGTCGTGGGCAACAGCAAGTTGTAAATAAAATCAATAAATGTAATTTGGTGATTATTTTTTTTATTTGCTCTCCTTTGGTTAATTTAGATTCAATGTCAGTAAATGAAAAATTACATTACGAATAATTTTACATTGAGCCTAAATGCAAAGTTATTTAAAATATGAGATTGTATTAAGAAGGGCCACCCGATCACCCCACATTTAATCGATATCGATATCGAGGTATCGATAATAAGAACCCTTCACTATTGTTTTTTTTTTTTTTTTTTTTTTTTTTTTTTTTTTTTTTTTTTTTTTTTTTTTTTTTTTTTTTTTTTTTTTTTTTTTTTTTTTTTTTTTTTTTTTTTTTTTTTTTTTTTTTTTTTTTTTTTTTTTTTTTTTTTTTTTTTTTTTTTTTTTTTTTTTTTTTTTTTTTTTTTTTTTTTTTTTTTTTTTTTTTTTTTTTTTTTTTTTTTTTTTTTTTTTTTTTTTTTTTTTTTTTTTTTTTTTTTTTTTTTTTTTTTTTTTTCCTTTTACTTATACGTTGACCTGTATTTATATTCAAAATTTCAAGTTTGTGGGACTGCTAAAAGTACCTTAGAATTATGTTTACACGTGCGTTTCTGTAAAATGTGAAGGATTCAATTAACGGTATATACATACATGTCTCATTTTTTTTTAAAGAGAGTGTAATTCGTTTTTGAAAATGTGAGGGATATTAATGTTTTATACAAGCATATCGACAGTGGAAACTCCCCATTACATTGAGAAACAAAAAATATCGATAATAAAATTACAATGACAACTGTAAACTAGATACATCACTAGCACAAAATAAATTTTTCAAATTTAACTTTATACAACTAATTAAAACTACCATGATAGCTTTACATTAACGTTTTTTAATAATTAAATTATTAATAAATGATTACCGGTTCTCATCCAATGGGAATTGCGCCGTAAAATCTCTTTTTTATCCTATTTTATTAAAGGACCGTACACTTCAAATTTCACATTTTATAAATCGTTTCATGATCGACATTGTATATAAAATTTAAAAAACTTAACAGTTAACGAACTATTCACAAATTCATCTAAAAATTATACATAATTAGTATTATATAATTAGTTTGTCCGTAAGATAGATTTTGACGGACTTTGACAAAGACCTTCAACTGAAATGACACTTGTGGTAGAAAAGGAACTCTTGACGATAGAGTGAGAAAGCATGCTCATAATGACAACTTGACAAAATTTAATGTCATGACATTAAATTTTGTTAAGTTTGCCATCAAAAAGTCCGTTAAGCCATACAAAATATTTTTTGTTCGAAGTTTCGCTAGCCTGTTTGGATCTATGGACAAACAGAATTTTTTCCATCCATCCAATTTCTTACTTCTTAACAATTTTTTGGTTTCTTTAGAAATGTTACTGAGATTTAAATAATTTTCATTGGACATTGACCTTTTGTATAGTGTTTCTGCCTCTTTTCTTTTTTTAATAGCAATAGTGCAATCATGATCCCACCATGGTGGTGATGGTATTCTGTTCATATTATTCTGTTTAGTAGGAAATACCTGATCTGCTGCTGCAGTTAATGCTTCTGTTAGGTCTATTAGAGCAGTTTGTTCATGACCATGTTGTATATCTGTTAATAAGGTTATTTTCTGTTCAGCTAGATTTTTAAAAAGTTTCCAATCACCAATATTTGTTCTATATTTTACTGTGGATTTAGGTCTATCAGGAATAGGAAGTATGTTATGGGATGATGAAATTAATATAGGGAAGTGATCACTTCCATATGTTGAAGGAAGAACCTCCCAAGATAGTTTAAGTGCTAGCTCAGGTGTGCAAATAGAAAGATCTATTGCGCTAATATTTTGCTCAGGTGTTGTTCGCCTTATAGGAGCTCCATTATTCAAAATACAAAGATTGTGTTTGTCAATTATATTTAAAAGGTTTTCTCCATAATTTTTGTTTAGAGAACAACCCCAAGATGGATGATGGGAATTTAAGTCGCCTAGAATCATGAATGGTTTTGGAATATTACTTATAATGTTATCAATACACGACATAATATCGGAAGTGGGAAAAGGTATGTATATAGAGATAAAACAAATGTTATTGGAAATTATGGCAGTCATGGAAAAATCATATGAGTGAGATGGTAGGGGAAAAGCAGTATATGGGATAGGATTTTTAATGAGAATTGCAGTTCCTTTGTAACCATTGGATTGATCATGTCTTACACATGTATAACCAGAAATTCTAAAAAAGGTATTTGGCTTTAGCCATGTTTCTGATAGAGCTATAATGCACGGTTTATGTTTATTTATAAGATAAATTAGATCACTTTTTTTACTAGTGATGCTTCTACAATTCCATTGTATTATCTTGTGTGTTAGATCCATAATTGTGATTAATTTTATTATTAATTTCATTCAGTAAATTCAATAGAATATCAGCGTTGGATGGTAATGAAGTGGAACATTTGTCTGTCATTAAGTAAGAAATTAACATATTAATCAAATCAGAAACTGATACTGGTTGATCCTCCTTCAATGTGAATGCACATCCATTGGCAGATTGAATGTGAGGATCTTTTATGATATTGTTATGTGCAACTTTGTCATATTCTTTTGAATATTGCTTTTGTAGTATATTGTGAGGTCTAGAAATGAATGTTTTCTTATAAGACTTTTGAGTATGATGGGTAGGAGAACTTTGTATGTGTATATTGTTAGTGAGGGTATGGGATGGGGGTGAAGTTGGGGTTGAAGTCAATACATCAGCATATGACCTTAAGCCGGCCGGGTGTAACTTAGATGCTTCTGCATAAGAAATACAGTTTTGGGCCATTGATAATTTGATTTGCTTTTGTCTTAAAAATTCTGGGCAAGATTTACTTGTAGCAAAATGATTTCCCCTACATGAACAACATACTACATGTTCTTCTTCCACGTTGCAAGACTCTGCACTATGATTGTGGCCACATTTATAACATTGCAGTTTTGATCGGCATTGGACTTTAGTATGTCCAAATCGACAGCAATTGTAACATTGAATGGTTGGAAATGTAATAAGTCGACAGGTAAAGCATTATAGCACATAAAAATTCTCTTGGGTAAAATCTGACCATCAAACGTTAAAACCACTGCTTGAGATGGATTCCATATAGCCTTTCCTTCTATAACTTTTTTGATATTCAATCTTCTTGCTTTTAATATCTTACCACAGCCTATTGGCACATTAATATTGTCTATAATTTCTGCCGGAGACCACTCAATTGGTACTCCACATACTAAACCTGTTCTTGTAATATTAAAAGATGGTATGAATGCTTTGTAATCATTTTTATTTAGTAATTCATTTTTAATAAAATCATTAGCATCCAGATAATTCGAAAAAGAAAGCGATATTCGGTTTCTACCTATTTTCTTAACACTTCCATTAATAATATTATAGAAATTGTTTTTTTTGTGTTTTTTTTTTAAATTACCAAATGTGACTGGGTGGAGTGTGGTGCCATCATTAAGAGAGGATTGTTTTCTTTGTACATGGATCACAAATGGTGATGCATCCCATTATTCATAAATCATTCTGCTGACTTGAGATGGGTTAGGAGGAGTTGAGTCATTTTTTGAATTGTCTATTATTTGTTCAGTACTACTATTAGGGATTGATGATTTATCTTTTTCACAATTGCAGTCTGAGGAATTTCCGTTAACTACACCATTAGAAGACCTTTTTTTTCTTTTTTTATTACAATGTTTGCAAATTTTAGTTTGCCGTACAACTTTGCGTTTTCGGCTACTGTTCCCAACCAGCGACCCATCAGTATCCATACCGCTCTCACTTAAAGTTACATTACAAGCCACATCCTGAGGGCAGGTGCCCCCAGGATCAGGCGGCTCATTCATATTATGGAATCAATAAACTTACCAGAAGTCGCCTTTTATGAAAATATATACAAATATAAATGGATATATACAATAATGATGTTATTTACACTACTTCTCTGATCTCTTATTCAATATTTTAAATAAAAAAAATTTAGGGGCCGAAAAAAAACACCCGCCTAATTCGGAAGTTCCCGCGCTTTTCATTTTAGGTACTTGACAACTGATGTTTATAGTTTACTGTCAAAAGTCCATTTGTAAACATTGTTTACAGATTATAAAAGTAATTTTTCCTCAAAGTCCATCACTACAAATCACAAAGTATTGTTAATAATCGCATTCTTCTGAATTTTATTTGAAGAAAACGCCTTGTGAGTTTTAACTAAAAGTTAACAATCCCTTCAAGAAAAGATCACATTCTATCCAGCAATGGCAACATTAGTGTTGTGTTATCAACAATGATTGATTATTATGACTCATAATTTTCTACAGAAAAGTTCGAGATTTTGAGTGCTAATTGCGTCTATTTATTTATGTTGTAGTTTAACTATATTATTCAGTATTATATTTGGATTAAAATTATTTTGATATGTCTCTAAATACAGCTCACGCCGACCATGGCGTTTTAATACATGCTGGAGAATGGTGAGTCATGTTAAATAAAATTGCATTATTCTTAGAATACTACACATACAAGATTAAATTTGTACAAGAAATAAATAAATATTTAATGACAATTCAAAAATAAGCATTTTTACTTCAAATCTAAGATTAGCGCACAACTATTATTGCTTTCCAAAATTCGACGTCAACCAACTAAAAAAACAAATGTAACTTAACTTTATATTAACGTAGATATCCAGTAATAAAAAAAGGAATTAGTTTAAACCTTTATTTTCCTATTAAATTTAATGAACATGTCAAATAAAATGTTACATCACAAATTTAGTTTGGTTTACTAGTTTTGTTGTTTCATAAGGATTTCATTCCATGTAACATTGAAATTCATATAAAATGTAACACATAATACATTAAATTCCTTTCTTTTGAACGGAGTTTGGCAGCTGCGCCTCTAGAAAAATAAATATATAAATTAATTAAAAATGCTAAGACACTCTCTGATCATCGGCCTCCCCTCCTAGATCATTGCCTGGCAACACCCATGTGGCAAATTATTCACAGATGCTTGTAAGTCTAGTAAAATTTTATATTCAAGAAAAATATCAGACGAATGCTTTATGTTTGTTTCAGTATTATAATATTTTCTGACAATGTCACTGTTGAGTTCTACGGAAATGAAACCTCTGAATTCAAAGGCACCAAGACGGGTCGAATGTACCTTACTACGCATCGCATGATTTACAATTCAAAAAACCAAGCTGATGCTATGAGGTCGTTTAGCTTTCCGTTTATAGCTTTGCAGGATGTAAGTATTTCCTCACTAACCATCATTATCAATGATTAGTGATTTGCATATTATCATTTTCCTATATTGTTAGGTGTTTACCAATATTAGAGATATGTATATGTATATGTATTTATATTCGGATCATCAGTGGCTCAGGGGTTAAGCATATGACTTGTAAATAGGTCCTGGGTTTGAATGCAGCTATGTACCAATGTGATTTTCTAATTATATATATATACATAAGTTATTTATTTACCCGACGTTTTTATGGTGTAGGTATCATGATGTAACCATGAGGTCAACCTGCACTGGGCCAGCGTGGTTCACTATTGCTTAGTCACCTCTAACTTAGGATAGACTCCCGAGTCCCTCAGTGGGGACATATAGTGAGCTGGTGATGGAATTAAATATCGTAATATTTTGTTTAGGGTTAAATTAAAATCTTATGTTTGAAAGGGAGTGAAAACCTAAAAAAATCTGATTATTTTTTTCTACAGGTAGCAGTTGAACAACCCATGTTTTCGGCGAATTACATTAAAGGCAAAGTAAGGGCTCAGCCGAATGGTAATTTTATTGGGGAAGTGAAATTCAAACTGACATTTAAATCTGGAGGTGCTATTGAGTTTGGTCAAGCTATGCTCAAAGCTGCTCATTTAGGTAAGAACCAGTTGCACATGAGATGAATTTGTAATACATATCACCTTATATTGACATAGGTTTAAAAATTATGCAATTTATGTTTTTTGTGTATCACAGTTTCTTATTCATGAGTAAATTAAATTGATGACCTGCAGATCACCTTTTCATATGTCTGATACAGATCAGAACTCGCTTGCAGCTTAGCTAAATTTTTACCTGAATAGATTTATGATTTTCGTATCGAACTGAGAACTGTGTTATTAGCCAGCTAGAGATACATCAGCTCACATAGTTTTACATAATCTTGAGCCATGAGCTGTATATTTTGTTGTTGTGCCACAGCTCAATGATTCAAATCTCTGTGACTTGAACTTTTGTACCGGTTCAGACATAATTTACTCACATTTAGAGTTTTTACTGCACTATTTTAATGAATTTTGATGAAAATATAATTGTATTGTGTAATTACACAATTTATTAATTATTGTGACTCCATAATTCCAGCGTCCCGTCACATGGCGGCAGGCGCTCCGCCGCCGCCGTACGTGCCGCCGACGGGCCCGTGGCACTCCGCGCCGCCGCCCGCCTACGCCCCGCCACAGCAGGGGTACTACGGATGGGTGCCGCCATACAACGTAACTATACTTTTTTTTTTTTTTTCGTTGTTTCTTATAAAATAATAAACGAATATAATGCCTATGGAATTTGTTCAACCCATTCAATGTGTAATGTGCAAGGATGAAGAGCTTAATCTATGTTATGTATTTAAAATGTTTGTAGGTATATAATATTGAAAAAAAAACTCATGAACACGATGTGTTTGCGTTGCTTATAACTAAATATCCATTTTTACTAATTCATGTCTGTCTGTATATCTGCCGCGTTTGTTCAGGGTAACTTCTGGGACGGGTAGACGGATTTTGACGGGACTTTCAGTTCGGACCCCAAGTCTGAAATAAACGCATCTTCTTTTATTCAGGCCTTCCCGGATCAACCTCCACCAAACTCTGTGTTCGTGTCCAACAATCCGCCGCCGTACCCGGGCGTGGCGGGCGCGGCGTACCCGGCCGGGCCCGGCTTCTCCGGCGCCGGCAGCCCCGGCGCGCCGCCCGGCTACCCGGGGCAGGCCTCCGCCCCGCCCGGCTACCCGGGGCAGGCCTCCGCCCCGCCCGGCTACCCCGGCGGCTTCAGCGCGCCCGCGCCCTCCTCCGCCATGTCTGCACGAGGTAACATCTCTGCTTCATTTGGTCGATTTGTACGACATGTATATTTGTGTTTTGTTAATTAATTGTATTGTTTTGTAATTTAAAGTATTTTTGTTCTAAATGTAGTATATTTATAATTATTTTTTATTGATTACTTGGTTTATGATGTATTTAAATTCCATGCCATATTAGATTTTTAAATAGAAGTAATTTTGACGGTATTTAGGATTGTATATTTAGTGAGTAGATTGGTTGCAATAGTAAATGTAATTGCAGATGCGAAGGCGGCGGAGGCCGCGCAAAGCGCGTACTATGATCCCAATCAGCCGCAAACTGCGTACGTTCCGCCGCCATACAGTGTAAGTACATTATAATGAAAAATAAATTAAACCATATATTCAAATCGTTTAGAAAAATGGTGTTTTAAATATTTTTTATCTTTATTTTGTTCGAAGACGCTTATTTCCTCACCATCTCGGTGAAATGTCTTTATTATGGAAATCTTGTCATAGTAACACACATGCTAATTTACAGATCTTATCTTCATACTATGATATTTGTGATAGCGTTAGGGTCCGTTCACACAGACCGGAGAATAGAGCAGAGCAGATTTTTCTCAAATAAATTAAGCTTCATAAGATAGTAACCAGGTATAATCTTAATTTGCACGTCTTTTTTTATCAGAAGCGAGAGTAAATCAAATTTGACACGTTTTTAGACGTTTAAATTCAATTTAACCTTGTTTCAATCTTAAAAGGTTCAATTTTATATGTGAGCTGTTGCTCGTATTCAATTCTAAGTGGGACCCGAACTTAATTCGTTATACCGTGTGTTTTACTATAACTATTGTAGATAAACAAATCGGAATATTAACTTTTTCAGGATCAACCGCCGACTTATCAGGAATCTACATCAAAGAAAGAAAATTAAAGCATTGCCCACATTACCATATGTCTTATACTTGCTATTCTCTACCTAAAAATGTATAAATTATATCAATTAAAGTAATATTTGGCTAAAGTAGTAGCTTCGTTATTATATTGATAACATTCCGTTTCCATGCTTTCTAAGCATTTCGTATTGTTATTTGAAATATTTATCCATTTAAGGTAAAAATATATTAAATGAAGTACATAGTTGTTATGTGTATAATAATTGAAATACATACATAGGCTCTTAATATTGCTCTAAAATCGATAATTTTCATGAATCGTTCACCATATGAATAAAAGAAATTATTCAACGCCGTCATTCTTATAAAAAAAATAATGACGTCTTGTGGAAAAGAATATGAGATTCTAAGAACCTATGTATTTTTTGTTAGAAAGATATATTACTATAAATATTTATATGAGACTATCAAAATGTGATATCGATTTTTTTTTTCGATTTCCAAATTATTATTTTATTTCGCGTTCGCTTGAAAAATGTTAGGTGCTGCATACACAGGAAAACGTGTTATATTGAAGTACTTTTTAGTTTTTATTTTATTATTATTTAAGATATTTTATTTCAAAATAAAGTGAATTAAATTAAAATGTGTTTTATTTTTACATGACAATTAAATTAAACAAAAACTGGTAAATGTAATATTGAGTAATTAAATATATTTTTCTCGCAATATATTTAAAGGTCAACTGTCTGTTGAACTGTTCAATAAAAGTTTTTCTTACACACGATTAGTTTTAACTGAAGATCGACTTTTCGGTTAAATCTGTCAGAACTGAGCATCTGTAGCTGGTTTTATTCCACTGCTTATTGCTGTAATATAATGTAAAACGAGTGGAAAGAAAGGAGATTGTGCTCTCAGCCACATCCAATAAACAAAAGCTTCAGTTTCTATTATATACGACGGTTGTATCATTATTGTCAGTGATTCAGAAAAAAATATTGAATTCGTCTACCACAAAGAGTACTATAATATATAGTATTAGATATATAGTATATAGTATAGTATAGTTATTATAATAGATATATAGTATAGTGTGGTAGACCACACTTGAATATATAATATATATTCAAGTGTGGAATATTAGTATATATTGAAGGTAGATAGCACCTTGTAACATCTAGTTCGGTGGGACGTCTAGTTCACAACTGTAGCATAGTCTCATCTGCTACTTTGTCTTACAAAATGCTAAATGTATTAGTTCGAATAATCATTTGAACTGATTCATCATTCGTTTCTAAAATCATAGATTGATAAGAGATGAATCGTGAGAACGTATGGGAAAAAAATATTTTATTTTCACATCTAAGCCATGTAACGAAAAAAAACTTGAATTGTATTGTTATAAAACCTAAAAACGCTTTGCTAACTGTCCATCTCAAACGGCGCTGTAAGAAGATTATTGACAAAGTCATCGTAAAATATAAAAAAGACAATCATGAAAAATCTTATGTCAATCATTATAAAAATCTAAAAGTATAAATAAAGTAATAATTATGATAAAAAACTGTTCGTAACACAGTACCTAGAGTTGAACATGTTTATTATGGGTAAGTTACGTTATTATGTGTTGACCAAATCAGAAACGTATTATGCAAGCCTAGTTTGACAACCATAAGAAAGAAGCCTAAAACTGCCACTCATTCTCCCATGAATTTCCCAGCGCTTTCCATATTAATAGCAGTGATACAGAATTCTTATTGTGTGTAGTTTTGTGTTCGTGTCTTGTAAAAACATAATACCTTATAGAAGTTTTCGGGTTTCCTCTCTTGACAAAATCTGTTACAAATTTGTAAGATCTTGGAATTAAAGTTATGATTAGAATGTTTTTAACAGTTGGAATCCAAAAATTAATTTAGTTCAATTCCCATAACATTTTGTTATAATTTAAAAGTTTGCAATGTATTTGGTTTTCACACTGGACAACAAAAATCAATTTAAAATATTTTTTTTCTTTTAACTTTAGTGTAAACACTGAAGCTGGAGCAAGGTCTGGGTAAATTATCAAAGGTGGCAATATAACATGAGTAAATACTGTGAGTACGCCTTCATGCTATATTACCTTTAATCGCGAATTTAAGCGTTTACATTTTTTGACGAATTCTTTCACCAAATACGGGACAATAAAAATGTTTGTGTTTTTAAAACTATAGGTAAGTTCAACAATTTTATGCACTAGGTTATAATGAATTACATGAGTGGCAGTATTGGCTTCTTTAAATTGTTTTATTTTACTAATGCAGATCGTTTATTGCAGATTAAATTTGCGCCGATGGCTCCTGCAATCCACCCGCCGTGCACTCCGTCAGCTTCCTGCGCGCCAGTGCGATGCCATCCCACGCCACCGCCATGCCAGAATCCCGAGAGATGTTTGAAAAGGACCACCTCCAAAGGCATAAGACACTGTCAAAGTGCCCTCTCTATAATGCGAACGAGATCAAAAGCAAAATGTAGTAGCTGCGGAAGGTTCAAGGGTGCTGATAATCCGAGAAATGTAAAGCAAATCGAAAAGTTTTTAAAAAGGAAATCTAAAGAAGCAAAACTAAGAAGGAAAGATAGATTGACGGGAAGTCACAGTTACATTCAGTATGTGAGGAAGCAAGGCAAGCCACGGTCCAAGACCGAATGCTGCGCCGGCAAAGGACATAGAGGTCGAGTTAAGAAGAAAAAGTGCTGTGAAATTTTGTAAATTCTTCACTGTAGTTGTTACTTTAAAAACAAACTCGGTTAATTGCATTTAAATATTTACTCGTACGAATTTTATTTTACTTCTGTTTATAATAATATGTTCCAACACCATGAAGAATATTCTGGTTATAAATTTATACAAAAATACTGTTCTACATGTACTGTACTACGCGTACGAACTTCATGCAATAACCAGTTTAATCGACACATTTTATTACTGAAATAAAAAAATGGCAAAACTCAAAATTAGTTTCTCTTGAACCTTAGACATTTCCAATTCGCCATTAATATTTACTGATAGTTTTTTTTGTGAGTATTTCACTTTTAATATTTTTATATCAATTTTCGAATTCAATTATAACGGGTATTTTTTAAATTTCAGCTACATACTCGCTTAAGAGTTTAAAACCTTGTGTATCGGCACCATCATGTAGCGTACACAGGCACCGACCCCGGCCAGCTCCGTGCCCAGAACCGGACAAGTGCTACAAAAAATGTATCAAGCGCAAGCGGAAATGTCCCAGCGCCTCCGAAACCGTCAGCAGGAGGGGCATGCCCTGCGACTGCGCCAGGTTGCAGTCCAAAGAATCCAGAATCAGTAACAAAAAATCACATAAAACTCACAAAAAACGGATGCGCAAAGTTATGCGTACACGATCGATGGAATCGCGTTGGCGTAAACAGAGAAAATGCTGTGTTATTTTGTAGTAAATTTTGTTACTTAAAAAACCGCAGCAAAGAATTTTAGAACTATAACTTTAATTTAAAGTTCATGTACGAAATTAAATTATTTGTATTCCTATTCTAATAAACAAAACCCGTTTAAATTGTACATTATCATAATTTTTAAACGAAAAAAAAATATCTGTCTTTCATGAACATGTTTGTTGATGACCTCATAAGTTGTAATGCTGAAATTATAGACTTGCGATATTAGATCCTTGGTTTCATTGTGTTCAAGACTAGTAACTAGTTTATTGTTAAAAATGCTTCTGTCCACTAATTGCTCCAGAAACAGTTGAAAACGACAAGCGTACAAAAAAAATAATCGAATAGATATATTATAGAATAATTAGTGATATAATATACTGTGCCTTTCCAAACAAATGTGTACTTAGCGTACAAAACCAGTTGAAAAAGCGAGCCCATTCTAGCGGATTCTCAAGTTGCGCGGTTTGCATTTGGCCAGTAAGGTTGGTCAGCACCGCACAATAACTGGACTGGCAATCAACTAGCACCATATGAACACTAACTGGTACCAGTAAGTCTATACAATCTATGACTGCCCCACTGTACTGGCCAAATGTGAACTGCGCATAACTCGTACGGATTTTGGATTTGTAGAGAAAACTTTTTTCTGCAGCTGCGACTAATTGTAACATCTTATTCTAATGTTTTTTAGGGATGCTAAATGTGTTATCGGTGAGTTTTATAGCCTAGCACTAGCAACAGCCTTTTTTTAGCCAAAGTCCATAGTAATAATCAGAATTTAATCTATATCTATCTACTATACTATATACTTACTATATCTATACTAATAAGGAGGAAAGATTTGTATATATTGTGTAAAATAACACTTTAGGTAATAGGTTGAAAAAAGGGGCGAACGTAAGTTTTGAACTTGTAAAGTCCACGCGGACGAAGTCGTGGGCAACAGCTAGTCTTAAATAAAGTAAATAAGTTCATTAAGTGTTAATTTAACTTTACATAATAAAGGTATTATTCAATTACATTTAACATGAAATTTGAAACTATTTTTGTAAAATCTATAAATCCACAAAGGTCACAAAGATAGTTTTATAAAAAGTATCCTACCGTGGTTTAGTTTCTTTGATTGACATTTAGTTTTTGAATCTGTACTCGTGCCGGGTAGATAGGGACGTACCTATATGGTATTTAGATATATCGATATCATTTGTTCGAAAATAATTGTTGTGTTACATGGTATCACTAAAGTTTTATGATGCTTTTAACCATATTTTTAATTAACGAGTCATACACCAAAAATCATGTGTGTTTCTGATTGTGTGTTAGAATCAAATGGAGTCAATCTGTTTTTCAACTAAATGGAATGAATATCGAGGAAAGGGTGTTTGAAAGAAAGTTATAATTTCAGATAATATTATAATAAAGATATTCTATTCGAAAATGTTGTTAATCTATAATAGCTTGTCCTTTCATATTGAAAATTTATTTCATCACATAACAAATGTTGTTTGAAACAAAATTTTATTTATGTCACCTTTTAAATTATCGACATTATCAACATACAATCTCCAGTACGGGCAGCACTAGATAGCATTATAAAACTATGGCAGTGTAGTGAGTGGTTGGTTTGATATTACCGATTTTAGATAAATTAGAATTCGTACGTTTCTGTTGTATAAATTATTTTTTTCGCTTTATGTACGCGGTCCAATTTTTGGGTTATCAAATATATTTTCTTTATTTGTTATCCATACATTATACTTCCGCTAAATTTTGGTTTTCTTCGAAGCTGGCCTGGATTATTGACGTTTCATGTGCCTATATGAAATAAGCTTCCGAATGCTGTTTGTTTCGGTGTACGCACTGATTGTAGGCTGTGGGCGTGCGGCTTGATTTTAGTAGGATACCAGAGAAATATTGGATATTGTGGAAAGTGCAATATTGTGATACATTTATTTCGTTAATATGTGGTACGAATTGGCACTGATGTGGCAAACCGGATCGCATCAAGGTGGAGAAAACGTGACGCTTTTATAAGGTCAGTATCGGTTTTCTTTTCTAGTTATTTAGTCTTAGAATTTAGACTTTCATTATATATAGTATACAAGTAATTTGTAAGTTAAGTAATCTTTAGTACCTACAGATAAATAAGTATCCCTATATACAGTACATAATATATTTATTATAAAGAAATTAATAGCCGGTCAGATTAAACAATTGCATTTAAAGGTACCAAAGATTTTTAAATTACAATAGCAGATCATATAATAAATGTAACTATTTCATGCCTTCAAAAATTTTGAACAATTTCTGCTTATCAAAATTAAATTATTTTGTGAAAAATAATAAATAATGAAAGTCAGATTGGTTTATTTTAACAACTAGATGTTTTACTTTAATAGTACCAATTAAAATATTCTTTAATGTTCATAATTAAAAAATTGAGATATTATAAAGATTTCAAATTTCTATGTATGTTACAATAGAATTATTGTTCACATACTTTCACAGTATGGTAAAATGTCAATGAATGGCGGCTTGTTTTACTTCCATACTTTTTTCTATCTTTCAATGTTATTTTCTGTTATAACTTTATCTTTGAGATTTATTTTTGTTTTATATAGAACTTAAAGGAATATGCTGGAGATATGACATCCTTATCTAGCTGTTTCCTCCTATTTCATCCGCATAATGAATAAACCAAAAATAGGTTACTTTTCACTACTTTATTTTTATGGAAAAGTGTTTTGCCTCTTTTTTATTTAATTCTGATATTGATGTAAAAGATATATTATGAGTAATAACATTAAATATTAAACACATTTACCATCCATTTTGCAACAATTTAATAAAGATGTAAAATATTTTGCTAGTTTTTTTTATTGCATGGATGAAGTCACATGTGACAGCTTGTTGATATAAAGTTAATCTATATTATGTAATGTTGGTAGGTGATAAATTAGTTCAAAATTAAATTTTAATGTAAAAAATGTATTGTGAGGGGGAGGCTAATATTATCCCAGAAAGATGGTGACATAGAGTGGTACTATGTTGCCGTAGCACTGTGGAGTCACAGGGAGAGTTCTGTCTCACCTGGGAAATTTAAGTGTTGAAGGTTCCAGTGTGTTCCTTGAAGATCTCGGAACCTTCGTGTATGTCTCTTGAGGATGGCCACCGAGGGGATTTTAGTGGGTTCAAATTCCACATAACCCTGCTGTCCCCCCAGAGGACAGGATTTCTTTGGAAAATTTCTCCCCAAACACCAAAAAACGGGGTGGTTAATATTAGGTTTCAATCCTTAGGAAGAACACTGTTTAATTTTCATTGCAGTATAATACTCAAGTTCAGCCAGATACCTAATAAGAATTACTGAAGTGGCCTTACTTTATTGATATGACATATATAATTAATCTTATGAAAATTCAAGTAACATTTATTTTGTGAACTTTGCTTTTTTGGCATTGTTAAAATAGATGCTTAGATGTCGGACCATCAGTGGTTCGTTCGCGCACAGTCGAGGGCGGTTGTGACGTGTCCAAGTGGAAAGGAGTCGCCCCTTAGCCCACCCTATATTGAGCACCCTTTGCTCCGTTTATAATGACTGCCATACAAAGGCGCGCTCATAGCTCTCGAACTAATGTTCCTAGCCCTATAAGACATGATTTTTTAGTATATCTAAAAGTCGGCAATGATGCTACCTTTTTTTTATTACACGCGTTCGATGTTGAGATATTAGCAATACTTAATACAAAATTATATGGCTTCCGAACCTATATTTATAGGTTTTTAGTCTTTCACGAAAAGGTACCCAATGATATTACACTACACTAGTAACAAAAAATGTTCTATTCAAATAAAGTGCAAAATGACGAGGTTAATGACATTGTTGATAACAATAATAGATCAAGGGTTAGTGTGTTAGTGCTTTTATTGAAGGGTCCTTTTGTGCGCCCTTTACGAATGGCAAATCATTTAGATGGCTTCCCTTGCTAATTGTTTGCCTAAGTGGAAATATTATAAAGCTAGGGTTCGATTAGTGTCGTAATCAAATCAATATCATACAACCGAGTATTGGGCAGACTTCACTTTTCCATTCTTTTTATTTTTAATTACTACGCTTATTGTCGTGATAATCTAAAAATTTTAACAAAAAACTAAAACCGACTTCAAGAAAAAATTATCAACCGTACACTTGTTTAACAAAAACTCAAAAACTAATGTATAGTTAGATATTTAATTTTGAAAAAGTGGGAACAAATGGCAGCTATTCCGCACCAAACAAATAAAGAATTACGTAAATCAGATGGTACATCGCACAGTAATCAATGTACAGACAAAAAACACTGATGGAATTGAGAACTCCTATTGAATTCGGTTAAAAATGAAAGAAGGCGCCATGATATAATATTATAAATAGTATATTTAGTGAGTTGTATCAGTTACTACTCCTTTTTCGGTTTATGTATTCCAGTTCAGTATAAGATATTCAAGATGTTAATAGGATGTCATGTGCTTTGGTAGTTAAACTTTCACACATTTTACGTCTAAGTTTGTACGTAAAGTGAACATGTACACATTCCATGCCCACAGAAATAAAAGCAGGGCGTCGTATTTACGTGAATCTCTTTGAATGAATGACGTGGAGCGATATTCATGATGAACACACAAATTAGACTATGTGAGCTGCTATTAATGTCGCCTATGTTAAGGGAAGAGATTAAGTTTATTTTAGCAAAGAGAGGGTAAAAAAAAACAAAACATTACTCAATGTTCCTTAGCTTATTTTTTAAATTTTATTACAGGAACTTTGTTTAGTATAATAATATTACATTGTTGTGAGAGTCACGGTTTCAGGTAATTACAAATTTACGACGTATAGTTCTTACTTACCACGCAGTAGGCAAAGTAAAATAATGTTAGGTAACAAGTATGCTTAGAAAAAATATGTTTTCTCGGAATAATGTCATTTATTTTGAGTTATAATAAACTGGTATTAAGAGAGATGGTTTCAAGGTAAAATTTGAACTATAGATATCACTTCACCTGTCGTCACCTTTTGGCTAAAAGTTAAAAGCAACCCGTGACATATAAGTAACATGGACTCGTAAAACATTGACCTTTAAGGAAAAAGATTATTGCTTAAGTAGACATCATAACATGTTGATCAGGTATTAACTCTTTTTTTATTAACTTTTAGAGAGTTACGTCGAGCCTTTGTGTCAATGCAAGATTTTTCCTAAATAAATGACTTATTCAGTGAAAATTAGGCTGCAAAATATCATGAGACTTTATTTAATTCGTCTTGTATGTACGGCGATAGAAACAAAAACAATCTTAGTGAGTTATTCATTAGCGTCATATGAAGTGTTTGCATCTCTTTAAAAACGAACTCTTTAACAGCGAACAAAGTTACTCTTGTTTTAATTGTATCGTCAACAAAAAATAGAGGAAGGTCGTTTTGTTTGAGTCAGAGAACATCTAGTTTGAAATTAATATATTATAGATTTCAATTCAGAGGCGTAAAGCCATTGTCGATTTAATAATTATATTAGATCGACAATGCTTATTAAAGCATTTATCTGTTGACCTTTTGTTCTTTATTCTACACGGAAAATAGATGACAAAAGATGAGATGAGTTCAGTAAATATGCATAGAAATATACTTTTCAGTGGAGATAATTGGTTTCCGATATTAAAATAGCTCGCACTAGGATTGTGAAAGTTGCTTGTGCAAGTTTGCGAAAATAGCTGGTAACTTCATGCATGACTTGCTGATGGAAATATCGATTGTAGGTCAGGTCGTGGAAAATCACTTCTTCATCCGTACATATGCACATTATTATCGTAATACTGTTTTAGAAGTGGATTAAATTGTGAAAAACAACAACGACGAATAAAAATTGTTCACAATCATGTGGAATTTATGAGGTGCTCGGTAAACATTCGATCATTTAAATGCGTCAACACCAAGGTAATTTGACACAAGACGAAAAAATGTTTTAGTCATATGTGTTAATTTCTCCCAAGGTACTCTCGTACTCTAAATATTCAATTTTATTTACTAAAAAAACATCGGATTTGTAATTACGGCTGTCTGATCCATTGGGCGCAAAATCTTCTCTCTTAGGTTAGCCAAAAACTCTACATATTAAACCTTTTTTTGTCAAATATCTATTAATATAAAGGCTATCGCAATTGGATATGAAATATTTTTTTATATTGCAATATCTTTCCGATTTTGTTACGTGCAAATATATCCAAGTAAATAAACTGTTAGACAAAGTCGAGCAATCTTTCAAGCTATACAGTGTAGGACTTCGCCACAGGTATTTCCGTAAATAAATTAACCACTAACTCGAACTAAAGTAACAAGTTCTTTGGTATCGTATTTGTTTACAAACAAAGTTAGATGATATTTAAATAGTTACTATTTGAGATGACTACCAAGCTTTTGATGAATAAAGGCATTGGCTGCGGGGTGAACTAGACGAAAGCACCTAGTTGAAAGGAATGACACCCGTAAGCTATATAAGCTCATCTCGTGCATTACAAAAGCAAACGTTTTTGAATCCTCTCATCCCTTCAAAGGAAACGAAGGAACGCTTTAAAAAAAAGAGGTTTTTTTCAAAAAAATGACGGTATATAAATAATGCATACACTTTAGTAATAATTTACGCAATGCCATCGTTGGTTATTGACTATCGATGTTTATTCCAGTTTTCATCTATTTGTACGTAACTTTAAGTTCACCGAGATTTTCTTTTAGATGTGTCTTGCTACACAAAATAGATGTTTAATTTGTTAGCGCAGTACTTTTTCTTTTAATATTTTTATATGTTTCTGGGTGCTGTGTACGATGGTTGCCGTTGTGGTAATCCGAGGCGTTTTTTTTACAGATGGGAGAGGGCGCGCGGCGAGCGTGCGGGCGCGCGGCGTCGGGTGACACGCGTTGCGCCGCGAACTGCGGCTTGCCACTTGTTCAGTACGTATCAACTTGTGTTACCCACCCCCTACGTTTTAAGCTATTATACTCATTTACCCCGAATACCTGTATTGCACCTTTATAACCACATCCTGGTGTAGTGTTATGTCTTCCTGCATAAATTTGTGACTGTAAAATAATGTTATAGGGTATACTTGATGTTAAGTGATAAATCCACCAATAATAAATAGATAAGTCATTAAAAAAACTTGAGGAATAAATAAAATAATAAGTAATATAAAGATACGAATTTATTATTGTATAGTGTTAACGTTACTAGGATAAATAATATGATCCAATTGTGAATGGCTAGTCCAGATATCGAATATTCGGTTAGCAATCTATGGAGTAGCCGTCGGTGTCGACGCAGTAGTGTACATCTCCGACATTCTGGTTCCTACGGTAGTTGCCGTTCGCCAAACACACCTCTGTCACAGTCATTCCTCGCTGTGGGAAGTACATCATGGTGTCTCTAGCACAATCTGTGGATACAAAACATGTATACGTACTCATATCTTTACATCAGCGTATATTATTTAAGACCCTCCTAACGAATGAGAGATTCCAAGAAAGATAAATTCGACACAACACAGGATCCTTTGGGCTGTTACCTAATGACGCAGTATACTTATAACGAAGCCTTCAAATTAATTAAGCATAAAATGTTATACAAGAGACACCCAACCACGCGTATCACATCAAACCGTAAGCCGTACCGTAGTTTCCACTGACATAAGATCTGTATAGAAACATTTTGTTATCCCTTTTATTCTATTTAAAACGGACACAACCATATGTTTTGTACGGGAATTTAGGCAGTGGAAATTCGCGCTTATAGACACTCAAATACGTCTCTAATACGGTCAATACGTTCTTCCATTCTTAAAGCGTTCACTTTAAACACTTATAAGATTTCCATCTCAATATTATGTTGGATTTTAGTGTAGGTAAATATTTTAAATAGTCTAATAGATTTTAAGTTGAACATATTTTATATAAGGTTATAGAAACCTTTAGGTAATATCTGTTGAACTATTTTTAAATATGTTTTAGGCAGAAATTTCTTCTCGGAGTAATATTAGTATAACAAACATCTAGAAAAAGTTAAGAAAGCATTCACTAAGATGTAATAACACGCCAAATAGTCATTGATTTTCACGTGTTGGTGATTGTATCGCCACTTTCATGCGAGCTGTTTTATCTTCGATATGCTAGTGTGACGATTTCGAACTGTGAAAGCCTTCGCATACTGGTATGTATTCAGTCATACTATTAAATTATTGCTTAACAAGAAGAGAATTATAAAAAAAACAATATCTATTTTTGTTAGTGAACGGAAATGAAAGTTATACGTGATAAGACTCTTACAGACTTATTAATCTATACATACTGATATTATAAAGAGGAAAGATTTTTATTTTTGTATGTATTGAAATAACTAAAACTTCTGGGCCGATTTCAAAAATTCTTTCACCATTAAAAAGCTACGTTATCAGTAACATAGGCTATATTTGTTAATTTCACGCCGACGAAGTCGCGAGCAACAGCTAGTCAATTAATAAAAACAAACAAGTAATTCTCCAAAAAGTCATTACGTAACCCACCGAAATCCACGACTGCTGGGATTGTAAATCTATCTATTTAGCTATAGCTGATGCAGATACGTAAATGCATTCCTGTTATACAAATTAAAAATAAAACCAGGATATTGATTATCAATATTCAAAGTAAACGTTATTAAACATACCCAATGCTTCAAAAGATTTATTAATATAGATCGAGTGAGGTATTGCCAAATTCGGACGTCGCCTCAGCATGTGGTACTGATATTTATTGATGCGACAGTCATATTTGAAACAGAGAGATCTTAGCGTACGCCCAATTAATTATTTTTTGACCGACTTCCCAAAAGAAGGAGGTACTCAATTCGTCCATATGTTTTTTTATTTTTTTATTTTTTTATTTTTGTATTTGACAAAACCTAATTAATGTTGTTAACTATTTTGGTTTGATTATTTACGTCTAATAGCGTGATTGTTATCCCCATATCGAGTGTTATAAATTTAATTAAACCGGTATAATTACAGAATGTATCTATACATTTTTAGTTATTCTCGAAATTGTTGTTTGTAAATCTTAATCCATTAGTAAATAGGCCATGATCATGTATTGATTTTTTGTTGTACTTTTCCCGAGTAAAACGTTACCTTAATATGTGTAATTAAGAAGCTGTATGTTAATGGCATTAACCATTAAGGTTATCTTAAGCTTGATTTAACTTTTGTGTTCGTATCTCGATGTCTTTTAAATGAACAGAATTGCATCTAACTTAACGTTATGTAAATACAACTCGTAACTTATTCAACTTATCATTTCGTTAGTTATATAACATAAAGCAAGCAAAAATATAGGAAGAGTTAAATTTAGTTTTTCACAAACGACAACTTTGAATGCCCATTGTTTTCGAAGCAAAAAAACATGACTTATCCTTGAATACTATGCAAATTATTGTATATTCGAGAATGAATTGAGTATATGTAAATCGCGTCTCGCTCTTGCATTCGGTAAGAGTTTCGATCGGCGACATTCTCTTGACATTCCTTGAGTGGTGTGCTGAGGAATTAATGGAATCAGGTACTCTGTATGTCGGTAATGGGGTCACGGTCGGCGACCGGTCGCGCTGCGTGTGCGCGCTAACGGTATCCGTGTTCTTCCGTTTGTCTCAACAGTATTGCGAATTATTCCCAAAGAAAACTAGCTTTGTGTTGAAAAGGTATACTTTATCTGGACTGGCATTGTACTGTTTTAATTCAGGTAATAATCGTAGTCTTATTTTCGTGCCATCTCCTATCTGAAGTTAGAAAGTTGAACTCTCGACACATCACCTCAAGTTGTGGTACGGGTTATCATTGTTATTAATCGCATATTGAGTAAGAACATCCCAGTCAAGGCTAGGGTGTTGTTGATGTGGCTTGTTATTCGAATTTCAATCTATGTAAATTTTTGTTTACGGATCTGTGGAGTATTCTTCGTACTCGCTTTTCCGATGTTATTGCGTTATGCGTTATTCAGAATTAGACAAGAGCGAATGATATTCAAGGATATGGATTTTACTTTGTATTTGAGTAATGCTAATTGTAATAAATCCTCAGTGATGGATTAACATTTTGACGCGCTAGTAAGTTCAATCCGGATTAACTAAGGTTATCCAATTCTTAGTTCAAATAATTCCAATCAACACGGTATTTTTGGCTTAGATATTCATTATCATTTACTAACTTGGTAGAAAAACGTAATAAAGGTGAACAACTGATGGTCATTAGATTCCTAATGTGATACTTGAAATATCATTGTACGAATGGAAGCCTTCTTTGGGTAAGGTATCGTTGATTTGCCTACGCAAATGGGCAATATAAGTTTTATTAACGCGATTTACCTCTCTTTTTGGTTAATTCGATTTATGCATAGAGAAAAGTTGCAGTTCTGTTGTGGCATTTGTAATGTAGTTGCCACGAAATTAATTTGCACATTGTACCCACCTACCACAATAAGGGGAGGAATTTAAAAACGATGTTTATTGCAATCAGGCTCAATTTAATTATCCATAATATTATACATTTTGGAAATCCCAAGAATGCGTTACGTTAGCTTCATAATACGGCTATAAAGTTTATTTAACTTTTACATTTTTTGAGAATTCATTTGAGAGTGTTTCGGCCTACTTTTTTATTTTGAATTTTGTCTTACAGTTTTCGAGATGTACAATACATATAGATTTAACGGTACAATACAGTCTGCATATTTGACGCGAAATTATTGATCGACATTCGATGGCTTTAATAATTACTAACTTTATTAATGGCCAATTATCTTTTTGCTTCAATTTAATAATTCATTCTGATCTGTAATTATCTCTATTTCACGAATGGTAAGATGAAAAAATGTTATTAATAATAAATGGCTACTTAATTTGTTACTGTCTCTCATTGAATTATTGTGGCCTTGCGACTTTATTATTGTGAACGGAGTACTTTGATCAATTGTCACTGATTCAAAAGGTTATTGGTTTATACTGGCTTACCGTAATTGGGTTAAATCACATAGTTGTTTATAAAATATCGACACTATTAAATTTAAACTATGTTAATTTAGAAAACTAGGTTTATCAGATCTCAAATTGCGTTTCAATTGACCATGTTTTGTCTAGCTTCATTATTTTTTAACAGATTTTCTTATACAAACACTTTTAATATACGTGTATGGCGTATTTAGACTACTTGATAAATAGAGAATAGTGTTACACTTACTGCAATTCATTCCGGACATTTCGCTTGATACTGTCTGCCAGGAACCAAGAATCTCACCTAGACGATCGGTACAATACGCACTGCAAAAATACAAACATACAAACAAACTAAAATATTAGCTAATTGAAATACAATGGAAAAAAATTGTAATCTGAAATTGTAGCAGTTCACTTTGAAATTTAAACCAAGATTTTTTTTAACATACGGTACAAGATCAGCAAGAAAACAAGTTATTTTCTGGTTTTCAAAAATGCCAATTTAAAACGGAATGAGAGAAACGATGCTCTCTTTTGATAGTGTTGCCACAGTAAAAAAAAGTACTATATACTCAATATTTATTTCTACGTATCATTTGAAACAGACAGTTTTAAATTATAACCGTCTGTTTTTTTCTTCATCTTTTCTTCAAGTTTAATGTGTACTTACATGCCATTTCTGATCTGATAAGGACCATAGCTACCATCGTAGTCGCAGAAGGTAATAGGATTTCCTAAGAAGTTTGTACCATGCTCAGTTTGCTCCTTGTATATCATATTTAATGCTTGAACAATACTTTCACACTTTCGGAAATATTGCTCGCCGATTACACCAGAACTATCTGTAATTTAAACTGGTAAAATTAACGAATACCTTGCGAAAGAAATGCTTTCGGTTTTTTACTCGAATGGTAATTAAATGTATGAAATGTTTATGCAGTAAATATCTTATAAATATATCCTTAATGGCGTTCATTTAGATTTAAGAGATAACACAACGATGACTTTAGTTGTGCGATGTCAAGCGATTACACTGAAGTTTTGTATTTGAACAAGTGCATTGCAACTGGAGGTCTTTGTTCGTTGTACATTATAAGTCTGCTTGATTTCCTTTTGTGCAATTCATTGTCTTGCTAAATTATTAACTTCAAGATTATGTTAATTGAGTTGTATATTTTTTATAACACACTGCTATAGAGTAAGTCGATATAAAGAGTATTGGCAAAGTCAAATAATTCTTGTGAACCCAGACATCGTTTAGGGTGCAAACGTAAGGTCTCGATTTTAAATTTGCCGTCATATTGGGCCGAGTATCAACTTGAAGAACAATCTTATTGTTATTTTTTAGAAGAATGCAACATGTACACACAGCATGGTAGATATTTCATATCCTCTTCATGCACGGGTTGTACAAGCGGCTGGCCGGACTTTGGCTCGGCACACCAGCACATGCCGTCGTTACATTGCAGCCGCTCGTAGTCGCCGGACGGCGTGCAGTGCAAGCTAACCACGCTCCTTCCCGAATCCTCCAGTTCCTTCCTGCGACGGCTGCAAGCTGTAATTACACTATCCTGTTAGATTTCTACACTTCCTTCACCTTTTACAAAGTTCGTCTTGTAATTTTGATGCGATTTTACCTTCATATTAAAATTGCTTTGTTTTAATTATTATCTTGGTACTCAAATTCAATCTAGTTTAATATTACCTTATGTTAGTAAAATGAAGCAAAATGTTTGGTCATGAACTCGTGTCACGTTAGCAGGTAATGTAATACAAAACCATTTTCGATTGTGCTTACGTGGTTAGTAGGAGGAAGTTAGGAAGGTTTGAGTTTAAATAACTACCTACTTATATTATGCCAATGATTAATATATTCAAAAATAATTTGAAATAATCAAATAATCTGTATGTAGTGAGAGTGGAACTATCGTCGTTAGATCATATATGCTCATATAGATGGGGACCTAGGGGCTCAGACAAATTAGGGTGACTAGGCCGTAGTCAACCACGTCGGCCCTATGGGGCTTGGTTGACTTCATACATATCTTTGAATTTCTTCGCCTATATGTGCATCACGATGTTTTCCTTCACTGTATGAGCTAGACTTCAAATTAAATTTTGAAGAAGCGTATTTCGCGGGAGTGTAAATACAGTACTCTCACGTGCTTTATCTAGATCCCGCTAAAAAGAGATACCAATCACTATGTGTAATATCAAGTTTATTAGCCTCACAAACTTTGGAAAATGTAAACACTTCGTTACTTTAAACATTCGGAAATTTTGTATTTTTTTAACAGTAATGATATGAACATTCATATAAAAAGCTTTAAGGGTAAACACGATGTAAAATAAAAAGAACTAAAGTTGTCTTAATGTAATTTGGCTTAATATGACAATGAGTCTAACTAAAGATAAGTAATCAGCACTTTATTCAATGCCCAATCTCCAAGACAGATAACACTTTATTTCTTTTCTATTGGTACTTATGAACATGTAAGGATACAAGTAATAATTTGTTATGAAGAGTATCAATAACGTACCGCAAGTCATTTCACTCGCCTCCCTCCTCCACATTTGTCCAAATATTCTGGTCCCGTTTTGGTCCGAACAGAAACATCTGTGTACAAAGTAAATGTGTAATGTAAACAACATACCGGCTGGTGCAGTGCGGTGTAACATTCAGTCGGTTCACTATGCATTTAGTCTTTATTACCTGACGCTCGCGACTTTGTGAGCATGGGGAATTTTCAAAAGTGCTCGCCTAAGTAGTAACAGATATCTTTGTGAAAAATGTCAAATCTTTAAGACCAGTAGTTTGGGCTGAACTTTGATCAAATGTCAGTTTCCTCTTTAATATATTGTGTAGATAACGCATCTTTAGACTATTCTTTTGGTCATACCTGTGTTGTAAACTTGAACAATTTAAATTCCATTCTCAGGAAATCATCTTATTGTTATATGAATACTGATTTAGTAAACAGACATAAACCTTTGTTGTACTATACATAGGGATCATAGGAGTCTATTGTCTTCCAATTCAACAGACGCTAAAGGACAACCTCTAAATAACACTTTTATATAACTTATGTTTAAGAAAAAAAAAACATAGAACAATTTTTAACTCGTAATATAGTACGGGCATAGCATTTATAAATGCCTAGCTGTTGCTCGCGACTTCGCCCGCGTGAAAGTAAAAAATAATACAAAATATAGCCTATGCTACTCACAGATAAATTTCCTTTCTAATGGTGAAAGAATTTTTCAAATCAGCCCAGTAGGTTTTGCGTGAATCAATTTCATACAAAAATCCAAAAATATAAGTATTTCCTCTTTATAATATTAGTTTAGATGTTCCTAGAATGTGGTTTACGGATCTGTAGAGGTAACCCACCTTCCGCTGAATAAATCGCCCTTGCATTGCACCGGTGCGTAGCGTCCGTCCGGCAGACAGGCTGCGGGCGGATTGCACAACGTCTCTGCTTCGGGCCCTGTTGCAAAACATTTTAATACGTCACACGAAATCTTCTGGAATATCCTTAATTAAGAATTTTTGGATGTAAGGAGGTATTCCATCGGGTTGGATGTTTGGATTTGGATGGATGTATGTCTAGAACGGCTCAAAGAATGTCGATAAAATTTGGCACAGATTTAGAACATAGTCTGGAAGAACACATAAAGTTATATTTTGTAATTCCGCGCGGACGTTTCTATTGAATGTTGTGAAGAAATAAAACTTCTATTCAATATCAGGAATAACGAAATAAAAATGTATTCTACTTAGAATAGAAAAATAATAAATTAGAATCCGATATTTCTAAACTAAAGTCACCACGCAGTCAGTTCTACGGCCTTTGTTGCCACTAAAGCGTAAAAATCTAAATAAGTCTTGTTTATTTTTAGCCTTGTGTAGAAGTGTCGACCCCGCATAGAGTGTAGATGTATTATCTTGTCTCCCAAATTAGTTCCTACCGGGCTGGACCGGCGAGGGCTGCTGGCAGCCGGGGCAGCAACCGAATATACTGCTGTTGGGCTGCAGCACCTGGTTGCCGAAGCACTCGTTCGCGCTCAAGTCGGTCACGCACACTTGCGCCACCTCGCAATGCTGACCGCTCACACCCAGCATAAACAAACACAACACTGACACGCACAAACACACAAACCGCCCCATAATGCACAACATACTAAATTACCCAACAATAAAACTGTTTTAAATGATACAATTATTTCTAATTATTGAAATTTTTATCATTCACTCCCACTGATAATCTTATCGTATTTCGCTTTGTGTGTTTGCGTTTGTTTAAAGTCGGTAGATTGTTTTGATACAGGATTCCTTTATGTGTTTTTTCTGTTGTACAGTAATTTATTGTCGAGTGTTAAAAATAAATTAATGTCTTCTTTTAATGACTGAATCTGGCCTATCCGTGGATTTACTAATTATTACAAATAAATTAAGTTTACATAGTTTTCTAAGGAAACTTGTGTAGCCATAGTTGGTGCGTCGGGTATGAGTAAGTCGTTATCAGCGCTATCGCTATCTCAAGTTAAATTACACGGCGAGCTATCGCGCTGCCGCGGCGTCGCACCGGTCGCGCGCTAGTGTTCGCTGCGAGCGCGCGCCGCTTGCTTTCCTTAGCGCTTATCTGATTATATCATTTTTTCACACCGTAACCGCGGCCTGTTTTCTCATGTATCGCCTTGTGTTAAGTATACCCTGGATATCTTTATGTACTTTGAATAATTCGTTTTCCAGGTTGGATTGAAGCGGCCGTAACCGGCCAGTATGGAGGAGTGTAAGAAGAGAGTGCATGGTACTAAAGTTTCGAAAATCGCTAATATATTCCAAGGAATGCCGTCGAGGGATGACGAAGACTTGCGGGGCGCCGATGTCACGGTCGTGCGCACCGAGAGCCATTTGGCTAGATTCAATAACGCACGAGCGTTATTCGAAAAGTTGGGTGAAGAGAATCGCGGCTTCCGAATCGAGAAATCACCTTCTGCGGCGGCGAGCTTTGCGGGTACCCGCAGCGGCCACCCACCGGTGCCCACGCGATCGCGCTCCAGCTCCGCGGGTTCCGTTAGTCCGCAGAGGGCCAGCGTAACCCCAACTAATGCTCTTGCGCCGGCGCTTAACGGAGATAGACTCGCCAATGGCGCGGGGCAACCACCGCCTAAGCCTGTCAAACCGAGCGTTTTGCCTAAACCGGAGAAACCCGACAGACGATTTAACAAGGAGCTCATTGAAAAACAGAGGAATTGGACAGCACATTTTAATAAACAACGGCCGGTGCGGTACGAACACGAGCAGAGGCCTGAGCAAAAATTTGGTCCCGGACACGCTGATAGAAAATCGCCAGAAGTCGGCGAGAGGTATGTTGTCCCATCTCGAGTCTATTCACCGCCGCTGTCGCCCGGCGCCGGCGAATCGCAAGCAGAGCGTCCTACAACTCTTCCTTCATCCTTAGTCACTCGCGGTGCACACGTTGCGAAATCTCCTAGTCCTGTAAAAACGATCGCTTCCGTGTCGCCATCGCCAAGATCGAGTAATACGCTATCTCCCACCTCAAGAACTTCACCAACGTTCAAAGAAAAACGAGTTTCTCCGAGCAAAGATGGTGTCCAAAATATTGGAATCAATGAAAGATTATGTGCCGGCAATAGATCGCCAGTAGTTAGTGACATAGACAGTGATACAGAAGCGGCGAATGTTAACAACTCCGTGCAATACCCAAATGTGGCACCAAAGCCTGTCGAAAGAATATTAGCCGCTCAGACTTCTCCTGTTTCACATTCGATATCTGACCCGTTGGCCAAAAGGCCGCCGCCTTCGCCTCCTATTCGAATGCCAAGATCACCACCTCCCATACCTCAAGAGAAAATCACACCACCTCCTCGTGACAACATTCCTTCTGAAGCTTTCACTGAAGAAAGGGGTATTGCTTTTCCCGATATTATCGACGATTTACGTGTGCAACCCGTACCGCCTAGAAACCGAAGATCTCCTTCCAAATCTCCCGTACCCCGCCCCGCGTACAACGATGTCTCCGCCCCCACCTCTCCTCTACGACGAAGCGCAGATATATGTGACAATGCGCGAAGATCGCCATCCAAGAGCGGGGATTCCGAAGATGAAAATTACATTGTTTTGCAATACGGATACGATTCTAATGAGAAGGGGAAGAGTAGACGGCGGTCATCGACGCCCGAGTCGCCGGCGAGCGCCCTCCCGGATGACGACGCATCTCGGTCGCCGCTGACGTCGCCCGCGGCATCCCCGGTGCACGGCGGTCCCGTCACGCCGCCTCTCCTCGCTTCCCCAACACATTGTAAGTTATTTTGTTATTTTGTTTTTGGCAGAAGTATGCAATAATGCTTATCTTTTTTACTAGACATTATGATAACATTTATCACATACGCAAACATTTTGTTTTACATTATTAGTCTTTTGTAAAAAACGCGTTGGTTTTGCAGACGTGTAGCGGTTGTGAAAACTTAATTACTAATAGGTGCGAGAACTTGTCTTATAACAGATTGTATTTAGGTCAAAAACAAATTCAACGCTTAAGTGTTCGCATTAAACTTTTAATAAAGGAGATAAACGGCTAAGTGCACATAGTTAACGTAAACAAATACGTATTGTATTAAAATTAAAAGTGTATTAAATTAAATTGTGTTTTTAGCTTATCTATAGTTACAGTGGTCTACAAAAAAAGTTTTTTTTTTAAACACGTTTTATGTTACGAACATACTTTATAATAACGTTCGCTTTTGAATCATAAGTAGGAAGACAAAATATTAAATGATTGTAACCAACAGTTTTTCGTACTAGCACAGTGGGCAGTAAATTAACCTAAGCAGTGTATCGGTGGGCGGCGATTGACGTACTTTTGGCGGTCTCGTGGTCGACGGGTTCAATGTAATATTGAGGAAGTCAAGGTATTTGAGTCGGCGCGAGAGTTGCGACTCGATCCCGATTTAGATGGTCGGGCGCCGCCGCCGCCGCCGCCGCCGCGACTCCGCCGCGACGCAGTGCCCCGGCCGCCGTCGCCGCGCGCGTCCATAGCCCCGCACCACACAATTACTGGCACAGCGTCTCTACTATTGCAATTAACTATTTAACTTGTGTCTTACTTCTGTATCAAATTGTACATAAATTAATACGTATGATTTGGAAGAAATCTAGATCTGTTTAGCAAACGGCAACTTTTATTATATCTACGGTCTCGGTGTTTGTTCATCTCCGAGATTTAGTGAATTTAGACTGAGCTTCATAAATGTGACGCGTGAATGTGCTGTTTTTGTTTCGGGCTTCTCGGTACGTGTTTTGATTACGCGGCATGTTGGGCGCGAGAAACTAACTCGAGAGAGGTTATCGGTTGCGTTTTCCATCGATCACTAGTTGCATTTAGTCTTAATTGACATCGGCCGGTCGAGTTCGCCAGTCGTTTATCGAACCGTCTCTAGAGATCTATCAATTAACCGTTATCTCGTAGTTGAAGTGAACTGTCGACAATAGCAAATAGGTACTCAGTAGTTAAAACTCCTTAATTTGTTTTGAATAATTTGAAAACAAATTTTTTCTCCGCCAAAGTTGGAAAGTGGCTTATCTGCCAGTGTTTATTTACAAGGCGCTGCGCAGCAACAGATTATAAATCGTCTCCGGGCATTATTTTTGCGAGAAACGATTATCATCATAAGTATAAAGCGTTTGCAACACAAGCCAAACTGAATTTTATGATTAGGAGTTTTAAGTGTGGTTTTGGACCATAGCTGCGGTAAAGTGACCGAAGACAGTGAGCTGCGTGTTGGAAGGCGATTTCCGGTGTCGGTGCAAATAGGAGCGTATGAGTGAGTCGTTTCATTGGGATTGCGATAAGAGGAAGGAGACAGGTCGCGTGGAGCTGAAGTTGCGCGTGAGCGTGCGGACGGCGACTGCGAAAGAGGGCGCGGCGAGATGCGGCTGTGATGCGCGCGCTCGCCCGCCGCACACAATGCGCCTCTGCGGCTGTTGCATCGGTTAGTTATGCACATGCATTGTTTATGCACCGCGATGTCCTCATCGTTCATTCAATATATCCCCCACTTCTAAACTCATACATCTATTGTCTTGTGTTGCGAAAGTGACCCAATCGTTTTCTTGTTTTATGATTAAAGGGTGAACGCACTCGTCTTCATTTTATTAATTACTATTGTGAACCAATACAATTTAGCGATTGTGTTGTGAAGTGTATTCATTGACGATTAAGAAAAATGTAGTGTAATAAGTGATGGAACTAACAGGCGGTGGTTTTCTTATTGCAAATTGATGTCGCTTAGCATTAAAAAAGAAAATGTGGTGGCAGACATGCAGCTGGATGACTCGTTCCGTCGTTATCCCTTTTGTAGAATTGTACCAATTCTTTCTGGGATGTGTTCGACGTATGTACGTTATACTTAATGTGAATGTTTTGTGTTTACCGTTTGTCTAAATTCTTGTTTCAAGTAACACAAAACATAAGAATCCAAGAACGATTAAGACATTTATTTAAACCTGGCGACTATTTCTAATAGATTAAATTACCTGTAAAGTTTTCTGTTCGATTATAAATAATTCTTGAGAAGCTATTGAGGTCTAAATTGTTCAAAGTTGGTTGATAGCCAGAGTTTAGTCGGACAAATAATAATTAGAAGGTATTTAAAAGTCTGTATTCTATTGAATAACATTGAAAGGTTATTGATAATATTTATTTTGTTGTTACTGTACATGTAAAGATATTATGCACAAACGCTTTATGACACTTATTTTACTTCAGCGAAGTTCGCAAGTAATATACGTGCTTGTTAATTTTGTTAACAGTTTGAGAAGTGAGCTTACTTGTATTAGAAAGTACGTGAAAGTAAAATAGACGCCCATTGTATGGGACAGTGCAAGTTAGATATCAATAGCTTTTGTTATAAGTCAAATTCTAGCTGTTTTAATAGTATAATTTTATGTACAAATTTGTTTTTACGTATCTTTTTTATTGAAGTTATACTATTCGTTCTGGGTCATAAAATTTAGTGCGTGGGGAGATCCACTTATCAAGGTTGTCCCAACGTTTTTGACAAACATCCGTATATGGAAAGTCGATCAATTAGGGTTCCAGCAACTACGATGTCAATTGTTTAGTTTACAACGAACCTAAAGAAAATTTACAAGGATTTAGATTATCATGAAGAGTCATAACTCCCATCCATCTTATTACGTCATATACTCTTATGTAATTTCAGTGTTAAATTTAATAACTGCAATTAATTAGTTTTGTAACAACCGTTGCTCAATATAATTTAGTTATTTGCCTTAATTATATTTCAGTCGATGAAATAATTTAAAGCAATCATGATAGCAGGCGTTGCCGCGTGTTTACTTATGTACATGTTGGTGATGAGTTAGCATTTGTAGCAGTCAATTATAAATATTTTGACCTATTTTTAATATATGTAAAAACCAAACACACGTAATTAATTATCATAGTCTTATTCAATGTCATTAATGATCATCATTTGTTGCTCAAACTTAAATTCCAATACTACTAATGGTCCCAACATTTTAACAAATTATAACTTAAGTTAATTATGTCCATTCACGTGTATAATGTATTTAATTATAGGAATTGTTAACTGTCTAGATAAAGGATTGTTGATTTTTTATAACTATACAAATATAAGGTTTATTAGCGTCTCGTGAGGCAAACTAAATTGGAATGAATGTGGATGAGTGTTAATTAGTAAATTGGAAGAGTCGTCGTCTGTCCCGCGCCGCGACGCGCCGTGGCAAATTGGGAGCCATTGTCTCAGTCTCAAACAAGACGAGAATGTAACACGTGTCATCAGTCATGTAACACTAAAGCGTCATGTATCTAACATTTTAAATACATTTCAGACAATAAACGATATTATTGTATGTATAATCTACTTTTTCACCATTACGGATTTATAACTTTGTTTTTATAACATTTATATTGACGTTTTGCTGCAACAGTTTATGTACAGTGAAGGCTAGTTGCTTTTATTCTAAATGCGTTTTGTTTATACACGGGGCCACGTGAACTCAGCAAACACCTGCGCTGCGGTCGCCAGCCTCGGCGAAAATAGTGTTAACCCAATTTTAACGTGCCTTCATTCAACTACTCACTGAGGTCGACGTATTGATAAAAATATTCCCCTTACGATTGAATGTATTACTTTTCAAATGAAAACAAAACTTGCTTAAACATGAAATTGTAAATTCCACAGAAAATTGACGTTTGTATTAGAAGCATATTTATACTGTTCCAATCATGTTTATAAGCTTGTTGAATTTGTCTTAACATAGGCATATTGTTTAGTAATACCTAGATTATGATCGTTTTACTTATTTCGAAAATTACTTCTCACCTTCGACAAAGGCCCATTTTCTGGGCATGGACGATACTATCGTGTCGAGATACTATATTTTCTGGGAATATAATATTCTATCAAACCTGCACTCGAGATTAGTCTTCCTTAGTGGAACTTGTGTGAGAAATATACTCTAAGGTGCTTATTTTTTTACCAATTAACGATGTATGTTCCAGCGGGCGGAGGTCGCAAATCGTCGCCGGAGGAGGGCGTGCGGCGCGCCTCGAGCGTGTCCGACGAAGGCGGGTTCAACGAGCCCTCGCCCGACGTCGCGGCGCTACGACCCGCGGAGCGCGCACGCTCCGACCCTGATACCCTCTCCGTACTGCAGCAGGTACAAACACAGTACTAACAAGCAGAAGCTTTGATCACTCATAGTAATCAATCAACCGGCCAACCTCCTCAATTGCAACTATATTACAAACAAAAAACAGACGAATTGATAACCTCCTTTTTTTTGTCGATTAAAAAGCTAAAATTTTAATAGAGTTAATGAATACAAACGTTTCTGGATGATGTTTGAAGGATTCTGGTGTTGTGGTGAGCGAGGCGAGCCAGGGCTCCATCGAGGTGCTCGACAAGTCGACCACCAGCCAATGGAGCGTGTCGGAGGCGGAGGCGGAGGCGCCCTCCAGCGACGCGGCGCAGGCGCACGACGCCGACGACAAGCAGCCCGACAGCATGACGCCCGACGAGGCGGAGATACTTCTCAGCTCCAGGTAGAGAAACATCTGCACGTTATAATTATTCATGTGTAATATTCAAAGAACTCTACTGCCTTGTAAGAAGGTTTTCTGAAAGAGAATTGTGCACTGTAGTGTGTTTTCCACGAAATAATTAGGCGTAACTGCCATATGTCTAGGGATTGCAATACAGCAAAGTGGAATCCAGTGGGATTCCACTTTGCTGATTGCAGCCAGATGATGGATTCAATTGCTTGGAAATCTAACGTGCAAATAATTGACTAGGCATTGTAGTTGTAAAATAATTAACATTTTAATGCTGTATGACATTAACAGTATTTTTTTTAGTATTTCGTCTTTTAATTATGTTAAATAATGGAATAAAGAAAAAGAAAATTAATTATGATGTGCGTAGTATCTAATAAGTATCTCTAAAGATTATTTGAAAATTTTCTTACTCTACTTCATTTTTTCTACTTGACTACTTTTTCTTGCTTGAAAAGTTATTTAAAAAGATCGGGTTTTGTTTTTTATTTCTTATATATTTTTACAATATTTAGTTTCGCACGCTATTACTCTATTTTTTTCCTACTTCTAATTATGTAACGTGTAATTTCCTTTATATTTACATCTCTATGCTTATTATGAAAATTAAATGTCGTATTTTTTACCATTTGCATGCTGCCTGTGCGCACAACGCTTCATTCTTGCCCGATCAAATTTGCAGCATACTGGAGAAAAAACTTAGGTAAGACCGCTTTATATGTAGTTTTAGATTTTGTAGATTAAACTAATTTTAGATTTTAGATTTAGTTTAATTAATCGCAATTTATACTTCTAACCGATCATGCATTGTCTATTTCGAATGTATATTCGAATTCAATGAAAATGAGAAAATATACATAGTTTATTGTCTATCGATGTATTTTGCAATGTTTCAGTATTTAAATTGATTATACAAACATATCTACTTGTATTAAGTCTGTGATTACAGCGCTATAAAGGTAAGATTGTTCAGACAAGTTTGTAATAATTTCTCATTTCAGTTGAATTCGACAAATTTTTGCTCTGTCTACAAAAATGGAACATCAAATGTTTAAAAAAAGAATGTTCGATGCTTCTTTGTTTTAATATTAGATGTGTATCATATGTGTATTGCACAGGCAAGAGGGCCTGCTGTCAGACGAGCAGGCGCAGGAGATCGTCGCCATGCTGTCGCCGCACGCCCCGCACGCCCCGCACGCCCCACACGCCCCACACGCCCCGCACGCCCCGCAAGCCAACAACGAGAACGGCGTCTCGCTCAACGACAGCTACCAGTCCGTGCTCTCGTACGAGAGGTGAGACCACAATGAATTAACACTTTCTATGCATAGCACAGAATTAAATCTCTTACGAAATAGAATTATCTTCAAAATCTCCAATTTTTGTATTTATAATTAAGTTTACACTTGTAATCTAGCAAAGAGACGCTTTTTATTGTTTGCACTATCATTACAAACAAATCGATAATGTACAAGTATTAAAAACGAGTTTTAAAAGATTGTGTTTCAATCATTTTTTTTATACAGCATGCAGTCAGTGGATGAAAGCTACGAGTTTGTGTCACTTGAAGCGGACAACGGCACAGCGTTGAGCGACCGTCACCATGACGACGAGCAGGACAGCGAGAGAGTGGAACACGTCGAGCACACGGAACACGCCCCGCAACAGGAACAAGTGCCGCGCCCGGAACATGTTCCCCGCACGGAACATGTTTCCCGCCCGGAACATGTTTCCCGCACGGAACAAGTCGAGCAGACTCGCAAGGAGACGGTGGATCCTTCAGAAACCGTATTCGATTACTACCCGCCGCATCCACTGCGCGAGCTCGGCGAAGAAAATGGGATACATTACTTTGAAGATGGACACTTTTATACTGAGGTATAGTTAACAATGATGTTGTATGATACATCTATGTAAAAAAACTCTTACAATATGATTCATGACGCGATTTATGCGAGTTTTAAGTTTATAGGGGATTGCAGGATTGCTGGCCAGTTTGATCATTATTACATTTTTTATTGTTACCACTTCCAGGTTGCGGGACTTCCACCGGCCGAGGAAGATGAAGACGAGGATTACTACCCACCTGTATTTGTTAAAAATAATTCCAAAGTTAAATTCAGGTATGGTACATTACAAAAGTAATTATTATACTATACTACAATATTTTAACGATACTACTTGTTATAAGATAACCAGAAAAAAATATTGACTCGAAACAAATCAACCATTGAACAAAAAAAAACGATCATTTTCGTGCGGCTAAAACGCGACCGGAGTTGGCTTGAGTTCAATGAAGAAATGTAAAAGTTTGGATGGATGGATGTTTGTTAAAGTTTACCGCCTAAACGGCTGAACGGATCTCTATGAAATTTGACATAGATGTAGAGTAAAGTGGAACTGGAAGAACACAGGCTACTTACTTTTTTTTCTTTATTTTCAAAAGCGAAAGCTAATAAATACTAATAAACATGAACTTAATATGTTTGCGTGCAGCACGCAGCCGATGCGCGTGTTCTCCACGCACTCGGTGCGGGAGTACGACCGCCGCAACGAGGACGTGGACCCCGTGGCCGCCTCCGCGGAGTACGAGCTGGAGAAGCGCGTGGAGAAGATGCACGTCTTCCCGGTCGACCTCGTCAAGGGCAACGACGGACTAGGACTCTCCATCATAGGTATTATCAGATCAAATTAACGTGTACGATTACTTAATATTATAAATGTGAAAATTTAGATGGATGTGGAAATGTTTTTTTATTGTTTATTCATTTTATTGAATTTTTTTTTATTCGTTTCGTTTCGTTTTCGAGTCGCGAGCGAAAGCTAGTAATTGAATAAGTTGCAAATAAGTTATCAAACGTAAGCAGCTAAGAACATACTAGAAAATAGCAGTAGGAAAGGGTAGAAAAATAATTGTTTCTTTGAGGATATAATGTATTGTACTACAAAAGCAATACTTTACAAAAAATAAAGAATGTGTAATAAAAGTGATGATTATTTGAAAGTAGTAACATCAACTTTTTGACATGAAACTTTTTATTTTTATTTTTCGTGACCAATAATAACCTTGATCTCTGGCAGGCATGGGCGTTGGCGCGGACGCGGGTCTGGAGAAGCTGGGCATCTTCGTGAAGACCATCACGGAGAGCGGCGCGGCCGCGCGCGACGGACGCATACAGGTCAACGATCAGATCATTGAAGTCGACGGCAAGAGCCTGGTCAGTACATATATTTTATTTTATCACTCCTGTGGTTATAAATAAGATTTATTGCATTTAATTAAATATTTACGTGTTTAAAGGTGGGAGTGACTCAAGCTTATGCGGCGTCGGTACTACGCAACACGTCGGGGCCGGTCAAGTTCCTCATCGGTCGCGAGAAGGACCCCGAGAACAGCGAAGTGGCGCATCTCATACGACAGTCACTGGCCGCTGATAAAGAAAGAGAAGAAAGGTTTGATAAATTTTTTCATAAAAAAACTTTTGATTTTGTTGGCACTGACAATAAGTTAGGTAGTTCCTATTGGGCCGATCGGTCCTCCGATAAATCAGCCCTATGGTATTTTTTCCATTGGGTCGATTCTTTGTATGGATTCAATCGACCAAATAGGGGTAAGATTCCCAATATGCCCAAAGAGATAACGGGAAAACCGATAAGTTTAATGTGAACCGTGTTAACAGAGCGGCCCGAGAGCGGCAGCGCCGGCAGCAGGTGGAGGAGGAAGACAGCAACCAGCATTCGTCCGCCGAGTCGGCCGTCGTCCCGGCACGCCATCCTGACATCAATGAAATACGCGCCTTTCTGCAAGAGGTATTCCTATATCATCTAGTTATTCCCGTGCGACTTCATTCCTATGACAGTATAAAACTATCTTATTGATTAAATTTCTTAAAACTTTCATTTATAAATAACAAAATTCAAATACTCAAATGACAATAAAAGCCCTTGCCATTGGCTAAGAATTAAAATTACCATGGCAACCTTGTTTCTTTTCTGTTATTGGCTTGTAGTTTTTGTTCATGACAACATATAGCTTTAATTGTATCGTTAGCAACGCTTGTTATTTCAAAAAAAGAGTTATTAAAAAGATGGTGTGATTGTTGACATCCTGCATAACAAAGAAGTGCGTTTACACTTTATTGAGTGTTATAATATGTTTATCCAGTTGGTGGGTATGGAGGCGGGCGGCGGGCGCGGCGAGGAGATCAGCTCGCGCGTGCGGGAGTGGTGCTCGCGCCGCGCGCCGCCGCCGCCGCCGCCCGCGCACCACGCGCAGCAAGCGCTCGCACGCGCCGCAGACGCACACAGGAAATACGACAAGGTAGGCATTATAATAATATGTGGAATCGGAAATTATGTTTGAAAACGGTAAAATATTATATTCTAACTTTTTCTCGCGACTTTGCGCAGAAATATGTAAAAATGTAATAATAAATGTAGCCTATATCACGTGCAGATAATGTAGCTTCCCAACGGTGAAAGAATTTTACAAAACAGTTTATAGTTTCGAAGCACTCAAATCTTTCCTCTTTATTATATTAATATAGTTGTATATATAAAAGTATTTTACAATATGTTGTACAAGTGTAATGTGTTGTGCGCTAGGCGCGGCGCGCGCTGCGCGGCTGGCGGCGCACGCGGGCGCTAGTGCGCGCGCGCGAGGAGTGGTGGAGCGGCACGCTGCGGGACGCGCACCGCGAGTACGCCACCGCGCTTTCCGCGCTACACGACCGCGTCGCGCGTCTGGAGGTCTTACTGCTCGTGCGTACTGCTTAACTACATATTTACATTACTTCTCATACTCAACTATCAGTGACTTACCCGATCAATTCTCATTACACAGGAGACGCAGAAGAAAGCGGGACTGCCCGTGATGCTGCCGCACGAGCCGTCCGCGCGCCGCGAGACCCCGCCCCTGCCTCGACGTCCCGACCCCGACCCGCTCATGATTGACGGTAAAATTTACTCTCTCATACAATCATTGTAGTTTTTGATACAATATACTAGAGTATCATTTAGGCAATTATTTTAATGTTTAATTCATAGATCCATGGAGTTCGGACAGCGATCTATCAGACTTATCGCCGATAGAGGACGAGTATGCGAAAGTGGACAAGTCTGAGAGGCGGCAGCGCGAGGCGCCCGACATCGGCGACGTCACTGCCCCCGCCCCCGCCGCCGACGCCCGGCCCCCCCTGCCGCACGACACCAAGCCCGCCGCCCCCGCACCCACCTCCGCCCCCGTCGCCCCGCAAGTGCCTGCCCGCGCCCCCAGCCCTGCCGCCGCCCCCGCCCCCGCAACCAGCGCGCCCGCACCCGCCGGCAGTGCCGCCTCCATCAACAACTTTACTCCCACGACATATAATGATAATCTGTAAGTATTTCTAGAATTGTCGATCTTAAACTTTTACGTCGTACTTCATACGAAGTGCCTGGCGAATGGCCTTGAGGATTTTGTAACGAAAAAAATGAATAGATTGAAAGTAATGTTGTTATAGCAGCGGCAGCGGCACGATGCGCAGCTGCAGCTCGGTGGGGTCCGCGGGCGGGGACAGCGTGGGCGGGGCGTCGCGCGAACTGGACGCAGCCGTGCCCCGCGGCGCGCTGCTCGACACCTCGGCGCACCGCGCGCGCACCGACCTCGCGCGTCTGCGCCCGCACGCGCCGCACTCGCCGCACTCGCTCAGCAACGCCAGCTCGGTAATGCTCTCTACCTTTCATTAAACCACTTACTATTATCATCTATATCTATACATGTAATAAAATTAGAATGTACATAATATCAAAAGAAAAAAATCCAGATTTCGGAAAGATGATGTATTTGCGTTGCTGATAACGAAAAATTTTTGTCTTTCTGTCTGTTTGTCCGCAAGCCGCGTTTGTTCCGGGTAATCTCTGAAACTGAGAGTAGCTGCATATCATACACTACTTTTTTTTAATTCCGCACTATCATAATGGCTACCGGACCGCTATATCCGTAACGGGTGGGGTTTTGATTGGACTTTGACTGAAAGATAGCTGGTAGAAGGTGAAGATGCACGCATGAATGTGATAGATGATTTTTTTTAAATCCGCGCTAACGAAGTTTGCGGGCGGTAGCTCGTACAATATGTCAGTTCAATTAATGAATAATCAATAAATGTTTAATTGCAGTACGATGGCCTCGACGACTCTTACAACGATTCAGCCGACGAGTCGTTGAGCGAATCCACTTCAGGACCGCCGCATTCCAATGTTACGGTATGTTCAACAAATTAAAATGTTTACATTTCTATTTTTTTATTTTAGTATATAACTATTTATTATTCGAAATCAAGATTAAAAAGATACATGGCGCAATAGTATTTTATTTAATAAATGGCGAGATGACAATACACTAGTCAGCTACATAAATGTATAATTTACAAAATTTCAATATCTTCTGAACTCTGGTTTTAAAAATATTCAAGCACCTATCCGTTCGTGTATCCGACCATGTATAAATGTAATTGACGAGTTCGTAAAGTTTTGTAAATGTACACTTTATGCAGTTTTCCGTAAAGCAATATTTCTGTTCCCTATATTAGCGGGACACTCGTCAGAGCTGCGGCAGCTCCATCGGCAGCGCGACGGACGACGCCGTGTACTCGCGCGACCACCGACACCACCCCCTGTCAGGTACCGCCCCGCCCCCTGCCACGCCCCCTCACACTTATATACACGCAATGTTATAACTTCCGCATGTATGTGTAACATTGTCGCGTTGGAAATCTTATTTACATACTACATTATTATCATTTTGGAGTAATGTAAAGTACACTTGATTTGGACAAGATATATGCTCTTACTACTATGACTATTGATAATTTCACTGATAATGTGAATAAGATTTACACGCAACTTATTTACTTGTGATTAATATTGCTTTATGTAACTCATATGTCACGCACAGTGCTTTACAGAGTTGTTATTCAAGCTGATTATATATTGACTATACATTATTAAAAAATTGAGGGTTTCATCATACCACATTATATGTGATGGCTTCATAGATTTTGGGATTGCATTAAATGGGATAATAGACATCTAAGGTTCAAACAAATAGCAATTATAACGAACGTTAAAAGTAAATTAAAATACTTTTATTTCGATGAAATAAATATCAAAAAACTTACTGTTCGATTCGTAATTTTGTTATATTGCGAAGTACGACGACGCGTTATGCTTTCATTTAAATATGAAGTATGTAATTTTAACTCAATAATTAGGTTATCGATTTCTACTAATAAAATCATAAGGATCTCCGAATTTGATAGTATCGTTATGGGGATGTAGTATAAGCTATGTGATAGCGTGTAAAGCAACAAGCGGAGGACGTAGATGAGGTAGTTGAGTGGTGCGGTACGGTTAGGTCCGCCGGCGTCGCTGGCCGAGCAACTGAAGCAAGTGCTGGCGGAGCGCGAGCGCCGGCTTGCTGGCGCGCCCGACACGCACGCCCCCCACGCCCCTCTCGCCGGGCTCGCCCCCCTCGCCGGGCACGCCCCCCTCGCCGGGCACGCCCCCCTCGCCTCGCCGCACCCCGACCCCGTGCAGCTCACCAACGAACTCGTCGACGAGATACGGCAAGCGGTCAGCGAGGCCAACGCACGAGGTTTGTATTATACATACGGATAGCGTTATTACAATATCAATCTTATTATCAGTATTGAACCGGGTTATGTTGAGTTTTTTTTTTATTTCAACCATAAACATGTCCTATTACACATGGCCTTTTACTTTAGTAGACAGTACGAATATGACAATAGTAGTAGCGATGGTGAATATTGATGTACAGTTATGGTATGAACAATAAACATAACCAGAAACGGAGTTTTAAATTATTTTAAAATTGTGGAATATGAGTGCCACTAATAATAATAAGTTTTTATTGTAGATGTTAATTTCCAACCGGGTCGACTTTATTTCTCATTATTTTTTATGCTTTTAAGTTTTAGTGTAGTTTGCTTTTTATTTGGGTGGTGGATACCATTTTTTTTATGTATGATTGTAGTGTTGTATCTGTTTTAGTTTGTGTTTTTATTTTAACCATTCACAGTTTATAATATAACAATAGTTGAATTTATTTAGTAATAGAAGACTTAATAGTTTTAGAAAGATGTGCATGTGTGACTAGATTTACATTCATACAATAAAACACCCGTTTTCACTTGCAAAAAAACATTAGTTGGATTTCGTTTGGTACATTGGTTGCGGAATGACATAGGACATTAATTGTTATATAAAATTATACGTCTAATTTTCTACTTTTATAATGTTGTTTATCTAAATAAATAAAAAATAACAACAACGATTTTCCCTAAAAATAAAATTAACCATTATTCATTTGTTCAAACTAAATTTCAATGAAAAATTTAGACTGCAATTAGTATTATATATATTTTATTTGTTGAGGTATCCTGCTGTTATAGTATAATTAATTCAAAGTAAATTAAGATATGGTTTAAAATAAAAGTCTAGTCTTCCGCTGCCAATGTGTAGGAATTTACTGGTCTCGGTATACACTGTAGCGCCTTTCTCAGTTCTCAGACATATTAGAGGAAGTAAAAATATAACGGTATTTGAAAATTACAGCAATATAGGAACCAAGATTCGAACCTGTTAATTATTATGTTGCTACCCTGTTGCGCTAAACAGTCATATAAACTTCTTAATTAATTCAAACTACATTGGTTTGTGGGGGCTTTTATAACCTATCCCTTTGTACCCTTATGGTAAATACGGTTGTGTAACAAGTAGTAAGAAGGGCGCTACAAGGTGTCAGCCGGGTACCGAGGTGAGTGGAGGAGCGGCGAGTGAAGGCTGCGGGTGTGGTTGTAGTGAAGAAAGCTCCGGCTTGTGTAGTCGGCGGCGAGGTGCCGTGGCAGCCGCTGTCGGCCGCCGCCTCCGAGGCCAGTCTGTCGCCGCCGCCCGCCGCCCTCGCCGCGCAGCCGGTCACGCACTGGACCAAGCAACAGGTAATGAATACCCCAACATGTTGTCTTATGACATTATTGCAACTCCTCCTAAGTGGTGTATTGTCGCAGTTTACTTCAGCTGTTTTGCAGCACAACAACAGCTTATCCGCATAACATAGTGTGAATTGGCGGATGCTATAACATCTCCCATTGTTAGTAACAGTGATTTTTCTAACGATTTAAAGTAAGCTATCCACAGATGTTTTTTTTAACATTATTAATTAAATTAAATTATTTAATTAAACGATATCATAAAACAATCAGGTATGGCAGTGGGTTTCGGGTCTGGGCGAAGGTCTGGAGCGTCACGCGGGCGCGTTCGCGTCGCGCGGCGTGGACGGCGCGCTGCTGCTGGCGCTGAGCTCCGCGGACCTGAAGCTGCTGGGGCTGGGCGGGGACCAGCGCAGGCGCATGAAGCGTCGCCTCAAGGAGCTGCGCTCCGCTCACGAGAAGCATCTCAAAGCGCTCAAGAAGGCGGAAAAGAAGGCCAAGAAGAAGTAGACACGCTAATGCCAACGACTGTTTATGTACTAAACATATTATATATACTTGAAGTATGCCAGATATGAAAATACGAACTATCCAGTTAATGTGGAACGGAAACGATGACTTTTGCTCACTAGTAATCAAAATTTTTTCGATTGTCATAATTTAAAGTTTATATAAGGCTATTGTACTTGTATAAATTTGAAAAGTACTAATTAATTGTATTATTCGTAACTTCTAAAATAGATAATTCCCCGATTAGTGAAGCCTAGAGTTCCGAATTACCACAAGACTACTTAAGCGCTAGTACGCACCAAAGATCCAGTTTGCACACCCATGAATATGTAAACATTTTTAGACTTTTTAAGTACTTTTTAGTGAACTATAAAATTCTATCGCATGATAGAACTCTTTCGGACTCGATAGATCGTTATTAATATAATCACAAATAAACGTATGTGATTGTGTCTAAATGTTTCTACTTACTACTATTTAGGACTTTTTCTTTATAAAAATAATCGAAGTAAGAATTATTGGAATTGGATCTTTAGACAATACTCTATAAAAAATGTGTATGAAAAATTACACTATACATAACAAGCTATTTACTAATAACATTATTATTAGTTTATGTTGATGACCAATAAGACAATTTCGTCAAAGGGATTTCTTTTATGTACTCATAAAATACAGTAAATTATACATTCTCTTAAAATATACTTCTTGCCAATTTATTGTAAAGATAGTTGCAACCTTTTAACTCTAAAACTTATGAAATTTGATAGCCATTTTTTTTATGCTGTCTGTTTAAATTAATTTCTATGTTTGTACTCGTGTCTATTGTCATGCTTGTAGTTGTTTATGGTCATCACATAGGGGCTATGACCTATATGAATAAATTTTACCTATATAGTTGATTTTAGTAACAAATCGTACCTGTAACAATCGAAGCTTGTATTGATTTAGACTAGATTTTGATTTTTTTTAATATTCTGTTTGAATAAAATGTGTTGATATTCATATCAATTAAGTGAATTGTGCGTACCCTAAAAATTCCCGTGACTGAAATTAACGTGTCCGAGTGCAACGAGTGCCATCTGAGCTGTAGCTTAGTTTAGTGAGGTTAGTGCTTCGAACTATGAAACGAAATAAGTTGAACGAAATTTAGTAAATTATAAGTGATTGAAGTGAACGACCGTTTGTCGACACGCTGAACTGCGCGTGCGCAGACAACCCGCGTATAAAATGCTTGTTCCTACATTTCGTATTTATTGTGTCAGTTTTTTCATCGATGTTATTGATATGAGATAATTGACTGTGTGAAAAATACTGGCTCAATCTAGTCATAAGATCAATTTGTAAGCTGAAATTTATTGACTTACTATATAGCATTTTTTGTCTTAAAAACTATAAGATACCATATATTTATGTATTGTAGTTATTCATATGTTATCGAGACGGTCTGCGTGATCGCATATTATAGATCTATAGTCGAAATTTAGTAATTTTCGCATTTATCAGTTGTATTGCACAAAACGTACTTAGTAAATACTGAGACCAGCCATGGCTGCTGGTTTACCTACTTATACTGTTGTCTATGTAATGAAGAACATACATAAAGCATGTGATCTCATCATATAAGTGTACCGGAATGTGGATATAATGTACCCCCTCGCGCAGTGTATGCAATAGCTTGGGACTAGCACGAAAATTTACGAGAAAATATTAGTAGAAAGTAACGTCATTGACAAAAATTGTATTAGATTTATGCAGCGCCCCTAGCGAGCGTAAAGTACACCAACAAATATAAATTTTGTCGACGTTATGAATATATCCTCGGTAATTTACGTGCTAGGTCCCTGTATAATGATCACTTTCGACTCTGTTTTAACATTCCAGTAACAACGCTCTCGGATAATCTGTGTGTGATTTTTTTTTGATGATTTAGACAAGCTTTTATAGTTTCCTTAGGCGAATACATAGATTTATCTAAGTGTTATTCTGTGTGTTTGGTTCCGTAGTTAATTACAGTGTAAATATATTCCCGACGAAGGGACAAAATAAACGTGTGCTCGATTTCAATGTACGACCGAATGTACGCTGTGCATTTAGGATATTTATTTCATTTAAGATTTAATATAAATGTAAGTAGGAAGTCCATTAACCATTGCCAAAATCGACGAGTACTTTTAACATTGTTGATTTTTTTTAATTCTTTTTTCCCTTAAATTATTTAATATTTATTTTGGGACCAAATTAATTTATTATGAACATCTTTTATTATTTATGTATTTTTGTGTGTTCAGTTTAAAGATTTTTATTTATAAATAAATGAAGAAACCAAAGTGTAAACTGCATAGTTTTTCCTTTCCATAAAATGTTTAGTGTTATTATTTACGTTTTGTGAGGTGATAAAAATATAATCTACAGTCGTGACCCGAGTTTTTTTCTTATAATTAATATTATAAGTAAACCTTTCATTTAATAATTTATAGTTGTAACATATCTTCAAAATTACTTTCTAATGGAAATGGATGTTATTTGACACCCACTTCAAAAACTTCTAATAAGACTGGTATTAATGGTAGCTAGACCCCCAGAAACTACCAGATCATTGGCTGGTCATGCATACGTTAATTCTAAACAGTGAGTGGTCTACAACAATACCAAATTACATTTAGATCCATGCAGCAGTTCTGGAGTTACAAGGTAACAAACATTTATAAGATGAGAATTTAATAAACAAAATATAATTCATGTTTACACAGTTTTATTTTTAGATTTCTTATTTCGTTTTCTCTTCTTTGATTTTTTAGATGGTGCAATGGTATCATCATTTTGTTTATCATCTCCATAGGATATAGTCACAAATGCACCTGGTTTTCTTTTCATTGGCAGTTTTTCTTCAACACATTCAGAATTATCACTATCACTGGCATTTTTTACTGCATCTTCCGCATCAACTTCTTTATCTGATTCTTCTTTCTTTACAAGATGGTTTTGTTTATTCAATGTTATACAAGTGACTCTACAGGAAGCATTGTTTGTACATATTTCTTGTAGTTTTTCATCATTAACAGTCCAAGCTTTCATCTCTCCAGAGCTTGACGCTGAGTATAGTATGTTATTCTCATAATACAAACATTTTACTCTTTGCTTGTGGCATTGATATGTTAGGGCTTGACTGTCATCTACATTCAATGTTATTATATTTCCATTCTCTAAACCCACATAAATTCTTTCATCATTAATCCATTGTATTGAAGTTGGTTTTGAGTTACAAGATATTTGTTTCTCAATACCAGCTTTACTAATAGTCCAAACATTAAGGGTTTGCAGGGACAGTAATGAAAATCTATCACCTCCAGGAGAAAACTTGATTTCTGTAGGCAATGTTAATCCTTTACTAGAAAGGTTAATGGTAAATGCTGGTCGGCCTTTGATTAAATTCCATGTTCTTAGTGTTTTGTCACCACCAATACTTAATGCCAATTTGTCAGACGGATGAACAGCAATAGCGGTAACTGGTTCTCCTGAAACATATAAATATTTAACTATACAAAAATTACTTTTTAAAAGTAGTATATGTGTAGTAAACACTGGGTCATGATTCTTGATGGATGCATGATGTTTTAAGTATAAAATTTTATATGTACATGTAACATTTAAAAATAGTTATAGAAAGTGTATGAAATATTTACCTCCATGTGCTTTTTTCCAAATCTTTTCAATCTGCCAATTCCCTGTCCTGGTGATAATAATTGAACCATCATCACTTCCCGTCAATAAATGTGTTCCACTGTTAGTAAACGCAACGGCATTGATCGTGCCATCGTGGTTCATAAGGACTGTATGTTCCTTACGAGTTTTTAAATCTATCACAACAACCTTATCATCCGTTCCGCCTGAAGCGAGAAACTTTCCAGCAATCGCAACGCATCGCACTGACGCTGTATGTGAATGTGTTGCAAAAGTCTGTTTTAGCCGTGTAACCTAAAAAAAAATAATATATATAAAATTGGTCCCTGAAATCACATGTTATTGTGAGCATGATTGTATCTATACTTACATTATCCTCTGAGCGCAAAGAGTATCCAAGTAAAAATCCTTCGTAAGTACCTATTACTAACTCGTCCATTGTAAGAGCTTTTATTACACTTATAATTTAATTTAATAAGTAGGAAATAAAAACATAACCAAAGACTATAGTATTTATACTCTACCAATACAGTTAAAATTTTAAAATAATATTATAACCAAGAACATAACGCATGGATGCACTAGTGTCTAAATAATTTAGATTAGTTTGACAATTCATGTCAATTCATGTGACAATTTAGTAGGGTTGTGTAAAATCAAGCATGAATCTTTTCGATTTTCGATTTTTATTCTAATGGAAGTTAGAATCGATAGATTCATAGTTATAACTTATGAATTAAAAAAAAAACACTGTTTAGTCAAATTAATAATGACCTGCAGAACCATTACAAATAATGAGAGTGAATAAATATTTATTATTACTACAGCCGTATGTAATCGAATTGGATTTCGCTATTATTATTGTCATCGCTAAATTCTCTACACCATAATTAATAATAGAATTGTCCTCTAAATTAGTTAATAATAAAATAATAATTTTATTTAAGTTCGATAAATTTTATTTAAACCGAATATCGATAGTTCATAATTGTTCGCTATGCGTGTTTGTTTCGTCACTACGATACCTGTCTATTAAGTACGGCATTTGCCTTCATACAAATTGAATTCGATACTTCATATACGTCATTTATCAAACTAATCTATCTTGTTTTGACAAACTATAGAACAGGATTGAGCTGTTGTCGAAAAATTGACGCCGAGCGAGACCTCAATAACTGTCCGTTCTATCCCTCTCTGGCGATGGTGACTATGTTAAAATATGATTTATGGACCAAAATTATAAAAAACCTTGTTTTTGTTGTCTGACGTCAAATGATTATTGCTTCAGATGGTTTTTAACGTATTAGTGTTATCATCAATGTATTTACTAAAAACAATACAAAATACATAATTCTAAATCAGACATTGCTAAATAAGTCTTGTGAAATTTATGCCATAAACCTATCTTATTCCTTATATCTTAAATCTGAAATTAAAACAAAGTTATTTTAATAGAGAAAGGAAGATATAAATGCATAAGTGCTTAAGTTATTTGTTCTTTAACTAGAATTGGATACTCATGCATGGTCACCGTAATTCATCACCAACAAATTATGTATAAAACTATTACCTGTGAAAATATAACCCATAATCAGCATAATACTCACTTCGGCAAGCCTCCACGACACATATTCTTCCCATTTTAACTAAAATTCTTCAAAAATATCACGAAATCAAAAAAGACTCTGCCATTAACGTCCGTAATGCCATTTGGGGTTGTCAGTTCAGGTGCCCGAATTTCAAACAAATAAAAGAAAACCTGTGCGCCAATCGCAAAATTTTTGTGTTAATAAGGTTTTACCCGTAGCAACAAATAATATTGCTTTAACATGTCGGTAATAAATTATTATTAATATTTACAAACATTTTAAAAGTATTTTTTTAATGCGTTACATTACAAAATTGCCTATTTTTATACAAACAACGAAAGGATTGATATCTGGCAACTCTAGGTCACTGTTAGAAAGGGAAATATCGGACACTTATAGCCTTCTCACTCGGTTTCAATTTCATTTTGCGTGCAACAAGACTCTTACGCCCTTCGCATAAGGTTTTATTTTCTTTATTTTAAATGCAAAATGTACATTTAGAACACACTCCTGTTGTACGTAGTACTTATACTTATTACCTTCATGATAATACCCCTCTACCCGGGCTCCAGTATTGCCAATGCTACAGCAATTACGTAAAACACTTACGGTTTTCGGGCTAACAAATTACAAAACTGCGGTCTACGGCCATAACCCTGAGGCCTCAGCCCACTGTTCATTTATTCCCATACAAGCACGGCTTTTTTACACAATGTACACGACCGGGTAAACGTTTTCATCAATTTTCATTGGCAACACTGTCCTGGCAGGTTTCGACGCCGCCAACCGCTAAGCAAATGCAAGTCGGTTTCGAATTTAAAGCAATTTGTAATTAAAAAGTAAAACTAGTAAAGATACTGATTTGATTTAGTGTTTGTGCTAACATCTTTGTGGTATAAGGAATTTCTCGTCTGTTCCATTATCTATTACTAATTGTACTATTAGTGGTTACTAATCAGACAGAAAATGAGTAAGTTTGCTATTTATTCATTGGTTTTAATAGCTATTCAATTCATAAGTTCAAATGAATGAAGATTTTAAGATATACTCTTTGTATAGTTATAATAGATTTACGGTGCAACGGAAAGCATAAACATAAATCATAACCTAAAAATATAGTTCATACGAATTTAGTTTTATGGGATAAGACCGTTATTCAATCTTATATTTAATGTAATTACGTTTTCAGCAATGGATATTCGACCGAATCACACTATTTACATAAACAATCTGAATGAAAAAATAAAAAAGGACGAACTTAAAAAATCACTATACGCAATATTCTCACAGTTTGGGCAAATATTAGATATAGTTGCTATGAAAACACTGAAGATGAGAGGTCAAGCATTTGTTATATTCAAAGAAATAGGTAGTGCCACAGTTGCATTGAGAAGTATGCAAGGATTCCCGTTCTATGATAAACCTATGGTAAATATATATTTTAAATAGGTTACACACTTAAATTTTCATTGTAAAACCTGTATTGTGGTGATGTAGTTGGAAACATAATAGTAATAAAGCTTTCAATATTTAAAATTGAGTCTATAATCTAATGTTTTTAATATTTCCTGATTCCAGAGAATTCAGTACTGCAAAACAGATAGTGATATTATTGCAAAAGTTAAAGGCACATTCCAAGAGAGGCCAAAGCGTCCCAAAGTACCTAGAAGTACAGAGGATGGTAAAAAGAAGAAAAATAAGGATGCAAGTCGTGGAGTCATACCTGGCTTCGGTCAACCCAATATGATTAACAATGTTAATGCAGAACAACCACCCAACCAAATTCTCTTCCTTACAAACTTACCTGATGAAACATCTGAAATGATGTTGTCTATGCTTTTCAACCAGTAAGTATTTTACATTTTAACCATTATACCAATTGTTTGATCACAGATTCATGACACTTTTTTTCATCTACAATATAAAGTTTAAAGTTTTGTGACTACAATATCTATCTTTTGCAGATTTCCTGGTTTTAAAGAAGTCCGTCTTGTGCCAAACCGGCATGATATTGCATTTGTAGAATTCTCTAATGAAATGCAATCTGCAGCTGCCAAAGAAGCTCTGCAAGGATTCAAAATAACACCAACACATGCAATGAAGATAACATTTGCAAAGAAATAGTGTTTACTTTTTAGTTTAAATAAAAACTTTGATTTTAAGAACTGTTTTGAGCATTGCACTACGCCTAAACAGCTCTTCTGCTGTGATATTATTTCTAAGGATATACTCTGTTTTCCTTTTGTATTCGCCTAACCAGAAAACCTGTCCTCTTTTTTGTTTAACTTAAGTGACTACAAAAAGCAAAAATACCTAAATGTCACCAAAACAAAAAAAATTGCTCGCCTTTGACCATGCATAGCTAGATCAAGCAAAACTCAAAATATTTATCACTAGCTTTTACAAATGGCTTTAATAAACGTACTGTAAAATATGCTTAAAGATCTTAGAACCAGGCCATGAAATATCCAAAAAAATACAAGTGGCAAGTAGAGTTACCATAGTCTAATTATTTAGGTATCCTTATCAGACGTTCTGATAAATATTGTCACGGGACAATCTTATTTCTATAAGTGTAATCGGTGAAGTGTTAAAATGGAAGACATATTTCAGTGGTGTAGGGAAGGAAATGCTTTGCAGGTGCGGGTTTGGCTTGATGATACAGAACATGACATGAACCAAGGGTAAGTTTAATTAGTTTACGATACTCTAAATAAGCTAAAAGACTTGAAGGCCTACATCTTCCTTATAAGGCATAAGGAATTCGAGTATCGCCCACAGATGTTAGTAAAATATGTCTCACTGTAGTTTATTTTCATTGTAAGATATCTATGTGTCATAGGTCATCTTAGTATATAGCTTGTGACTTCATCGATAGCCTGTAAAATATCCTTTAATTTATTGGCAATTTTAAATGATACATACAAACAAAAATCTTGTAAAATTTGTTAAGAAAAAGTTATTACTTAAAACAATAACTATCATATCAGATTCAATTTAAAACTACATGAAAACTGAAAAGTATATGGAACTCGAAATGTGTACTAATTATTTTTATGAAGTTGTATGACTCATGTTTATTTCGAAATCTCAATAACTGAGAAAAGCTTGTTGTTTTTATACACACAACTGCAGATAAGTGATTAGGGTGTGGCAAGGCAGAGGTAATATTGTATAGTGTCCCAACTTTACTGGTTAATAAGTTTAATTAGTCATACATGCCTGTGTGATAAATATAAAAATTATATTTTTCCTCCTATATAACAGGAAACAAAATGAATTATATAACCATACACAAATGTTCCCATTCAACTATATGTTTTAAAATAAATAATTTTAGTTTACTTGATGTGGTATCTTTCAATAATTTTCATTATTTTTTTCTTCAAGTAAACTGTTATTGGATGAATCAGGGCACCGGCATTAATATTAAATATTTAATCAATTTGTATGGAAAACCCTAATATTTGTTGACAGAGATGATCATGGATTCAGTCCACTGCATTGGGCCTGCAAGGAAGGCCACATCAAGATTGTGGAGATGCTTATTCGCCGTGGGGCTCGGATCAATGTCACCAATATGGGAGATGATACACCCCTACATCTAGCTGCTGCACATGGCCACCGACCTATTGTACAACTGGTATGACTGTTTAAATAAATGAGTAAAATTCTTATAATGATATAAAATTGTTTAAAACATTTTAATCGGCTGACCTTGAGCTGCGCAATGCAAATTGCGCTCCTCTTGTATCCTGCACCTTAAATATTGTTTGAAGCTACTGGGTGCATGCATCTCAGATGCCAAGATGTTTGAAAATAATTATACTTTATGAAAATATTCTGATGTTATAGTTGGGTTTAAATCTCATTCTAGGCGTGGCAGTACCCAGTACTAAGCTAAGTCTTCACAGTCTACACAGGTTGCTTGCTTTATCATTGTTAATATTTTCAGTTGTTACAAAACCGTGTGGATGTGAACTTTACGAATGAGCATGGCAACTCACCGCTGCATTATGCATGCTTCTGGGGCTACAATGCGATTGCTGAGGACTTGGTGCTTGCTGGAGCGCTTGTCTCTCTTGCTAATAAAGATGGGGACACGCCCCTTGATAAGACTCGAGGACAACTGGTCCAGAGGTAATTATATGTTTTAAATAATTGAATAACAAAGCAAAGTCTAAGTAATTCATAGTAGTAAGTAATTACTAGGATAATAAGGGTTTCTGCTGGATTTGAAAATTGTAACTTTTTCAATCTTACTTAGTAAAAATATAACTGCAAAAGTTTAGATGGATGGATGGATGAATAAATGTTTGTTAGAGTTTGTAGCCTTAACTGTTGGAATGGATGGAATGGATCTTGATGAAATTTGTCATAGATGTGCGCGGACGCAGTCGCGGAAGCTAGTGTATTAATTAGTCTAAAATTTCTGTTTGATTAATTCTTTGTAATTTAATTTTGGCTCAGTTGTAAATATTTGGTAAATGCTTTTAGCCATTTCTTCATATCTTTTTGGGTTCCAATTTCTAATAATAATATTTATAACAGATTGCATGAAATGGCAGTTCAACATGGCCAGGATCTGAAGAAGATCCAGTTCAAGGATCAGTCGTGGCTGGGCTTGAAGACCAGGAGTCGTGACGCGACACTCTCGCGTCATAAAGGCATCAATATCAATGAGTTGGCACTTCATACGAGAATTGCTGTAACACCATCTGGTAAAATAATATTATAAATGCAAAAGTTTGGATGGATGGATGGATGGATGGATGGATGGATGGATGGATGGATGGATGGATGGATGGATGGATGGATGGATGGATGGATGGATGGATGGATGGATGGATGGATGGATGGATGGATGGATGGATGGATGGATGGATGGATGGATGGATGAATAAATGTTTGTTAGAGTTTGTAGCCTTAACTGTTGAATGGATCTTGATAAAATTTGTCATAGATGTGCGTGGACGCAGTCGCGGAAGCTAGTGTTTTAATTAATCTAAAATTTATGTTTGTTCAGATCTTTGTAATTTCATTTTGTCTCAGTTGTAAATATTTGGTAAATGCTTTTAGCCATTTCTTCATATCTTTTTGGGTTCCAATTTCTAATAATAACTGTTATTACAGATTACATGAAATGGCAGTTCAACATGGCCAAGATCTAAAGAAGATCCAGTTCAAGGATCAGTCGTGGCTGGGCTTGAAGACCAGGAGTCGTGACGCGACACTCTCGCGACATAAAGGCATCAATATCAATGAGTTAGCACTTCATACGAGAATTGCTGTTACACCATCGGGTAAGATAATATTATAATGTGGAGTATTTAGGAAGACAATGTGGATGGCCTATGTCCAATGGTCTGATATAAGCTGATGATTATGATGAATTGATGATCATATTAGAAAGTTCATCATCATCATCAGCCGCTGATCATCATTACTCACAAGTAACTTTTGTATTTACTATCTTTATTAAATTAATGCCACTATTTGCGATTTTTGAATCCTTAAGAAAATATTACTTCTTACTTTGGGATTGTTGCATAAGATTTTTGCTGTAGTGCATAGATATTACAAAATCCAAACTTTACAGCAGCTTGTTTTTTTGAGCACATGTCTGCTTGGTTGGGTGTTATATGGGCCGGTTTTGAGTGGGGTATAAAATGTGAATATCAGTGTACATGGTATTGTGTGCAGGTGGGTTGCTGCGTGTCTCCGCCGTCGTTGGTGGTGATATCGCAGCATATGTCGTGGGGCTCGCTGTACAGCCTGCTGCACGGCGGGGGCGGGGGCGGAGGCCGGGGCGGGGTGGTGGTGGACGCGGGCGCGGCGCTGCGCCTGGCGCGCGACGCCGCCGCCGGCATGGCCTATCTGCACTCGCTGCAGAGAGACCGCGCTCTGCCTACCTACCATCTTAACAGTCGTCATATTATGGTAAGTCAAGTTGTGTGCGTTGCCAAGGATGGGACACCCCCAGTATAAAAATATAATTTATTGTGAAATAAATCTATTGTAAATAACACAATATTAATGCTAGCTATTTCCATCCCCTCGCAGACCAAGCATCGAATTTATAGATTTAAGATTTAAAGATTTATTTATAAAAGTTGTTACAAAATTTTGTTATAACAAAATAGTGGTCGAGCGTCTGGTTCCTACACTAGGCCTTAGGCCCGTCTTAGAGAAGCCTGATGTTTTAACAGTTTATGGTGTGAAGAACTATTATAAACTATGTTATATTAGATAGACATTTCCATTAACAATGTTTGTCACGACAGTTATGAAATTACTTTAGTTATAATGGTTTAAAGTGGAAATAACTTTTAATAAAGATATATAATCAATGTACATTCTGTTTGCAGATAGACGAGGACCTGACGGCGCGCATCAACATGGCGGACTCGAAGTTCTCGTTCCAGGAGCGCGGGCGCGTGTACTCGCCGGCGTGGATGTCGCCCGAGGCGCTGCTGAAGCCCGCCGCCAAGCGCAACTGGGAGGCCGCCGACATGTGGAGCTTCGCCGTGCTGCTGTGGGAACTCGCCACCAGGGAGGTCGGTCGTCATTGTTATTGTCGTAGCTATCATTATTGTAACTATCATATCATCATTGTAGCTATCATATCATCATTGTAACTATCACATCATTGTAACTATCATATCATCATTGTAACTATCATAACATCATTGTAACTATCAAATTATCACTTTCGAAGGTATCATTGCATCACAGTTCTTGTCATCATCATGTTATCATTGTCAAAGTCAAATTTCATGTCATTATCATTGCTTTTGTCTTCGTAGCCATATCTATCATCTCATCAACGTAATAGTTTTTACTATCATCATTGTCAAAATTATTATTTCATCATCACTATTACATTTGTTATCATTATCAACAACAACTAAAACTCGTCTACTTTTATATTATAATTACTGTAAAAAACTTTGCAACTATCTAGTAATTAATGAAATGATAATTTTATGAAGTGATAAGTATAACTTTAAACTAAAAGTATTGTAAAGATACGTTCAGTTCGATTTGTTCATTCGATTTTATTTTGTTATTTAGGTACCATTTGCGGATTTATCACCTATGGAGTGCGGTATGAAGATAGCTCTGGAAGGTCTGCGCGTGAGTATCCCGCCCGGCGTGTCGCCGCACATCGCCAAGTTGATCAACATCTGTATGAACGAGGACCCCGGCAAGCGGCCCTCCTTCGATATGGTGCTGCCCATACTCGAGAAGATGAAACGATAAATATAAAAAATGTCTATGGTCGCAAATCGCAACGCAATGTATAGTGTTGCCAGTAACAAAATATAATCAAATTAATTTAAAGAACCTCTAACATTGATTGATAATTAAAATGAAAGTTTTTTTGTTGTAAACGATTTATCAAAGTACAAATTGTCATAAAAATAAAGTTTATACTCTGTGGTAAAATTCATACATTAAAAAACGAATGTTATTAACTAATGCACATGTTATATTAATGAAGTTCTATGTTTTTTAATGTAAATTACGTAAATACGCTATGAAGTGCCATTTTTACAGATTTTTGACTATGATATATGCAAGTTGTAGACATACAATATTTTTTTTAAATACAGTGGACATGAAAATTATTCCACCTGTTTTAAATCCTATTTATTTAGCATTACTATAAGATATTCGGGCAATTTATGTCCCAAAGTATAATTGCATTACATGACGTTATATACAATTTTTTTTTAAATTTAAATATGAATTGAATAAAATACAATGCCTTATTAAAATGGTTTTAATACAATGCTAAAATAAATAGGATTCCTTTTATTTCGAAACTGCCAGTATTTAATTGTTGTTTAGTACTAAGGTTGTGTTTCTAACTTTTTTCTTGTGAAATTCTTAACTTTAGCAGTAAAATAGGTGCTAAATTGCCTACATTAAATGTTGCCTTATAGCAAACATGAAGCAATGCATGAAATAAATGTATTTAATATAGATGTGTAAAATATTTACCAATTTAGGTTAATGAATATTTAAAAAAAAAACTAATTTTATAACTTATAGGTGAAGAATCTCCAAGCTAATCAGATTGTTTTATGATTTTTTATACTTGATGTATTTCTTTTATCAGCTTTTGCGGTTAAAATCTTATTAATTTCTATTGAAGATATTTCTTTTTTTATACTTCAAATACTTATAAGAATAAAAAGTGCCTTATGCTTTACTTGTAATGAATATGCCTTATAATAGATGGTAAATAAATATGATGAAATATTATTTTTGATGTGAAATGTTAAATATACTAACAAATGATTTATTTCCGTTTTTTATTTTCCATATACAAGAACCCTTATTACAGAACCAATGAAAATTAAAAACCATTGAAATATTTCATGGATTTAAATCATCCAAAATAATAAATCTTACCGGGCCGATCGACCGAATAGGATCGAATTTATCAAATCACCCAGAGGTCATCCGCAAAGTTTTATCTATACTAATATTATAAAGAGGAAAACTTTGTATTTTTGTATTTTTGTATGTATTGAAATAACTCAAAAACTACTGCGCCGATTTTAAAAATTCTTTCACCAACAGAAAGGTAATTTATCTGTGAGTAACATAGGCTATATTTTATTATTACTAATGTTCAGGAACTATTAATAAACAGCGTGTTTCTGGACGCCGGCGTTAAAAACTCACTAAACTTTAACTTTTCTCGGCTTACGCTGCCTAAACCGTTAGAGGTATATAAAAATGATGTATGAAAGAATTGTAGATCTTAAAAAGTTCTACAGAAAAGTGCGCGATAGCATATATCTATCTTTAACGGTTTTCTTACAATAACCACTTTTGTGTTTACAAAATGAATTAAAAATCCAACGCTATTTGCAGCGTTCTTTTATTGGTTTCAATATTAATCCTTATCCAAATAAATGCATTTGTTATCAGGAGAATTTAATGTAGAATAAAATTGTCATTTACAGTATTAAAATTGGACTAATAGTTTAGAAGATATCGCGAACACAAACAATAAGGGTAACCGAAAAATCAGCTTACAAGCTACCGGACTTAGAAATTTGGAATCTTGCATCGGTAGATTTCTGTTATTACGTAGATTACTACTAAGTTAATACTTTTGGTAATAGGTTGAAAAAAAGGGCGAACGTAATAGGTTATATTTGTAATTTCACGCGGGCGAAGTCGCGAGCAACGGCTCGTAATAAATAGCGACAGTGGTGACACGACGATAGGGTAGATCAGATAGTTACGGTCCACTTTGCAGATTGAGTCACAAAATTCTTCGTAATTATCATTATTGAAGAGTAAAATAGATGAAAGCATGTTTTTATTAAACGAAAATATTTTGTTTACACGAACATAAACATTTTAGACAGAGTATTTTATCAAATATAAAAATATTAGTCAATTAAAATTAAACCCCTAAAAGCACAGTTTCGGTCCACCCGAGACAGTTATGGACCACCTCTGGGGTACAGTTACGGTCCACCTTTATATGACTATAATAGTTATAAAATGATTATTATTTGTCATTTGTCTTGCCTTTTTGAACAGTAAAATTTATTTATATAAAATCAGAAACTAATCAAAATAATTTGAATTACCATTTTAATATAAAGAACACACAAAAAAGTCCTATTAGGATATTAATTTTACGGGTCTCTAGAATAGAATGCAAATCGAAATATTCGTGTAAATTGCTGAAATTTTATTGTTTCAATCATACACCTTTTTTCAATAATAATTTGGATAGCTGTTTTAAATATAGTTATTTCTTAACTTTCAGGAAATAGCATTTTTTCTGCGTCCTTTTCTAATAATGTTCTTTGGAAATTAATGTAGTATCAAAAAGTGAGATCACGTAGAAAAAGTAAACTTTCTGTTAGATGCTTTTATTTTTTTTATATTTTGATTATGTTCGTAGGATCACTAACTATAAGACTATCTTACTAAAAACGCGTTTTATTTTCCTTCCTTCTAGTCTACATAAGACTTTTACAATTTTTAAGTAACACAGCAATGAAAGTTCAATAAACAATCTATTTAAGATTTGTTTCGATATTTTTTTTCGGAAATTTCATAAAATAAATTACCGATCTCTTTAAGAAACAGGGAACAATATGAAGTTTGGGTGGACCGAAACTGTACCTCGGCCTAGGTCCATAACTGTAAAGTGCTATGGCCATAACTGCACTCCCATACAAGCTTTAAGACAGTAGTAGTCCACTATATTTTAAGCCTTACGAAAATAATAATCATTGTAATATCCACATAAATAGATACTAGAACATCTCTTCTATTAGACAAAATGATAAGAAAGCACATTAAAATTGAATAAGTAAACAAACTTCAATATTTAAAAAAAGCTGTCCTTAACAAAAGTGATAAGAAATTAACAATTTTTATCAGCTTCGCGCCTGATATATTTAAATCACCCGTGGCTTTTCAAATTTATATTTTCTATTACTAATTTAGATATCAAATTTGAGATTATTAGTTGTAGCATATGTTTCTTGTGGTTTACTTTCAATTAATTTCCATAAGAGCTCCAAAACATACGTTTTTGTCTTAAGTGGACCGTAACTCCCCCCTGGTCGGAAACTGTCTGATCTACCCTATGTCTAATAAGTTGATCTTCATAATTAGAAAAATAATAATTGTCTATGCTTAATGACATTTGTACTTGTCATAGAATGTGACGTTCTATCAATGTCATTTGACAAATTATAAATTCGAATAAGTAACATTTTATGGTATTTTAAGTTAATTAAATGCGAATATAATTTAAAGTTTTTACGATAAGAATGCATATTGTTGAAAACAATCACTGATATTATCTTCTTTGGAAAGTTAAATAAAAAAGAATGGAATCACCTTCCCAGTCAGATGCAAACGCTTTACCAAGAATAACAGATGTGGAATGGAAGTTAGAAGCTTTAACGAATACGCCCGGAGTTGGTTCAGATAAATTGCTATACAGTGTTATCATGAAGACTGATAAAGACGATGTTAAGTTCACCTGTGATACTCAACAATTACAAGATCTTGTGTACAAATTGAAAGACTTGGTGCGACATTGTGAGAATGTTAAAAGTGAATTGACTTGAATGTGTTATTATGAACGTTATGAGTCCAATATAACAGTTAAGTATATTTCACCAAATAATGGGACATGTATTAGTTTGTTTTTGCTAATGAATAATCTGTTATTAAAATATTATTATTATAAAGAATATGTTATAAGTACCAATTTATATTTATGCTATATTCAATAGATTTTGTGATTAAGTTGTTTTTGTGTACATATTAAAAGTAATTTAAATTTTGTTTTTCAATTAAACTTTTGCTAATTACCTGAGATTAGGTATTAGGTTGTTTAACTTCTTTAAACAGCTTTTTGGGAAGATTTTTAATTTATTTATTATACATAATAGATTGTGAAATAAAAGGAATCATAATCATATTTAAAATAACTTTATTAAAATACATCCATAAAGAATGAACACACAAACATATGTTCAAAAACAATTCCATTGCACAAAACAAAAAAAAAACATCACAGATAACTAAAAATGAACTACTTGTGAGAAAGCTGCATTCAATTATATATCTTATCATAATGTTAGCTTCTTGAGACTCAAACACTTAAAAGGTAATGTCATATTTATCTTAATATATCACAATATAAACAACTACTCTACAATATGGAGAACAGTTTAAGATTAAATTGTCAGACTTAATTAAATAGATTTGGACAGAAAAGTTTTTTTTAATTCTTGTTAGGCCTTGCCAGGCAATGTATGTTATCCACAATTTATAACCAATTTTATAAAAATATTGCTTTCTTTGAATGTCTATTCATGGAAAAATCGTTGCTTCTATATTTTCTGTCTAGTCATATATTTTTTTTACATTTCCTGTTTATGATCTAAACCAATTTAAATATTTTATAATAACAATTCTTAATGTATTTGGTATTAAAGTTGAAGTCTTTAAATATTAAATCTTTTAAAAAGTTTTCTTTTTTTTTAATCATGAAAGACATGTTACATTTTTTCAATAAGGCATTTAACAACTACAAGCTACAACTACTTTCACTATATCATTACAGAATATTCAATAGTATTTTAAACCTACAATATCTAGTATATAACTGCCAATATTAACATACAAACAAAAAACTATTAAATTTTGAAGACTTGTGGATTTCTAAAGGAATCTATTTTAATACAGTAAATTGAGATGCTGGATAGTATAGAAAACGGACATTACATTTTACAAATCTATTTGCATAAATAAAATAGATTAGAGCAAGCAATATTGTTGGCAGTGAATTTGGTAATGGCCAGTCTTATTGCAAAATTTAATAAAAAATTGCCCACATCCAGTCTGATATATAAGACCATATTGGAAATATTTAATAACATCAACTGGAAAACGATTACATTTAAACAACACAAAAACAAACTCATATTATAGGATAAAAATATCACAAAACAATGAATACTTATATGGTTTCAGTATAAAAGGACTTGGAAATCATAACTAACAAATTGCTACACATATTAAATTAAACTTAATACAATTTAAAAAATGGATTTTGGTACAACACTGGTATTTTCAAAGCATAAAATGTCTACAATATAATTCATATATTTTACGACACAAAAACATTTATAAGTCACTTGCAAGACACTCATTGTGATGCGTTTTTAATATTATCAACACACACCTAATATCATAAAAAGGAACAGTAAAAAATATTAAAAATAATAGTAAGATCGCAATGACATTTATTTCTTTTTCGTTATGGCCAAAAGCCCCGTAGCTAATGCCGCAAAAATCAAAGACAACAAATTTCCTGTATAATTTTTTTTTAACAAATCGAAGAATTTATTAGCTGCCTGTACTTTTCATTTTAAACTTTTTTCACATCTCGATAATACCAACTTGAATCCATTACAAAGATAATTATGGACGATTTGGAATAGTGCATTCAAATAAATGAATTTATCGAGTTTATGCCGTACCGCGATAGACACAGAGGTCATTTTGCGTTGTGATTTAGAGCGAGAAGAACTTGAGGAAGGCTGCGGGCGGCACGGGGTGCGGCGGCAGCGGCCCGCCCGCCTCCTTCAAGCGTTCGCGGTACTCCGGACACTAAAATATTAGATATTATTAAGAAAGTGGAACTAAGTTAAGAAAGTGCAGTTGTATGAAATGAGAATGTATGCGTGAGATGTGTGACCTGGTCTGCGATGCAGGGATGTCCGAGGGAGCGCCAGAAGAGGCACTTGCAGTGGCGGCACAGAGACAATGTCTCTGCAAACTGCACCTCCTCGCGCAGACCGTACAGCCTACACAGATAATATTAGCAAACTCAATACACATTAATCTATAAATTATATTAACTTCTTTCACCGTAAGAACATCGGGTAAGTTATATACATATGAAATTTGAAAATCATATTAGTATATGACCGGATTCGAACCCAACACCTGTAATTACTTGTGATTACAAGTCTACTTACTAAATACTTATGATCATACATAGAATGAATGGGTCTAAAAAAATGTGTGAAGTCAACCAACCCGCAGTGGGTCAGTGTGGTTGACTGTCCTAGTAACCCTAACTTGGTGTAGGCTCCGAGCCCCTCAGTGGAGACGTATAGTGAGCTGGTGATGATAATATTAGCTTACATTAGGGCAAAAATAAAAATTACTTATGTTCAATAGAATCACGGTACAACGTGTTTTACCTGTTGTAGTCTTCATGACTTACTTCCTGAGCTGGTGGAAAGTCTTCTTCCAGTCGACGTCGGTCTGTCCGCCGGCGAGCAGTGCGCCGAGCTGCTGCGGCGTGAAGTGGAACAGCACCAGCTCGCGCCACACGCGCCGCTCCGAGCACACGCCCGCCATCACGCTCCACGCGGACGAGGCCGCCTTCATACAGTCATACAATTGCTACATAGCTATTCAGTCCTTGGCTACTTAATACGTATTCCATGCTTTTAGTACAAATAAATGATAAAGTCAGTCCATTACGGACTATCACTTCCATATTCAGTAAGACTGGAAGTCAATACTGATAGTGGAACACTAAAAGAGTTTGGCTAATTTAGGCAAGTTTTGCAATTACATTATATCATGATACAATTATTAATAAAATTAGGAAATTATAATTACGTTTCTGGTTGTAAAAGTAAAGATGTGTGTATGTTTACTCACATCTAAATCCCTGTGATCAGATATCCGCAGCATTATCTCTCGGATGCACTCCTCGGGCATGTCGTGAAGTTTGGGCACCACCTCCGGCCCTGGCTGATGACAAATTCCCATCATATAAAGCTGTCTTTATCTACTAAACGTCGAACTGTTGCGCATCACTTTCATTACTCCGAGGAGCTAAGACGTTTTTTTTAGTTACCTCAGGTATACGTATGTCCTGTGCGATGCGCGTGATGCGTGCGATGGCGCGGTCGTGGTGCCGCCAGAGCGCGCGCGAGCCGAGCGGCCGGCCCCAGCAGGCGCGCCGCTCCGCCTCGCGCGCGCCGCCCAGCGCCGCCGCCAGCGCGCGCAGCGCCTCCGGGTTGTGCTGCGACGTCGCCACTGCAACGCCACACTCAGACTTACCTTACTCGGACTACTGACTGCGACTGCGGTCGTTATACTCTAAACAATAGACTTGGAGTCTCGCACGGACCAGCGTTTTGTACTTTCGATTACGACGACACATACAGGATGATTCTTAACGGACGGATCAACGGTTTTGTGGAAGTAGAGGACCTCAATAGCTATCATTTAAACGCAAAGTATGTTGCCCTATTTCCTATAGTTTTACAGTTATTTAATTTTTTGTAAAAAAAACACAAAACCGTTGATCCGTCCGTTAAGAATTATCTACAAGATTAATCCTTATTTAACTAACAACTAAACTAATAAATAAAAGAATGAATAAATAAATACAAAAATGGTTTTTAAGCCTGAAAAGACCAAAGACTTTTATAACAACCCAGCACTATAATGAAGCTAGCAGACCTGTTCATCTGTAGAAGTTCTTTTCAACTATTGTACAACCATACGTACTCACCGTGATCGGCTAATTGTTCCAGCATGGATAGCAACAGTTTCTGCGCGGCGCCGGGCAGGTGCGTCAGTCTCTGCCCACCCAGGAGTAGCTCGAGCAGCGCGCAGATGTAATTAAAGCGACGCACATCGCGCACAGCTGATGAGAAGTCCAGTCGTCGAACCGCTTCTGATAGCCCGTTGAAACCTGCGATCTGAGAACACAGAGATTGTAGATAAAAGGATACGCTTGAGAGTATCGCAATACATTTTATAAAAGGGCGGGAAGTTATAAGTAGTTCTTAATAGAGACTGGAACCCATATTCCGCTCGTCTTTTATTTTACCTCCTTCTTGTCTATCGTAAATAGATTGCAAACGGATTGTCATTGACTCTTGCAGACATTACTGTAAGTTATTATAAATGCTGGTTTTTCCTTTGCCTTATTATAAAAATATTGATGAGTGATTCTGTTTTCCCATAAACATACCGTCGCTAGTGTTGGTCATGAATCTATCAGTCATAACATGACCATTATATTTATGTTTCTTAAACATAGACATTATAGAAAAAAAATTACCTCTCTGGTGCATTTAATAGTGATGTGACAATGCGGAGGTATTCGGGCCACTGTATCTGATGTGCTTTTGTCGCCTTCTCCTTCTTGCACCCTAGAAGCATAAACAAAAGTTGTACCTCCACAAGTAAAGAAAAATACAAAAAATGTATATACTCTAAACTCATAACAATTGTAACTAATTTGCGTAGATCAGGGATAAAACAATGTCCATATATAAGTGACCCTTCCTTTACTTTATCAGTGACATTTAATCAAGAAAATAGCTTCAACCTTTTGTACAGGAGTGACTGATTGGACTGATATGTATTGAGGTGCGGTCTGACCACGCCTGTCTCTGTTTTCTCAACAAAGTGCTATGACGTCAGCAATCACTTTCTGTTATAGTTCAAGGACATTGTAAAGTCAATTCTCATTTTCTCTTTAATTTCAGTCCCCACGCAATATTGGTTGAGGCATCTTTAATTTATTTATTAAAGTGTTTAATTACTAAACATATGTAAAAGTGTCTCGTAATTTTAGAGATAATTAGAGGATGTGAAAGCGGGTTTTATTTTAGGATTCGAGTCGTGCGTTAATGGCTGTCGCTGAAGCAGAAAATGAGAGGACAATAAAAAAGAACATGTCGCCCATTTCACTGAAAGCTTTCGTTGGCCTTTGTAGTGTGGAAAGGATCAAAGAGGGTTCACCTTGTTTCACCTTAAAAGGTAAATTTATGGTAAATTCTAAAAATGTTTTTTAATGTACTACAAATTGCTTAACTTTATTTATTACTTATTAACTTTAGCTTAAACTTTGATGTTTAAAGAGTTTAATCAGTACAGATAAGATATTTTTCATTGGTCGTTAACTAAATAAAGTTGGCCAAAAGCCAAGACGTCGCGTCGCATCCCTTTGCTGATGCAACTGCGTTTTACTTTTAACCGGGCCAAATTATTTTTAACGTAATTATTTGTTTTTAATTCGGTCTGAAAAACAAAATATACGTGAACGCGTGCCGTAATCTGATTAATTTAATGCGTGTATATTTCAATTTCCTGTATAATTTTAACTGGAACATGTGACATCGAGAGCTTGGTAGATTAAAATATGAAAATCGTATTGAAACGTATGCCGTATGACCCAGTTGCTTTGTCCTTTACAGCGGGTGAATAGAAAAAAAAAGAAATAAAAGAGGTTACGTATTTTAATTTTCAAGAGCGTTCCATTTTATATGAACTTATTAAAATTATTGTAAAGTATACAAGTTATTAGCTATTTTAATAAACCATAACTTTTCTTTTTTTAGAAAAAAAAAAGATTGAGTAACCCATGCGCTATTATAGCCTACTACTAGTTACTCTGATCCGAATTTTAGTTGGGAAATATCCATATATCCAAACTATGTTAATGTAAGATTTCTTCGTGCTCCCAACTACATTTATAATGCCCTTCGTATGCAAAATAGTTCTCTCAGCACAGGAAGTATTCGAGACGTGTGGAGTACCGAGCCGTACTTCAGAACGTCTGATTAAAGGTGACAACCTCATAGGGAGGGCATATTAGCATTTGAATAGATTTTTATCAATTACGTGATCGATAAACAATTTAATAACTCAGCAATTTTTTAGTTAATTAAACACTCATTATACTCTTAGCGACTCCTTTAATAATTCTTCACATTTATTTAATTATTTTAGAAAATTGTATCTTTTGTAAAAATACATTCCACTTAGAGCCTGTCCCACCACTGGGTAATAGAGGCTCTGATAGCATAAAAATCACATATTTTACACGTTGGATTGTTATCAGACAATTTACGATTTTGTGGGACAGGCCCTAAATGTTTTTAATTCAGCACAACTAGTGGAAATGAGGTTTTATGACGTAAGAAATAGCATACCATCTACTCTATTACAGTAGAGTATGTAGTTAATTACTTATCTAGAATCAGTATATCGATTGTAGAGATTTCCATTTCGCTTTCTCTTTCACAGTAAAAAGAAAAACGACAAAATGTTGCCATAATTTATAACTTTCACCTAATTTACACGATCTGTAGTTGACATTGTCTATTTCGGTACAATTATTGTCATTAGAAAGTTTATAGCGACTATAATTTTAAACATACCAGAGGACCAAAGATAAAAGTTACCTTCGTAACAAACTGAAATATTCGTCATAATATAATAAAATACAGAGTCTGTGCATTGCATTTAATATAAACAGCGTCTAACAGTGCACGGTTAAGGTATTACCAGATTCAAACGATATGACTGCTTGTGTTTCAAACATCTTCGTTGGTTGATATCAGAACAGATGGGCCTACTGCGATTAATAGAAAGCAGGTTTCCCCGCTTTCATATCCGTTTATATCCTGCTGATTACTATTGTATTTTGCATCGTCTTCCAAATTGCGAACCGCTATTATATTTGAATCGTGTAATACATAAGGTCGTTGGTCTTGTTTTGTGCAGCCATTGTTCATTGTTCCCTACAGATGCACTTAAGCGTATCTTAAACGAAGCGTCTCCAGATAAATGTTTAAGATATATATAGCAAAATATAATAAATACTCTGTCTGAATGTCCAATAATCTGTTTTACTTCCTATAAGTACCCATCCAACCAAGGATAGGATGGCTGTTTATATTGACCCAAGTTTTTACTTTAATTTGTTAAATATTGTTTCAAAAACATGACTTAATTTCAATTGTTTGATATTACTTGCATGTTCCACTGCAAACGTAATAAATTCTTCAGAAAAATGGATTACATCTTAATCTGAAATCCTAGAGTAAACTTTCGTGACGAGATTTCACGACCAATTACATTCGTGTATTGCATTTCTCAACGCTCTTGTAGCAATATAACTTCAACCAGTAGAGATGATCCATATTTTAACTAGTACTAGTCCGTATAACAAGGGAAGAAATATGGGTCTTCTTAGATTGGTCGGTACATCGATTTGCAGGTCGTTCACATTTTAGATTTGCAACGTCTTGCAAATTGAACTGTGAATGATCACGTTACGTTTAACGAAATGATTTTCATTGCAAATACGTTTTGGATAATAAACTTATTTTACGTGAGATTCTGATATTTGTTAATCTAAATTGATGACTAGTACAATCGAATCCAATAATCGATGACGCCTCATTTATCTAACGATCCCAATAGTAAGCGAAAATCTGTTGTTTATCGATTTTCGGATCGATCTTAAACATCAGTAATTGGTTCCGAATATTACTAAGATAGATTTATAGTGTTTGATTTGAAGTTTTTATTATATAAAATTTCTAACTCTAATTTTGAAATAAAATGAATTTTATTGCATTTTCCAGAACTCATCACATTATAGAGAATAAAAGCAGATATAAATCAAATGAGATTTAAATTTCCTAGTTTAATATATTCATAGAAAAGTTATCTAACTGCAGCAATGCAATGTTCCGCTACGTGCATTACTAGCAAATAAAATATTAAAACGAATTTTAGATCTAACAATTTTGTAGAATTTAAATAATAGATGTCTCTATCGTCCTTGTTGTTACATGAATCGCTTGTAACAAGAAGGACGTTAGTTGTGTACATATGTTGAGGTACACCGGTAGAGGTAGACCTAGAAAGAGATGGATGGATTGCGTGAAAAGTGACATGATCAAGAAGGGAGTGATGACTGAGATAACGGATGATAGTTATTTGGAGGACGAAAAGTCGGCGCGCCGACCCTACGGGAGTAGGGTAAGGTATGGGAGATAGTGAGATGTCTCTATACATTGCAAAACATAACTTTTATCGTAATAAAAGACATCGGAAAATATTTAATCTGCAACACAGTTTTTTAACATATCATTTGTTTGAAGAATATGACAGTTGAAGGATGCAACCGCTTCACAAGATACGAGTGTCGTGAGAGCTCGCAGGCGCGCAGGAACTCTACATAATAAACAACCAGCACACATATGCTAGGGCACATGTATTCTACAGAATACCTACGAATGCGTATGCTACACAAACTTAAATTAGGGTTACTGTATTTATAATTTGCACTTTTACTCCTTGATCATAAGGTTGATTTTACACTACTTAAAGTAAGATCAACGTTTCCGTGCGTATTAATAAACTCAAAGAGAACAGAGAGTTATTTGTGCGAAGTATAATCCAACACGTCTTGTGTTGAGCGCGGTAATGCAAACCGCTGTTAACCCAAAGGCGGAAATAAATTATTCGCATCTGGATTAATTCAGTTGTCTTTAATGTGTATAAAATTTGCTTAGCTGAGAGTTGACTTATTTATTATTACGTACCAGTTGCGCACGATTTATTTCAATAAATCTAAAAGGTCAATGAATTGTTAATCTGTGCCAAAAATAGTTTCATCTAAGCAATTTTTTAAAAGCAATCCGTTTATTTTTTTTTAAATTGGAAACTGAAAGTAATTACACGTGAAATACTATTTTATAAATCGTAATTTCAATACAAAAAAACTTTAGACCTTTGACGCGTCTAATTCAAAGATTATAAATCAGTTTTCCCGCCAAACGATAAATCGTCAAAGACTAGACACGCTGTCTGTTATCGAATTTTACTTTCGTAACAACGTAAACAAAGCATGAATCACTGCGTTCATTCGTGTTGCCATTGCCACTGTGCGAGTCGAGATAAATAATCTCGAGAATTAATTTTCGTGATTAATTTCGCTAAATGCTTAGTGGTTACATTCCAATTAATGTAATGACTGTTATTTTACCGATTGTCTGTTTTGAACTTTGACTCCCATATTTAAGGTCATGTTCAAAAACACTACACAAAATATGTAAAACCTTCAACGCATATACAACTAGAGGGGAAAGAAATGAAACAATATTCAATTTCACACAAAAGTCATGGACATGACATTCTAATGAAACGGCCCCGTCGTCCGTCGGGAAATCCGCAGCAGAAAGCGCACATGTTAATAAATGTTACAACAATGATATGCCCTATTTATATTGTTATTTGTAATTAGAACAACATTATTCTATTTTCAATTATATCAAACAAAACAGTTGGAAAGTCGGGTGATATTATTCCCTCTTCTTTTTTTGGTTGTTTTTCTTTTGTCGGTAAATGAAAATATATGTCAAGTTAAAATAAAGTCTTGTTTGAGGCATACTTTACATGGTATACATAATCGTAATCAAAGTATAATACTTTAAGATTTTGTGTATGTTTCGATGTTTGTCGATTGTTTGGGTAATCAAAAAAAATTGCACACCCAAATTTTTATACTTTATTCCCCATGCATAGCCGAGGCTGATCGCTAATGATATATTATAATATATCGTTTTATCTGTATCAAATGTCTGGTATCGAATGGCAGTAATGGCTGCTGTATGTCGCAACGAGAGCTGGAAATAGAACGGCAGTGCATCGTATTCGCTCCCGTCCGAGGCCTTCCGCTTTTCACTCACAACTGCATATGACGTCTCTGATTATGTTTACTCTATGACAGGGTTTTAAAACTTTTTCATAAGCGATCCGTTGCTCGTTTGCCCGCTTTTCCTATAAAAAAAAAAAAAAAAAAAAAAAAAAATACGATCTCTTTGGTTTGCAAAATGATTATACGTGTCAGAAGCAACTGTTACAAAGCAGTATTTTTTATGTAAGAAATATTAATTCTGTGTTTATTTCCGTGATAGGGTATGGATTAAGTAAGTAGATAACGAGACATGATGCTCTTAATATTTTAGTTCCAGATTAAGTGCATTACACGCTTCTAATTTGGAGCTCCTTTAACCAAATCTGTGAGTTTTCCCGACACTTGAAGAGTAGTGCACTGATAATTGATTTCTATTGAAATATCTCACTTAGTCACATAGTGATAAGTTTCAGAATGTTTTATGAGAACGTGACAGTTGCAGTGGCACGTGTTAGACGAGGCCATTTCAATAACAGCCCAGTATCTGCTGTCTCTGTTGACAAGGCCAGGGTCTATTTGATGAATACGCCTGTTTTAGAATAGACAGACAATATATTGTAACAACTCATTATACAAACAAAAGGCGCATCTAATATTTTAAAGTAATCTGCTTTCATTCTAAATTATTATAATCTTGTAAACACTAAGCGAATGTTTTGTTCATAAATAGGTCTTTCGTACTGTGATAACCAAATATTAAACTACACACATAAAGATATTCGTGGCATCGTTAAAGGAGCACTGGAGATCGAGTGGGGACTCGCGTGGCAGCTGGCAAACTGCCAACGGATTTAAATCAGACTTCAATGCAGCCACGTCTCGAATCTATTACAACATTCAAACTTAATGACCGCTCGAGCTACAGACCCTTTCCGAGAATTAGTGATGGACGTTGATTAAATGAACCAACCTTTGTTTTTCATTTAATTAGCTAAATTTACTGGTTGTATTTTTTGGGACTGAGAGTGAAGAAAATCGCGCACTTGTGTGTGCTCTTACGTTTACGTTCTGCCGAAACTTTTTCAGCACGTCATATGATATACCGAGCAGCCATAAAGTTTGAATGGCACTATACATTACTATTAAGACACTAAAAGGAAGCAATAACCGATAAAGAATGTACTACTATTAGGTTATTTACGTAACAAACATTTATAAATCTATTTACGTATTTTTAATTGCTCTTTAAGATAAGGACTTAAAATAATAGAATAGATTATGAAAATTCGTTAACTTTTAATTTACTGTACATAGAGGAAATAAGGAAAATTATGCAGCAACATTTTCTAGCCAATTTATAACTAAAGTGGTTTAATTTATCTAACTAGATTAGTATAGATAATATAGATTAGTATAAATGATGTATGAAAGAATGTCTAAGGAAGGTGTAGTTGGAACTCCAAATTTTCTCCAACAAATATTACAATTGTAGCCCTAAAATAGTTGGCATTCCGCCAACGTTATTGTTCCTTATGCGACTATTGCGTTGTTTGTAAATTCAATGACACGTGTCGATAATTATGTTTTAAATTTCACTGTAAAAAAATCAAGAGCTGTAAAATCCTTAATAGTGAAATGGTTGGGAAGCTGATTGCTAATATCTTTGTTGTAAGGTCGCAATATAAAAATGAACCTTATCTTAACATCCATTAGCGTGATTATTTTACAAACAGAAATCAGTAATTTAAAAATAAATAAAATCAATATATACGGTGTAAAGTTACAAACCAAAACACGACGTAACATTAATTAGAACATTTCAGCCAGAGTTTCGGCAACTAATTAACAACCAGCGCTGTGAGTTATTTAACTTTGTTGAAGCGTTACAAAACTTGTAGACTGTCAATTGTTACGTTTCCACTGTTGAAACACTTGTTTAATAACATTTATTAAAACACGACTGACATCGCTATAGAACGAAAAATGTGAAAGGAACACTTCATTTGTAGCAATTGATTCAATTATGTGGTCGATGATAATGGAATTAATAAATTATCAAACACGAAAACCATTACCCTCCTATTTTCCTGGATTATTCGGGTAAATATATATCTATACCTACTAATTTATTTGATGAAACATAGACAAAACATATGTTTTAACATCAGTGTTATAGCAGTACATTCTATACCCATACAGAGATAATCATAAACAAAGCTGTTAACGTAAGTTTATCTTAATTTTCTAGAGCATTTTGCTTAGATATAGCAATAGTATTGAGCCTGCGATATTCATTTAGGGCACACAATAGTCTGTATTGAACGGTGCGGCTTTGTCAGGAGAATTTAATATCAATCGATTGTACGGTGAATTATGAACTATACGATGTGACCTAGTTTAGATCGTGTTTAGATCGATGGAGTACCAGTTTCAGCGATACTATCGCCCTGGGCGAGATTTCCACAACCCGTCCATTTGCAGCATTTAGGAGGGATTTAAACAGAGTTACGTGTTACGTGGGACTTTACAATTCACAGATCTGTGACGCCTTTTTCCGTCCAGCGCCCTGGGCCGTCGTACAACCTCGCACAAAACGACGACGTACGACGTATTTTCTGCTTTCAAAAAATATAGATAGGAATATATGTTTCGAAGGTAATCCGTGGTAATTTTCTGGAGAGAACTTTGACTGTAAGCTTTGTTTAATGGTTACTAAGAGAGTAGATAACCCTAAATCTTCATCAAGACTTAAAAGGCGACTTAGTGCGGCTGTTTGACTTTAGAATCGAAAAAAAATAAAATCAATATATACGGTGTAAAGTTACAAACCAAAACACGACGTAACATTAATTAGAACATTTCAGCCAGAGTTTCGGCAACTAATTAACAACCAGCGCTGTGAGTTATTTAACTTTGTTGAAGCGTTACAAAACTCGTAGACTGTCAATTGTTACGTTTCCACTGTTGAAACACTTCTTTAATAACATTGATTGAAACACGACTGACATCGCTATAGAACGAAAAATGTGAAAGGAACACTTCATTTGTAGCAATTGATTCAATTATGTGGTCAATGATAATGGAATTAATAAATTATCAAACACGAAAACCATTACCCTCCTATTTTCCTGGATTATTCGGGTAAATATATATCTATCCCTATTAATTTATTTTATTAAAACACGACTGACATCGCTATAGAACGAAAAATGTGAAAGGAACACTTCATTTGTAGCAATTGATTCAATTATGTGGTCGATGATAATGGAATTAATAAATTATCAAACACGAAAACCATTACCCTCCTATTTTCCTGGATTATTCGGGTAAATATATATCTATACCTACTAATTTATTTGATGAAACATAGACAAAACATATGTTTTAACATCAGTGTTATAGCAGTACATTCTATACCTATACAGAGATAATCATAAACAAAACTGTTTACGTAAGTTTATCATAATTTTATAGAGCATTTTGCTTAGATATTGCGATAGTATTGAGCCTGCGATATTCATTTAGGGCACACAATAGTCTGTATTGAACGGTGCGGCTTTGTCAGGAGAATTTAATATCAATCGATTGTACGGTGAATTATGAACTATACGATGTGACCTAGTTTAGATCGTGTTTAGATCGATGGAGTACCAGTTTCAGCGATACTATCGCCCTGGGCGAGATTTCCACAACCCGTCCATTTGCAGCATTTAGGAGGGATTTAAACAGAGTTACGTGTTACGTGGGACTTTACAATTCACAGATCTGTGACGCCTTTTTCCGTCCAGCGCCCTGGGCCATCGTACAACCTCGCACAAAACGACGACGTACGACGTAGAATGGTATGTTTTATTTTCTGCTTTCAAAAAATATAGATAGGAATATATGTTTCGAAGGTAATCCGCGGTAATTTTCTGGAGAGAACTTTGACTGTAAGCTTTGTTTAATGGTTACTAAGAGAGTAGATAACCCTAAATCTTCATCAAGACTTAAAAGGCGACTTAGTGCGGCTGTTTGACTTTAGAATCATTTAAATCGAAAAAATGCCTATATTTATATATTTTCAGTTCAAAGTGAGACAAAATATATGGAGAAAGCATAGTTGACACATGAAACATTTTTACATAATCTCACTAGCTCTAGCTGGTCTCCGATAGTCAAAATCACAAACAAACAAATAATTCAAACACTGAGAAATGTCTCGGCGTGTCAAATTTGACAATGAGATATTACCGTAGAAAGAAGTTACCGGTGACAAAATTTTGTCTCTATGTCTAGTCTACATATTTCTTAAATATCTTTATTTTGGGTGCTTTTCCTATTAATTATTCTAGTACTGATAGGATTCTGCACTCAATCTATGGACTCTAAGGTAAAACAACTCTGCAACAGAAGCAACCTACATAAATATAGGTCACGGCCGAATTCTGCGGAAACTGTGGTATTCAGCAATCATTCGCAATCGGAAGTTTTTGCGTGCTCAATGTCGACTATGATTATCTAATATGCTTTGAAGGAAATTATCTCCTTTTTGTGAGTTTTTATTTTTTATTTAAATACATAACAGCATTTTCAAAAATAAAGGTATACTAGCTTTCGTCCGCGACGGCGTCCGCGTGGTATTAAAAAAAACAGAATCAAGTGGCCTATGTGTTTTTCCAGACTATGCTCTATATCTATGCCAAATGTCATTGAGATGGATTCAGCAGTTTAGGCTACAAACTCTAACAAACATCCATCCATCCATCTAAACTTACGCATTTATAATATTAGTAAGAAGTAATATAAGAGTTACAGGGGGCTTTACAGAGTTTTGTAAAATTAAGTATCGACTACTTTTTACTTTTACATTTTTTTAATCATATAATAATGTTCCATGTAGAATGTTAGGAAGCGAATTGAATTTCCGAAAGATAACAGGCCGCTGGGAAAACTTATAATGACGTTTTACAAGCAATTTCAATCTCAAACGTTCTCCCGAGTACTCAGCGACCCTCATATTGAGTTAAATTTTTAGTGGAAAACCTTTTAAACGGAGATTAAAAGTAATATTAAAAATATTTCATTTCTTATCCCATTATTCCATAATATAAATAAACATGGTTTCTTTGTAGATAAAAAATATCTTAGATTATGTATAACCTGACCACAAATATAAAAATCCTTGCCATGTTGCGGATAAATATGGAACAAACGTTGCTTATATTAGAAAATGATTTAAAGATAATTAAAGCGCAACAATGCAAGAATTTTTATATTCTTTTTTTATTTCTTTTTTCAGGGGGCAGGATAACGGCCCATAAGTCTGAAACTAACAAAACTTAGTTATCTACTTTCTTAAACAGACGTCGGCCAACTTAAACACCATAAAGGCCTCGTTCGTAGACGCGTAAGCCAGGATAGTGTGTAAGTGATCGCCATTACATCCATTTATATTGTAAACGCAGTATGATTTTAAGACATCTTTAAAGTATGTAGAAATAACCAATGTAACATGTAGTAATGCCTAGATTTCTAAATAATTATTAGATTACCGACTTGAAACCGACTATTAGAAAGTGACGTATCGAATGGCGAATGTACTATCGTTTTACGAAGAGTTTCGCTTATTATCACTAATCAACGGTTGGTGGAAAAATTGCACAAGAAATACATATAACAAAAAGATGTTTAGATAAGAAACTAAACTATTATTTTTATATGTATCTTACAAACTGTTGCTCGTGACTTGAATGTGGAATTAGAAAAATAGTAAAAATATAGCATATGTCACAGATAAATTACCTTGCTAAAGGTGAAAGATATTTTTCAACAGGTCCAGTAGTTTTTGAGTTATTTCAATACATACAAAAATACAAATCTTTCCTTTAGAAAGTTTAGATGGATGGATGTTTGTTAGATTTTGTAGCCTAAACTGCTGAACGGATCTAGATAAAATTTTACACAGATGTAGAGGATAATCTGGAAGAACACATAGGCTACTAAGTTTTTTTAATTTCGCGTGGTGTCGCGGTCGAAAACTAGTAAATAATAATTAAAGAAAAACGTCTTATAGAATTTATTAAAAAAGAAAACAATTTTAGGTCTTTTAAAGATCTACAAACATATATTAATTTAGCAAACACATGTGTAGATCTGTATTTAACGAGATTGTAAATCCTACGCGGTAAGGAGCAATAACCTGTGATCGGAGTCAAAACAAAGACGATTACGCATAATCTGCTTTTATATATGTAGGTGTTTTTGATAAATTGTTTGTTTTGATACTTTATCAATATTATTTGATAACCTTATGTTCTAGTGACCTACACTAAATTGTTAATTAGATAGTCTTAATAGTCAACTATTTATGATTAGATTAAATAATTATTTAGTTTTTTACCTACAACAACAAAATTAATTATGTTAGTATGATTGCAGTATTCGTAAACTGTATTTCATTAATATTACAAGTAGGATAATAACAAAACAGAGTTATAATTCCAAATAGGGGAGATCAGATAGTTACGGTCCACTTTGCAGATTGAGTCACAAAATTCCTTGTAATTATCTTTATTGAAGAGTAAAATAGATGAAAGCATGTTTTTATTAAATGTAAATATTTTGTTTACACGAACATAAACATTTTAGACTGAGTGTTTTATCAAATATAAAAATATTAGTTAATTAAAATTAAACCCCTAAAAGCACAGTTTCGGTCCACCCGAGATAGTTAAGGACCACCTCTGGGGTACCCCTGTAACCTGTAACCTGTAACCGTGTGGACCGTAACTGTACAGTTACGGTCCACCTTTATATGACTATAATAGTTATAAATAATTATTATTTGTCATTTGTCTTGCCTTTTTCAACAGTAAATTTTTTATATAAAATCAGAAACTAATCAAAATCATTTGAATTACCATTTTAATATAAAAAACACACAAAAAAGTCCTATTAGTATTATCAAGGATATTAATTTTACGGGTCTCCAGAATGTAATGCAAATCGAAATATTCGTGTCAATTGCTGAAATTTTATTGTTTCAATTATACACCTTTTTCAATAATAATTTGGATAGCTGTTTTAAATATATTTCTTAACTTTCAGAAAATAGCATTTTTTCTGCTTCCTTTTCTAATAATGTTCTAAGGAAAGCTAATTTAGTAAACATAAAGTGAGATCACGTAGAAAAAGTAAACTTACTGTTAGATCCTTTTGGGTTTTTTTATTTTTATTATGTCCGTAGGATCACTAACTATAAGACTATCTTACTAAAACACGTTTTATTTTCCTTCCTCCTAGTCTACATAAGACTTTTACAATTTTAAGTAACAAAGCAATGAAAGTTCAATAAACAATCTATATAAAATTTGTTTCTGGAATTTCATAAAATAAATTACCCATCCCATTAAGAAACAGGAAACAATATGAAGTTTGGGTGGTCCGAAACTGTACCTCGGCCTAGGACCATAACTGTAAAGTGCTATGGCCATAACTGTATTTCCATACTAGCTTTGAGACAGTAGTAGTCCACCATATTTTAAGCCTTACGAAAATAATAATCGTTGTAATAAATAGATAATAAATAGATACTAGAACATCTCTTCTATTAGACAAAATGATAAGAAAGCACATTAAAATTGAATAAGTAAACAAATTTCAAGATTTAAAAAAAGCTGTCCTTAACAAAAGTGATAAGAAATTAACAATTTTTATCAGCTTCGCGCCTGATATATTTAGATCACCCATGACTTTTCAAATTGAAATTTTCTATTAGTAATTTAGATGTCAAATGTTAGTATATTAGTTGTAGCATATGTTCCTTGTGGTTTACTTTCAATTAATTTCCGTAAGAGTTCCAAAATATGCGTTTTTGTCTTAAGTGGACCGTAACTCCCCCCTGGTCGGAAACTGTCTGATCTACCCTAGTACTTTATATTTTAAATTATAGACGACCTATAACGGAAAAGCCATTAAACAATTAATGAAAATAAAAAAAAATATAAAGAATTCAATTCTTTTTTTTATTGAAACTATCGCGTGTCGGTGTTTAGGCGGGGTTTTCCTTGATAAAAAAAGTTGCAAAGACGTATTAGTTCCGTTTCACGAAACGTCAACTAAATAAACAGTAAAGTAAATCCTTAAAACACGTAAATAAATGTATATTTATAAAGTAAATATGTACATATAGTTTTTCGAGGATTTATATTCGAGCGAGAAGCATTTATATTCGGGTTTTATTACACATTTTTTCATGGTTTATAGTTGACCGTGTGGTAGAAAAATTAACAAAGTATAGCTTGCTTTACATTATGGCAAATATTATAACTAAAACTACACAAAGCTTACGATCCAAAATTCTAAACAATGACGAACAAAGGAATCGTAAAACGGAACGTATAAAAACATTAAGATGAATTTAAAAACAAAACACTTTTTGAAAATGGAACTGGAATGCTAACTGTTAAACAGGATAACTCACTTAACGTAAAAAGAAAAAAATATACTTTTCTTTTAAAAGATTTCGAGAACGTGGTTGAGTGAGGCGAGGCGTTTCCTTATTTAAATGTAGGCGGAGAACTTTGGGACAAAAATAAATAACACGGATGGCAATTAATTAAACGCGTTTAGTTTCGGGAAATGACATTAACCTGACATGCGGGTTAAAGGAAGATGAATTAAACTAAAATAAAACTTGAACCTACTTTTAAAAATGTCTTGTATCTCCAAGCAATGTTTATGTTTAGAAAAATGTCAGTTTCAGCGTTTTATTCTACTTTTTTTATTAGACAGCATTCTGTGTGTCTGTGCACTGTGTATTTGCCTGGTAATGCTTCCGACTTAAAAGCGCCTATTGGTGGTGTTATCCGTTTGACTGTTTATTCTATCTCTGTCTTTAATACTAATTCTCACCTCCGTCACCAACCGCAACCGTCAGCGCCAAGATGGCGAAAATCAAACGGACAAATAGATAACACGTCTAATAGCCTGTCTTTTTTATAGAGGTCAGTGATTAACCACTCAAATGTTTTCTATTACATTAACATGACATCTGCTATATTCATAAAACACACTATTTCAATTAAAAATGTAAATTCTCGACGTTCTTCCTATTTCGTAACGTCGACCAGCGAACATTCGACCTGACCCAGATCCGAAACAGATTCGTGTTTACCCCGCTTTTGCTCAGCCGAGTAAATATTGCCTCTGTACATTTTTAGCCAGCATTTTGCTTTTATTACTTGTTACTACGAGAAAATCTCTTTGCCAAATATGTACGTTATTATTTCAATACTGGGACTTTGTATAGTTTTGTTTTGTATATATTTATATTTAGATGCGGTATAATTTTACTCTTAGTATCTAATACTTACGGCCGAATACTAAAACGACATTTAAAAATGCAACAGCGTCTTAAACGATAAGCCAACGTTCCAACTTCAAATTCCATTAAAATTTTGACATCTGTCAGAAGCGACGCTAACGACGCGAAGTGTTTACGATTAGTTCCAGTATTTGGTCGCAAGGTGGCATTTGGGTGTTCTTTTTTGTTACGCTGCTTATACATTTCCGTAGTCCCAAATAATAAGCTGAAAATTTCGTATTTGGAACGTTTTATAAGGACATTTTTTTTATTCTTTCGTACAAAGTTTTGCATACTTGACTAACCATGTTATTTTTAAAAAGGAATATAACGTACGACGTAACGTCTATGGCGGTCAATTAATATTTAATGCTAGCCTACAAAAGAATAATTTTGTGTCCGTAACTAGAACAAAGTATTAACATCGTTACATATTCATGTGTCAACAGAATTTACTTTAAAAAGACTTTAAAAAAACTAGGACACAGTAAAAACTAAACCTAGATGATGAAAAAAAAATATTTGAGAACTATGTCAGTCTCTTTACTGGATGTTTTACTTACATATTTTAGAATATAAATATAGTTTTTCTAAGTTAACCAAATAGACTTTTAAGAAAATCTACAAGTAAATCAAATAGTAATTGTGGAGTATTTTAACTAGAAGTAAGGAAAGCGAGTTGCCATTATTATGAAATCTGGTCTTTTTGCAGTAAAATTCACGGGACTAATATATAGTAAATATCAATATGAATTATATCTTTTTTATACTTTGTTTTTTATGTTTTAAAAAGGCCGTAAGATTTAAAAAGTATTGTAGCTTTCAGCGTACGCAATGACACCGGTTTCCGCTGGGAAAGTAACCAAGGACCCACTATTCATGATGCCCTATTTTACTCACATGTCAAGGTTTATCTGGCAAAAAAGGTGTAAATGAAACTTTATTATACATTTCACAGATAAAATCTATAGGATTAAACTCGTAATAAATAAAATACCGGAAATTAAAAAACTCTTGATCGATTAATTCGTCGACAAGTTTAATTCTGATTTAAATACGTCAAAATAAAGTCTATAACTTGGCTTTTGACTTCTTTTTTTGCGGCGATGTAAAATAATAAAATGATATTCAAAAATTTCGTAATCAAATTATATTCTGACGATTCATTATTCATTAAAAACGAGGAAGGAAACAATGAGGAACGTCGCGTATCAGTGAAAGTATTTGCGTAACGTATGCTTAGATATGCTTCTATACTGTATTTAGGTGAGTAGTTTATATATTGAGTTGTTAATGATACACTTGTGTTTAATACATACTAAATAAATACAGCTATTGCTTCAACGTACACACGCAATCTTGAAAATCAATAAGTATCGATACAATAACACAAACAGCTGATCGGATAAGCGAAAGGTTTAAACCGTGCGACTCACCATTTCTGTTGCTTCTCTTCCATGCTATTAAAGTTAGATATAGCGGCATATCTGCAATAAAAAATAAGAAAACTCTTTGCACAATCAAACAACAATGTTATAAGTTATGTAAAGCATTAGATTATAAACGTTAGTACGCTACATGCACAAAGTCGAACTAATTGCGAACAAAGGAGTTTGTTTTGCAATGCGTTCTTACCTCGGTGCTGTGCATTCTAGCACTTTTTTCTTTTCCCATCCTTCTTCAGTTTTCACCCATTCTTCGCCTGGCGATCGCCAGTCTTTGGATATAAAAGGCATATTATTTTTAACACAAAAACAAAGTTCGTGCGCACTACGTCGAGGAACAAGCAATCACCAACAACGCGAAACAGGAATTGACGGCAATTCCAATTCGACGACGGTCGGCAGCACGGCGGTGTAAAGTGAGAAAGGGAAGTCTTGTTTAGAAAGAGAGAGCTGCGCGCATGCGTTTAGCGATGATCTATGGACAAATGTCACAAACAGCTGTTTACTATTTGTTTACAGAATTAAGTTTTAATATATAGGAATGTTAAATTTCGAGCATGATGTTATTATACATATCGAAATGAAACTTTAGGTTAACGACGACAAAACCAACTGATTGTTGAACATGAATAATTGTATGAAATTATGTCTTTGTCTGGTTTTTGTCATTGATTCAAACAAATGCTCGTCTAATTTGGTCTAACTACTACACGTTACGAAATTAATTTTAAGAGTTTCCACTGATTCATTAAAATATAGGGAGCTATTTTTAAACTAGTGTTATTAATATAATTACCTTTTTTATATTCTGTGTATTTTTACTAAATTCATACCAACAATAAAAAATTGTCTATAAAATTTTGTGGTTATCTGTGGTGGACTGTATCTTCTGATTTTTGTGTGATTTTGAGGTTATAAAAGTATTTTGATATCGTAATGGGCGATTCTAACATAAAACCCAAAATTAACAGTACTGATGGTAAAACACCAGTATTAAAACAGGCAGAACTAGATTATATGAAAATTATTGAGCAGAAAAACCTTGAACGCGTTCAAAAATTACAACAAATAAACAAAAGGAATCGGATAACTGGTTGCTTAATCGGTGTTGGAGTATTGGGTATTTATTTATATTCTATTAACGCAGTTAAACAAGAGACATTCTTGGACGATTTCGAAGAACCGGTTAAGGTACAGCAATAATGTCTGCAGCACAGAGAGCCTTCCACATTCGACTTCCCCCTTTGCCTAGTATCAAAGATGTCATTAGATTGTACAAATTGCGCGCACTTAGAGAACTGTCACAGAACTTTCTTATGGAGCCAAGATTAATAGATAAAATAGTACGAGCTGCGGGAAATATACAGAATAATGTAGTATGTGAGGTGGGACCCGGGCCGGGCGGTATTACTCGTTCTATTATACAACAGGCGCCTAGGAAAGTAATTTTAGTCGAGAAAGATCCGCGGTTCTTACCAACTCTAGAGCTTTTAGCTGACGCTTGTAAGGACAAAGTTGATGTTGATATTATAACTGGTGATATTTTACGCACTGATATAGCACATTTTATTCCACAAGATGTAAAGGTAGGTTGGGATGACCCTCCGCCTCCTGTTAATCTGATCGGCAATTTACCATTTAGTGTATCAACAATATTAATAATACGCTGGTTAGAGGCAATTTCTAGACAAGAAGGTCCTTGGTCATTCGGTAGGGTGCGGATGACTTTAACATTTCAAAAGGAAGTGGCTGAAAGAATGTCTGCACCTATTTTGGATAAACAAAGATGTAGGCTGTCTGTTATGTGCCAGAATTGGTGCAATGTGAAGTATAAATTTGATATACCCGGTGCAGCTTTTCTACCTAAGCCGGAAGTTGATGTGGGAGTGGTAACATTGACACCTCTAAAACAACCCATTATAAAGTTGCCATTTAAACTTGTAGAAAAAGTTGTAAGACAGATATTTTCTATGCGGCAAAAATATTCAATAAGGGGTGCACAAACACTATTTCCTGAAGAGATTCGTGAGGAAATGGCTTTAAAAATGTATAACATAGCTGATTTAGATCCAGTGACAAGACCTTTTCAAATAACCAATTACGAGTTTCGTAGATTGTGTGAGGCTTACAAGACAATTGTAACAGAGAATCCAGAGTTAGAAAAATATGATTATAGAGCTCCAAAGAAAAAACTTGTAACTGGAAGTGTAGATGAAGAAATAATGTAACATTGTTATGTATAAATTTAGTTAAATTAGTTAATAAAAAGCATTGCGTTAACATAATTTTTTTATTTAAACTCTTATAAGATGAAAAATGTTGCATTCATAAATTAAGAATTTTTTGAATTATTTTGAACTTCCTTTGTCTTTTGGTCTAGTAGCCTCTTTTTCTTTTTTATAACCCTTTGATGTTTAATTGAATTTAAATGTATGGCATATTCCTTGTCGCCTATAATTAACCTTTCGCAAATATCGCAGTAATTAGATGATTGAGTGTTAATTTTCCTTTTCTCATCTATATTTTTCTTCAAAGGCTCGTAAGGGCAAGGAATTTTATTAATATAACTGTCTATTATTTCTATAGACTTGTTTTTGACTAGTTTGTCCCACTGAGATAAATCTGTAGTGTCCAGTTCATAAATAGGTGGCACCTGTAACAATATTTATGAGTTATTTATTTTACAATATTGCATCATCTTCAGAATTCATGAATTACTAAAAAAAAATAAAGCATGAAGACACAGCAACGAAGACCCCTGCCTATAAATATTAAATATCTCAATCAATAGATTATCATAGATGTTTTCAGTAGAGTTACATATCTTTGATTTTTTTAAATAAAATCTTGCTGTGATTTTTTGGATGAATGTTTCCATACAGTAACGCCATCTGTTAATAAATTTATACTTGTTTTCTTTAGACTTCTCAATACTAGATGGCGCTATAAGTTTTTAAAGTTTCGCTTTTCAACGGGAGATGGCACTAAATATTGTTTTTGTTTCATTTAACTGTCCAAAGATGGCGTTATACCAAATGCAAAGCTTAAAACTAAACACCCGTTTACTAAAGGGGTGGACTGAGATTAGGACACTCTATTTTTTTGGAATGAATGAAATGAGCATTTTACCTCTCGTGTAGGAATCTCTAAAAAGCGTCCTTTGACCATTTTGTTTTGTCTTCTTGCATATCTACGTGTTGCTATTTTCATGTTTTCTATGCTTTGTTGCATCAATTTTTTGCCATCTTCGCTGTTCCTGTCTTCCTCTGTCATCATCAGGTATTCATGGAACTCCTTCAGTCCCAGCGTTTGGAACACTCCTTTGGTATAATCTGGTGGCCTGAAAGTTTTCATTTTGTGATTAGAAAATTGTTTTTTCATGCTCTAGGTGAGCGAAAACGCTTTTTAAATATACCGCAAGATTAACGTATAAGAGAGTATTATAAAACAATTGAATTAGTACTAGTTTTACCAGTACGGACTGGTTTCATTTCAGTTAGACTTGGGTATTATTTTTTGCGCCGTAATAAGACGGACAACGAATTGTCGCTAGCAAATTGTTTTACTACTCCTGGCTTGGGAAAACGAAATTAAAGTACTAAAAGGGTTTTAAGACTTTACTCTGGCGCTGTTATTATTTACAACACCCTTAAAAACAACACTGTCACATACGGATTAAGAAGTTAATAAAAAAGTAAACAAAATGTTTGTTTTATTATGTTATGATGAGCCACTTCCCACGGTGTAACAAAATCACACAATCAGTCAGTGCGGTGTGCTCGCTGGGAGCTCGCGGGGGGTGCGGGGGGCGCAGGGGTCTGCGGTTAGCTCCGCCGAGCGCGACGGCCGCGGAGTCGACGGCGACGCCTCACACAAATTCAATTATTACACCTTTATTATATAAGATCTCACGCCTTCAAAGCAATCGCTGATAGATACGTTTTCCATATCCAAATACTGTACTAGACTAAATTACTAGCCTAGTCCGAACCAGGCATTAAATTAAATAAACCTAACTTCACTCGAGGTGGCTATTAAGTGTTAAACTTTTTCAGTAATTATTTGAATAAACAATAATCTACGTTTTACGAATGAACCAGAAATCTTGGTGTTTGGTAGCTTGTAAAAATCATTTTTCACAAGTAAAATACGGAAGTTCAAAAATAACATTCAGTCGCGTAAAAGCTTTAAATATTTGTGAATGGATATTTGAGGAGGTAAAAAAAAAGTCGCGCCGATGTCGACAACCTGGTTATTTTTTGCGGGCTTTTATCATGGAACTAGACGATGACTTTGTAAATACAATTCCCCTCTATTTAGTCTATTTTGTATGTATACAGTAAGGCCAAAAGCACCAGGGTTAAATTTCACGTGTTTAAACATAACACGAGAGTAAACAATAATTGTGTCTAATGATTTAGGACGGTTCAAATTATTTATTTAATAATAACTGAATTAATAGTTGTCAAAAAAGTTCAATAATATTACGTTGCCAATCTCAATTATAGGCAGGATCGCAGGCCAAAACGCAAGAAGGCGAAAAATCTTTAAAAAAAATAACATACGCGAATGAACCTATTGACACCTAAAAAAATAGCAACACTGAACCACAACGGGTATTAACCTCAGTGGTTTACGCAAAATTACGCAAAACAAGTCGTTTTTTAATACGTGTAGAAAGTGACATAAAAAGTCGTGTAAACAAACTCGCAGGCAACTTTAGTAAAGTGGCTTACGCGGGAGCGCGGGAAGACTTACTATTGCTTATATAAATAATGGAAGTGGCTTTCATTGACTTTTTAATAAACAGATAATAAATCAGGAAAAAATTAAACTTTGGGAAGTTTTTTTTACAATAGTTCTTGCTTTTCAACGACCATTTCCAATCCACAGGTTAGGTTCTGAAACTTTAATATGGTTTTTACAATTTTTAGGTTAGGTTACCATCAAGGATATTTAGTCGATAACTTTAATTAAAAATGGCTCTGCTAGTGCGTTTCTTTCATGCTTTTACAAGGTATTTACATGAAATATTAAATTATTGATTAATTACGTTGTCATGAATCACTTCCAGATAGTGTACATCATTGTAAGCTAGCTTTGCGTCTGCGGTCGCCGTACGCGCGGTCCGTGCTGACTTATAACACGACTAAACACTCTTGATACTTGATAAATATTATGCATAGCACAATTAAATAATGCTATAAAAATTGGAAGGCACCAAAACCTGGTGGTTAGGAACAAGCCAGTCCTACAAACATCACTGAAACCTTTCCACGAATGAGCGGTAAACTTTACTAGAATGAAACTGTCTTAGGTACCCATTGTTTTGAAGACTTTGGGACTGAAGATAAGATTGTGAAAATCAATTGATCGAGTTTTGAAAATCGGACCCTCTGATCTGATAGTGTCAGCTCAAATGTTTCAGCAATATTTTATGTAAAACTGCTTTTCAAACTACAAAATGAATTTCTTCCTACAGAAACCATGAGTTTCAAAGCAGATTTTTATTTTATTTACAGCTGGCTTGAATTGCAAATATTTGATAAGCTTATTACTGCAAGGTACATGCATTATTTAAATAATAAATTAATGTAATTGCTAAAAAGTCCTTACAGAAATATCGTTACCATAGTGTAAGTTAAATTAATTAATAGATTATTAGTACCAAAAACGATTAATGCTACCATAAAGACTAGAGGCGGCGCATGTAACCTGACACTATAGGGAACCGCAGCGGCAGATGCACCGCGCGGACGTCCCCCCGCACGCTGCACGCCCCGCACCTGACGCCATCTTGCTTCTTTGACAAGCTATTGTTTTTTTTAAAAGTTGCTTATAAGGCAAAGGAATAATGGACATAAAGCCTATGATTTAAAAAAATCTAATTGACTTAAATAATTTCGAGCTATACGCGTGAATGAAACATTGGTAGATATTTTTAAATATTTTTAGTTGGAAAAGCACAGAGTATATTTTATTTTTATTAGGAATTGGTTCGCTTATAACGTGGTTATTGCAAATTGGTTGGTTTAAAACGTGAACATTACTTAATTTAAGGAAACAAAGGGCACTCAATTGGGCGACGTCAATTGTCCGTGAAATTAAACTGTGTTAATGTTACAATCCAATAAATTTACAGCGAAAATTTTCATTTCTCATTCTTTGAGATTTTAGAATACTATATCTATAATCTAAAGTAATATAAAAAACCTTTTCAAATGGTGGAAAAATACGGAACTAATATCTTAGTAAACATTGTAAAATTAATGAAATAAAAAAGTCGATTGGAGTGCTCTCAGGCTAGGATTTTTATATACTTGATTAGGCTATAAAATATCAGATTAGTTACCTGCTTTTATAGTACAAGGCCCGTGTTGTTAATCTGCCAGTCGTTGTCTTACTCAATAAACTCAATAAACGTAAATTTTACTCACTTTCCGTCTTCAATCCTCTGCTTATTGTGCCTATCGTGGAAGTTGAGTAGCTCTTGTATCAAACCATCCTTCAGCATTGAATCCACACGCGCGTTAAGTCGCTCGTCGTGAATTGCCTGAAAATATTAGTCTTTAACTGCATTTACTTATAGTTTTTTTTGCTTGCACTCAAATTTACCAATTCATTACATTGTTGTATGTTTAGGCGTTTAAAAATACGTAAATCTAGTATTTTTTTTATAAGAAAAGAGGGTAAACGAGTGGCGGGAACACAACGTCGCTCATGGACATCCGCAACACCAGAGGAACTACAGAGGTGTTGCCGGCCTCTGAGGAAATGGTGGGCTCGCTTGAAAGACCCTAAGCCGTACTGTTAGGCGGCTAAAAACCTGTCATTATATAAAGTACATACTCGTATGTAATGATCGGTAGAGTGTTAAAACTCACTTCAACTCCACAGACGTCAGGAAGTTCGGAAGTTTCAATTAAAACAAAACCACTTAAGTAAGTCTCCCCTTTACTTGAATGTTGAGTGTGACTCAAGTTGACTCAACTTGAATCAACTTAGAGCCGCTTTCGCTGTTCATTAAGCCGTCGCTAAGTTGTGTTGCGAACTTTAGTTTTACATATGATGTTCAAGAAAGCCGCTTAAAATTAAAGACTACCTGTTTACTTTTCTTTTAGAGTAATGATAAATCATGAATCAACTTACTAATATTATAAATGCGAAAGTTTAGATGGATAGATGTATGTCTGTTAGAGTTTGTAGCCTAAACTGCTGAACGGATCTCGATGAAATTTGGCATATATGTAGAGGATTATCTGGAAGAACACATAGGCTACTTATTATTGTTTTTTCGAATTCCACGCGGACGGAGTCGCGGGCGAAAGCTAGTATAGTATAAAACAAAGTGGCTTCCCGCTGTCTGTCATTATGTATGCTTATATCTTTAAAACTAGGCAAAGGATTTTGATGCAGTTTTTTCATTAGATAGAGTGATACAAGAGGAAGGTTTATATGTAAAATTCACGTATTACATAGTAGAGAAATACTGATAATTTCAGAGGTTTCTATTGTGATGGGACCCGTGCGAAGTAGGGGTATAGTTTATAATAAAAATTAGTTTTCGTTATCGTATTTTCCCGAACTTCTCGGGAAAACACAAGTTAGAAATCTTAATTCTTACTCTTGTACTTCGATATAGTGTTTTTAACTCAAAATTATTATACTTTCTACGCCGCAATAACACATTACATTAATTTGTTTAATTTACTGCTGTCAGTTTATAATACGACTAGTGAGATTATAAACTAAGTTCACAGACTATAATGCAGATTTTAATAATTTTATTGTATAGGTATAATTTGTATGTCTATAAATAAAGAATTTCCTATAATTGTAATAACTCAATACAATTGCTGTTATTGTTAGAGGAAAACCGCAATATCTATGATTAAGCTTTAAGTAATGCTAGATTCGAATCAGGTCCACGACAGTACCTAGGCGATAATGGCGCCTAGATGGTCTGAGTCGTGACTAACTTGCTGTCTAGAATTCTCAATAATGTAACATTAAATGATATAAAAGAACTTGACTTTATTATTTATGGTTATTAAAGCAATTTATGGTTTGAATTATTTTATTGACAATTGAATTATTAGTTAAAAGTTTAGCTTTAGATATCGACGAGCTGCTTCCGCAAAATTCGTTAGCGCGGAATTAAAGAAAAAAAACAAAGTCGTCTATTTCATTCTCGCGGGAATTTACATTCTACCAGCTTCATTCCGTTCAAAATCGGTCTACCTGTTCCAGAGATACCGGTTTCATCACCATTAAAATAGCGCGGAATTAAAAAAGTAGTCTGTAATAACCGACTTCAGACAGTCTTTCAGTATTAGAAAACTTAACGGGAAGGGTATGGACAGGACAGAAAAGATATGACGTATATTCCTTGCCAGCAAATGAAAACTAGCTAGTTGTGAATCAGACGTCTTTATGTTTAAGAGATTTAAAAATTCGTGTATTAAAAAAATATGAAACGATTCATGGCTTGTGTGAGTCATTTACTAAGGTGTAGGCTTCCAGGAATAATGTTGCGAAATGCAAAGTTTTATTTCACAATATTAAAGCTATATAAAGCTCTTTTACCTGTTACCAAAACATTATAGTTAACTAGCTGTTGCTCACGACTTCGCCCGCGTGAATTTAAAAAATATACCCTACGTTACTCACTGATAAATTACCTATCTAATAGTGAAAGAATTTTAAAAATCGGCCCAGTATTTTTTGTGTGATTCAAATATATACAAAAATACAAATCTTTCCTCTTTATAATATTAGTAGTTAATTAAATAGTAGATAGCAAAACGATAAGTTTTGCAAAAAAACAAAGATACAAAAGTTTTGCTCTTAATTATGGAGATATGGGGGTTTTTTAGTTTGTTATATACTCGTATTTTTTCATTATTAAGTTATTTCAAACACAATCTTTTAATTTATTTCATTTGAAAGTTGTCTATGAATAAAAAGGCTATTTACGGACGTTTGCAAAATTGTCAATTTTAGATGCATTCTATTCTTATCTAAGATAATTTAATTTACATATTATAAAGTCGTTTAAAGGATTATCTCAAAATGGACGGCTTTAAAACGTTGAGAGTCGTGTATAGCATACTGATATGTTAAAAAAAAACAATTACATGTACATTGAACCCGATCAATGCATTCCACTGACACTATTAATGAATTGCTGACAGAATTTTTAGGTTATATTTTTGGTAGTAAATTCTTTTGTCTAGATTTTGGTGGGAATTTTGTTTGAAAAGTAATTTAGGGATATTAGTATGTTTATGTATTTTCTTAAAATGTGTGTAAATCATTTTATGTATTAAATTATTAAATAAGTCATCTTAGGACTTAATTTATTTTAGAAATTATGCTATAAAAAGATTATAAGATCAAACAATAACATATAAATAGATGAAATACACAAACAAATTGCTTTAAACAAAAATAGCATGAAATTATTTCTACAATAAATGTTGCTTAACACAACTTTACAAAGCGCGCATTAACACGATTGTTTTATTTTGTTAATCAGAAACCAAATTTCCCGTGTCACGGTTTATAAATTACAATAAACGTAATAAATTCGCATAACGACCGTCTTCAAAGTTCAAACAACGTCTGGCCTTGAGAGCTTGTGTGGAATTTTTTGCCAATAACTTTAATTCAATCAAACGCCGCGTACATTATCGTCGAAATGTTAATAAAGATGCGTTCACACTTGTCTAACTGTCGACAGAATGAACTATGTCAGTAAGGGTTGTAGAGACTCAAGAAGAATATCGTAAGGGATACTGCCGGGAAACCTCCTACAATACGAACAAGCGCCAAACATCTATTTCAAACAGGACCTTTAACTCGATTTATGGAAGTTCACTGAACAAATTGGGAACAAACAAAGTATACCAGAAAATTCTTTAGCATCTATTATCAAAATCATTTGATTCGTTTATTTCGTTTTTTATTTCTTAGATATTTAAACATAAAATGTTGTTTAAGCATCGGTTAGTGTAGAATTACCTTAACATTGCTACAGACTCAGAATTTTTATTCAAAATGTTAATTACAAGCGACTATCGTGTATTTTATTATTCTTATGAATGAAAAGTCAATTAATTGTTTTATTCACGGCCACTGAATGGGTGTGCCGGCAACAATCAGGTTTAGCCAGTTCTCATGTTGTCCTAGGCGGTTTATGTTATATTATTTTGACATATAAAATCATCTACTCATTTAAATTATTAAAACTAGTCTACGTTTTACAATACTATAATTTATTATGCGTTGTGTATTCTATGACAGCGTTTTAATATGTGCTGTATAATCTGTGATCAAAAGTTACTCTTTGAACCTTTTTACCTACGAAGACGATTGACACTGCAATTATTTTTAATTATCATTCAAATATTATGTTATAAATCCATATTTAAATATACAATTAGATATCAAATCACGTATGTTACTCGAATTTAAATCTGAAAGTAAGATATACCATATTTTTAATTTTAAATTACTAAAAGATATTACCAATTTTAAAGTATAAATTGATTCTTTCAAAACTTAAAGGCATTAATATTCTGTCGCCGTGATCGCAGGGCGATTTAAAAAAAGACGAAATTTAAATTCGATTAGGAGCTGATAGTGACAGGTCTATTTGGAATCTAAATTTTTTTTTTCGAACACAGAGCTAAGACGCTACGAGAATAGACGCTTCACTAAATACAAAGGGGAATCGATTGACAAAAGCAAATTAGACAGACATTCAATTTATTTTAAATACTCGTAAATACTGCTAAATAATATCAGGACTCGAAGTATTTAATTGTGTTGTAGGACATTTCTTTTTATTCAGTAAAAAATATTTATTAGTTTTATATCTCTCTTTTATAGTTTTGATGTTTTTTTATTTAATATAATTGTACACGGTCAATTTCTACGTTCAGAATCATAACTTAGTTGATAATTTCATTTAGTTTTCAAGCTGCGATGATAATATCAAGAGCTTAGATGACCTGTCCCGTGATTTTCAAAGTTTTTGAATTTAAAGATACTAATAAATTATTTGGCTTCGAAAAGTCAACGTTCGTGATAACATCTTTCTTTCTTTTTCGAGTTTTTCTTGTTTTTAGCATAATTAAAAAGTTCGCTTTGGAATTAATTCAAAATTTTATTTCTCGTGTTTCGAATCCAAAAAATCTATTAAATCATGCCATTGACATTTGAATAATACATAAAAAATCAAATTTATACCTATTGCCTATCATCTATTTAAATAAAGATAACGGTTAACAACATACATTTCGAGAAATCAAGAAATTGCTACATATTATGGCGGGAAAAATTGATGAAAATGGACCTTTTCAACGCCACCATTATAAAGTTATTTTAAAATCAATTGATATTTTACACAATATTGCATTGAAATATAATCTGTGACAGACAGAGTCAACCTTAAAGAAAAATTTGCTAGAACATTCCGCATCCATGGGCGCCGCCAGCCTATCTACGTTATTTGGGGGTGTGGGCTGTGGGGGGGGGGGGGGGTAGCCATTTTTGAATTCTCTACATTTTTGTACAAGTAATGTCAGTGCTAACCATAAAACAACAGACTTGTTCCTATTTTAAAATGTTGACACAAGTAGGTCCTGTCACGTAACTGGTTAGCAACGCCTCTTCCGCCTTTTAATTTTTTTTATTATCTTTTTTTTAAAGACGTAGCGTAGCTGTGTGTTCGAGTGACCTCGGGCAGTGTAAACCAAGTGTAAACTAGGTTTGAGTAAAGGCGCCTACACACTGTACGGCGTAATGAAAAATTAGAAATGTTAAAAATTTCCTTGTTTTGTACTTTCGAATGAGCATAAAAATAAGTATAATAGTTTGCAAGTATTGTTTTGAAGAAATTTTGTTTCACTGTGACGTAGAAGTATCTGTTTTCCATAGTATTAATAACTAAATAAAAAGGAAATATTAGAAGTCAATAAAAGCCTCAGAACAAATGACGATTTTGTTTGAACTTTTAGCAGAAATCTTATGTAAACAATTCAAATATTTTAACCAATATTGCATTTAACAACTTTTTCTATTTTAATATATTGTATAGTGTAAAGGTACCTTAACAGTCGTATCGAATCAGCAAAGTATTAAAATTGAGTAGGAACCAGCTGTGCTGTGACCGCCCTTGACTCGTACCCGCCACCAAATCCGCTAATTGTCGACCTAGACGCGCCTCCCGCTCACTAAGGCACGTTTTACCGTAGAACTGACATTTATCTTACATATTGCTGTCCTTTTTCATTCTCTTTAACAAAACAGAGATCACAATATAACAGCGAGTTCTGCTACGCAATATGCCAAACAAAAGAAGTAAAAGTGAACACAGCGACAAATCTGTTGGTAATATGAATTCGTGAATGTTCCAAGTAAAAGTTAACATGTGAAAATATTGCGAAAGTGACAGTGTTTGTCGACTTAGAGCGGCTTAGCAAAAGACGGCTACCGTCCTTAGCATTTTCATCGATCAGTTAAATTGTATTTGTTGGCTTTAGGGCGGGAATACACATGATAGAAGACGGCACACTTGTATACAAGCTACTGGCATGTGTCAGCTACAAGCATCCCAGTACCACACATGCAAGCTAGCACGATATTTGCTTTTGTAACGGAAATGTAGGGGACGAGGAGGGTACGAAGTTTTACACTATCCCGTTTCGTCTCATACGATCTAATTGACATTTGATATCACGTGTATTCCCGCCCTTATGGCAAAGATTATGATATGGGAGTGACTTTAAAAGTTCTTATAATTCTGTGCGATTTAAAGTTAGATGTCTATCGTGGTGTGTGTTGTCACAATATAATTAAAATTTTAACCATCCATTATCACATAACTTTAAAACAAAATTATATATATGCCAGTTTCCTTAATTTCTATAAAAAATACACCAATTCTATGGAAACCTTACAAAGACCGACACAATGACAAAACAAAAAAATTCTCACGTACACTCATTTTGGTTCGATTTACATTATAGTTTTTTTTACTGTAGGTTTTTTATTATATCGCGATGCCATAATGGCTATCATTGATGGCTAGAGTTGGGTGTTCATCATCTTGTGTCAAATCAATAAAAAACAGACAAGCTTGATGTCCAACTTGAGGCGTTGCCATCAAAGAATAAGCTAAAACAGAATGTACTAAGGGTTAATACAAATTAAAGTTTTGAGAGAAAAAAAATTGTAAACGGAACAGATATTAAAAGTGACATTATTCAGTGTAACCCACACTACACTTTGGTAACTTATTATTATAGGAATTCGTTATAATTAAATGATTGAAATCTTACTGAAGTTCAAAGTTAACGAACAATTCTCACCAACATTAAAAAATACGAAAAAAAAAAACGTTGTTACGCATTTATTTATTCCTATTTGTACATTAATTTTCAAATGCCGGTTATGTGTGGAATATATCAATAGCCACGTTACTTATGTAGTTATTTGTATAGACTCGTGGTATAGACAAATCAAGGAGGTGTTGAGCTATCATTAATACAAACGCTTGTTAGATTAATCGTTCTCTTCTGACGTCCGAACAAAAAACCTAAAATAGATTACGTACATAAAAAATGATTGAACTTTGACTTAGTATCAATAATAGAACTTGCAGAGTATATATATAATTAATTTCTTTACAATCTCTAGATTTAATTAAACATAATTGGTTTGTTCGATTTTACTGTCGTACTTTGGTTATATCCATTAACAATTCAGTATTACGATCCTTAAGCTATTTATCCATTTAGGCTATTTGACAAATCGTATTCAAAGAATATCCTACAAATAAAATCCGTAAAGGTGTTGAGAGATTTGTCCGTGTCAGGTAAGCTTGTGTTTTCTTTAGCGCGGTCGGTTCGCAGTCAGTAAATAAATGAAGACACCTTAATGGTTGTGTAAATGGGGCGCAATTCAATTTCGGGCGGTGTGAAACAAGGTGGCCGCTTACAACATGCCGCCGACGATTCCAAAGGCGATTACGCATCGTATGGTATAAGTGAAAGAAGATAATCATTTATAAAATATTGTAGCTGACAATATAGCGAATTCAGTACATTAGTTTGAATTGCACGCTATCTAAGCTTGATGGTGCCTCGAAGATTAATACGAGAGAGGAAGGGAACACCATTTCGCGAATGATCGATGTTAATTTGTGGTGATCATTCAATCCGTAGTGGTCAATATCGACCTTAAAACATAGTGAATAACTCTAACACTTTGACAGGGTGTGGTCTGTAAAATTAATATAGTATCGTTATTTCAGTATTTGCAGAATTGGTTCCACTATGGTCTTCCCCGCTAAATCTTGTACCTTGAGCAACAGAGCGGCCAAAGAACTTCGTGATATTTATACTCGTGGTAAAAAAATGATGTTTGACAATAGTTGTTGCTATGCGGGATCGCTGCGGTGTCTAGCTGCGAGGTATTCGATGCCCTAGCACTACGGAGGCAGGTTAAAAAAAGAAAGCGCCCAGTGACCCGCGGGTCCGCGCTACGCAGAGCTTTCGTTTGAAAGCTCAATTGTTTGGAGTATTCCAAGCGTTTCCATTCGTTATTGACGTTTGAACGTTGTTTAGCGCCTTGTTTTATTTTAAAGAAGCCTAATTGAGTGAAGGCAAATAAAACTTTAAAGATTAGGTAGCTCTTAATGATGAAATAATTGTTAAAAACAATATACTTAGGTTAGAGTTGATTCGTTACACTAAATGTTTGACGATTAAACCAAAAATAGGTAGATAGTGAGGTTTCCTACAAAAGCAAAATCCGAAGTTTTTTCTTATCAAATATTGATTTATTTTATTTTATAGATATCATTATTTGCTTGATGAAAATTATAAAAGATAAACAAGTGTTTTATTATATCAATTAGAAAGATAATATCGTAATTTAAATCTTTGCGTTGTTAAAGGCGTTTAAAAGCCATGGGTTTGTTGCAAAACAAATATTTGCTTCCAACCCCCGACGAAAACGAAGGGTTGCTCCGTGAAACCACCCTTGCTATTGACCCAGCTTTAGACAGTTTTTACTTTAGATATGCAAACGTAATTAGATACAGCATATATAGGAATAATTTCAAACATTTACTTCCTTACTTACTGCGCTGGCGCAGCGACCCAAACTGGGTCTTGGCCTCCGAGAGGAGAGAGCGCCAGCGTCGAATCGTCGTTCCTTGTACCTAATGTTGATTAATCAATTTGGACCAGAAACAGATTAAGAGACCTCAGGGCAAGAATATAAAAATATTTTTTTACTTTACCTACACTCTTTTATTCCAAATTTAAAATGATAGGTCTAAATTTTAACTGTTAGTTAAATCAGTTCACAGTTTTGCACACACGTCACTTTTAACTGTTTAGTTAATATTGGAATAAGTAGCAGGCTTTAATAAGCATAAACACAGCCCTGTTTTAAATTAACTAGCAATATACAATAGTAACAGGCAAACAAAATTTTATTGTTTTTATATGAAATTCTGTAACATTTGTTAGAAAAAACAGTAGTTCAATACCTAAACACATTCCTGAGGCCATGTGGAGTGAGGGGTCGCGTCGTGTGGCGTCCGCAAGGAGTTTAAAGACCTACCATAATACGTATTGTATTATTACTGTTGCCGTGTTGGGTCAAATGTAGGGAAATAAGGAAAAAACATAACGGCAGGTGCAAAGGAAGCGTCGTGTAAAGGATGTTACAAAAGTGAGAAATCATTTTATCAATGTCATTGTAGTCTTTGGTAAGGGTTTATGGTGTTGTTTTATACACTTAATCTCATCACAATAAATGAAACTTGCTTAAATTTGATGGCTTTATCTTTACTAATATTATAAAGAGAGAGATTTGCATTTTTGTATGTGTTGAAATAACTCAAAAACTACTGGACCGATTTCAATAATTCTTTCACCATTAATAAGATACGTTGTTAGTGAGGAACATAGGCTATAATTTTTTGTTTTTTTTTTTTTAATTCCAGGCGGGCGAAGTCGCGTGGCACAGCTAGTCTTCCATATCCATAGACAAAGGTGGCACAGTAACTATCATATCTTATTCGTTTTTCCATTAAAAAGTTTCAAAAATGTCTTAAATGTATATGTTTACAAAAAAATCTATAAGTTTATTTCTATTTAAATTTGCAGTTGTAACATCCTGTATAAGTAAATGGTGGTTATAAAGCAACAGGTGAGCGTTGAGTGAGGACGTTCGCGTGCCCCGGCCAACCTGCCGCGGCGATTTGATGAAATGCCCTAACGACCACTCACACAATTATATTGCAACTTAATAAACAAGAACACACATTCTAATGTGTTTTACACCTTTACCTTGTCACTCTTGTGTTTAGGGAGCTTTTTGTGTTCAATTTAGGTAGCGATTCGAAAAACTAGGTAGGGGATATTTCAAGGACGCGTCACGATAGGCGCGTCGCGTTACATGACAGAGATATAAGATAGTGGAGTAAAAGAGAGAGATGTATGCTAGGATTTAACGGCAAATCTTAGAACAAAACAATTTGGAGATTTGTTGTTCAAGAGTTCATACCTTCATTCACAATCATACACTTCATACAAAAAATGGCGGGAAATATCAATTCTGTTATGTCACTCATTGTATTTATTTTTTGTTTACATTTTAACTAAACGATTTTAGTAACAACGCAGGCAAAAAATATAACAGCAGTAAAAACTAAATTAGGGACAAAATTGCCTTAGTATGGATGCTAGTAAAAACGAGATAGGGCAACATAAATAAATCTGTATATTTTATAGTCAAGCCGTACAATTGATTTGAATAACCGCGAAATTACTCCATTATGAATTCCCAGTAGAGTGACAGGCGTTTAACAAATGGAACGCGTATATTAACTTTTTTCGCAAACATTTCTGATAAACATTGGAGAGATGAATATTGGTATAAAAATAAAAAGACGAAATGTTTATTTCTGCGTTTATTTTGTTAATCTATACTTCTATACTATTATAATAAAGCGTAAACACACACTTCTTTGTTGCCTAAGATGTCGGCAATTACGCTATTTTTGTATTTTTGTATTTTTGTATTTTTGTATTTTTGTATTTTTGTATTTTTGTATTTTTGTATTTTTGTATTTTTGTATTTTTGTATTTTTGTATTTTTGTATTTTTGTATTTTTGTATTTTTGTATTTTTGTATTTTTGTATTTTTGTATTTTTGTATTTTTGTATTTTTGTATTTTTGTATTTTTGTATTTTTGTATTTTTGTATTTTTGTATTTTTGTATTTTTGTATTTTTGTATTTTTGTATTTTTGTATTTTTGTATTTTTGTATTTTTGTATTTTTGTATTTTTGTATTTTTGTATTTTTGTATTTTTGTATTTTTGTATTTTTGTATTTTTGTATTTTTGTATTTTTGTATTTTTGTATTTTTGTATTTTTGTATTTTTGTATTTTTGTATTTTTGTATTTTTGTATTTTTGTATTTTTGTATTTTTGTATTTTTGTATTTTTGTATTTTTGTATTTTTGTATTTTTGTATTTTTGTATTTTTGTATTTTTGTATTTTTGTATTTTTGTATTTTTGTATTTTTGTATTTTTGTATTTTTGTATTTTTGTATTTTTGTATTTTTGTATTTTTGTATTTTTGTATTTTTGTATTTTTGTATTTTTGTATTTTTGTATTTTTGTATTTTTGTATTTTTGTATTTTTGTATTTTTGTATTTTTGTATTTTTGTATTTTTGTATTTTTGTATTTTTGTATTTTTGTATTTTTGTATTTTTGTATTTTTGTATTTTTGTATTTTTGTATTTTTGTATTTTTGTATTTTTGTATTTTTGTATTTTTGTATTTTTGTATTTTTGTATTTTTGTATTTTTGTATTTTTGTATTTTTGTATTTTTGTATTTTTGTATTTTTGTATTTTTGTATTTTTGTATTTTTGTATTTTTGTATTTTTGTATTTTTGTATTTTTGTATTTTTGTATTTTTGTATTTTTGTATTTTTGTATTTTTGTATTTTTGTATTTTTGTATTTTTGTATTTTTGTATTTTTGTATTTTTGTATTTTTGTATTTTTGTATTTTTGTATTTTTGTATTTTTGTATTTTTGTATTTTTGTATTTTTGTATTTTTGTATTTTTGTATTTTTGTATTTTTGTATTTTTGTATTTTTGTATTTTTGTATTTTTGTATTTTTGTATTTTTGTATTTTTGTATTTTTGTATTTTTGTATTTTTGTATTTTTGTATTTTTGTATTTTTGTATTTTTGTATTTTTGTATTTTTGTATTTTTGTATTTTTGTATTTTTGTATTTTTGTATTTTTGTATTTTTGTATTTTTGTATTTTTGTATTTTTGTATTTTTGTATTTTTGTATTTTTGTATTTTTGTATTTTTGTATTTTTGTATTTTTGTATTTTTGTATTTTTGTATTTTTGTATTTTTGTATTTTTGTATTTTTGTATTTTTGTATTTTTGTATTTTTGTATTTTTGTATTTTTGTATTTTTGTATTTTTGTATTTTTGTATTTTTGTATTTTTGTATTTTTGTATTTTTGTATTTTTGTATTTTTGTATTTTTGTATTTTTGTATTTTTGTATTTTTGTATTTTTGTATTTTTGTATTTTTGTATTTTTGTATTTTTGTATTTTTGTATTTTTGTATTTTTGTATTTTTGTATTTTTGTATTTTTGTATTTTTGTATTTTTGTATTTTTGTATTTTTGTATTTTTGTATTTTTGTATTTTTGTATTTTTGTATTTTTGTATTTTTGTATTTTTGTATTTTTGTATTTTTGTATTTTTGTATTTTTGTATTTTTGTATTTTTGTATTTTTGTATTTTTGTATTTTTGTATTTTTGTATTTTTGTATTTTTGTATTTTTGTATTTTTGTATTTTTGTATTTTTGTATTTTTGTATTTTTGTATTTTTGTATTTTTGTATTTTTGTATTTTTGTATTTTTGTATTTTTGTATTTTTGTATTTTTGTATTTTTGTATTTTTGTATTTTTGTATTTTTGTATTTTTGTATTTTTGTATTTTTGTATTTTTGTATTTTTGTATTTTTGTATTTTTGTATTTTTGTATTTTTGTATTTTTGTATTTTTGTATTTTTGTATTTTTGTATTTTTGTATTTTTGTATTTTTGTATTTTTGTATTTTTGTATTTTTGTATTTTTGTATTTTTGTATTTTTGTATTTTTGTATTTTTGTATTTTTGTATTTTTGTATTTTTGTATTTTTGTATTTTTGTATTTTTGTATTTTTGTATTTTTGTATTTTTGTATTTTTGTATTTTTGTATTTTTGTATTTTTGTATTTTTGTATTTTTGTATTTTTGTATTTTTGTATTTTTGTATATATTTTCACGCCATTAAACTTAGGGGGTAAATATTTTGGATAAAATCCTATTGTGGGAAAGAGACCATAAGTTGCTGCCAACATCAAGGAAGCAAGATTGCCAATGTCTTGTCATTTTGACATTTGCTACTGATAATTTGACAAATGTTAACAATAAAATAAAATTTTCATAATTTCATGCGGATGAAGCCGCACGGGAACTGCTAGTCTGTTGTATACAATTTTAAAGTTCCGATTATTTACGGAGTATATTTTTTATGTACATGGATATCCAAGATTAAGCATACATTATGTATAACAGAAGGTTCATAGCAGGTGCATGGCGCGTGCCTTTCCTTGAAGATAGGGTTCTTAGGGTTGGCAATTTTTTTTTAAATTATTCTAAAAATTTTAACACGTCCACGTTTGAGCACCAATGGACCTTATTGATAGCTTAATCTCGTAATTAAAATCGGTAGAACAATTTTCTTTTGTACTCAGAGTTGATTTTCCTTTCGGATATTTATTATTTACTAGGTTTAGAATTTGATTTAACGCAGATTAAAAAATCTACTAATATAGTCTATGTTATTCAGTGATCTGTAGCTTTCTAATAACGAAATAGTTTTTAAAATCGGCCCAGTAGTTTGTGAGTTAATTAATTACATACTAAAATACAAAATTTCCCCTTTATTGTTTTAGTATAGATTGATTTGTTAACCCTGATGCATTCAAAAATAATTATACATTTTCCAACTCGTTGTATTCAAAACTTTCGTTTTTGTGCGAAAATAGTCCCCTTGAGTTTAATGTTACATTAATTTCAATTTAATTATGTCAACAATACGACATGTGGCCTCGTGCAAAAATACTTAAAAATCGCACGAACCATTTGACATTGTTTTAATTTCTTGTGTAGGAAGACGATCAATTACGTTGATTTTCAACTACATATCTATATCTATATCTATATCTATATCTATTCTATACTAATATTATAAAGAGGAAAACTTTGTATTTTTGTATTTTTGTATTTTTGTATTTTTGTATTTTTGTATTTTTGTATTTTTGTATGTATTGAAATAACTCAAAACTACTGCGCCGATTTTAAAAATTCTTTCACCATCAGAAAGGTAATTTATCTGTGAGTAACATAGGCTATATTTTATTATTACTAATGTTCAGGAACTATTAATAAACAGCGTGTTTCTGGACGCCGGCGTTAAAAACTCACTAAACTTTAACTTTTCACGGCTTACGCTGCCTAAAACCGTTAGAGGTATATAAAAATGATGTATGAAAGAATTGTAGATCTTAAAAAGTTCTACAGAAAAGTGCGCGACAGCATATATCTATCTTTATCGGTTTTCTTACAATAACCACTTTTGTGTTTACAAAATGAATTAAAAATCCAACGCTATTTGCAGCGTTCTTTTATTGGTTTCAATATTAATCCTTATCCAAATAAATGCGTTTGTTATCAGGAGAATTAATGTAGAATAAAATTGTCATTTACAGTATTAAATTGGACTAATAGTTTAGAAGATATCGCGAACACAAACAATAAGGGTAACCGAAAAATCAGCTTACAAGCTACCGGACTTAGAAATTTGGAATCTTGCATCGGTAGATTTCTGTTATTACGTAGATTACTACTAAGTTAATGCTTTGGTAATAGGTTGAAAAAAAGGGGCGAACGTAATAGGTTATATTTGTAATTTCACGCGGGCGAAGTCGCGAGCAACGGCTCGTCTTAAATAATACAAAACATTTCCACGGCTTTTCGTTAAAAATATCATCTACATTTAATTTGCATTATATAATCTTTTGAATTGACAATTTCTAAAATGAAATTTTGTTTCAAACATTCCTTTTTCTCTACATTATGTATATCCAATAATTTTTTGATATTTTTGTACAATTTCTATTATTTCGGCTCCTGGCTAATTCACAGCAGAATCTTAGGCTCATACTTCGATGTTATTGAGAATTTCTCTTTTATTTAGAACCTCCACAGACTAAATTTATCAGCTGATACTTTGATCTGGTCGGAATATTGAGTCAAAAACATTTAGAACAAAATGTATGTAATGTGCGTACATACTTATACTGATTAAGCACCCGACTAAACTAACAGCCGATAAAAGTCTGTAGTCTGTGGTGACTCTTAATATACATACCTTTGACATTTGCATGAATATAAAATAAATGCAACGGATAAGGTATGGAATTTCCCCAGTTCGCTGACCTGTAACATAGCAGCTGTTCTTATAATCTCTGAACCATGCCTTACGTTACGTTGTAGAAATAATTGCAAATAAAACGTACAGCATACACATTGTACAATCGCGGAAATCCGCGGTGTTCTAAATCCAGAACTGCCTTGTTCATTGCAACGAAACTCCGCCAATTCCTACTATAACTAATTAGATAGCTAGAAAGAGATGGATGGATTGCGTGAAAGGTGACATGACCAAAAAGGGAGTGATGACTGAGATGACGTCTGATAGAGTTATGTGGAGGACATAAACCTGTTGCGCCGACCCTACGGAGTAGGATTAGGAGGATGATGATGATGATGATGATGATAGCAGTGAGTGTAAACGAAGGGATAATAATAAAAAGAAACTAACCAATCTATCACTAGCCGATTTTTTTTTTTTTTTTTTTTTTTTTTTTTTTTTTTTTTTTTTTTTTTTTTTTTTTTTTTTTTTTTTTTTTTTTTTTTTTTTTTTTTTTTTTTTTTTTTTTTTTTTTTTTTTTTTTTTTTTTTTTTTTTTTTTTTTTTTTTTTTTTTTTTTTTTTTTTTTTTTTTTTTTTTTTTTTTTTTTTTTTTTTTTTTTTTTTTTTTTTTTTTTTTTTTTTTTTTTTTTTTTTTTTTTTTTTTTTTTTTTTTTTTTTTTTTTTTTTTTTTTTTTTTTTTTTTTTTTTTTTTTTTTTTTTTTTTTTTTTTTTTTTTTTTTTTTTTTTTTTTTTTTTTTTTTTTTTTTTTTTTTTTTTTTTTTTTTTTTTTTTTTTTTTTTTTTTTTTTTTTTTTTTTTTTTTTTTTTTTTTTTTTTTTTTTTTTTTTTTTTTTTTTTTTTTTTTTTTTTTTTTTTTTTTTTTTTTTTTTTTTTTTTTTTTTTTTTTTTTTTTTTTTTTTTTTTTTTTTTTTTTTTTTTTTTTTTTTTTTTTTTTTTTTTTTTTTTTTTTTTTTTTTTTTTTTTTTTTTTTTTTTTTTTTTTTTTTTTTTTTTTTTTTTTTTTTTTTTTTTTTTTTTTTTTTTTTTTTTTTTTTTTTTTTTTTTTTTTTTTTTTTTTTTTTTTTTTTTTTTTTTTTTTTTTTTTTTTTTTTTTTTTTTTTTTTTTTTTTTTTTTTTTTTTTTTTTTTTTTTTTTTTTTTTTTTTTTTTTTTTTTTTTTTTTTTTTTTTTTTTTTTTTTTTTTTTTTTTTTTTTTTTTTTTTTTTTTTTTTTTTTTTTTTTTTTTTTTTTTTTTTTTTTTTTTTTTTTTTTTTTTTTTTTTTTTTTTTTTTTTTTTTTTTTTTTTTTTTTTTTTTTTTTTTTTTTTTTTTTTTTTTTTTTTTTTTTTTTTTTTTTTTTTTTTTTTTTTTTTTTTTTTTTTTTTTTTTTTTTTTTTTTTTTTTTTTTTTTTTTTTTTTTTTTTTTTTTTTTTTTTTTTTTTTTTTTTTTTTTTTTTTTTTTTTTTTTTTTTTTTTTTTTTTTTTTTTTTTTTTTTTTTTTTTTTTTTTTTTTTTTTTTTTTTTTTTTTTTTTTTTTTTTTTTTTTTTTTTTTTTTTTTTTTTTTTTTTTTTTTTTTTTTTTTTTTTTTTTTTTTTTTTTTTTTTTTTTTTTTTTTTTTTTTTTTTTTTTTTTTTTTTTTTTTTTTTTTTTTTTTTTTTTTTTTTTTTTTTTTTTTTTTTTTTTTTTTTTTTTTTTTTTTTTTTTTTTTTTTTTTTTTTTTTTTTTTTTTTTTTTTTTTTTTTTTTTTTTTTTTTTTTTTTTTTTTTTTTTTTTTTTTTTTTTTTTTTTTTTTTTTTTTTTTTTTTTTTTTTTTTTTTTTTTTTTTTTTTTTTTTTTTTTTTTTTTTTTTTTTTTTTTTTTTTTTTTTTTTTTTTTTTTTTTTTTTTTTTTTTTTTTTTTTTTTTTTTTTTTTTTTTTTTTTTTTTTTTTTTTTTTTTTTTTTTTTTTTTTTTTTTTTTTTTTTTTTTTTTTTTTTTTTTTTTTTTTTTTTTTTTTTTTTTTTTTTTTTTTTTTTTTTTTTTTTTTTTTTTTTTTTTTTTTTTTTTTTTTTTTTTTTTTTTTTTTTTTTTTTTTTTTTTTTTTTTTTTTTTTTTTTTTTTTTTTTTTTTTTTTTTTTTTTTTTTTTTTTTTTTTTTTTTTTTTTTTTTTTTTTTTTTTTTTTTTTTTTTTTTTTTTTTTTTTTTTTTTTTTTTTTTTTTTTTTTTTTTTTTTTTTTTTTTTTTTTTTTTTTTTTTTTTTTTTTTTTTTTTTTTTTTTTTTTTTTTTTTTTTTTTTTTTTTTTTTTTTTTTTTTTTTTTTTTTTTTTTTTTTTTTTTAATTTTTTTTTTAGACTGTAGATGGTCAAAAAAGGTGAGTAAGTCCGAAGTAAGTATGGATGGATTGTGTGAAAGAAGGGAGGGATAAGCACCTTGCGTCCAAACAGATGCTAGTGCGAAATTCTTACAACTGGCGTTATTAATGCCACACTTAATGTATTATTCATACTTGCATTTTATTTTATAAACAAACTTCTCTGTTACGGTAATGATCCTAGGTAGAATATAATAAGATTACCTTTTTTGGTATATTAATTGAACTCTACTTTATTTTTGCTATTCGATTTGATAAAGCCCTGATTGTTATGGTTGCTTTTGTACAAAGCTGCATTCAGAGTCACTTTAGTGTAGCTTTAGTAAATTAAATTACAGGACTTTCTAATAACCGTTTATGACAATGACAGAGAAAATATACTAGTGAAAATTAGTACAAAAAAGTTGTTTTTATATTATGTTTAATAATAATTCAGTGAAATCTAGACTTTAATAAACAACTATAAACTTTAAACTTAAGTAACTTCACTATTTACAATAAAAAAAAACTTTCCAGACTTGCAGCTAAAGAAATACAATTAAAAAAGGCAATGAATAGAATTCGTTTATACGTTCGCTTTAGAGTTGCCGCCATTATCTATGAAACATTATCCATATTAAAAAAGTTACAGACAAAAGCTCGAATGCCATCGACCCTGTCGGAGCAGTATGCCTAGTTTGAACGTGGAGTTTTTTCGCTTACCGTTTCTGCACGGTTGCACCTGTTCTAATAAATACGTATAAAATTACTCGTAACCGTATGATTATCAAATAGTTAATACTGTACATATTAGTAATCTAGGGTTGGTACAAATTATTTTTAGCGCTGCAAACAATAGTTTTTTTCAATTGCCATTATTGGCTATTTATCGAAGGGTTGTCAACCTTTCTACGAGTAGTAAAATGGGACTTAATATAGAAAAGAAGAGGGAGGTAAAACTTGAGGAATTTGCGGAAATTCATTAAGATGACATATGAGTGCTAATAAATTAAGATAGAATGTAGATGGTCACAAAGGTAGAGGAAGTCCGAAGAAAGTATGGATGGATTGTGTGAAAGAAGGGAGTGAATTCAGGTATGACGGCTGATTGAAATGTATGGAAAAGCAGCACATACTGTGCTCACCTTCCGTAGGGACAAGGTTGATGTTCCTACTTGAACAAGCTAACTAAATATCCTTCAACAGTCCTGTCTACAACAAACATCGTGTAACCCTACTGTTAAATTTGTACAGTACGTGTGAAGCATCCTTATTTAACTTGTCTCAATTAAAAAAAGAGTCTCGGCAGTAGAATGCATAAAAAATTAGCGGCCGTCGTGTCAATATTTGGCGAGCGTTCGCATTAAAAAAATACAACGCGTCGCAAATTCCTTTGTGGTTGAACAAAAAACTGACGATGAATGAAAAACAGACGAATTTCTGTGTACGTCCACACGGGACGAAGGACGCAATTTTTTTTTTGATAAAACAAAAATCAACAATAAACAAACTGCACAATTACTTACCACCTTGGAAACGCATAAAGTATTGTTTGTGAGGAATTAAAGTTATATTAACTGAAAAGAATTTACAAAACAATATATTAAAAGTGAAAAGAAAAGTACTAAGGTAAACCAAATATGCATTTAACCGCATTAAAGTTACTTTAAACTGTAATTAATAGCTTTCGGTAGGCGACAGAAACAATTCCTGGGGATGGTTATAAAATTTTAACTACAGGAACATAAAGATATAGTAAATGGTGAGTTTCATTAAAATCACATTATCAAACACATTAAATCCACGAATTCTATTATAGATATACAATCTAATCTAATGACAAAAATTCTCATTAATGATTGTCTACGCGTCTGTACCTTCCAATTATTTAAAGGTAAAGGGACTTATGGGAAAAGGGCACAATTAATTGTGAACTGATAACATAATAAATGAGGCTCAGTAATAATGAAGCGGCATTAATGTGGATAAAAAACGTAAACAAGAGTCACCTGCGGACAGAGATTGGCAGGTGGCGCCCGCTGCATCTGCTGCACTATATACGGTTAAGGATTTTGTACCTGTCTTTCTGAGCAGAAAAAATGAAGCGCATAGCATTAGATGGTACCATGCGACGGTTTCCTACTACGGTGTTATGCAGGTGCGGTTGCCACGATAATAGTTAATCATAAATTTTTACGACATTACGATGTTCTCGTTTGTTTATTGGAGTGTGTGGTGTTTAAATTAAAAATTTATTTTTGATGAGAATATGGATAGAGTAATGTGCCTTTCCAGCCTTTATAGCCTACAGATAGAATGTAATCTATAGAGTAAGAGAAACGGACATTATATAGATTTTTTTTACTTATATACGAAATTAAGAATTAAAACAAAATAGCTTCTACTTCAGTCCACTCTCAACAAAGAAACAATGCTTCTTACTACTAGAAGAGTGGAGTTATGCCTTACTATTAAATGAATGTATAGTAAAATAAAAGAATAACCTGTTCACACTTTAGCCATAGTACGATGGTAGCGTCAGGGCGTCGCAGCTTGCCCTCGCTCAACTTCTGCTCGTCCAGCACCTCGCTGTGACGACGACCTGTCTTCAACCACAGCTCTATAGATCTGTAAATTAAACCGAGACTGTAACAGTTGGCATATATAAAAAATACGGAGACTTAATAATGCAGCATTCTAGGTAAGTAGAATTTAACTAAAGCCTAGGTATCATTACAAAGATGAACAGTTTTTGAGAGTTATTATTGACAATATTCTGTTCTCAGTGTTCGGGATTATCCCACGTAACACTTTAATGTCAACTTTCTTTAAAATTGACCACGACAAGAATTGTATACAGTTTTCATAATCTCAGTTTAAAGTAATTTCCGAATCTTTTAAGCGACAATTTCCTTCAACCATCAGCTAGCAGAAATCTTTATGTCTCCCTTAACGACATAAACTGTGACCACGAAAGTCAAAACAAAGCTGGTATTATGGTAATAACAAATATCGTATTACAAAACACCAGTCGCCGGACTCGAGACGACAAAAAAAAATGTGATGCCGCCACATCCTTTCCGAGATATTTCATACTTTAACCTATTTGAGGAGCGTTCAATCTTACAAGTATATTGACTTACCTTCTTGTAATTTCGTTAATGATTCAAATCATTTTTGAGAAATAAGCAGTGAAGTATGCTTTATAAAAGTTTTTTTTGTCACTTAAAGAGCATAAGTGAAATCAAATATCTAAATCAAAGTTCGCTAGAACTGAAATCTAGGAAGTTCATTTTATTTCTCTACGAGAATTTTGACTATTACGATGCAAGCTGGTGGATAGAAATTTTAGTTATTACTGACAAGTTAAGGTTATTAATCTACGACAAGTTCTATATCCAGCATGATGATAAATGGACTTGAACAGGGACTGGCTCAGTGTTAAAGAATAACTCAAACGCAGCACCAAGTTGCCGTGACAGCGTCTTGCAGCCGCATAGAGACATTAAGTTCGCTCCTCTATAGTCATAATGGCCACTTAAAAAGTCATAAAAGTGAAGTCTTAAGTAAGTTCGGTGCAGCGTGTACGAGATTTCACTACTTGATTACACTCGCTACTACAAGTCTCACGCAAATAACAATATTTTTACGTTGACTCGTAAAATAACATGTAGAAAAAAATTGTTTTAACTTTTTATTAATGAGTAAAAACGTTATTCCGTTGCTTTTATCATGTTAAAAAATACATGTGTGCCTAATATATTAAAACGTGTTGATCGATGCGTGATCGTAAGGCCTAATCTTGATCCAAAAGGCTCACAAAGTATTATAATTTGTAATGTTTTTTACTGCATAAATTCCAAAGACGTCTTTAAAAAAAAACATCGGAGTAAAAGGCATTACAGCTCGGTAATCAGTTACCGAATTCCTAACCTAACAAATCAATGGCGCAATTTTTTCCCGCCGAATCGTGATGTAAGCGCGGCCGACGCCCTCTACACCTGTCACTAGTTTTTTTTTCTCCCAATCACGCGGGCACTGGACACTCATCTATTGAGCCATTCGTTTTTATTGCTGCTCTTAGTTGCTTATTGATTTATTATTGATGATGTGTTATTTGGCCCTAGCAAAGTGTTTTATTTCTGTTGTGTTGTGGAGTTTAAAAATAGTTGTGTGATCATGGTCTTTGAAAGACTTCTCGTTACATATTGTAAGATGCTTAGGATATGAAAATTGTTATGAACGTCACTGTCCACTAACATTACCACAGATTAAACACCACAACCAATAATACCACAGATTAAATATTACTGTTAGGAATGAACATACGATATTGGTTCAAATGAAGTGATTATGGTAACATTAGGTACCGGTTCGGTTTCCGTTTTACGGATCTCATCGATTACGCTTATCGATTATATTTCGTACAGTTGTAACTGAATTAAATCACAGTACTTTAATATATCAAAGCTCATTAAATTAAGATTAGTGAAGCGAAATTCTTTAAAAAATTCCCACATCAATTAACAAACCGAATAGAGCACGTAAGACAATTGCTGATTGAGACAGAATACGTTTATTAGCCAACACATCACATGTTAGTGACGTCACCGATCACTTTTCATTTACTCTTACGAGTATTGGATATGAAATATTTACTCACACAAATCCATGATTGAACCCTCTACGCATGCGTATTCTACGCAGATATGCTACACTGTTGTGTATGTTCATTTGTCGGTACTATTCTATATCGTAAAACTTTTATACGTATCTTGTTGCAGTCATTCTTAGTTCTATGTTTTGTCAATAAAATCGAGGCAGCTTCAATAAACTTATGGTTTATCCCTTCTATCTATATAATTACCACTTTCAGCTCATTTCTCTCTCTGTAGAAACTAGATAATTTTATACTCGTAGGTTATAAAATAGCGTCAGATGTGTTTGCCTTGTAAAAAATACAACTGGATTTCCATCTATACTATAAACATGACAGCATATTTTATGAAACATAATTAGTCTTATAAAATGTAAAATTTCATAATTAATGTAATTAAATAATGTTATATGATATGCCGTGTTAATATTAAGTTTTTTAAATATTTTTTTAATTTGCCATTTTTAGCATAATAAAATTCGAGGATTATACATTCGTATCTCATTAATAAGCAATTAAAATAGTAATTTTAACAATAACATCTGTTTGCGGAGCTCCATGAAAACTACTGGGGAAAAAACTAGACGAAAAACTCGGTCACAAAAACTCATCGGTCGTTGAACCCTGGACTGGAACAAAAACATCACAGGTTCGCCAAAGTTTAAATAATGATGGTAAATATAGACAAGACTAGCTGTTGCCCGCGACTTCGTCCACGCAATATTAAGTTAAAAAGGGTAGCTGACATAGACGGGCATATTATAGGCAGTAGCTTATGTCAGCTAGCCTTCAGTGAAAGTCCGGTCGAAATCGGCCCAGCCGTTTCGGAGATTACCCGGAACAAACGCGGCTTGCGAAGACAGACAGACAAAAAAAAATGCGATTTTCGTTATCAGCAACGCAAATACATCATCTTCCCGAAATCTGGAATTTGTCCTTTGATATTACAAACAGACACTCCAATTTTATTATATGTATAGATAAGTAGCTGTCTGTTGATTTAGTTCTCAAACTCCTTATGGCAACTCCGTGACACGTAAATGACAGATTGTCAAACTCAAGCCGGAGATAATTTATGATACACACGTTGTATATATTAAGATTTTTTGTAAGGGAAAAGGATTTATGTATCTACATATGTGATGTAAATTTCAAAGATAACATGACATTAGGGCGGGAATACATGCCAGTCAAATGGATGCTTCCATGCAAGTACACGAGAACATATGTCAGTGTCAACCTTTTTAGTCCCCTTGCCCCTCTCTTAATTGTATTCCAGCCTTTAGGCTAGTTTAAGGAACACAATTCAAAATACGAACTACTGCAGCTCATAGTACAAAACAAAGTTCACGGAAAGCAAACTGTAGGCCGAAGAAGAATATACTGGCTCAAAAACATACGCCAGTGGTTTGGAAAGAATACCCGTTCACTTTTAGTGCCGCGGTGTCTAGAATACAAGTTGCCATAATGATCGCCGAACTTTGAAAGAAGATGGCCCTTTAAGAAGAAGGAACAGCATTGTCAAATATGAATAGCATAGAATATAGCGTAACAAGCTCCTATGGCTCAGTAGGAGAAACTGCTATTACGTTTAATTCTATTAGAAAATGTTTAAAAGCTACATAAGCATAGGAAAGGATAAAAGAAAACATGACAAGACAGCTCTATAAGGTTAGGATTTTAAGACATTTTTTGTAACGAAAGAGGGCGTTAGTGAGCTATCATTATAGCTTAACTTATGCTAACGGGACAGATAGTTTTATCTGTCTATAACCTTAAATAGCCTAAGATCATTTCATGCATCAAAATAACAATCAACAAAATTCCTGCAAACGTTTATAAAGAAACTAAACCAGCAATATTGCACTAACACATAATAACGTAAAAGGTCTATCAATGAATAATAATGAATGAATGTACTTCGTAATGTGATAAAATTACTAAACTCTTAGAACAACTTGTTGATATTAATTATCGCCAGCATCAGACACATTTAGAACAAGAAGAGACAAGGAAAAGTAAGTCTTGATACCTTTAAGATAAGGTTTAAACTACGATACACGATTTAAATGATTAAAATGTGTGCGCTCTAATAATAATAGGTTGGTAACGACCAATTGAGAGCATTATAATGTATGGTAATTAATGAGGCATCGATGCGATCCGTCCGTGGGGTCGCGTCGATTATTTTAAAAGATTTGTCAACGAATTTAGAGAATGTTTCCATTGTTGTACGAGAAAGCATGAAAGTTAACTTGACGTAAGTACGTATTTCTTAAAATGTCTAGTAGTACTCAATCTTAGCTCCCGTGAAAAAAATGTCGAGGAAAAGGTTTTGTTAGCTTTTAAGAAAGTAGAGATTTTACTATATAAAAGACTAGCTTTCGCCCGCGACTTCGTCTGCGTGGAATTAAAAAAAAACAAAAGCGAGTACCCTATGTGTCCTTCCAGACTATCCTCTACATCTACACCAAATTTGATCAAAATCCGTTAAGCCGTTTAGGCTACAAATTCTAACAAACATCCATCCATCCATCTAAACTTTCGCATTTATAATATTAGTACGAAGTATGACATAACGTATTCACAAACTTCTATAATTACAAATCTTGAAGAAACAATCTGATATTCTGTTGTTTTCTGTGTTTCATTATCTTCCAATGATACATTTCTTCTATAATTTATAAAATTTACCGCTTCACTTTACTGTCGAATTTTTGTTTTGTCGTGACGTCACTGTCTCGTATCGTGTCGTGCGTGATAATGGAACACTGTCTGATTAGCGGAAGCTGTGCACATGTGTCGCGCAGCGTGTGACGCTCGTGCAGGTGGCCGCCATACTTATTGTCTATTATTACCTGACTTGTGGGGTTGTTGATGTAAAATTAAATTAACTGATCGAAAATTAATCAGATAATGTGATTTATTGTAAGACAATTCCTCTTCTACTCTTAAGAGTGTTTTTTAATCTACAACCATTTTTATATAGCTTTTATAATTCACTTTTTTGCTTAATTCAAACCTTTCAAAGTGCTTTTGCAATTGTCACTGTACTTTTTTTGACTTAGATTAGATAAAAGCAACTAATATTATAAATATAAAAGTTTAGATGGATGGATGTTTGTTATCTCGTAACTTCAAACTATCTTAAGAGATCAAGATGACATTTTTAATAAACTTTCTGGGTGAACAAAATTTTTGTATTCCGCACGGACGCAATCGCGGGTAAAAGCTAGTTTTGTATAAATTACTCACAACAAATTAATATGACGAAAATTATCCAGTTATATAACACTAAAATAACAGTGTTTAAATATTCTCAGACGTTCATTAGAATATCTATAGTTTTGTTATGAAGTGAATTTCCTTGACATTAGGATCGAATTAAATCGGTCAAAAGAGTCGATTGATGCAAACCAGTGTCTGACAAAAGTATTATTAACTAGTCAACGCCTATAGCTCCGCCTATGTAGACCTCTTAAACTATAGACAGACGAACTTAAGTGGTGGGTGAAAATAAATTAAAACTGAAATTCCCAACTACTTATTTCATATTTTATTTTTCACAATTTGTGAAATTATATGATAGCTCACTAGCGCCCTTTTAACGCCATTTTCAATATCCATGCAGGTTTTTCACATTTTCCGATAGAATGAACCTTGCTAGACATCCTTGTTTGAATACCTTTTCTACCACTTTAGGTTATACATATTTTTCTGACAGAATTTACAGTAGCAGCACCTTTTAGAACCAAAGAAGTTTGTCGCACTATACTCGCTGTCTTTCTATTTATAGTCTATATCGTATCTAAAATCGATTAGGGCGGTCATCCGATGGTTTCGTAACATTAAATCGATCGTTTAGAAACGCCGATAGTTGTCTATGGGTGTTGTGATTTTCCGCCTGTCACTTCGTGTCATAGACAATCGTGAGGTATGTCGACGTTTTTGCTGAGTGGATCGTTTTATATCGACTGTAGTCATGGTGCCGTGTTGGCCGTCAAAAAAAGAATCCATTCCATTCCAAGATAACATACCAAAGTAGTAACTGTGAGTAACCTAATCTTTCGGACTGGAATCTAAAAATTTGGTTGCTAACCTCAAAAAGGGAGTTTGGATAATATGTGAGGTAAGTAAGCTCCTAGGTTTGTAGATAATCTTGAAGTCCAAAACACGTAAATAACATTCATTTCATAATTTTTACAAGAGTAATCAAATAAAAGTTCATTCATAGTTTTTAAGGCGCATATCTTCAAATACAAACGTTTCCTCAATTAACATTTTATTACATAAGATTTGAAACCATAAATTAAGCACTATTGCGCATTCATAACATCTAAAGTCCCGAGCTAATTAAAAATGTAAACGCATGAATATTTAAAATATTTGTCTTATTTATTAGCTTATGATACAAAGTTGACGAGACAGCCGATGGGTCAACACACTTCGCGGTAAGTAATATAGATTAAGGAAGGTAACATTTTGCAGTTTATGACCTAACAATAATCGTCTCTGAGAGTTAATTGTAATATCATTTTGACAATATCGCGTTAATTTTCTATAACATTGCAAACGTACAAAGTTAGCCTTTTTGTAATTTTCTGGGACCTTTTGCACGTCTGTTAAAGTATCCTGCATAGGTCAAAATAATTTCAGTTAGTTTTGCCATTTCTTAACTTGTGTAATAAATAAAAAATATTTTTTAATCTATAATAAGAATTAAAAGAGCTTAAATCAGATTATTAAAAAATAAATTCACCATGAGTTTAATCTATACCAAATCCTTCTATCTTTTAATCTATGAAGAGTCCTTTCACTTACCCGCATGCAGTGTTCAATTTCAATTACCCCGTAAGTTGAAGGAAAACTGGAAGAGAAAGGGATGGGGTTACGTCCGTCCACAGGTGGGAAGGAGTGAGGTATACAAACAAATCGTAGGGTCATAAAAAGCACACCATATGCCTGAACAGATGGCTCCGACCGCAAGTCGCCTCGCAGGTTGATTTGCTTACGCTGCCATTTGACAAGTTTGAAACATTACTTCGAGATTGAAAGTGAATATAAAAGAATCACACTTAGATTCTTCGAGTTAACAGAGTTAGTGGAAACATGGCTTAACAAATAAATTAGATATCTACAAAGATGTAATTAACAACTGTGCAATATGTAGTTGGATAGTAAACGAGGAAGTAGTTTATTTAATGACTTAATCTGGAATCCAACAGACAAACTAACTTGCCCTTTAAATTTAAGGAAATTACTTAATTAGATTTAACGACTATCACAAAAATAAAACAAACGGCCGCCATAAAACTTCTCGTCGGCATAATAATCTGATTAAGCTATCTTTTTGATTTTTTTATTTCCTTCTTCCGCCTCCGCGATAACGGCGATCAAAAGAAATGTACGGAAAAAAGAATTAAAACGTTACGCAGTTTACCTCTCAATTAGTAGATAAAACAAAAATATTTGAACTAAACTTAGAAGATATGGATCTTTTAATCCGCGCCTGACAAGTGCATGCAACGCAAAACTGATTTAAATTTCATTCAACGAAGGGACAGAATGCTGTGAGTATATTTGGAACTCACGTTATTAAATATGCCTATCTAAGTATTTGGATATCAGGTCGTTGACTTTTATTTTGTATACAATGCAGCAGAAAAAATGGTGCATATAATTTCTTTTCTTTTGTTATAATAAGCAAATAAACAAAATGTTTGCAATGTTTTAAAATGCGATAATTCGTAGATATGCGTTGAAGTGTAAATTTTAGTTTCTAGAACAAATTTTATAATTGTTCCGATTAGATGTTTTTTTCGAGCATAATGTACTAGTAAATACCATTATAAAAGAGTTACTGTAAATATTAAATTACTCGCGATATCCACACCTCTCAAGAACTTTCTAGCTTTACGTAAAATATCTGTTAAAGACGTAATAAAAACGACCTTCTCCGTGATTTTTTTTGCAAACGACCTTACCTGTCGTACTTTATACTTACTTTCTGTTCCGTTTCTGCGAATTCTTTGTAGTGAAAGTGCACCTTAAATGTTGCCTTAATTGTTAACGTCCTTGCTTGGACCTTTACTTATTAATTTAAATTAAGTGACTGATGTGAAACTATGCATAAAAGTGACGTTTATTTTTATTTGCTTTTGATTACTATAAAGTATAATTTATGCTATAATGATCTTAACGGCCAGTCTAGGAAATATAATATTGTATACATAATATCTAAACTTAAGAGTATTTAGACTAAACATTTACTATGGTGTCAATTAAAAAATATAGAAGAACTATTAAATCAATAAATTATTTCAACAAACTGTTCCCATAATCGTGGCCAGCAGTGTACTGCAGCGTAAGTTAAGCAACTCGAACTGTTACATAGTTTTGATAACGTAAGCATGAGCAGTTATAAACATTTATGAGAAATGCATATTCATATCAACAATTAACTGGATTGCATTAATTGTTAATAGTAATTAACTCATCACTTGTATACTTTGTGCATTATTTTACTTAAGTTAACTTAACCACTGGTCTATTGTTTAACTGACATATATTTGAAATTGTATGGATGGCTATAAAGGTAGAGGAAGACCGAAGAAAGTATGGATGGATTGTGTGAAAGAGGATATGCTTAAGGGAGTAAATTCAGATATGACGGCAAATAGAGATGTATGGAAGAGCAAACACTGCGGCGACTCTCTATAGGGACAAGGGCAAGTTGATGATGAAATTTCCTCTTCCCCTTCCTCCCCCTACCCACCCTTTTCTTATAAGGTTGGTAATGATAGGAACTAAAATTAGGCTTCCGGCACGGAAATTTATCAGACAAAAAGAGGAATTACTTCCACTTCACGCCTGTCTTCTTTGAGGCTTTGATACCACATTGAAACGTCACATTTATCCTAAACACTGTGTATTGCGGATCGTTTTAAAAAATAAGGAAAACTCAATGCGAAAATACTTTCCATAGGGAGTTTCCGCTTTCTCTGAGCATGGGGGCGTTTGAGAGCCCCCATGCTCTATTCATTAGCATAACCGTTAACTTAATGGGGGGTTGTTTATGAATTCAAAACATATTCCGACAGATATTTTCTTTTCCCCTCATTTAAATATCGCTATCGATGTTAAAATATAGGTTAGCTTTACTACGTTTAAAAAGAAAATTATTTTTTGTTATACTAGGTTTTGCCTTTGACTTCGTCAACGCTGAGTAAAAAAAAACTTATGAGTAGCCTATACGCTATGACAGACAGTAATCTATCTCAGTTCCAAATTTCATCCAGATCCGCTTAGCAGTTTTGGACTCATCGATCTAACCTTTCGCATTACCTAACGGACGAAGTCCGCAGCATAGTCTTAAAGGCTATATAGCAATTTGTAAACACTCTTTATGGTTTCTCATTGTTTTTCATTATTTTTTGTATCTTTGTTTATAATTATACGGTTTAGGTATTTTATATAAGGTATTATGGGACTAACATGTTCTAAGAAACCAAAGTCCTTATAAAAATAAAGAGAAAAAAAAACCTTTCGCATTAATAATATAAGTAAGAAATAAGATTATACTTTGATTATTGTTAAATATTTGATACATTAAACAAACAGTAACTGATATAAAAAAAAGCTTTAATATACAAAATCTTCGGTATAACTTACCATAAAATTAGATCATTGTAATTAATACGTAGGTCTTCGTGAAAAGAAATCATCTTTGATGTTCGCCGCCGGTAATCGGAGATGTAGATTCGAGGTCGAGTTGAAGAACGGTACAACAAAAGAATAATAGATAATATTACATACGGACAAATGTCTACGTCACGGTGATAGGAGCATCAATTAAACCAAGTGTTTCAAGATACCGTTTTCAATAACTTTAATGTAATAGGACATAAGGCAGAAGAAAGTGCAGTGAGTCAAAGAACAAGAAAAAAGAAGAGTGTGAATTCATCTGTGACAGCTAATAGAGATGTATGGAAGAGGACGTAGAGAAAAGGACTGGTTATCTATACTTCTATACTAATATAATAAAGCGTAAACACACACTACTTCGTGGCGTAGGATGTCAGCAATCACAGCATATTTTTGAATAATTCTTACGTTAATAAAGATCCCTAGACGACACGCTTTAGGCTATATATTTTCATGCTATAAAACTTAGTGGCTAAATAAATTGGAAAATAACCTTAATGTGGGAAAAGACCATAAATTACAAGCTGCCAATATTAAGGAAGCAAGTTTATTATGGTAATTCACATATTACAAATGTAAACTATAAAATAAAGTTTTTATAATTCCATCCAGATGAAGCCGCACGGGAACAGCTAGTGAAGAATAAAAGAAAACATCTACTCGTTGTAGGCACTTTGGTAGTGTTCTTTTAAGATTTAATAAATCATTTAATAATATGAAAAAACTCAACGCGTGTGAGATGTATAATAGTAGATAGACTTCTAGTAATAAAATAAAATAAATTCGTAACTAATATAAAGTAATTAACTGACCACGTTGGTCGCGGCGGGAGCATCAGATAATTGTAATTTTTCTATGTGGAGGTATTTTATTTCGGTAATTTTAGGGATTGTAAGCATTATTCAGTTAGATTAGAATTGCTAGGAACTTTGGTATTATGGTAATAAAACCCAGATGTTTGATCAAGCTCTGAATGAGATCTTGACACTTTAATCTTTATTTCTAGTAATTTTAGTAACAAAAAAAGTATGTAGATTACCAACTATAAAAATACAATTCCTTTATGATGTAAAACTATTACGTATTAAATTTGTTAAGCCATTTTGGAGATAACAAACATCCATGCATTCATCAAAACTTTAGTATAAAGATAACGCGATCTCCGCAGTCAGTCGGATAACGTTCATTTCAACCGTTTAAAATTATTTAAAAAAACTCTACAAAATAAAAAGAAGCGAGTTAACATGTGTCCCAAATAGCTTAGCGACGCGTCGAAAGACAGTATAAATATAGATAAATGCAACGGAAAAATACTACAGCCCTGCGTACTACGGTGTCAACCCAGTTTGCGGGTTATCTGATTGATAGCGCACACGCGGAATTTCGTTTGATACGGATTTCGAAAGAAACTACTTCGAGGACGACATGATTTTGTTAACGTTGTTAACAGAAAACTCAAGCTCAAGCTACCACTCCATCCGCGGGTATTAAAAACTAATTAATTCCCTATGACTTTCAGACTATTATACATCTATGCCAAATTTCGGCAAGATCCGTTAAGTGGTTTCAGAGAAACGCAGTAATAAACATCTATACATCCAGCTTTTCGTATTTATAACATTTGTAAGACTTTTCAAAGGAGGAAAAGTCAAGTGTGGTGGCATTTTGGTGTAAAGCACATGGTTGTACATAAGGAAGAAAATGTATTTGAGACTAATCACCGACTAGCACCTTACCATCCAAAACATTTAAGTCATCTACCGCCTACCCTTATTCAGTAAACTTCTAACAATATTCGGTAGTTTTAATACCTTACATATTTTATTATGATAAAAGTAATCAAAATTCTCAAGTCGTAAACACCGCAGTATTCACGGATCTCTCATCCTTTGATTCACAGCGGTGCGGCCTGTCAAATGAAGGTTGAGCCATCGGGCGTCCGGCGCAGTCCCGGGGCAAAGTCACCGATACCATTTGCCTATCGACGCCGCGCACTGAGCAAACGCCCGGGCGGCGGCCGGGGCTGCGTCGGTACGCTCGCACTTACCGAGACAGGAAAAGATCATATATGTTTACAGACAGTAATTTAGGTAGAAAACTACAAGACATCTAAGATGCACTTTTTCAAATTTCCATTGACTTAATTTTAAGATGGTTCTACTCCTCTGCTTGTCACCTCTCACAGATAACAAATAATGACGCCAAATGCAACAGTAAGTCTTATTCAACAACAATAAGCTTCCTTATCCTTAAAGTAAATTCTGTATTAATGTATTTTGTACGACGCATCTGCAAAGGTTACATTACTCTATGTCAAAGGGCGCAGGATTGCGGTCTAGTTCCCAGACGGGGTGGCTGAAGGACGAAGCCCGTCTCCCGCCTAATTCACTTACTGCCGACAGTTCGACGCTCAGGAACAGGAATTTTCCACAAAGGGCAAACGAAACTTCATTATTATAGGGCGTTTAATTCGCATTTACTTCTATTTCACACTCAATGTCAACTAACGTAAACAGTTTGTTGTTTTGTTATTTTCAAGTAAAGCTTTAGAGCGGGCGCACACCTTTGACTAAACTATCGCACAACTGGTATGCGATTATCGATTGTTTCGCAACCAACTCAACTGTTTAGGTGAACAACTAAAAATCGAGTAGCGTGCGCACCTCAATATAAGCTCATAGGAATCAAAGCGAGACTAAACAGTTGTGTGATAGTTTAGTTTCAGGTGTGCGCACGCTCTTAAGCTATGAGAATTAGAAGTTTCAATTTAGGGTAATGTATTTAACATAGTTGTATAATAGCTTAGTTGACTTAGTATGTACAGATCAAAAATAAAGACGTTCAATTTTTAGAGCAGTCTTTCAAAAAGGTATGCGTATTAATATGGAAATCTTCGAAAACTTGAAGAGATATACGAGGCTATTCAGACATACCGCAACATTAACTCTTTCAATGTGCCAGAAGGCAGTTTTGAATAAACACATAAAATTCTTCACGTATATGGAGTGTGAATTACAAGATTTTTCATCTACCGTCAAACGCAGAAGTGTCATAAACTTTATACACTTTATGCACGCGTACACCCTTGATTAAACTATCGCACAACTGTTTAGTCGTGCTTTGCTATGAGCTTATATGGAGGTGCGCACATTGCTCGATTTTTAGTTGTGCAACTAAACAGCTGAATTTACTGCGAAACAATCGACAATCGGACAACAGTTGTGCGATAGTTTAGTCAAAGGTGTGCGCCCGCTCATAGGCATATGCGATTGACTGCTAATATCAGATACCTAACTCAATGATTCATGTTTTCCGAGATGTAAACGAGCATGTAAACGTCACCGTAAAATTTTGAATATCGTCTATTTATAAAAAAAACTCTGCTTTTAATTGTTAGGAGATTGTTCAATCCTACATGTCAGACTTTATAACAAGTAACCAGCTTTTTTCTTTAAAAAGTCCTATTTTATTTTATTGTCGGATCTTTTATACTGGCTATCGGCAAAGAACCGCAGACAAAAAAAAATTAAAAGTTGATACTTTTTCTATAGAGCTTTATTCGATTCATTTTTAACGACATTAATTTATAGGTTTACGACCGTGGTGTGATCATTTTAAGCAATAAAGCGCTTTATGATACGATATAGCGAACAGACAGCGCTCCCGGCAAAGCCTAGTTAATTTGGCTGAATCACTAGTTAGTGAACAACGCATTTTTTTTACCTTTGTACAATCGCACACAGAGATTGTTAAATTATTTGCAAATTGATTAAAAGTAGGGTCAGAAAAGTGTATTAGTAATATTCTTCACAAATAATTTGCTTAGTACAAATATAATTTTCAAACTTAAGTAAAACAAAGTTTTAAAATTTCTTGGTTTTCCGATTCATATACCGAATAAAGGCAAATTTTCATTTTTTATCATCTAAAGTCTTTGTTTAATTCTTTTTTTATATATTATTATACCTTTACTGATTTTTCAATACGCGACTTCGCGTAAAGTAATAGCGAAGTAGTAAGCGACTTCCCAAAAGAACCTCCTCCTTACTTAATTCGTCTATATATATTTATACACACTTGTGTACGCGACTGTTTTAATTAATGATAGCTGTATGAAAACGAAATGTAAATACAATTAAGAATTAATTGACCTATCTGTCAGTCGATCATAAAACATAAATACATTGGACGTAGTTTTGAATGATTTCTCTTTGTTTATGCATTTCTTTTTAAAGTTAACGGCATAAGAAATAAAGTTTGCGAGTACTAGATATTATTTTCATCTTTTTCAAAGGAAATAAGACAATAATGTCGTACGGTTTAATTTCTCAGTACCATATACTAGCTGTTGCTCGCGACTTCGCCCGCGTGAAATTAAAAAATATACAAAATATAGCCTATGTTACTCACAGATAAATTACCTCTCTAATGGTGAAAGAATTTTTAAAATCGGCCCAGTAGTTTTTGCATGAAAAATACAAATCTTTCCTCTTTATAATATTAATATAGATTTTTAAGTCCAGTACATATTAAGGTATGCCAGCAAGCCGGTCAATATTGTATGATAGATTGCCAGTGGCCCACCTTAACAATAAAAATATGTGCTCCGTTGGTCGTGTTAAGCTTGTTGACCTGGTATTTCAACAAAATTATCATTCACTAGTAATTATTTTATTTACGAAGGTTTATTTATACGTTTAAATTAGCCCTAGTAACGAGCCGTATGAAAGGTTTAGGGCCTGTTCCACCAAATTTTAAATTGTCTGATAACAATCGAACGCGTAAAATATGTGATGGAAATATCGGATTTTGTTCCCTTATCTGATAGTGACGTAACTTTTAAGCTCTCTGCCTCTATCAGCTAGTGGTGGGACAGGCCCTTAATCAAATTAAATCTAATATCATATGGTAAATCACAGTTTAATAACAATAATAAAAACTTATTGTATTTTGGGTTTAACATTGTGAACGTGTTAATATAGTATTCATTTATGTGTACGATTTATGGCAATAAATCTACGAAAAAATGCAATTTCACATTGTCTTGAGATAAACACATTTGGAAACCGTAATTAAAAACAAAACTATAGAATTAAAATTGCCTACATGACCCTAATTTCAGCTGTCTGGCCAAGCGAGTAGTGGGTCAAGGTAAGGTAACAACATCTATTACCTTCAAAATACATGCAAACTAGCTTTTGTCCCTGACTTCGTTCGTGCGGAATTTAAAAAAAAATATAATATATATATTATGTTGGTCGGTGATAATGTGAGTTTCTAATGGCGGAAGAATTTTATAAATGAGTGTAATAGTTTTTGAGTTTTTTTGTTCGTTACATACATAAACACAAATCATTCCTCTTTATAATATTTAGTAGATAACCTTCAAAGACAAGATGACTGTCTTCATAACTGTAGTGTGGAATTTTTTTAAACTCGGCTAGATTGAGACTTTTAGTTGGTTAATTCCGCTAAGAATAATATATTATCAGTCATATTATATGTTCAACTATAACAAATAAGAAAACTATCAGTTTGTACAAACACAGTCAAGCATACGAGAATAATCTCGAAATAACATAGCTATAGGCAAAAGAATGTCCAGAGAAAGAAAGTCTGCTTGTACAAGTCTTTATAGATGCTATCGGTAGACGCTTGCAGACATTTCTAATCTTTAGTTGTCCGCATTAAAAAAAGTAAAAAGGGAAACATGCGGGGATAGCAAACCCTCGCCACCCTATCGCACCCTCGGCCATCGGGGGTGGGGCAGAGGAATTAAATTGTCTTTCGTTTGAGACTCAAAGTCTGGCACGATATGGAACCTCCTTTGTGCCGGGGATGCAAACAAAATGAAAGAGATGTTCATAAAGTACTCCGCTTTTAAAACTGTAGCCCGTAAGCGACCGCGCCTACCAAATTAACTTGTATGTTTTATACTATATACTTGTAAAAGTATTTGTAGAACAAAATATTAAAAGTAGCGTGGTATTTACAACATTCTATTACTTCGTTATACAGCTTGTGGTACGTAAGAAAAACTCCAAAGTTTTTTTATAATGTGACTCATCTTACTAATAATATAAATGCGAAAGTTTAGATGGATGGATGTTTGTTAAAGTTTGTAGCCTACAGAACAGATCCCGATGAAATTTCGCACAGATGTAGAACATAGTCTGGAGGAACACATAGGCTACTTACAAGATTTTTTAATTTTACGCTCGGAATCGTTGGCAAAAGCTACTTTTAAACTTGGTAATTAATATTATGATATATAATGTCTAATTTTTAATATCATCAAGAACTGAAAGTGAAATAAGGCCTGCAAAAATAACTTTTTTGTACTTACGAGTAAGTTAACATTGTACAACTTATTTACTTTAGTACTTCTTAGGCATTGATAATTTCTAAAGATCACCGCTTTTATATGCCTTTTTTATTAAAAAACCCCTTTAAAAAAACGATATCACTATGATTCTATCTCTAAATGGAGTACAAGCCGTAACCATAAACAATAATCATTCGTCTACTATGTAATTACAGGGGATAAACATTTTGTAGTAATTAAGGAAGCTTTGTTTTAATATTGCATAAAGATATCATTTGATCACGGTCTAGACAACAAAGGCACCATGGGGTCTCGCAATTGCCGTGTACAGACCTCGACCAGGTGAGTTCGATGACCGTCGTTTTATACACGCCATTTCAAACCTACTTCCAGAGGCTTTAAGAACCAAATTCCTAATCCTTGTTTAGTAATCCGATACTATCTCGAAATACTAGATCAAGGCATTTTTGGTGGGTTAATTATATTTTAAATTCTATTTAAGGTTTTTGTAATTAAGGAATACATGCAATTATTATGTTTTATGTGCTTGTTACTGCTGAAGTAGACAGCAATTTGTATATGTTTTTGTAGAACAATATTTCACAATTTGCATCTTAAATGAGTCGCCAATATGATGAGGGATAGAAAAACCTAGACTTGAATTTCCTGTTTTTAATTACTTATCATTAGATTTAATTTTAATTTCTGAGCCATAAAGAACCATAAAATTTAAAGTACCTAACGAAACTTTTAATTTGAGGAAAAGGAGTTGGTCTACTTACTAACTTTCGCCTGCGACTCCGTCCGAGCGGAATTAAAAGGAAACTTAGTAGCCTATGTGTTCTTCAGGATTATGTTTTACTGTGCCAAATTTCACCTAGATCCTTTGAGCCCTGGAGATACCTTCGAACAAACATCCATACATCTAAATCTTCGCGATTGTAATTTTAGATTTTTTTTAGACTGGTTCGTAAAGTCGTCATAAACTAAGGTCAAAAAATTTAATTGATTAAAAACTAAAACAAATTTAAAATTTACTATTTAATTTATTTAGTAGGTGAATTATAGACAAAAACATCAACATTTTAACAAAGTTTCGTTGCAAGTTATGAAAACTTAGCAACAATATCACTTGAATATGCAAACATGTATCATTAAGTTTTTCTAACTTAATTAAAGTTGTATTTTAAAATGTAGACACATAACTTAGATTTTTAATTAAAAAAATACATGTATTTTATATTATAAGTAACGTAGTTCATTCATGTTTTTGTTTTAATTATATTTTAGAATTTTGAATAAATATTTATATTATTTATTCTCCATAATTTTGTCTAGAAAAATACTGAAATACATAAAAAATTTAAGTTATAGAATATTAAAAATTTGCAACATTTCTTGCATTCCTTTTGCATAACTCTTTTCGGTGTTCCCGCCGTTCGTTTGCCCTTTTCTCTTATGAACTCTCTTAGTTCGATAGTCATATTTGAGTAGCTTGTATAGCCCTTGAAGAGGTTAAAAGGAAAACAAACATACTTCAAACCATTACGATTGATACGAGTCCTAAAAGCTACGTGCTGTGGAGTGTAGTCGCCGACTTAGCACGTCCATCCCTGTCGCGTGTTGGCGTCAAAGTGAGCCATTTTTTTTTGGCCAGTCCCTGCAGTATAGTAAGCCTCAATAAATTCGACTTATAATATTATTCACGTCGTGTGTCCCTAGCTCGCCGATTTATTGCCGCATCGATTCCTCGTTTGTTTGTGGCCATGAAATAAGCGATAAACTTCTAACGTCGATATATCCTGCATTAAAAAAAAAAGATGAGTAGATATATGTATGCAAGATCTAGATAAAGATAGATAATTTCTGACTAATATTGTAAATGCGAAAGTTTAAATGGATGCATGGATGTTTGTTAGTACATATCTCCAAAACGGTTTGACGGATCTCAATGAAATTTAGCACAGATGTAATACAGTTTGGAAGAACGCATAGACTTCCTCTTAAGTTTTTTTTTTTATTCCGCGCGGTAGTATTTTAAAAATATTCCTTTAGAGTTATTCTAAGCCTAGGGTGCTCCTTATTGTTAGAAAAAAAGCGTTACACAATAATGACCCTAGATTATTTTTGTCCTTAATAGCTATCTAAACAACACCAGTGACATTGTATATGAAGTTTACGCACTTCCATAAACGAATGTTGTCGCGTAATTTTTATAGTGTTCGTGGCCAAATGTGTACATGTAAATATCTTCACGGCGCGTGGATTAGAGGCGTGACAGAGACCGTAGGGTCGTAGCGATACCGAGCGAGATGTGAGCGGAATGAAAAAACTTCAGACCCTCGCAATGACAATTCGGGGGTAACCGCGACTCGTTGCGATCTCTTTAGCCATTATCTACTCACGTTTCATTAATGCCACCCTCAATGACACCTGAGGACAGCAGGCGCATGTGTAAGTTAGACACATGATATCACTGTAAACAGATTTTGGAACAATATATATTTAACTTGTTAATAAATATGACTCTAAAACCAATTTCTGTTACTTACATGAACTCTTATGGGCATTTCTACTAATCTTCCATTAATTTTAAGTGTCCCTTAAGCAACATTTAGGGCGCACCTAGTAATAAATTCATTTTACCAACATTTATGTAGGTGTTACTTAAATGCCTAATTTGCTATAGATTTAGAGAGATCTTTAACCAAAGCGTCTCGACGTATTTGTATTAACATATATATATATATGTTAATACAAATACTATATTGATACGCGGAAGTTGTTGTGTTGACAATGTGAACAAATATGTCTGCGTGTTTGTATTATTAATTATTTCAAACAAAAGACATATTAATATGATAATGGGGATTATTCCATCATAAAAGTAAGCCTTGTCTATTCGACTAGATTGGATCAAATTCCGAAGGTCTAATAATACTACTTTATAATTCAAACTACCTAAAACTATTAACCTATAAAGATTTAGCAATGTTATATGCGAATATTATTTCATGGCCAAGACCCGTTATTGGCTATTTAATATTCTTTACAGTTTAGCACAGTCCTGCTGTTACTACCCGGACTAGTTTGATGTCGTTAAATGCTAAATTGGCGTGCGTCGACCGCGCCGCGCCCACGTGCTCGCGTCACGCGTTCACGCTTTAACTGAAAATGGATACAAGCGATTCTGTGCCAAAAAGCGTTTCGCTTTCGTTCAGAAGTGAAACTTTATTGTCCGATTATGTTGATGCGACGCGATGATCTGACCCGTTTTACATGTTGCGACATCGCCGGGGTTAAATTTAGAAACTGTTGCGTAGCTAGTTTAGGTTTGTTTAGGAATTCTTACCGCCGAGTGGTGTTCTGTTGATTTTTTTATGACTTTCTTTTAATCTGATTGATAATGATAGACAGACCGACAACGCTTCATACTTTTATCTTGTTAATTATAGCTATTTATCTTCGCCCTTAAACTTCTGTAGGTTTTTTCTAACTTGTATATGAGATATAATAAAATTAGACAAAACCACGACATAATATCATCATAAATCGTCTAGAAAGTGCTATAACATATGTCTCTACCCTAAAATTATCTCTTCCCCTTCCTCCGGGTGTGTCCTTCACCCTAAATCTAGCTTAATGTCGTGCTTTCACTTATTTAAGAGCTATTAGCGACTGGCGACGGAATGCCATAAAAACTATAACTTGGATGCCGGGGATAGACGTATTGTCGCCTTTAGATGTACTCAACTAGTTTGAGCCCGTATCTTCGTCTATGATTTTTCTTTTTTCTGTACTGTGATCATCGGTTACTGAGAAATTTAAACGTATAACTTAAAGTTGCCAACCATAATTTCAGTGTATACTAATATTATAGAGAGGAAAGATGAGTATTTTTGTATGTATTGAAAGAACTCAAAAACTACTGGGCCGATTTCAAAAATTCTTTCACCATTAAAAAGCTACGTTATTAATAAGTAACACGGACTATACTTTTTGTTGTTTTTTTAATTTTAAGTTGTTATTTTAAGTGTTTTAAGTTTTAATTATACCCTGTAAATGATGAGGCTATAGTCGCGTGTGGTCGTTAGTTAAGGCAATAAGTATGTACAAAGCATTTGTCCGAAGGCTCGTGGGCGTCTGAGCGATGTGCTATTTTAACCAAAGATAATATTCATGTAGAATTCGTGAGGACGTATCTTTTAAGGAATTGACCAAAGTTGAGCAACTTTGGGACACGAAGGTTATGGAGACGATATATTCGGAGACAGAAACAAAAGAATCTTGCTGTTTGCTCAATTAACCGTGAGTGAACATTGTCCGAAACACCAGGAGCAAATATACTGTTAACTCATTGTTTTCAAAGCTATTGAGAAGTATTAAAGTATGAATTTCTAAGTATTTTGACAGCAAAAACCCAGGATTAGTCATTTAAGGTGGTAAATGTAGAATATATTTTGCAAACAGTGTCAATTTCAGCGTTTTGGACACAATTTATACGATGCCCCCTTTAATACCATGTCTTGGAAGGATCAGGGATATGAGATTGCGTAATTCGCTACCCTGTGACGCCCTTCTCTATCGTACGCCCTGGGCAGTCGTCCAATTACGCCCTCCCCTAACGCCGGTTCTGTGTGCAGAGTAAAATATGACATTATATAAATAAAATCGGTGGTGCCTAGACGCAGACAACCTCTGAATATAACTGCTTAATACTCGTAGAAGTATTTTAAAATCATCATGGAATATTACCTTGATTCGATTTCTTTTAGCAATGCGTTAGCCAGAAGTTTATTTTTCTTAGGGATGAAATAGGAATTATGTTTTCCAATATTGTATATCAAATGTCAATAACAAAAATACTATTTTTACTTGATAGACAGGAAGTAAATATTTAAACTTGTACGTTTGTTCGCCCAATTATAACTTTTAAATTAGTAAAGCAGTCGAAGATATATAGCTTCTAGCTTGATCCATTTTGAATAAAGGATTATCATTTCATTACAGTTATACACGATAAACTAGGTTTAATAGTTTTGTGAAATTCCCAGTTAATACACATCGTACGGTCACCCTATGCCCATTAATATACAATTCTGTATCGTACGTACACATGACGCGATAATCCCGACTCGCGCTTGCCAAATCACCGATAAATCTATGGCCGCTGCCTTCCGCAATTCCGAGAAACTCATACTTTTTAATTCTATTTATTTCATAGAGCAAACGCTAGAAGTAATAGTTATATTAGTTCTGTATCATATTGTTTTGGTCTAATAAAGATTTTTTATATTTAACTTGGGTTTGCAAACTTATGGGAACATTTAAAGAAATAGATTAAAATATTAGACATGTTGAAAAAAGGTAGTTAGGACCACTTACAAAACCTTTTCAACTATTGTACCATTATCTGTATGGATGCTTTAAAATGTAAAATATTTAGTAAGTAACGTTTTATTTAATACTAGCTGTTCTCGTGCGGCTTCATCCGCATGAATATATGAAAATTTTATTTTATTGTTTACATTTGTCAAATTATCAATAGCAAATGTCAAAATGACATGACATGCCAAACCTTAGCAATCTTGCTTTCTTGATGTCGGCAGCAACTTATGGTCTCTTTCCCACATTAGGGTTTTTATCCAAAATATCTACCCCCTAAGTTTAATGGCGAGAAAATATATAGCCTAAAGCGTGACGTGACTGTAGGGCTTTTTATTAAAAAAGAATTATTCAAAAATGTGCGGTAATTGCTGACATCTTAGGCAACAAAGAAGTGTGTGTTTACGCTTTATTATAATAGTATAGATAGTTTTATAATCTTCTTGGTCCATTTAAATTGTACAAATTCTCAGACAAGTTAAATTTGCTCAAGGACATGTGATATATTTCATAGGAGAATGGTTAAAATAGACATGTTTATATAAAGGGTCGATAGGAGTGTTTCCTAAAGATCTTATTTACTACAGCAATAGATGATTAGAATTATTTTTATACACACTATTTTTCAAACCATACCTCCTGCTGTTCTAATCCATTTGACTCTAGATAAGTTAGTAAGATCTAACAAATTGTTTTAATTTAATCAAGAAAATATTTAAGTTTATATTTTGAACAGCAAAATCATTTTAGTAATACTTTCTGTACACATTAATAACAATATACATACGAATATGTCAAAAATCATTGATATTTAAAGAATGATGTTAAGAAAAGATTCTTTGATATTAGAATTGTATCAAATGCGCAATTAACCACGTCTAAAACATCTTTGTTTTTAAATAAACCTGTTATATTAAGCATTTTAAACTAGTGACAGATATACGTGTCTCGATAGTGGAAATAAAAATGATATAATTTCAATAAATCTCGACGTTTTGCGTCTTTTTTCTCTTAATGTCTTCCTGGTTGAATATCGTTTGATACGTGTTAAAATTTGCGTCGTAACAGAGGTAATATAAATATCAAATCCTGACAAAACTTGGCTCTCCTAACCGTAATTTGACTGCGACTCAGAAATATTGTCTTCCCTTACTTGTCAGAGGGAATGAAAGAGATGCCAATTGTCAGACCACAACGGTCTAGCGTAAGAGTATTGAACAACTGTTGTGCGATTGTCGATTGTTTCGGAGCCAATTCAACTGTTTATTTGCGCAACTAAAAATCGAGTACTGTGCTTTCTATTATACGAGTATATAAGCTAATAGGAATCAAACCGCGACTAAACAGTTGTGCCATAGTTTAGTCAAAGGTATGCGCGCTAATAATTCTCAGTATTCTGTGGTGCGAAGGACGTAAAAGTTACTATCGTTTGACAAGGATAAATGTATTTCGACGCGCCCTTTTTTAAAATGACACGGAAATATGCTGTTATGTCTACGGATTAAAATATCTTAGATTTATGGATTTAAAAGATAAAATAAAGCTAGAACAAACTCTCATATAGTTTAACATCTTACGAACGTATTCGAATTAGATTTCAAGTACTTTTTACGTTTCCTTTTTATTCTTGATTTTCCTTTCAGTTAATATTTAACAAGTATATACTTTATTTGCCGTAGTGATCGTGATAATACAATTTGCTACGAGTTAAAAATCACTATTTTTGTACAGTTCTACGTTAGTTCTTACTATCAATGACATTTGACACGCCTCATTCGTTCCGGAACGAGCGTCCCACTAATTGTATCCGGGAACTTTTGAACTGGGCATTCTATCGGATATAATTAAAATGTGCTGTTTTTAATAGAAATTGATAGAAAACTCTTTTTCCTACTTCTCTTTGTCACAAAATTTATTAATTTAATCATATGTTGGCGATAGATTGCGTGAAAAGTGATATGATCAAGAAGAGAGTGATGACTGAGATGACGTATGATAGAGTTATGTGGAGAACAAAAACCTCTTGCGCCGCTACGGGAGTTGGATAAGAAGGATGATGATGATGAGTCTAGAAGCACGTCCATTAGTGGCTGGTTGCCAGTAATTTGTTAAAAATATACTTTGTATAATAAGGGCAATTAAATTGAAGTGGTTGTTTAAATTATATATTCAAATGGGTGCTAACCCGGTAACCTTGTGTCGGCTTCCTGTCCTTTGCCGATCGCTGCTACAATAGATGGAATTAAATACGCTATCCGCGTTGCTTAGGGCACCCTACTACATTTGCATATAACGTAATGTGTTCACTAGTTTGTTACCAGGCTTTGCTTGGACCAATTTAAAGTAACTTTTGTTTAACAGACTCCAGAGCTTATTACTACAAACTTCTTGAAATTAAGTATCTTTTTCATAATAGCAGTATATTTTAATAGTCATTTTGTCAGTATTTAGTCGTATAAATTTACTAAAAAAAGAACAATTAATTACACCTAAAAAGTTGCGTAGTAAACCCACAACACGATCCCAAAAGTGCTTCCTGCTGTCCTTCCACAAACAGACAACCCGATACGGATTATATATGCGTAATCAAATTACCATATACATGAAGATGCTTGATATGTTGATGGATAGACAAAAAAAAGGTAATATATTCTGATACAGTGTTCGCGAATGGCGACTGTGAGGCCATGTCAATGGACTAAGAATTAGTAAGGTCGCAACACAATACATGGCGAATGACAAAGACACAGGTGGTGGGTGACGTCACACTGTTGCTAGGCGAAGACAAGACGATTGTTGCCGCGTGAGCGATCACAAAGGAACTTTCCAAATTCGTACAGAATGCTAATCGAAACCCTGCTTTATTAAAGACTAGCTTTCGCCCGCGACTCCGAAATGAACGACCCTAGGTGTTCTTCCAGACGATCCTCTTTGTCTATGCCAAATTTCATCGAGATCCGTTTAAATAAATTGTCTATCGTATTGGAAATAGTAAAAGGCAAATCAATTCAACAACAAAGAAACAGGTTTTTTTGTAATATGTATATACGTCAGAAGGTCTTTATCTAAAATTTTCTACTATACGCTTAATATCGTCCTTAATTTTTCCAATATGACGACATGCAACAAAACAAGATGAACTAAAAGCTGCGGCTTTTCAACTTTACCGAAATTGATGCTAAAATATTATTGATAAAATACTTATGGTAATTAGAATTGTTGAATTTTGCGGAAATTCGATATGCGAATTGTTAAACCTTGTAGAGCTAGACGAGGTTACACCTTGACAATAAACGAGTGTATTCACCCGTAAGACTTGTTTCACACGAGGGTAGCACAGACAGAACAGTAGATTATGCAGAAAGTATTTATTAAACGAACAGTCAAAAATCTCGGTATGTCCGTTCAAACAATAGCAGTACTGTTCAGTCTTATTGTTAGTTTTACTGTTCCGACTTCATGTGAAACAAATCGAGGGTCCGAAAATCGCTACATGACATTGAAATACGTAGACTTCCTTATATTTTGTATTGTCCCAATTTATAATTGTAAGAATATTGTTAACTGTTTTTCATAGAACTACGACAAAACTGCCAACGAAGATAATAGAGACAGTTATAAAAAGATACTAACTGTATCCGGGTTCGTGAACGGTCAGAGGGTTTTGTCTCGTTGGGAGCAATTACTGCTTGATAGTACACGGTTTTCTGTTCAGATTAAAAGCGTGCACACCTTTGACTAAACTATCGCACAACTGTTTAGTCTCACTTTGATTCCTATGAGCATATATGGTGCGCAAACTACTCGATTTTTAGTTGTGCAAATAAACAGTTGAATTGGCTGTGTAACAATCGACAATCTCACAACAGTTGTACGATAGTTTAGTCAAAGGTGTGCAACTCTTAGACATACGGATTGAAGCATACGAACCGTTTCGTAGCTGAATAACGTAGCTGTATATAATGATTGCGTAATAGTATTGAAATAAAGCTACATAACGCTACGCGAAAGCTCCGAGTATGAGGTAATAAAATTGGAAGTCCAAATAAATGATGCATCATGTATCCGATAGATGTCGTAAAAGTCAGCAACTCCCAGTTTACGTAACGCTGTAACGTAAGTTCGTAATGTTAACTTTCACGTCACGGATACGGTTGGTGTCGTAAATAATGAATTAGTAGGGTGAGTGCTGCCGTTGTTAGGTTCCAATTTTTGGTAACAATAAATGTACACAGTAAAGGTATACAACAAATATGAGAGCTCCTTTATAGAATAGTAAAGTGTTAGGATTGGTGAAAATTTGAAATATACAGAATTTGTTCAAGTAATTTATACCAATCGGGTAAAGTTGTTGTTAAGTTCCAGTTGTGAAAAATAAAAAGAGATCATCATAATAATGACTAGCTGTTGCTCGGGACTTTGACTACGTGAAATTAAAAAATATAGCCTATGTTACACAGCGATAACGTAGCTTTCTAAGGATGAAAGAATTGAAATCGCCTAAGTATAATAGTTTTTGAGTTATTTCAATACATACAAAAATACAATCCTTTCCTCTTTATAATACTAGTATAGATGTACGTAAATCAAAGGAGACAAATACGATTAGTCGTAGAAATAAACGTGCAAACGTTTGTCCTAGGCAATGCAAAAATAATCTCGCTGGCCGTTTCAAAAAAAGAAATCGGCTAATTCGTTTTCCTATCCCCACGCAGCGCTCGAAAGTGGGTCAGTGTAAATTTAAAAACAAACAAATGTCAGCGTAAAAATTCGCAACAAGCCGCCGCCGCGCCCGCCCAACAATATTTTATTATAATCACACTTTTTATCGTCCAAAACGTGTATTGCCCGCAACCATGAAACACCGTCTGCCCTTGAACTAGAGACGGGATGTAAAAATATCGATAAAACTTGGAAACTGTGTCGACGTTTAATTGAGTGTGATACAAAAAATCAGCCCAGATTTCGTGCCAAAGTATGCGAATTTACAATGTCGCCGATAGTCTGTTGCGTCATTTTATTCACTTCCTGGTATTCTAATTGGGCTTGTGAATACGCAAAGTATTTTATCAGTTATACGAGTACTATCGCAAAATATTCAATACTAGCTGTTCGCGTGCGGATTCATCCACGTAAAATTATAAAAACTTTATTTTATTGTTTACATTTGTCAAATTATCAATAGCAACTGTCAAAATGACATGACATGACAAACCTTAGCAATCTTTCTTTCTTGATGTTGGCAGCAACTTATAGTCTCTTTCCCACATTAGGGTTTTTATCCAAAACATTTACCCCCTAAGTTTAATAGCGTGAAAATATATAGCCTAAAGCGTGACGTAAGTGTAGGGCTTTTTATTAAAAAAAGAATTATTCAAAAATATGCTGTAATTGCTGACATCTTAGGCAACAAAGATGTGTGTGTTTAGAAGTTTAGTATAGAAGTATAGATTAAATTATAATACGCGTTTATAATACAAGGTCTGCCATTCTCTAATAAACAAATTCGATTACGTATTAATGTTAAAAACAAAGCCAATGCGTAGTCACTGTTAAATTTAATTTGCCGAAATATTTTAGACTTTTTCGATTTTAATTAAAACATTTTATTAGCTAAAATATTGCTACAATTAAATGTTTGTATGGTGGAACTTTTAAGTTAAGTGAAAAAGGAAATTCTCGTGGAAAATTATATTTATCGATTAGGTAACATCACTAATTCTGTTTTAGCTATTCTATTCCGGATGATTGATGAGTAATACATAAGGCGTATCATTCTCAAGTCTGTTGTATAGAGCCCACTGAAAATGTCAGATGAAAAGGCAATCAATTAGTTATTTTTATCGATGAATTTATTATTTACAGATTAAAGGAAAATACAGATTAAAAACGTTTCAAACATTATATATAGTTTTGATTTAACACGTATTTGTTGATGATTTTAATTAAATAGTGAAAATTCCGTGCGTTTCATCCAAAGTCAATATTAATTGTCATCGAGCGATGGAACTCGATAAAACATAAAAAAAGCCTACAAAGCGGATGAGGGTTTAAAAATTAAACAGGTGGAGTCGAAGGGAGAGCTAGTTAAAGCCCCGGGAATGTTTACTTTGGACCGTATCGTTTGTCCAGCCATGTACAGAATCGTTAAGGTAGGTCCATACTTGATGTTTATTATTGTACAATTTCGAAAAATAGTAACCGAAAAAAAAACCGATGTGACGCGAATCCAATATTAATCCGAATCTTTTGATTTGAATCATATTTCATTTGTTTTTAAAACATTTAGCTGGATTTAAACCACTAAACCAAATGAAGCATAGGGAAAACTCTGCGTTCTGTTTTCATTTTGTTTTTCAATTTCGCTTGTGTGTTAAGCCTTGTGTTATTTAATCTAGTTCTCATATAGCACAAATAGTTACACAAATATCAAGTACATTTCACAGAGAATTGCAGTACAAAAAGTTACACATGCTACGTAGTTTCGTAGCACTGCAGCGTAGCAGATTGAGATTTATATTTAGAGTTCAAAATTGTTATCTATCGAACAATACTCTGACACTCCAATGCCTGAATCAAGTTGTAAACGAGTATATAATAGTGTATTTTTAATTATTCTTTTTGCAAAAATTAAAATTAAATCGTTCCCCCAGCGTGTCCGCACCTTAACGTTTATTGGCCAGTGTTGCCAACGTAATGCAATCACCGAGCGCGAAGGGGAATTTTCGTTATTGCGCTTACGTAATTAATTCTATGGGCGTTCCTTGTTGCTATGGCGATGTGCTGAGAACGTATAATAAACGTTTAACTTCATAATAACTTTAAATGATGATGAGCTCTGTTATCCTGGTATCTAAACGAGAACAGGAAGTGTTTTAAAATAAACATTAAAACCAGAAATTTATTTGAAATCGTAAGCACTGCCGAAATATTTGTAGAAAATAATATTATTACTTTCAATCTCATTGAAAAAAAAAACAGAGATAGCAATGTTTCAGTTTATAAATATCGGAAATGGGAACTAACGGAAAGGAAGTAGGATTGTACGCTCTAATCTTATTCTTACTAATATTATAAATGCGAAAGTTTAGATGGATAGATGGCTGGATGTTTGTTAGAGTTTGCCGCCTATACTGCTGAACGGAACATGATGAAATTTGGAATAGATGTAGAGCATAGTCTGGAAGAACACATAGGCTACTTGCTTTTGTTTTTTGTTACGCGGACGGAGTCGTGAGCGAAAGCTACTACAAATTACATCTTTCAATATGTTGCGTATACATGTAATCAAGGCTATGTAGGCCACAAGGCCAGTATAAAGTAAATACATGAAAAATCCGATCTATTTTCAACGTTTTATTACACTAACACACATTCTGTAGGTCAGTTACGTCCAAACAGACGCATGTTTTATTTACTACAATACTTTCGTGTATCCGATAAATAATTATTTTGATTTCACATAGAATAAAATATTGAATGTTGTTTTAACAAAATTTATTTTCACTTTAAATTTCGCTCGACACGCTTTCATTTTGTTTAGAAAACGACCATGACCTAATACATTTTTATATAAATTGAGTTAATACAATTTTTTTTAAATCTTATTTTGAACTCACATTTTCATTGCTTATTTCCAATTTAGTTGTTAGAAAGAAGTCAAAGTCCTAGTTTTCTTTTTCGCTTTCTATTATTTCTTTTAGGTAATTCCGTTTAGGTATTTAAAAAGCGAAGTTTATAATAGAAACTTCAATTTCTTACTTACTTAATTGATAATTTATTGCGTCACTTACACATTTTTAAATTATATTTTAACCCTAGATATGAGTCATTAATGACTTGGATATTCCAGTAATTATGCCTTGACAGGAAAGCCTAAACATTTGATTAAAAATGTACAAGGCATTCTCCCTTTGGGGTCACATAATATTTGTCACGCCACACCTACTCATTATGTAGCCCTTAGCGGCTTCCGCTTGCCTGTCCTTAAGGGACTGGACGTGTTTATTTAATTAGTTGCATTTATCTAATACGATTAATTTAATTAGCTGTTTAATTGCCACACCTAGAGTCGTTAAGCTGTTAGAAAGAGTGCTCCCCTTAGTGCACATAATTTTAGTCCCTTTCCCTTTCCACCCTTTTCTTAAGAGGAAAGGATGGGAAGGAAAAGTGGATTTGACGGTGGAGGAGGCGCATAGGAAGGGGAAATGTCCTCTTTATGTGCGTCTCCTCCTCCGTCAATGAAGGGTAGGCAACGCATCTGCAATTGCGGATGTTTATGGGCAGCGGTCGCTTTCCATTTCGGTGGATTCAGGTGGCCTCTTGCTCGTTTGCCACCTTATATTATAAAAAAAAAACATTTGTATAGAAAATTGATACCCGTGCAGATAAATTAAAGATTATTTTCATCTTAGCTTTTTAAGAAACAACTATAACATATTGTTATTAGTGGTTGCTCGCGACTTCCCCCCGCGTGAAATAGTCTATGTACCTCACTGATAACGTAACTTTAAATATTAAAAGATTTTTTTTAAATCGGCCGAGTAGTTTTTGACTTATTTCAATTCTTACAAAAATACAAATCTTTCCTCTTTATAATATTAGTATAGATTGCGTTGCATTGGTAAAAAACCAAATTTTAAATTATAACATATTACAATTCTAATTTTTAGTCATAAATGTTTTTATTTTAATTACTAAAGGTGGCACCAAACATGATAGTTAATTACAACATAGCAAATGTCATTGACCTACCTGATGATTTCCGACACGGCAACCTGCCCCTTTGTTACCAAGGAGTCAAAACTAAAGCCACTTAATTGGGCTAAGGGCACCAATTAACGCCTAGTAACAAGACACGGTAACAATCAACGGTTTCACTAAATAGGGAGTTTGAACTTTACTTTGACAGTTGATTTTGTTGATTAAAGAATTGCTTTTTTTTAATTTAGGGGGCTATGTTTAGTGATTCTGACACCTGCTATGAAATAGTATACACCCTATTATTGTGAAGTTATTGACTAATTAAAAACGGTTACAATCATGGAAAGTTTAACTAGTGTAAATAAATGTTGATGTGTTAGTTATTATTTTGTAATGTACGACAAGAGTTAATTTTATTTATCCTTGAAAATATAACAAAGAAAATTAAAATAATTAAAGCTTAATTCGATACTATCCAATGTGACGAACAACTAATTTAAAAAATCTACTGAACAAGATTTAGAATACGTGAGATTTTGATTTTAGTGTGTTGGTCATCATCATCTCCCCTGCCTTATCCTACTCCCGTAGGGTCGGCGCACCAGGTTTTCGTCCTCCAAAGCACTCTATCATCCGTCATCTCAGTCATCACTCCCTTCTTGATCATGTCACCTTTCACGCAATCCATCCATCTCTTTCTAGGTCTACCTCTACCGGTGTACCCCTCCACATTCATAACTAACGTCCGTCTTGTTACATGCGATTCATCCCTTCTCATAACATGCCCATATGTTATATTATATGTTGGTAACATATAATATTTGGTTTCTACAAGAATGTCCGTTGAATTAAGAGTAAAGAATTACATAATTTATGAATTATTTTATACATAAGTAAGTAATATTTATGATTCAATACAATTTATTTTAACTCAAGATTTCTTTGTTTAAGCACGCATAAACTTGATTATTATTAAAGCTTCGGAAAACAACTAATGTGTAACAACATTTCCACTGTAAGTATACATAATGAAACCTTTTATTAGGAAATGAGTAGTCACGGATAACAAAAACAACCGGTTTTTAGGCTTATATAATTATTCATTATTAGAGCCAATTATTAATTAAACATTACATGAACTTTCCTTAGTGCGATGACTTTATACAACACTTAAATTCAATTAAATACTTAAGGCGTAGTAACATGGGAAATTAAATCTATACTTCTATACTATTATAATAAAGCGTAAACACACACTTCTTTGTTGCCTAAGATGTCAGCAATTACAGCATATTTTTGATTAATTCTTTTTTTAATAAAAAGCCCTACACTTACGTCACGCTTTAGGCTATATATTTTTACGCCATTAAATTTAGGGGGTAAATATTTTCGATAAAAACCCTAATGTGAGAAAGAGACCATAAGTTGCTGTCAACATCAAGGAAGCAAGATTGCTAAGGTCTGTAATGTTATGTCATTTTGACATTTGCTATTTATAATTTGACAAATGTAAACAATAAAATAAAATTTTCATGATTTCATGCGGATGAAGCCGCACGGAAACAGCTACTTATTTTATAAATCTACTATTAATTTTATCCTTCTAAACATGGGAGCTTTGGGGAATTTAGTTTAATAAGATAAGTTATTAGGAAGTCACAGTGTACACTGTACTTAGATTTTTTAGTGGATCACTAAGGAGCCTCAGTATATATTTCATCTTACTATCTCCATTAAGGGTCACTTAAGCAATCTGAGTGCGGCAGTTACTTGGGCAAGAGAATTACTGGCAAATTGCATTAGTTGAGAATGTTGTTTTAATAAACTGTACTACGTAATTATCATTTACTTTAGGAAACAATTCTGGATCGTTTTTATTCGTACTCCTTGAGAATATTAGAGGAAATTAACAAAAGAAGCTCACGTACAAATTCCCACCGGAGTCGCTTCCCCTTAATAAGCTACCATCTAATTAGGCAAAGCTGCTCTTTCATGTTTGTTAATTAAAAAATAATTATGCAAATCGAATGTGTTCATAGTGCAGAGAGCTACGGCCGTCTGTGGGTATGATTAATGGGTAGACAGGACGCGGTGGATGGATTTAAGCAGGTGTAAAGATGAGCTAGTGGCCATATAAAAATATTTATTTGTACTCTATGGATCTTGAACTGTCGCTTTCGCTCGAGTTTTGAAGAATGCATTAATATTTGGCTCGAAATATCTATATACAACTGTATATATATGGAAGACTAGCTTTCGCCCCCGACTCCGTCCGCGTGGTATGGTAAAAAACAAAAGCGAATAGCCTATGTGTTCTTCCAGACTATCCTCTACGTCTATGCCAAATTTCATCGAAATGCGTTCAGCCGTTTAGGCTACAAACTCAAACAAACATCCATCCATCCATCTAAACTTTCACATTTATAATATTAGTAAGGTATACAAGAAAAATCATTACATAAGGTCTGTATTAACCTGTATATAAAAATAATTTTAGAATTCCTGTCTCTTAGCTAGAATGACTATGCGAGCAAATCTAAAAAACAATCATCTTATAGCAATGTGTAGAAACACCAATAACTTTCGACATAAAATTAAATTGCTTTTAATGATTCACGTCCTTGCAATTCATCATAAAGACAGTTATATCAAAGTTAAAATCTATTTAGATCAATGGAAACATACTTTGTGGCACAAACTTAGTGTTTATATACAACAACGTACACGTGTAAACTCGTAAACAAGCGTATAGTTAATCGTTCATGCACCTTATCTAAACGGGTCAAATCCACCACGAGTGCAATTATGTATGACTTGATTAGCAATGTTATTGACACATCTTGTAAGACACTAACCGTGGGCTTACACTCCCTAAGTTCGCAAACAATTCACTAATTTTATTGATGCAATGCAGTTTATATTGATATGATCAAATATATCAATCTATAAGTAATAGTTAAAACGGTAGCCACAAGGAATGGCGGCCCCGGGCGTGCTGGATATTGAATACCCGCCACACGCCCACTCACTTACCAGCCTCATTACGACCCGCTTTGTTATAGTTAGGATGCGATCACACTCACTGTCACTTCGGGTTCGACTCGATATATTCGGGTATCGATCGTGCATTTCCGACTACGCGTTTTGTATTTGTTTGCTTATATTGATTCTTATTGTTTGCTAATGACCGAGTGTTCACGCTTTATTCCGCTAGTTAATTAATTCACACTAATTTAATAATCGAATAAACATTTAGATGTAACAAAAAGATTCACAGAATTTTAGTAGCGTGTATTAATAATTGTTGTAACTCAATATCATTAGATGCAGAGTTAGACATTATTTTCTGTTTTAAAACACAATATAAAGTGTTAACTTGAACACTTGAATTAACCTATACAATAAAATATTGCTAATTGTTTTTTGAATATAGCATAAGTTGGATTAGATTTACATTTTTTAATGTTAACATTATAAGCTTATCAAACTTTGACGGATAGCCTCCATCGTGAACGCAGCCTAAGGATGCCCTGCAGGGGCAATATGACTTAAATTACATTGACTTACTTTCTAAAGTACCGAGTAATTGTATGACAAGTTGACATTAAATAACATACATGAAGATTTACCTTCCATTACAAGATCGAGACTAAAGGGCTCAGTTGTGATTTAGAAGTAATTTGCAATAATTTCACATTATATAAAGAGAAATGATTGAATAGTAAGAAAAATATTAGAAGCAATATTCTTCTAGTTTTATTAACAACGTTCAACAAAATATTGACACAAACCTTCCCTCTCGTGGTTAAACATCCTACCAAAATTTCTTTAAAATCTGTTCCGTGGTTTCTAAACTTATAAGGCACCAACGATTACTATTTCCTACCGCGTTATCTTTCACAATACGTCCATCGTTTCTTACATCTATTCCACATTCATATCCTCTTTAGTACTAGTATTGCATATATAATAGTCGAGAACTTAAACATGACTACACAAAAGACCTTTCTGGAATACCATATTTAATTATGCAAGGTTAGCCATTGTCTTCAGTATACATTAGCTCTAAGTTCGCCTTAAGGTAGAAAGGGCGGCCGCCAAGCTTACGATACGCAACAAAGTTTTGAATGGGAATCGATCGAAATTCATTGTATAGTATTTTATTATTCAGGGCCGGCTCGAGGGTAACGTTTCGCAGGACGTAGCGTACTTGAGAATTTTGTAAGTGTTACTTGTGCAAGTAACACTTGAATACAATAGGAACCGTTTACGTGGTTGTTATGACAGTGAAACTTATAAAGTGTGGGTCTAGGAGCGCATATAAAGTGAAGCTATATTGATGAAGAAGTGTAATCTTATAATACTTCTTACTAATATTCATTATCATCATCATCCTCCTTATCCTACTCCCGTAGGGTCGACGCAACAGGTTTTTGTCCTCCACATAACTCTATCATACGTCATGTCAGTCATCACTCCCTTCGTGGTCATGACATCTTTCACGCAATAATTCTTACAAATATTATAAATGCGAAAGTTTAGATGGATGGATGTTTGTTAGAGTTTGTAACCTAAACTGCTGAACGGAGCTCGATGAAATTTGGCATAAATGTAGAAGATAGTCTGGAAGAACATATAGGCTATTTACTTTTGTTAACATAAAAGCAATAATTAATTTTTTAGTTTGATTAGTTAGAATCAATCACTATTTTTATTTGTCCTGTTTATAAAGGTGTTTTATATTGTTATTAAGAGCTTTGTTAATATGATAAAAAGAAACAAACAAAGTGAAGTAAGTCATTTTTATTTATAAGTCGGCAGAGATTACAAATCTAAGAATTATTCAAGAGGCGATCTCGGCAGACGACGACAGAATCAAATTGAGATCTTGTATCAACTTATTACAAACTTATAATTACTTTTCTAAGGTAATTTATGGAAATTAGAATATGTTTGAAACTAAATAAATTCGACTTCTAAAATGTATACGAAATAAGACTAGTTAGATAAATTCGACTTTTGTTTCCATGTTCCCAAGTGATGGTAATTGTAGATTCTACAAGAAAAAAATAAACTCCTGAAAATTAGGAAATAAAAAAAGAAACCCAATCCAGGTAGGCCCCGGCGAGATTCGAACTCGCGATCTCCTGTTTACTAGACAGGCGCTTTAACCAACTAAGCCACGGCGCCGACGTGCGTCGTGATGAAATTATTGTATCATAGCTACAGTGTTTAGATAAAAATAAAAAAGCTCGATATTAAAATATGTACTTCAGTTTAGAATTATTTTATTAAACACTTTACATATGTACTCAATGATAATCTTCCTAGCTCAATAATCAATTACATAAACACAAACGGAATGATAATAGAGCGATTAGTAGATTATAGTGAATCAGTTCACGAATGACCGCAACGATGCGCCGGGAAGCCGTAATGAATGAATGATTATCATCTACATGACGTATTGCATGAGGTAGCGTCAGCAGATTAAGTTCGGATATTTTTTCCAAAATCAAACAAATATCTCAAACATACTTTGACTAATTATTAAAAAGTAAAATTGAAAACATAATGAATTAAATTGTGATTTACTATAGTATTTTAAATAGCAATAAATACTGCTACCAAGGAGATTGCTAACCGATTGATAATGTAATTAATTTACCAAATGACCCGCAAAAATATATTTAACGACCGTTTAGGCACACTTCAAATCACGGAACGTATTGGGAATTAAGATTTTATAACCATCGACAACCCAGAGTTGCTTTTTAACACGCCATAGATTCCGGATGTGGGACAGGATGTATTTTATCGACATACGATTTCTTATCTTTAAATGTTCAGAATCAAATGCAAGTATGCCTTAAAATATTGGCTCTTTTACTATGTAGTAAGTAGTATGTAGTAGTATTTCAAAATTCTAGCTTTCGCCCGCGACTCGGTCCGCGTGGAATTCAAAAAAACAAAAGCTAGTAGCCTATCTGTTCTTCCAGAGTATGCTTTATATCTATACCTTTTATCGAAATCCGTTTAGCAGTCTAATTTATAAACTCTAACAAACATCTATACTTTCGCATTTATAATAATAGTAAGATAATATAGTTTTATCCATAATGAATATTTCATGTTTTTAATATTCTTCTGCTGCCACTACTTTCGATTTATCGTCTACGCGACACGCATTCGCTGTGGGCGCGTGGGAAACGTGCGTTTGTCGCGTTTAATTGTCGCCAAAGAACGCATTAAACGTATTAATATGCTCGCACACAAACAACAGAACAATAACACGTTGTATGCTACGGAATTATAACGTATGTGTGCGCAGCTTGCATTCCAACTCCGAGCTTTCGTAGAATGAGTAAAAGTTCACTCGGTCTGCATTCGCCGGCCGTTTGCTTTGTAACTGTTTAATTATTGAATCCCTTTTATGGTAGCTTGCAACATTGAAGCCCAAAATACGGTCCTATGTAGGTTTATTACAAGTAAATAGGGCTGCCACTTTTAGGTTTGTTCCGAAGTGGCTTTGAAGTCTTTGGTGTAGTCAGAATGGATGAAAGAAGTTAGGTATTGGCTTTTAATTTTCATCGTATTTTAAACATTTTGTCACTGTTTAATATCTAGACTAAACTATCTGTGATAATTAAATACAGTAAAAACAAAAGACTTGCTAGTTTAGCATAGTTACACAAAATTACAATAAAATGTGTTTTACAAAGAATCATTGTTGTATTAAATTAAGGTTTCTAACCAAATTGTGACCTCGTTTAATAATAGGAAAATACCCAACATCAAACATTATAATTTTCATTGACCACCTGATTAAATATTAAATAATTGTAATCGATTTTATGTCATAAATACAAAAGGCAAAGGGTTACAATTTGCATAAACGACTTGTTGGCGCGAAAATTAATAAATTTTAAGGGAAACCGTTCTCATAGCAACAGTTCTAAATAATGACGGTCGTTGACAAATACCGCTCGGAATTTATGGTCGAATTGGACCCGTTGCTGGGCAGAGGTACGAAATCTTGACACATCTATTTTGAACCCTAAAACAATTGCCTAAGGTATATTTTACTTTGAGGATTAATGATAAAACATTTTTAAATTGTTGATTAAGCATGTGTGATAATGTTATAGGTTATTTGTAAAATGTGGTAGGGCCGATAAGAAGTTAGTAATAGGAATAGTACAGAGGTTAGGCAAAGCATAGACACTGAAAAGTTTAAAATTCAATTCTCAATTGACATTTAATATTGGAACTTATAAAAGTTATGTGATCGAGAAATAAAGCTTTTAACTTATTAATACGAAATAAGACAAGGAAGGGCGTAAGATAAAATGACTTAAGGTGGGTTAAATGAGTCAAAATCATTCGGAATAAAGCAACTAGACACAAAGAGGGGGTGATGTAGTTATTCCACTTATGCCGGGTTGCTGAAGTTTCCATTTATTTCATTATTAGCTAGTGTTTCATTCGTGTGAGGTTGAACTAACTTTCGACGGAGTAAAACTCAAGTTAAACAGTTCGGAAACGTATTTCATAAAGTTATCGAACCTAAACTAACGAAATGATTAAAATGTAAATGGGAAACCGGCCATTAAACGTTTAATTGTACCCGTATACCGCAGTACAAAAGGGTTTCTAGTTCAAGCTATCAGATCATATCCACTTCCTAATTAACGATAAATAGATTGAGGAAGTTTTTACTTAATACTTTCCCATGAACCTTGGCAATTGACAAAGACCTAAATATAAATAATGAAATTCAGAGACTCCTTCAAGGTTAGAATAAATATTGTAATTTGTTAAGTAAATTACCCTAAAGCTTCTAAATGTTAAAGGATGTTTATCTTAAAACTAATAATAACCATAATTTTTAATAGCGGAAAAGAACCCGGAACCTTCAACGAGGGTAGACTAACATTTAACCCAACCGTCAGACTGTATATTAGATTCTGTGGCAATGGAGATCGTCTCCCCATTAACACCGAGGTCAGACATCGGCATTGACGGTAGTCAGAATAAAACACTATTAACAAATAATTTCACGGTTTCTGAAGTCTCAGCGATGTTAAACAGGTGGTTAATAAATTACCTGATGCAATATAAAACAAACTTTTTTATCACTTTTAAAAATACACAATGTATTGTACAATTCAGAGGAAGTTTCACTATCGTTTATATCATTCGATTAAATTACTTTCCTTTGTGTTGGAACATTTAATAATTTTTAAAAGACATTAAGGAAGCATCACTTCATTCTTGTTTATATTCATAAGAGGCCATCTTGCTCGTAGCGTAGCATATTATAACTTATTTACAACTGAATAAAGACATTAGATTAAGCTCCTAAAACCTAAACATATCATTTTCGAGACATAAATTTCAATTGAATAACGCGTCATCGACCTCAAAACTCCGCCCAATCTATATTGCGATCTTTGTATCAATATAGTCATCAAGGGCACTCTGGGTACACTGTAAACCCTTGGAGACACTTGTAACCCCCTCACGACCGCGGGCGGAAACATAAAAACTGCGCAATCGGTTTCATTGTCTTCGAAAACCCGAGTCAAGGGCAGACAAACCGCCAAAAGGCGTCGACGCGCCGTGACGCACATCGCAAGACAAATCGACGGATAGGTGCGGAGATATGTCGCAGTTTTTATTTTAAATCTATTTCATTTCAACACTGCTATGAACTTCCTTGGTGAAATTGATCTTGAAATATTAATGGTAAAATTGGGGTCTCAGTTTGAATCACGGAGTGTATACCATTCTTAGCTCAATTTAAAAATGACCTAAGACAAATTTTGTGCTGTCATCTGTTTCATGCATTCAATTATAATGGTGGAGTTTTTAAGCTAATTATTAAAACCAACATATAACAATTCATAAAGTAATGTTCATGGGACGAAATATAATGGTCCTAATGTACAAAATTTATTTCAGTTTATATCTTAAGATCAATTCACTACGTTCATCTCGTGTATGCGTTTTTTCTTATCACGTTACACACGGCAACTAAGTTAGCAACAGTGTATGTTAGACGAAGCTCGTACTCGATTTAACACTGAATAGCTCTTAGACTAAGACGATTGTACTCGATACACTGACCTCACAAATTGACACACTTTACTCCACCCTGACATAGAAAAAATATCCTTATTGACCACACAAAAAGGTAGCTAATTCAATTATCTTTAAAATTAATGTTTGCGTAATTATTGTGTCCGTTGTACGCGCAAGGAGCATTGACCAAATAACTTGATGCAAAATTGTTCAATTCATTAACTAAACATATTCTATACATTTTTGTTAGCTGTACACGGGCTAAATATATTGTCGGTGGCGATTCGTCTATAGAATCAATTAACTGCGATAACCGCTTGGAAAATCCCCAAAAATCACTCAGAAACTTCACTATCAGAAATACAAGCTAATCATCGTAATAGTTTTAATGTTGAGTAGAAAACAATTTAATATTTGCTAGCTATCACCCGCGACTTCGTCCGCACGGAATTAAAATAAAACTTATTTAGTAACCTATGTGTTCTTCCAGACTATGTTCTACATCTATGCCACATTTCAGCGAACCGTTGAGCCGTTCTAGAGATACCAGTAACTAGTAAAAAACATCCATCCATCTATCTAAAATTTCGCATTTATAGTATAAATAGATTAGCTACTTATAGATTTGGGTCTGTGATCCAATCTGGCTAAAGTTAGTGGTTTGGAGCACCCTATGTAGCCTCAAATTGTTAGATTTTATGATTGCTTTTCGTGTCAAATACAAAATAATTCACTACTAAAATAGGTATGTAACTACGCATTATGTTATTAAAGAAAATTAAAACATACTAAAAATAAAACTCTTCATATAATTTGCCTATTTAATGTTATCCTAAAGTTATAATTAAGTATTTCGGTCAAACATATTCGCGAATATTTTATCTGTGGCGACCTACAAAACCGCGCGCGGGTTATCACGGATGCCGGCAAACGTCGCATTATGGCGCCAAGGCCAATGCTAGGCACGTGACATAATATTTAAGCAACCAGTATCATTTTTAAATAATATAAACTTAATATATTCCTATCAACAGTTACTTTTAGATAACGTTACGACAGAATTCCATTGCCGTGGCACGTATTTACGTCTCTTTCATTTTCATTGACAGACTGCAATACGTATTTCCTTAGTAATGACAGTAGAAACCTACTGTTATATGTCTTTTTAATTAATATGTAGATTTGAGATTTAAAGATTTATTTATAAAAGTTGTTATGCAGACTAGGTTCTGGAATGTACCAGGATATGAGCGAATATTTATAAATTCTTTCTCTTATCTGTATTCGCGAAATAAATTGATGAATGAAAAAGCAATCGTGTGACACTTTGAGGTTATCTTGAATTTCCAAGAAGCTATTTATCAATATATTTATAAACAATTAAACAGCGTCAATTCAATTTCATAGGTCACTTGTAAAATATCGTTCGTTTTATTTAATTGTAAAATATTTTTTTCACGTTAGTCTTATTACCTTTTGCTTAGAAGCAGTCATTATTATCCTCGAAAAAAGCTAGATAACAACACGTAGGCCCATGATAAAATGAAATCGTTTTAGAAAGCGACATTTTAGCGCCATTTTTAAAGTCCTAAACATTTGGGATTTAATCAATAGTCATTCATTTGGAAGGCTAAACCTAACCAATATACAACCATGGTGTTACTCTACAGCAACAGCGTCTTTTAGATATTTCAGAGCGAGTGCGACCATGGCGCGGCACCATTTGACTTTTTAATGCCCCATTAAGATAACATTAAATATAATTATTTACTCCGGACGGAATTCTTGCCGTTTCGGAATAATTAGCGAAGGAATATTTTTGTGATATTGCCATCGTTAAATTAAAATTACAATTAAGTGTAAAATTTTTAGGTAATAAAAATTAAACGTTGGCTTGTACTGTTTGACAAATACATATTTTCATTTAACGGTATTATACTGAAACGAATATTGAAAACATACTTCAAAATCTTAATGGAGTTTAATCGTGTCCGTGACGTTCATCATCAACTTGCCCTTATCCCTTATGGAGGGTCGGCACAGTATGTGCTGCTCTTCCATACATCTCTATCAGCCGTCATATCTGAATCCACTCCTTTCTTAAGCATATCCTCTTTCACACAATCCATCCATACTTTCTTCGGTCTTCCTCTTCCTTTGTAGCCATCCACATTCATTCTTAACACTTTCTGGTTTATGTCCCCATCGTCTCGTCGCATAACATGTCCATACCACGCTAACCTTTTGCTTCTCAATTTCTCCACCACTGGCGCTACTTTCAAACTTCCTCTAATATACACATTCTTAACTTTATCCATTCTTGTCACACCACACATCCATCTTAACATACGCATCTCAGCCACATGCAATCTCCTTTCATCCGCAACTTTGGTGGCCCAACATTCAGATCCATACAATACGACAGGTCTAATGATGGACTTGTAGATCTGTCCCTTAAGCTTAAGAGGCATTCTTGGATCACAAGTCACACCAGTAACCTGTCGCCATTTCATCCAACCTGCATTTATTCGGCTTTTCACGTCCCGGTCAACGCCACCGTCGGACTGGACTAGAGAACCGAGGTACTTAAAATCGGAGCAGGTTGGTAGAGGCACGCCATTTAAGGCGATTGGAGAGAAGCTGGTCGGACCGCCAAAATCGCAAAATAAATGTTCTGTTTTGGTCCTGCTGATTTTAAGACCAGCTCCCTCCAATTTAACTCGCCATTCTTCCAACCTGCTCTGTACCTCGCATTCATCCTCCCCGACAAGCACGATGTCATCGGCATAAAGCATACACCAGGGTGCCTCCTCCTGTATGTTTAATGTCAAAGCATCCATTACCAGGAGGAACAGATACGGGCTTAAAGCCGACCCCTGGTGTAAGCCCACCGAGACACCGAACCTGTCACTATCGCCAGCAGCGGACCGGACGTAGGTACTGGCTCGCCAGTACATAGCCTGAATAAGCTGCAGGTATTTCCCAGGCACTCCTTTCACTTTCAAAGCCCACCACAAAACATTCCTCGGAACCCTATCATACGCCTTTTCGAGGTCTACGAACACCATGTGCAGGTTCTTATGCACGCGCCTAAATTTCTCGCATAATTGGCGAATGGCAAAAATGGCGTCCGTAGTCCCCGACCCGGCGTAAATCCGAATTGGTTCCGAGATACCTCACTTTCTTCTCTGATTCTTGCATCTATCACTCTTTCCCAAGCTTTCATACTGTGTGACATGAGCTTTATTCCTCTATAGTTGTTACAGTCCTGCACATCCCCCTTGTTTTTATAAACTGGCACTAGTTCGCTACCGCACCACTCGTCTGGGATTATCTCTTCCTGTAACAACTTGTTGAAGAATAAAGTCAGCCACACCCATCCATCCGACTTTAGCAGCTTCCATACTTCCACTGGTATTCCATCCGGCCCAACGGCCTTACCATTCTTCATACCTTGCACTGCCTTCTTCACTTCATCCACACTAATCTCTTTCACCATACCAATATTAATTGGCATGTTATCCAACACTCCACTCCAAACATTCTCTTCGTTCATCAGTTTTTCAAAATATCCCTTCCATCGCCTTTTAATATCATCGTCATTCATCAATACCTTTCCTACATCGTCTTATGAGTTGTTAATATTTAAATGTCGTTTCAGTATACGGCCGTAAGCGACGTAACTTTTCGTCGGGTAAATAATTGTATCAGCGTGTAATATTATAAATGTGAAAGTTTAGATGGATGGATGGATGTTTCTTAGAGTTCCACACGGACGGAGTCGCGGGCGAAAGCTAGTTTATAATATATGTCTACTATATCTGTGTTTTTTATTCGATTTTCCTCAAACGATTTCCTATAATCTGCATATCTTACTCAAAGCTACTCTACGCTCGTACAAACTGGTACGAACATCGCAGTCACAAACTACCCGGATGACATAATTGACCGCTTTGTGTAATCGCTAGGTATAAGGCGGACTGCACACGCCGCGTTTTATTAACGGCCTGTTTTTTTGTAAATATACTTTACGTAGTTAACAAAATGTTAGTAAAGTTTGTTCGATAGCTGTAAATATAATAGACTAATTTAGTACATTAGCAAAATACAGCTAAAAGAATTCCATGTAAACTTTTATAAACATAAAGATACGACAATACCTCGAAAATACTTTAATCCCTAATAACTTAAATAAGTATATTTCAAACTGTCCTGGAAGTGACAACTTAAAAACTTACTTTAACACTTTTATTGCTGAAAAAAAAAATTGAATTTTAATAACGTGTCGTTTGTAGACTGCTTAAATCTACCGTATAGACGTCAAATGTAAAAACCAAATGTCGAGTTAGTTAAACCGGCAAGCGAAAGTAGACTCTGTACCAACTGAATAAGGTTTTAATTCGTTTGTAGTATAATTTCAAGTAAGTTATGAATGGGCCGAGTGAATGGACGCCGGCGCCGACGCACCCTTGACACCACGCGTTTGTATGCAGCATTTTAGCGCTCCTGCATAATGAATGAATGATTTTTCTTTATTACGTACTTAGAATCGCAATGACATAATTTATAATCGCGCGCTACACGCAGCATGTCTTTGTTATATTATATAGATATTGGATTCAAAATAATATTGCTTTATATTATTCAAAACTAGCTTTCGCGCGCGACTCCGTCCATGTGGAATTATAAAAAACAAAAGTGAGTAGCCTACGTGTTCTCCCAGACTATCCTCTACATCTATGCTAAATTTCATCGAAATCCGTTCAGCCGTTTAAGCTACAAACTCTAACAATCCATCCATCTAAACTTTCGCATTTATAATATTAGTATGAAGTAAGATAGTAAGTAAATATCTAGCTAAAATAACACAACTAAGATTCGAAAGGAACTGCGATATCATTTATTTATTTATATAAAAATGTTATCTCATTTAGGAATATTTCCACGACAATCGGACATTCGATGCCAACTCATTGATATAATACTAGCTGTTCTCGTGCGGATTCATCCGCATTAAATTATAAAAAAACTTTATTTTATTGTCTAAATTTGTCAAATTCTCAATTGCAAATATCAAAATTACCGTTGCCATACTAACCTTGCTTCCTTAATGTTGGCAGCTTGTAGTTTATGGTCCTTTTCCCACATTAAGGTTTTTATAGCGTAAAAATATATAGCTTAAAGCGTGTCGTAAGTGTAGGGCTTTTTATTAAAGAAAGAATTATTCAAAAATATGCTGTGATTGCTGACATCCTACGCCACGAAGTAGTGTGTGTTTACGCTTTATTATATTAGTATAGATTGATGCTTACCAACATTGAATGATACTCACTAAAATTTTTTAACTGACTAAAAGAAATCTAGCTCAGAAACATAATAAGTAATACCCTAACGGGCGAATATTAAAATGACAATATACATCAGCGTCTTAAATGTTATAACCAGACATAAACTCCATATTTCATTAAATATTTGACGTCTATCAGATAAGCGGCTCATACGAAGGGAACTGTTTAGGATTCGTTTTAATATTTAGCCGTAAGCGTAAATCCGTACTCATATTATAAAGAGGAAAGATTTGTATTTTTGTATGTATTGAAATAACTCAAAAACTACTGGGCCGATTTCAAAAATTCTTTCACGTATAGGCTATGTTTTTTATTATTTTTTAATTCTTAAGCGGGCGAAGTCGTCAGCAACAGCAAGTCATACATACTCGTATAATAATTCTTTAGTTCGATATTTTACAATAGTTTATATGAACATAATTGCTGTAATAGCGTGTAGTAAGTAATAACATCATGTGACCAACACAGCAATCATTAGTCTCATGAGCTGGGATTCGAATCTAGACAATAATCAGACCGTAACATAACACCGAGGCCGGAGTTAACTAACCAATGACGCTTATTAAGAGACTAGATTTACATATGTACACATTTCTTGGTAATATAACAGTTTAGGTTGGTAATACAATTGAGTTTGGTAATACGGCGTTAGGTTACGTATTACCTTTATTGTCATTCATAAACTAGTATAGCGTAACTTACTCTACTCACTATACGTCTCCACTGAGGGACTCGGAAACTACCCTTAGTTAGGGATGACTAAGCCGTAGTCAAGCACGGTTCACAGCTGGTTGACATCAAACATGCATCGCGATGTTTTCAAAGTTTATTACCGAAGCAATTACCACAAAAACAAATGGTATAAGAGTTTAAATACATATAAAATATGTATGTAGACACAAAAGAAATATTATAAAGCATAGTTATATCAAGGTTAGATTGACAAAGCCCTTGTCAAGGATAAGACCTTGGCAACATCCCGTAATAACCTTTTATTATCTGCGTCGTCCTTTTAAGCAGGATTATTCATATTGTATTATTATATTTAATAGCAGAAACAACTAACATGAAATTTGATGACCAGTCGGAATAATGAAGTACGCGTATTGTTCCATCATCGATCTTCACATAACCGTTATTTAAAAAAATATAGTTCATTTATAGACTTATGCAAGTAATTTAGCATAAATAGTGGTAAGTAAAATTATTTAAAGAGTAGCTTTCGCCCGCGACTTCGTCCAAAAAAACAAAAGTGAGTAGCCTATGTGTTCTTCCAGACTAACCCCTACATCTATGCCAAATTTCATCGAGATTTATTCAGCAGTTTAGGCTACGAACTCGAACAAACTTCCATCCATCTAAACATTCGCATTTATAATATTAGTAAGAAATAAGAAGTGAGAAGAATATCCTAATGAAGAATTTTGTGAACCGTAGAATTAGCAAGAGGTCAAGTGTAGTTGGTGAGCTGGTCTCAGTACAATATAAATCACTCAATATGAAGCGCATTCCATAAATGAGCCACTATTCTGCAAATATTTGCAAATTCGTAAAATCAAAATTTGAATAAAACTCACTAACCGACTTATTAGATGAAACACACGATGAAACTATGTTATAAATGAAAATTTATGTTCTTCAAACTTAATTTTATTAGCATTTGAGAGGAAAAATAAACAGGATCAAGTTAATAGGCAGCAACATGAAAGTACGTATATAGTACAAAATACGTGATAAAATAATTAATAGTGTAGTTTCTATTTTAGATTTTGCCAAATATGTGCAGAATAGTGTTGTGTTGCGTGGACAATTGAACAGACTTCCTTATTGCGGGGTGACGTCATACCACGTGGTGGGTGATCCATCGGACTAACTTTTATATTACGACCTATATCACTACTGACATATATATCTATATCATGTTTAATTAAGATATATAAAGCAAATACGCTTCAGTCCAAATATTTAATTTTCTAACTAGACATATCAAATTGTAATTTATTAAATTTACTATGTAGTATGATTAGTTTGAAAATTTAAAAATGGATTGTAGCATTTGCTATAGGTATAGGTAGGCTACTGTAGGCATATGCCTAGACATATTTGTCAACCGTCTACCTTATTTAAAGTACTGAATGTCCTAGTGGGGTCAGAATAGTTTGGTCAAAATGGACCTCAGATATGTTGACATCACTGGCTATTTGGGTGAATAAGAATTATACGAGTGAAGAGAATAAGAACTCCCATTGCTTATCAAGAGTATCTGTATCTGTTTCTATATCAAAAGTATCTGTATCAGTATCTGTATCAGTATTTGTATCTGTATTTGTAGTTTTACCTACTGATTTTTCAATATTAATAGGGACGTTAAACCGGTTGTATAATTAGTATATTTTTTTTTTTTTTTTAACGTAAATAAACCAGCGCTTGACCTCGACTCCACCTAAGTTAAGTGAAGATGCTGCCGAAGGATAGAGCGCGCTAGCTCAATAAGTGCCTATTCACCCTACTCTTGAAGGCACCCACGTTATAGCTGGACGGGAACACTGAGGCCGGCAACTTGTTCCATTCCTTTGATGTGCGCACAAGAAACGATGTCTCGAATCGCTTCGTTCGAACCCGTGGCTCATCAACTAAGAAGGGATGGAGACTAGCCGTACGTCTCGACGTTCGGTGGTAAAAAGGGTGGTAAAAATATTAATATAAAACTCCGCCTTAACAACTAAGTTCATCGATTAACCTTTATATGATAATCATTAAGTTGTGTAATGATGTTAATGTTTCAAATTCATCAATTTAATTACTGATACATATTCAACGATATTAAAACGGACATCTGGATGAAGGAAACATTAATTTTAATAATAATTATTGTTTCTTCAGGTGTTTAAATATAACAATCTACAAAACGAGTGATCGGAAACAATTTCTAAGAAAAATTATTAAAAACGTAGGGATTTTTATTATCTGCTTTGAAACAAACAGCTAAGATAATCGTAATTAATTTCTAATCTACTTTTAAAAACAATTGAAGTCATCACGGGTTTTACCAAGAGACAAACCAAAATACAGTGACCTGGATTATATTATAATATCAATTGCCAAATGTATATTCTCAAGAAACATCTAAGTCTACATAAGTTTTAAAATTCTTTCTACCCCATTCACATACAATTTCTCATCACATTAGTAGTCCATCAAGAAACATAATCACAATAACTTACAACCTAACTGATTGAAATTCCCTTTATTTACGAGCTCTATCGCTCAGTCGCATCCTGAATCATCGTACTTTGTCGACAAAATGAAGGGAATAAACGCCAGACACCGCGTCGCCTCGATATCTATATTACTACAGCCTATTTTTTTCCCACACAGCAAGGCGCGCTATGGCCACTATCGGGAAATTTATTAGCAAACCGAATAGATTCTCCCTTAGAGACGGCTCGATGACTGAAGAGATGGAATAAAACGAATGTAAAAAGAATACTGATTCAATGTGCGACCTGTGCATCGCAATAAAGGGTTCCGCAGAGTATTTTTTATAACAGAACTAGCTGTTCCCGTGCGGCTTCATCCGCATAAAGTTAAAACATTTTTTATTGTTTACATTTGTCAAATTTTCAATTGCAAATATCAAAATTACCGTTACCATAACCTTGCTTTCTTAATGTTGGCAGCTTGTAGTATATGGTCCCTTTACCACATGAATATTATTTTTTTTTCAATTTTTTTCCCCCTAAGTTCAATAGCGTGAAAGCATATAGTCTAAAGCGTGCCGTAAGTGTAGGGCTTTTTATTAAAGAAAGAATTATTCAAAAATATGCTGTGATTGCTGACATCCTACGCCACGAAGTAGTGTGTGTTTACGCTTTATTATATTAGTATAGATGACTAATGTACTTCTTTTAATAGCATATTTATTTATATTTAGGTGACGGAGTTTTAAAACGGGTATATCAGACTAGACTCCAAAATATTATTAACACGTTTAGGTTGGGTTCTTTGCTTATTACTATTTTAATCTGTTAACTCTATTTTAAAAATCATTGTCAATAAAACGCAGCATTTCAGTGCAAATCTCTTTCAGAGGCATTGTTGTTTTGGCTTGGTCTTAAACAAATCATAGTTGAACCGAAAAATCGAATAGTAACCATTTTATTTTCTATTCTATGTGTTTCTTTTGTAAAAACAAAAGGGCCACGGAACCCCAAAAGCCCTGACGCTTATCTCGGCCCATTGACGCTGAGTTATGTAACTACATATTATTATTTAAGCATTTACATACAAAATGAAATAATAAAACGCACGAAGGACTGACTTCGCAGCTTCGACGCATTGCGATTGCAGAGTACGGGGAAATATCCTCACGCCATATATTCGTAGAGACATTTAATTAAAAAAAAATCGTATTTTTAGATAGATATCGATTTTTAGATAGATATCGATTTTTAGATAGATATCGATTTTTAGATGTTATAGCTGTTTTTAACAAGGATCGGAAAAAAAATCCAGACTTGAACTTAGGAAATACACTAACTTTAGTAAAGGAGCTGATATTTTCTTCATCCAATAAATAACAAAAAACTATACAATACGCATAATATCGCTTCATATGTCCCTTAGCAACTAGTGACGTAATCATCCTTTTGTAGGGAACATTCTAGAAGTCCAAATCGCGGGTACAATGGCGATGGGAAACAGGAAAAAACCATCGGCGCGTCAAATATTTACACATAGTAGAATGACGATTCGTGCTTCAAGTCAGAGGCGTAGGGTTTGCTGTTTAATGATCGCGATAAATAATTCGGGGTTATCGGGGGGCCGCGTCCGCGATGTGATACAGGGTGACCATAAAGCTGTGAAAAATTTTCCATTCATATTCCCTATAATTAATTAAACGCTCAATTTGTAACTGGTTTGTAAAAGGTAGAAAAATGGTCAACTAAGAATACAATTCTTGTGTACATACTTGTAATATACAAGTGTGTATGGAATTAAGTTAAAAGATATAATTAAATGTACCAACAACTAATTTTAGTAATAATTGTATATTGTAATGTACGAAGATAAACATACAACTACTAACACATACATAAACAGATTTATATTGAAATGTACAGTGTGATCATCCAAATCAAATGACTATAATGAATATTATATTTCTACATTAATTGACACATTCCGAGTAGATTTTTTGTACAATGTTAAATGAAAATGTCCTACAAAAAACGAAATCATGGTCCCTCTAGCCTCCGCTAGGAAAGCCAAGGTCACACCACACGCACACATTGGAATATCTACGAAATCCTTGGCAGCGGTCAGAGACCCGCGGAAGTTAAATCGACCAGCGTAACCTGGTCCGCCGCCATTCATACGTCTCCCCCTACATAGTAATTTTCCTTCGAGCGCCGCGCGAAGAGGAAGACCTTTAGAACTGGTCGACGCTTTATGTCATCATGCGATACGGCCTTACATTTTGATGTTTATGTTAATCACATGAACGAGTTCTGGCGACGTTTCGACGATTTTATTAATTTCTATTAATGGCAATACTAAGATGTTTGGCAAATTATTCTCACAAAAGTCTGTATGATGCAATATATTAATAAAATTATCAATTCGTGGAAAATGCTTATTTAGCACTAATATTAGATTTTTAATATTGTATTACTAAGCGAAGAGTATATATAACATTATCTTCACAATGAAAGATACTTTACAATGTCCTATAATGTAATAAAATATTTTTGATAAATTAATTGTTTAACATTTTTTGCTGGCCTACTTACTACACAAGTGGGTAAATACTTATACAACCTTTATGAGCTAAATTAGAGATTTCTACTGGAGTCAGATATTGCCTTCCCTTTCATCCTATCTGCTTATTAACTTATTAACTTAAAAGTTTGTTCATAAGTTACGTTATTTAATATCAGGACAAATGTTTCGGAGTTTGAATGTATGATTCTGTTAATTTCTTTTGAATACTCTTACCTTAAAACTTTCCTTCTATTGTTAGGATGTAGTCGTGACGCCATTACCGGATCTATCGCTTTCAATTTTGCATGAATTTCCTCGTTAGTGAAGTTACTTTCGTTATCGATTTCTTCCTGTAACTTTTGTTTATCGATAACATTTTTTACTTCATTCACATCACTATTACAGTCAACAGCGAGTTTTTTTGGTTGAGATTCATCATTTTTGTTGTCTACATTGTCTCTTTTTCTTTTACTCATCTCCCATAAGAGGGCGTTAGAGTCATTCATGTCTTCAACAAGAATTTGGTAGACGATAGATTCGATATAGTAATTCGTGCCGCCTACAATTATTGGGATTTTCCCTTTTTCTGTCAGATTTTGTATCTGGATTTTCATTAAGGATTTTTACAATTTATCGTTATATTTAACTATTGTATTATATTCCAGTCCTGATATCAACTGTGAATTTACATTTTCAGTTGCAAGCCAGCGTTGGATTCGATCTCTGGACTGGAATAATGTACCTTAACTCGACTTGTGATTTAAGCTTAACTTCAAAATAAGTTTGCTTTTCTGCATACCGAATCATTGTTCGTCGGTTTTTATACAAAAACGGTTTTTGTTCGTACAAAAAAAACCGAATCGAGAATCTTAAATAGGTAGCCGTTAGTGATGTATTAATAATCTTTACAAATACCTTTCAACACAGGTGTTGCAGCGGTAATAATATTTGGGGCAATTAGTAATGTTCCTAATGCTGAACTTAAGCCGATTATACGGTAAATGACCAGCACCCAGCTTAGTCTTTCAAAGGTGACCGCGCGTCAGGTGTTCGAGATATAGAAAATAATCCAATAAATCTAATACTAAAAATGTGTGTAAGCTAATGAGTAAAACATATAGAAAAAATGTTTAAGCTAGTATCAAAAACACCTTTAAAGAAATTTAGTTATGAATGTTGAGGTACACCGGTAATTGTAGGCCGTAAAGAGATGGATGGATTGCGTGAAAGGTGACATGACATGATCAAGAAGGGAGTGTCGACTGAAAACGGATGATAGATTTACTGTACGGGAAAAGAATAGGGGGAGGGGAGAAGATCAATATGATGAGTAGAGAAAAATGCTAACGGCTATTTTGATGGACAAGAAAACTTTCGATGCAGTTTAGGACTTTTTTATTTAAATCGATCTATCATTCCTTTCGTTACTCTTTTGTTATTCACATTTAAGTTCAAATGAATAAAAAAGGATACAATCTTCAGCGCTCTGTTGCGGAAGTCGACGACGGTGAACATCTGGTGCGGTTCCAATAGATCAAGCAGGTGATGTGGCACCAGTTCACGTTCCTGACAACTCGCTTTCGCTGTCACTATGTCCAGACCTTTATACACCTAAAACAGAAGAAATCTTTCAATTCTAAGCTATATTCTTAGTAGTAGTAGTTTTTTTCTTACGATCTATTGTACTCTTCTAAAGCCTGAATGGCTGGAGTTCGAGGTATCCAGTGTGATATCACAGCGCCCATTAAGCTTTTTTTTAAATTATGAATCGTTAAAATTTGCTTATTTCAATTATCATTTTCGTCTTAGTTATTCTGTTTAATTTTTCATTGTGTTAGTATTTAAATATAGGTACCAAACCAAAATAACATGTATGAATTATTTATTTTATCTATATCTATATCTATATCTATATCTATACTAATATTATAAAGAGGAAAACTTTGTATTTTTGTATGTATTGAAATAACTCAAAAACTACTGGGCCGATTTTAAAAATTCTTTCACCATCAGAAAGGTAATTTATCTGTGAGTAACATAGGTTATATTTTATTATTACTAATGTTTAAGAACTATTAATAAACAGCGTGTTTCTGGACGCCGGCGTTAAAAATTCACTAAACTTTAACTTTTCTCGGCTTACGCTGCCTAAACCGTTAGAGGTATATAAAAATGATGTATGAAAGAATTGTAGATCTAAAAAAGTTCTACAGAAAAGTCCGCGATAGCATATATCTATCTTTAACGGTTTTCTTACAATAACCACTTTTTTGTTTACAAAATGAATTAAAAACCTTACGCTATTTGCAGCGTTCTTTTATTGGTTTCAATATTAATCCTTATCCAAATTAATGCGTTTGTTATCAGGAGAATTTAATGTAGAGTAAAATTGTCCTTTACAGTATTTAAATTGGACTTATAGTTTAGAAGATATCGCGAACACAAACAATAAGGGTAACCGAAAAATCAGCTTACAAGCTACCGGGCTTAGAAATTTGGAATCTTGCATCGGTAGATTTCTGTTATTACGTAGATTACTACTAAGTTAATACTTTTGGTAATAGGTTGAAAAAAAGGGCGAACGTTATATTTGTAATTTCACGCGGGCGAAGTCGCGAGCAACGGCTCGTTATAAATAAAGTCTGTTCCATGATGCATAGTAATGAGTATCCCTATCAGCTCTATAAATGCTGTTTTCCTTATTTTCAATTATTAAAAAAATAATTCTATGACGGGTAAAACCTAGCCGATATTATTTTTAAATTTTTAAGGAAACAAATAATCATCATTTGAAGTCGATAGACGGAAATGTAACTACAAACTTATTAAAGATGATATTTTACTTGGAGGATTTTTATATTAGTAGTCAAACAAAATCCTTTATTACATTCTTGAAAACTGAATTGAAAAACCTTGTGTGTATCTTAACAAAGAATTATCATACTAATGTTATAAATGCGGTAGTTTAAATGGATAGATGGATGGATGGATAGATCCAAATGAGTGTGGTGCCGGAGGTCTAATTTTAGTCAACTTTCCTTTCCACCGTTTTCTTAGGAGGATGGGAAGGGAAAAGTGGATTTGACAGCGGAGGTGACGCATAGGGGAAATATCCTGTTTATATGCATCTCCTCTTCCGTCGATTAAGGTAGGCAACGCATCTGCAATTGCGGATGTCTATGGGTAGCGGTCGTTTTGTCATTCCGGCGGATTCAGGTGGCTGCTTGCTCGTTTGCCACCTTATATAAAAAAGACAAGGTTAAAAAAGTGGCATTAGAATTTCACTCAAAACGGTGAAACTTGACAAGAAAGCGCATCGTCCAATCATTAGTAACAAGCGTGAATTATCAGACGTAAGAACAAGGTGACATTTATATCAGAGAACGAAGTGGAACGGAAGGGTTTTTGTTGTGCAAGAGCGTGATACCATGACCCCAGATATCGTATCGGATCCATTAAGAATTTTGGATGTTTTATTTATTGGGTTCATTTGCGTAAAAGAGATAAAGTATGACATTCAAACGGTCAACGCGATCTGAATGGTCCAGTTATCAAAATACTCATTTTCATGTCGACGAGTAATCTACGATGCGTTTTTGTTATTAAATGTCCACGTTATCTTGGAACAAAGTGTATTTGTATGTTACCGATAAATTGTGAATTACGTCTACGTCTAATTTGACTAGCAAAATTATAAAATCGTATAAAATCAAAATGTTCTTTGATTTGCATAAAATACTTTAAAAAACGTTTAAAGTTCTGTATTAACTTAAACTAAAATTATACAGTTTGACATATACTATCAAGAACATATCACATCATTCTTACTTCAATACAGTCGTTCATTTCACAATTTGCAATAACGTCTAGTAAGATAACAAAGTGACGAATGTTTAGAATTAACAACTAATCGGTGACATATAGATTTCTTCGATTTGAATAATTTGAATGTTGTACAACTTGTCACTGTCTAATTCCACCTTTCACCGACTTGTAATTTTTTCTCGTCCCCACGATAATGGTTAGTAGAATCATTGATTTAAAGAAACGTAATTCAACGCAATCAGTTTGATTAACATTGTGCTCTAGTTTAGTTATTTAATGACATAATATATCACACCGATTGTTCTAATGGTGACCGTTGCCTTTGTAAAAATACTTATTTACACAAGTACTATAACGGTCGTCACAATTTAAATTGATTTAATTCAAGGAAAACTTAACACTAATTAACCGTTAACTATTATAATCAAACATTTATATTTATTTAATTACTAGCTGTTGCTCGCGACTTCGCCCGCATGAAATTAAAAAATATAGCCTATGTTACTCACAGATAAATTACCTTTCTAACGGTGAAAGAATTTTTAAAATCGTCCCAGTAGTTTGTGAGTTATTTCAATACATACAAAAATACAAATCTTTCCTCTTTATAATATTAGTATAGATAAATAAACAGTCAAGCCAGGCGTACAGTTGAAGTGACAGTTAAAATTTTGCCTGCACTCACAGTTTTAATTAAGAGTTCGACTGTTCAGTTAAAATTGTTAGAACATCTGCAGCGGGTTTTACCTCGGAGTTTTTAATAACAATACGTATTGCAATTGTCAGTTTCCAGTGCTTTAATCATATTCATACATCATACTAATATTATAAATGCTAAAGTTTAGATGGATGGATGTTTGTTAGAGTTTGTAGCCTAAACAGCTTGATATTTCAATGAAACTTGGTATAGATGTAGAGGATAGTCTAGAAGAACACATAAGCTACTCACTTTTTTTTTAATTCCACGCGGACGGAGCCGCGGGCGAAAACTAGTACCTTGATGTCGTTAATCTGTTCCGCATATGCTAAATACAAGCGAAACCGTGGGATACCGCTAGTTTTTATCTGTACTATCTATATCTATACTATATTATAATAAAGCGTAATCACACACTTCTTTGTTGCCTAAGATGTCAGCAATTACAGCATATTTTTGAATAATCCCTTTTTTAATAAAAAGCCCTACACTTACGTCATGCTTTAGGCTATATATTTTTCACGCCATTAAACTTAGGGGGTAAATATTTTGGATAAAAACCCTAATGCGGGAAAGAGACCATAAATTGCTGCCAACATCAAGAAAGAAAGATTGCTAAGGTTTATCATGTCATGTCGTGTCATTTTGACATTTGCTATTGATAATTTGACAAATGTAAACAATAAAATAAAGTTTTTATAATTTCACGCGGATGAATCCGTACGCGAATAGCTAGTATATAGATAATTCTTGCTTCCGCTCTGATGTGTACGATATTCTTAGCTAGTAACATGCCTACGCACGTGCATATCATTGATCTAATTTCACATATGACCGGTTGTACCGAAAATAGGTCACCGTAGTCAAAATTTTGCGTTAAGTAAATAACTAGTTATATCCCACGGTTTCACCCATCGTACTAACTACGAGACTTTTATGGGCCTGATCACATACTAAACTAAAGTTTTTTATCTTTCTGTTCTAAAACCTTGTAGAATACTCATTTTGTAATATTGAATAGCCTATAACATTGTTAAATAATTAGTCTATTAAACGCAAATAGAATTTTCCATATCATATTTTTAGTTCTTACGTTTAACGCGCACAAACATACTCGTTGTTTTATTTTAATATAGTTGAACGTGTTTCTTAGCCGTCGATTTATGAATATGCAAGTTATTGTTGGAGCCATCCTTAGCTGGCCCTATTCCATATATTTCATACGTTTTACGCGCATTTCCATAATTGAGACATCGTTCTACATAACTAGTACACCCTTTGTTAATCCCACGGCCATATCACAGCCTCCCACGTGTTAGTAACAGATTAAAAATAGATTAACGATATAGATAGATAACAGTGGTAGAGCCCGCTTTAACATCTTCGCACGAATGGGCCGGCTCGCCCGGTGTAATAAACGACCACACAGAAAACAGGCGTGAAGTGGAAGCAATTCCGCGTTTCGTCTGATGAGTGTGGTGCCGGAGGCCTAATTTTAGTCCCTTTCCGCCCTTTTCTTAAGAGGAAATGATGGGAAGGAAAAGTGGATTTGACGGTGGAGGAGACGCATAGGAAGGGGAAATGTCCTCTTTATGTGCGTCTCCTCCTCCGTCAATTATGGGTAGGCAACGCATCTGCAATTGCGGATGTTTATGGGCAGCGGTTGCCTTCCATTTTGGTGGATTCAGGTGGCCGCTTGCTCGTTTGCCGCCTTATATTATAAAAAAAATACATTTTTATATTGATCCCTTCCTTGATATAACAAATTATTTTTCTACCTTATATTTAATCTTGTATACATATAATAAAATTGAAGTGTCCATTTGTAATATCAATAGAAAAATCCCAGATTTCGAAAAGATGATGTATTTGCGTTGCTGATAACGAAAATCACATTTAAAATTTTTTTTGTCTGTCTGTCCGTCCGCAAGCCGCGTTTGTTCTGGTAATCTTAGAAACGGCTAGGACTATTTCGACCGGACTTTCACTGAAGGGTAGCCGACATTATAGGTTAGTTTTTATCTTAATATTGCGTGAACGAAGTTACGGGCAACAGCTAGTGTAGTATAAAAAATCAATAAGATTCGTATCTAACATCGTTTAAATAAAAAAGGCAAATCACTACTTATTTAAAAAGTCGCAATAACATCTTATTAATACTGTTTGGACGTCCAAAAAAACGTTTTAAATACGTACTTTGTAAGCCAATAATTAGACGCAAATAAGGATAAACTACGCATTAATTCGTACAAAAGTGACGTTTCTTTTTATTTTATCATCGTCGCATGTAAGCCCGCCTGCATTTGGCTATAATTTGCGCATAATATTCACCTCCGTTCACCTTGGCCGATGTATCTCGGTGACCTATTGCGGTAGGACGAGTCGTGTTCAGTCTACCGTGACATATGACCGCCAGCGACTTGTTTCCGAAGCGAGCTCTCTGATAACTGGTCGATCCAGGTCACCAGTGTAGATAGATCTATACAACTGAACTAAGTATATTAGAAGAGGTGTCAATTTTAAATAGAATTTTATTCGAATGCATCCAAAATACATAGACCGTTTAGGTCATACTGAATGCCTAGTTACGTGGTTTAATTTAAGTGGATGTATTGTTTGATAATTTGAACACGATGAGTTATATGAGTTTTGAATGCAAAATTAAAAATGATAATTCATTCACGATAGCGAATGATAAAGTTACATAGGATAAAATAAGATGTTATAGGTTAAATATTAATTAAAAAAACTATGTACTGAAGTGTTTTTAAACAGCGTATCCAATTGAATTGTTTTATAATTTATCAACAGAAGTCAAAGTCCGATGGAATTTTTTTTAATGATCTACAAAAATGTTTAATATTATTATAGTTTTCCTCACTTTAGTAGTTATGATAATATAACTCATTAAATCTATACTATTATAATAAAGCGTAAACACACACTTCTTTGTTGCCTAAGATCTCAGCAATTACAGCATATTTTTGAATGACTCTTTTTTTAATAAAAAGCCCTACACTTACGTCACGCTTTAGGCTATATATTTTCTCGCTATTAAACTTAGGGGGTAGATATATTGGATAACAATCCTAATGTGGGAAAGAGGCCATAAGTTGCTGCCAACATCAAGAAAGTAAGATTGCTAAGGTTTGTCATGTCATTATGACATTTTCTATTGATAATTTGACAAATGTAAACAATAAAATAAAGTTTTTATAATTTCACGCGGATGAATCCGCACGCGAACAGCTAGTTTAATATAAAGGTACAATATATCACTTATGTCACGCGAGATAGATACTACCGAATTTTACATAAATAAATGTTCGTCGACAGTTTTAACTGGCCCTGGGCGGATTAGTTGATTTCACACATTTTAGAGTTTGACATCAATGTTTTCCTAAACAAAAGCATAACCATATTGTGATATGTTCTGAGAACAGTAGAGGTGTATGCTTTAAACATTTATTTCAACAAACTATGCGTGGGCAAAACTTTAAACATTTCGATTCTTAGTTAACTGAAGTTGTGGCCTAAGCCTATGTTTTAATAAGGAAATATATTTTAACTAGCTTACGCCCGAGAATCCGTCCGCGCGGAATTAAAAAAAATGCAAGTATCCTATGTGTTCTTCCAGACTATTAAACAGACTAAATCCGTTCAGCCGTTTAGGCTACAAACTCTAACAAACATCCATCTAAACTTTCGCATTTACAATATTAGTATGATAACACCTATCTATAGTCACGTGATATCTATATCTATACTATTATAATAAAGCGTAAACACACACTTCTTTGTTGCCTAAGATGTCAGCAATTACAGCATATTTTTGAATAATTCTTTTTTTTATAAAAAGCCCTACACTTACGTCACGCTTTAGGCTTTATATTTTCACGCCATTAAACTTAGGGGGTAAATATTTGGGATAAAAACCCTAATGTGGGAAAGAGACCATAAGTGCTGCCAACATCAAGGAAGCAAGATTGCCAAGGTTTGTCATGTCATGTCATTTTAACATTTGCAATTGATAATTTGACAAATGTAAACAATAAAATAAAGTTTTCATAATTTTATGCGGATGGAGTCGCATGGGAACAGCTAGTCTTTTAATAATATTGCATTAAATAACATAACCGTTAAGTTACATAAGCGGTGTCAAATATCGATATAAATTCGCGAATTTGCGACAAAACACGTGTTTTTAATAACACATAGCGATTGACATTACAACGCGGAAATTTGATAACGACAATTTAGTTGCCATGTGCTAGAGTATACCCGACAAACATTCGCTACCAGAAAACAATATAATATTTTATTTTAATTAAAGTGCTTTGTATTATTTTATCACTATTTAATTGCAAATTAATTATTACAATTTGAAAATATCGAATTTCTTTAAGAGTGTCAGTTGTTTTCTCATAAAGTTATAACAAAATGCGTTGTTCTACATTAGAAGGTAAAAACATTAGTGCACCGTCACTTTATCTATACTAATATTATAAAGAAGAAAGATTTGTGTTTTTGTATGTATTGAAATAACTCACAAACTACTCAGCAAATTAAAAAAATCTTTCATCATTAAAAGCTACGTTATCAGTAAGTAAAATAGGCTATATTTTAAATTTGTTAATTTCACGCGGTTGAAATCGCGAGCAACAGCTAGTCAATGATATAATACTTCGATTACATTGTATTTAAGCCGGACATAATTTTAGCAATTATGATAATTTACATAGTAACATTGTGGCGACATTGAGGCGTCTCGTATTTTAATATCGTAGATAGCGAAAATCAGCCAAGGCCGCGGTTATCGTCGCCATTTAGTGCTGGCCATAGCGCTCTTTCTACAAAACGCATTCAAAATTAATATAATAATCTAGCTGTTGCTCGCGACTTCGCCCGCGTGAAATTAAAAAGTGTAGCCTATGTTACTCACAGATAAATTACCTTTCTAACGGTGAAAGAATTTTTAAAATCGGCCCAGTAGTTTTTGAGTTATTTCAATACATACAAAAATACAAATCTTTCCTCTTTATAATATTAGTATAGACTAGTTGTTCGCTTGTGGATTTATCCGCGTGAAATTATAAAAACTTCATTTTATTGTTTACATTTCTCAAATTATCAAAAGCAAATATCAAAATGACATGACATGACATGACAAACCTTAGCAATCTTTCTTTCTTGATGTTGGCAACAACTTATGGTCTCTTTCCCAAATTAAGGTTTTTATCCAAAATATTTATCCCCTAAGTTTAATGGCGTGAAAATATATAGCCTAAAGCGTGACGTAAGTGTAGGGCTTTTTATTAAAAAAAGAATTATTCAAAAATATGCTGTAATTGCTGACATCTTAGGCAACAAAGAAGTGTGTGTTTACGTTTTATTATAATAGTAAAGTAATAATGTATAATTGATATGTTACAATCAATATGAACCTTATTGCGGTACTTCAAGGTTGATTTTCCATTGTATTTGTCGTTAATAATTTCGTACTTCGTACGACAGACGTATTCAGGTGTGCATTATCTAGAGTTAAAGTAATGTCAAACTGGTTTCGTATTGAATTGACTTTGTGATAATAGTCATTAACGAATTCGTAACGCCGGCGCGACGATAATGAGCTAAATTACGATTAAATTTAACGGCTAACATGTTTTTAATTACAATTAAACAAGTAAAAATTACACAGAGGTATGCTTAAGAAAGGAGTGGATTCAGATATGACGGCTGATAGAGATGTATGGAAGAGCAACACATACTGTACCGACCCTCCGTAAGTAATAAGGGCAAGTAGATGATGAAACAAGTAAAAATTACACTTCATAGAAGTTCAAAGTTTCAAGACATTTCTGCGTAAATGTATTAATAATGTCCAGTTTCCCAAATACGTTTAACAATTCGTTAGTGTTACTGGTTCTATAAATTACTGAAATCGGTTTCTGAACTACGTAACTTGAGTTTTACTCTATTAAAATTAGTTTAATCTAACACTAATGTTATGATAAAATAAATGGAAATTTCAGCAAACCAGCATAAAAGTAATCGTGGTCTATGGAATACTGATTTACGTACCAAAAACAAATATTGACATACTAGCTGTTGTACGCCTTCGTCTGTGAAATTAAAAAAAATAAAAAAATTAACCTATTTTACTCAATGGAAACGTAGCTTTTTAATAATGAAAGATTTTTTGAAATCAGTAGTTTTTAAGTTATTTCAATACTTACAAAAATACAAATCCTTCCTCAAAAAGATTTCCCTGCATTTGCTAGTACCCGACGCTTAGTGCTAGTAAGTCTAGCTTATTTAACAAAAGTAACGCTAAAATTAAAGAACACGAAGCAATTTTCCATAGATTCGGTGTTAAACTAAGTATCAAATAATTCAACGTTATAATCCATACCAAAAATTACCAATTTAGGCCCTTCACCCACTAACGCGACGAGGCGTTGACAATGCGATCAGACGTGAGCAGTTAACTGATATCACGCGAACTACTCGCGTGCGTGTGTGCACGTTTGTATGTATTTGCGTTTGTGTGTGGGCCTATGACGTCACACTGAGATATGAATGAAAGAGGTAACGCCCACGACGATTGGGTTTCGAGCGCCGACGGCGGGATTGAGTTACAATAAATGCTATGCGATAGCCAAGATAGTAACAAAATTTCGCAAACACTAAGATAGACGTAAAGTTTTATTAACACTTGCCTGATGATATTGAAAACAATTATAATAGTGAAATACTTTATCTAACCACTTAATAATAATAGTTAAATAGTTTTGTATTTGGTGTAAAAAAAATTAAACACTTTTTGGCCTATATTTTTAGCTTTAAAGAAGACTTAATAAAACATGTATAAAGAATAGAAATTGACAAGAAATTCTTGGAACAGAAAATATTATTAGCATCGCTTTCGCTGTAACACAGCCCCGACAAACGGATTTAATACCAGCATTCCACGCTAAGTACCTAGTTGTAAGTTATATTGATCATTAGTAGTTATTTATACAAATGTTCTCTTAGGTTTACGCGTCGCTAGAGTACAAACATACGTGGCACTTATCTTAATGCTTTGTTTTTGTAATTTTCGTAACATTACATTGATTTTAAAATGATTTAACCTTAAAAATAGTAAATCAGTAAAGTAGAAATACGACTACGATTTTTCAACTACTAATTGTAGTGTTCAACAAATTTCGTTGAATTAGACTCCATTAATTACAGTTGGCATTTTCAACAATAACCAGAATGTTAATATTCTCAAATACAAATATTTTATTGCTAAAAGTGATTTACAGGTCAAAAATTTACAAATATTATGAACGATAAATTGTATATACTCGTATAAGGCAATCATTATGGCAGAAAAAAATCCTCTACACTATAGAGGGCTTCTGGGTTAGCCAGGACTTAAGTTTATTTTTAAATGAGGCGAGGAGGTGAAGGAGAATATCTTACAGCCTTACAAATAAACACGGTATAAAGTTAAACTTAGGAATAAACTGAGTATAAGCAATATTTGTAAGGTTGTTATAGTATAAGATTTTTCATAAGAAAACGTCGCAAGCTGTTCGTAAGCAGACGATGCGTCATATCCAGTCTCATTCGTGGAAATTGACACGAAAATTATGTTTTATTATTTAAATGGCATGGACCGGTCGTCCTTGAGTCTTGCTGTTTGACTTTTAGGTATGGGGACATGGTAAAGGACGTGAAGTTTTGATGTTTTTCTTTATTTAAATTTGTAATATTAAATACTTGGAAGTCGCTGCTTAGTATTAGAGATATGTAGGTAGTATTTATCTTACTGTAATAATATTATAAATGCGAAAGTTTAGATGGATGGATGGATGTTTGTTAGAGTTTGTAGCCTGGCTGAACGGATTTCGATGAAATTTGGTATAGCTGTAGAACATAGTCTGGAAGTACACATAGGCTACTTACTTTTGCTTTATTTATTCCACGCGGACGGAGTTGCGGGCGACAGCTAGTATTTAAATGAAAATTAATTCAGTTAATCGTCATGCAACACTCGTGGATTGAAAGTTATTATTATCCTTAAAAAGTACTTATTAATTAATGTTGAAGGACAATAATAATGTTTATTGCATTTTAAGAGTATGGAATAAAGTAAAATCATTTATTTGACGCTTTTGTATAGATGATATTTTAGTATAGATGATACTAATGTTATAAAGAGGAAAGATTTTTGTATGTATTGAAATAACTCAAAAACTACTGGGGCGATTTTAAAAATTCTTTCACCGTTAGAAAGGTAATTTATCTATGAGTAACATAAGCTATATTTTTAAATTTCACGCGGGCGAAGTCGCGAACAACAAGTAGTATTAAAAAAATTAAACTTTAGCTTTCGTTTTTAAGTTAATACTATTGGATTATTAAAATTATAGTGGCATTTTATATTAAGTGAGATATTTGTAGTATGTAGCGCAAAGAGATTATTTCACCCACGGTTTAGATTACTTGTAAAGGGCATTGATGTATCATTCTTGTTTATGTAGGTCTATCATTCCTACGCGCTTTAAACAAACCTTCTCCAAATACATTTAATATTATATTGTGAAATTCAATATTATAAATCATACTAATATTACAAATGTGAAAGTTTAGATGGATGGATGTTTGTTAGAGTTTGTAGTCTACACGGCTAAACGCATTTCGATGAAATTTGGTATAGATGTAGAGTATAGTCTGGAAGAACACATAGGCTACTCACTTTCGTTTTTTTTAATTCCACGCGGACGGAGTCGCGGGCGAAAGCTATTAATTATTATATTTGTTTCAGTATACTGACTTTCTTATTACTGCTTAACTAAATTGATAAACTTGTTTAGTTTCGTTTCGTGGTTTTCCCTATCATCTCATTTTCCTTATTTCTTAAAGGAAAATATGTAAATGTTACCGTAAAGGCCCAAACTTCTTACCACTTGAGGTAAAAGTCGAAAAAGTTGTGTTATTTTGTTAATTTCGAGTATTTGTAACATGCACTTTTAACCTTAAAGTTTCTTCAATTATATCTATATCTATACTAATATTATAAAGAGGAAAACTTTGTATTTTTGTATTTTTGTATTTTTGTATGTATTGAAATAACTCAAAAACTACTGGGCCGATTTAAAAAATTCTTTCACCATCAGATAGGTAATTTTCTGTGAGTAACATAGGCTATATTTTATTATTACTAATGTTTAGGAACTATTAATAAACAGCGTGTTTCTGGACGCCGGCGTTAAAAATTCACTAAACTTTAACTTTCTTCTTTTCTTTCTCGGCTTACGCTGCCTAAACCGTTAGAGGTATATAAAAATGATGTATGAAAGAATTGTAGATCTCAAAAAGTTCTACAGAAAAGTCCGCGATAGCATATATCTATCTTTAACAGTTTTCTTACAATAACCACTTTTTTGTTTACAAAATGAATTAAAAAACTTACGCTATTTGCAGCTTTCTTTTATTGGTTTCAATATTAATCCTTATCCAAATAAATGCGTTTGTTATCAGGAGAATTTAATGTAGAATAAAATTGTTCTTTACAGTATTTAAATTGGACTAATAGTTTAGAAGATATCGCGAACACAAACAATAAGGGTAACCGAAAAATCAGCTTTCAAGCTACCGGGCTTAGAAATTTGGAATCTTGCATCGGTAGATTTCTGTTATTACGTACATAGATTACTACTAACTTAATACTTTTGGTAATAGGTTGAAAAAAAGGGCGAACGTAATAGGTTATATTTGTAATTTCACGCGGGCGAAGTCGCGAGCAACGGCTCGTGTTAAATATCGACAAACAACAGATTAACGATATGTTTTAAGGATAACAATAAATTATTTATTAAAGGTAAATTCTCGAAATATACAAACTTTTCCAGCTTTCAACACATCTAGTAAATCCCGTTAATTTTAGGATTGACTACAGTTCGTAGTTTTACAGTAACATTAAAAGGTCTGTAATTTAATGCTACCGATTGTGTATTAAAATAGCATATAATAAGGAGCAGGGCCTCGCATTATGTAATCGTGTACAGTTTTCCTGCTCCAAGAGGAAGAACCGTTTTGTTTCGTTAACAAATGAACCTCATCTATACTAACTGTACTAATATAATAAAGCGTAAACACACACTTCTTTGTTGCCTAAGATGTCAGCAATTACAGCATATTTTTGAATAACTCTTTTTTTAATAAAAAGCCCTACACTTTCGTCACGCTTTAGGCTATATATATTCACGACATTAAACTTAGGGGTAAATATTTTGGATAAAAACACTAATGTGGGAAAGAGACCATAAGTTGCTGCCAACATCAAGGAAACAAGGTTGCCATGGTTTGACATCATGTCATGTCATTTTGACATATGCAATTGATGATTTGACAAATGTAAACAATAAAATTAAATTTTTATAATTTCACGCGGATGAAGTCGCAAGGGAACAGCTAGTTTTAATATATTGTACATTACAACAAATGAATACTCGTAGATGTTAGGAAAAATATCGTGTCTATAAACTTTTGAAGTCTTTGCTATTTATATTTTAAAAAAATCCATACAAATAAGAACTGATTGACCTACTCTCGTCGTCACACCTATATCTTTTACTCCTTTTTCTAATTTGCTGACTTATTGACCTAATTACACTCTAAGCAGAGTGTTGGTCGTTTTTTTTGTTTTCTGTTTTTTTTTTCGGATCTTCAGAGAGTCAGCACAGTTGCTACTCTTCTGTACATCTCTAGCAGCCGTCATATATTAATTAACTAGCTTTCGCCCGCGACTCCCTCCGCATAGTTTTTTTAAAGTATTCTATGTGTTCTTCCACACTACATCCAGTCTACATCTATGCCAAATTTCATCCAGATTTGTTCAGACGTTGAGACTACAAACTCTAACAAACATGCATCCATCTAAACTTACGCATCTATTTAATTAAACTTTTTAAACTTTCGAGAGACATTATTATAACTAACTAGCTTTCGCCCGCGATTACGTCCGCGTGGAATTAAAAAAACAATAGTGAGTAGCCTATGGTTCTAGACTATTCTCTACATCTGTGCCAAATTTAATTGAAATCCGTACAGCAGTTTCGGCTACAAACTCTAACAAACATCCATCCATCCATCTAAACTTTCGCATTTATAATATTAGTATGATAACTAATTATTTAACGGTTATTACTCACGTCTATTTTTTTTTCTTTGCCGTCGAAAACTAGACGTGAGTGATAGCCGTTAAATACTTAGTTATAATATGAGTAAGATTTGCAATAATATTATAGTTATATCTAGGCACAAGGACACTTCGCTAAGATGTCAAGGTGCGATGAATAAAGATGTCCTTGAGTCGTGCTTCTCAGAACAGCGCAGTTGTCGGTAAACAGGTGTTTCGTACTTACATAGATCGTTTACTTTAAGATGTACTATTATAATATTTGTTTCTCTAGAATTTACTATTTACCTATAATGTATTCCTAAGTTTTGTTCAAATTGATGTGTCTATTTTTTTAAACGGGCTTTTATTGAAGAATGGAAACCTTTCTCGCTACTTCCACATGTTTTAATGATAACCAGTGATCTCTGACCCCTGGTCTGGCCGTTGTGTTAGAGAAACAATCTAGACGAAATAATAAAGGTGGTTGCCAGATATTACGAGTAAATGACCATAGCACATGAACTCTCTTAACAGCAAAAGAACTTATGCTGACGTTTAACGAGGATCGAGTATTTCTTGAAGGATTCGTTAAACTATAGTATAGCGATCGTATTACCAGTTCCCATTATTTAATAAAATATAATACTATTCATTGTAATAACATACAAAACGGAATAGACGTGAATTCGATCAAAGGATATCTTGCAAGAATTCCCTTTGCAATAGTGTATGGGAGAATAAAGATGGCCGCCGGCTTGTCTGGAGGTCAGGGGACTGGTTACGTTCTCTTTGTTCGATTTTTAAAACCCTGACCTACCTCGTGATATATAGGGGCCCGGTGTCGATGACCATTTCGCAGAACCTTTGTTGGACTATGCATAAAATTAAACATGTTTATTCAACTAAATTTAATGATCTGCAGATCACTCACAGCATGTTCGCATGGGTGAAGCAGATCAGAAAATCAATTCGCAAATCAATTTAAGGACATAGGTATGCTTTGTGTGAGTTAATTCAGCGGGCAGTTCGTGGCATGTCGGTTGCCATAGTTGTAACATATTTGAGCCGTGAGCTGCTAATTTAGTTGTTGATCTGTAGCTCAAAGTTTCAACACTATGTGAGCTGATATTTTGAACCGGTTCAGGGCTGATTTACTCACATAAAACCATCTGGTTTTTGATTTATAGTTTATGGTTGTTTTATGGTGGCGTCTACAATTCTTGGAAACTAAATGCTTATATCATAGGGTACAGATACTTTGTTCTTATGTGGAAACCATTGACGGTATCAATTCAAGCTAAATAACGTTTATGTAAATTTTATCTGGATATTAATTGTTATTGACGTAATTCCCATGACAGTGACACAATTGATAAATAATTCAATATTATAATACGAAGACATACTAGGTAGATACTAGATATCTCAGTACTTAAGTATGTTGATGTAAAAAATGAATATAAGTAAAGTTTATATAAAAATTTAATTTTCATGAAGTTGATAAACAAATTAAGTTAAGGGGCTGTGTTCGGGACAATTTGCGTTTTTTGGGGGGAAGAAGTAGGCGCGCGCAAACAATGAGCGGGGTGCACCGCACGGTTAGATCGCGTGAGTCGATTCTCGTCGGTTAGTGATGGGACTCGAGTGATTTTTATTGACTTGAGTCACTCGGAATATAAAACTCGAATAACCAAAATTTTAAAGCGAATAAAACAATATTAATTTAACATAGAATATTATTTTTTAAAAGCTACTCAAAAAATCTAAACAAAACGATAAAAATATTAATTAAATAAAATTTTCGTTTAAACTTAACCTGTCTACGTTAATTTAACATAGAATATTATTTTTTAAAAGCTACTCAAAAAATCTAAACAAAACGATAAAAATATTAATTAAATAAAATTTTCGTTTAAACTTAACCTGTCTACGTAACCAAGAAACCTCTTATATAAACTATCAGTCGAATTGAAATATTATAATGTAATACTAAAAAGTTTCCAATTAAATTTATTGTAACGAGGATTTTCATGAGATCAAAATATGAACAGTTTTATTATGTTCTTACACAATTTAGATAATAATAAATATGCTTTAAAATTAACTTAAATGAAGTTTAAATAAGTCAACAAAAGAACAGAAACAATGTATTAAAAAAAAAACTGAAATTGCTGTCAGAATTTCTTACTCGGCTCGGTATAAACCACTCTAATGGTTACGAGTCACTCGTAATTCGAGTCGACTCGAGTCACTTGAAACTCGAGTTGGCAAAAATTTCACTCGAGTCCGAGTAATGTAAAACTTACTCGAGTCACTCGAGTGAAAAGCAACTCGAGTCCCATCACTATCGTCGGTCTTCGCGGCCGTGTCCTTAACATCGAACGCCGCGAAGCGCCATCCCGACTCCGATTTAGATTTTTACATTAAGTTTATTTATAACTAGCTGTTGCCCGCGACTTCGTCCACGTGGTATTAGAAAACATACGAACTATATAAATAACAAAACGGCTGTAGTAGTAATAAACATTTATTTACTCTCACTAATTGTTATGGTTATTATTAATTTGAGAAAACAGCGTTTTTTTTATTTCATTAGTTATAACAATAAATCTGTCGATTCCAACTTCTATAAGAATAAAAATCGATATTGATAAGATTCATGACTGATTTTACACAACCCATCCCTACTAAATTTGAAATGAATTGTCAAACTAATCTAAATTATTTAGACACACTATAGTATAGATAATACTGTTTTGTGACAAAATCGTCCGTTTATACTTAAAGAATCGCTTACGAATTTGGAAAATATTATTTAATGAAAAAGCTTATTTTCCGATTCATTATAAATTTAATTAAATAGAAATATGTAAGTTTTAATAAAATAAATAAAATAATTAATATTTATATTCCATTCGCGTGGCGCTTTCTGTATTGTGGGAAGTTCCATTTTATATAGAACAGTGTTTTTTACGTTCGGGCTTGATAAAAAGAGTGCGAGCTATCGGACAGACTATCGCCCTTTCCGTCACTCACGTGGTCACATAAATGCGGGACGCGCAGGGGGTTTCGCCGGAGCGACGAGCACAGGTCCGCTTCCATCGACGCCCGCGGGCGGACTGACGCGAAATCCGAATGGTTTTGGGAGCTCATTTTAATTAAATTCGATTAAAAATTAACTAATCAATGTATTGCAAAAAGCTTCGGGTTAACCGAAGATAAAGTACTCGTGTATCAAATAAACCACTTCGAGTTTTTACTTTCGTTGTTGTATTGCAGATATATGGTGATCTTTACAGAATTAGGCACATTTTCAAAAAATAAATCTATCGAGAAAAGTTTGTCCAATCGTGATTCTGTTCCACGAGGCTTTAGTTAAAGGACTGAAGTTACACATACTAAAATATCACGAATCAAATCTTTGTAGAAATCCTGTTCTATGCTTCCAAAGATGCGCAATTTGCCATAACCCCGCCTTAAAGGGTAGTTTTTAATAAGAAAGTTGATAAGTATACGGAAATACAAGTTTGTAAACACGACTTTATAGCGCGGATACGGCACTAGGTCGTTTCAAATAATTACAATATAAAAAAATGTGAATATATTCCTGACATAGCATATCTGTATTCGACAAAAACCCTTCTATAAATAGAGCATAAAGCATTTAAAAATTTAAAGAAAAATTAATAAATACGGTCAAAAACTAATCGAATGACACTTCAAATTAGTTTTATGCCGTCACAAACATAAAAACATTACACGCCCGTCATTTGGATCAAGAGTAAGATAAAAGAGAGCCAAAACAAAAACAGAATACTATAGAATATCCTATTTTAACTAGACTATGAAATGGCGTGAAAATAGAATTCTGTAATAAGACCGGTAGCAAACAATGCTTTTGTTGGTCCTTCGAGGCCGTAACACGATATCCCGGAGTAAAAAAAGGTGTCATAGACAATACTGTTGTTTAAAAATTAGAATATCTGATGTTTCCACTTTCCAAACGTTTTGGACACATTCGAGTTTAATAGCTAAACTCAGACATTGTAACGTGATGTGATTTATTTTCCAATCATGAAATTGATAGAAAATCGTTTTAGCAATGGAAACTGACGGTTAAATGTCGCAGTAACAATAGTATTCAAATGTATTCGAACCCGTGACCTTTTATTTGCACTACATAACACAGCACCAGGTGTAAGGAACCAAATAAAACGTCCCGATCCGCGGCACCGTCTGCCTTGATTAAAGAAATCCCTTTTTAGCGCCCCGATTCTATTAAGATGGGCCCCCCGTATCTGTGGTACACCGTATTAACATTTAAAACGGTTTAGGGATCTTTGCAAATCGACCCCTACCATTTAAACTCGAAGTTTTTTCGATCAAGACTTTTATAATTGAAAGGTTGACAATTTACTGTCAACTGAACGTCCTGTCCGTCTTCTCGAATGTTGAATTACAAAAAATGTCCGTAATGAATACAATTGGAAGTGACATTTATTTTCTGGCACATCAGTACGTTACTTAAAATGTAAAACAAATTGCGGTGAATGGATTTAATGCAGCGAAATTGCAACAGATGGCTCGCCTCGCCCGACTCATCCGGTCTTTATTGGAAGATGGCTAACATTTGTCAATATTCAGAGCTGCGCCCACGCATGCGCCACGCCGTAGTGACTCATCAAACATGTTTGATTCGAGTTTATTTCGCAAGTTACCTTACTACAGGAAGCTTCCGACTTTGCCAGAATTTCAATCTTGTTCACATTAATTTCTTACACAAATGAGTCGCAAAGTACAAGTTGACAATATTCGAGTTGACCTAAATCGAGTTTGAAACAAATAGTAGGAGTTTTCTTAAAACCGGAAACTCACAAAGCCCTCTGCTAATTTCATTAACTTTAATAACTCCGAAATACGTATAAACATTTTAATTTACGACTCTTCTTAAGTAATTTATCGAGTACTTGCATTTTGCATACCGCCAACCGGATTAGAGGTTTTAATTAAAAGTTCCCTTTGGAGCTTTCTTTTCTAAGTTAAATTCTTAACATTGATTCATTTTTCCTAATACAAAAGTGAAAGAAGTAAATAACATGGTTACGATATTAAAAAAACAAGTATTGCTTCTGAAATTGATATAGTTTCTTTAGAAAATAAATTGGAAAAATAATAAAAGTCCCTTGTAACAATTATTATGAAAATTAAAGGTATAAAAGATAGAGCATCCCAACATTTAAAAATGCACATTGTGTTGATTTATTCTGGGTTACTAAGGCAAAACATGATTGCATTTATATATATATATATATATATATATATATATATAATATATATATATATAAGAAGAGAATAGAGGGGGCAAACGAGCGGCGAGAACACCAAGGTGGTCAACGACGCCCATGGTACACAAAGTACTTAACGAATCCGAAAAAAACAACTCATTAATTGGTTATTTGAATTCAGGATCACAAAAATGAAACGTCCTCACACGAACCCGAAAATATATTTAATTAGGCGATCGTTCACGCCACGTCACCAATTAGCCTAATGGGAACTTTATTATCAGAGTCGTATCGACGGATGTTGTACACCCCACCGCGCAGTACGCGGCTCTTAAACGCGGTTCCAACACATTCCACTCACGTTGTGATTAAGTGCGCGTGCGCTACGCCGCTGACTGTACTTTGATATACAACCGCAACCTTCCTGCCTGTATCGCGGGCCCGTGGGGATTTTAGGGAAAAAACTTGTTGCTAAACAATAGCTGATACGATATCTGCCAGTCCTTGAGAATTCATTTTTTACTGTTTCCGCCTTGGTTAAGTCTACTTTATGCGTCGCAATCAATTTTTAAACAATGATAAATGTACTTACAATATTATTAAAACTTACAAAACTATTATAATATTATTTCTTTTACATTGAAATCTCTTGCATAAAGCTTTTCTTATACTTATGGATATTCCTGAACATAGACACAAAAGCACAATATCTGATGTTATGACAAAACTAGCTTTCGCCCGCAACTCCGTTCTCGTGTAATTAAAAAACATAACTAGAAGCCTATGTGTACTTCCAGACTACCTCTATGTCAAATTTTATCGAGATCCGTGAAGCCGTTTAGGCTGTAAACTCTAACATCCATCTGATTTTACATTTATAATATTAGTAAGAAGTATAATAAGTTAAACAGTATTTATACTGATAAATTCGAAGTTAAACTATAAAAATAAAAGACTCAAAGTAAAATATTTTGTCCCACCAAATGGTAAATCTCGCAACAAATTTTCAAGTAGCTTCCAAGCTCGCGAACAAAAACCAATGTTTATATACAAAAACCTAAGTGATACTTTAGGTCAATCATAAGCAATAACTCCGAAAACAACTGCAATAAATACATCACCAGGCGGATTCTCCGCAGCGCGAGTTACCTTTGCGACGAAGAACCGAATCATCATTGAAAAACCAACCTTATTCACTGTGTTTAAAGTGGAATATCTATTGAGAGTTATTATATGACGGCATGCAAAAAATTTGGACAACGTACACGAACAAGTCTAGAATACCTAAGACGTATTACTCAATACGAGGTCGTCGACCCCGCGGCTTCTCTGAGGCGATCGCATCGCCCTCTGTTGACATACAAGGCGCTGACGCGTGATCAATCAAACGATACTGACAACTTTATATGTATTACTTAGATATAATTAAAAACAAATTATATTACATTAGCATACTATATGCCGCAGAGTCAAACGATCTTTAGTTTTTGTACGTGAAAACTATATTAAGGGTTTATCTTAATGACTAATTAACGACTCTAAGGGCCTGTCCCACCACTGTCTGATAGAGGCTCAGATAGCTTAAAAATGACGTCACTGTCAGATAAGGTAACAAAATCCGATATTTCCATCACATATTTTACACGTTATCAGACAATTTACAATTTGCTGTGACAGCCCCTAAATGTGCCCTGTAGGCTTTTGATAAACTTTTAAATATACGAATATTATGGAGTGATTTTTATTTCTATTACTAACCTTGAAAAGCCCTACAAAAAGTATACGAAAGTAAATGAATTTATTTATCTGTGGTAGAAAGTACACTGGGGCTGTTCAGGGTAGATACATTTTACCAAGAAATTCCAAAAAGTCTTTATTAAAAAATCTTCATTCCATTAGAGATGGCTGGTAGATTTTAATTAACAAATATAACAAATCCTACGTTATTATAAACTCACTTATCACGCCTAAAAATAGAAAATTGAAATTTATAAACTCAAAAATTTTGGAAAATTAACAATAATGCTACGAAAGAAAGTATGTAGTTGTGGGCACATATTACTTAAAACGGACTACTAAGAGCTTTTAAATACTAACAACCCTAAGTAAAAGGGGTGACTAGGCCATAGTCAACCACGCTGGCCCACTACGGGTTGGTTGACTTCACTCATATCTCTGAATTTCTTCACCGATATGTGCAGGTTGCATCACGATGTTTTCCTTCACCATAAGAACGTCGGGTAAATTAGGTTCATATGAAAATTCGAAAAATCGAAAATCACATTGGTACATGGCGGGATTCGAACCCTGTAGATTATAAGTCAAGTGCTTAAACCACTGAGACACCGACGCTCTTTACAGGTAAGTATGTGCAGAATTTTAACAGATATAACCTGGCAAGTATACAAGTGTTGCAAGCGAAGTAAACAAACGTATTCATTTTCCCACACCAATATTGAATGAACACAGTAATGAATCAACTTAATAGAAAAACAAAAAGATATATGTAGTTGACGTTTTAAAATGTTACCGACAAAGTGTTAACTCGGGCACAATATGGAATGTAGATAAAGTCGACAAGTTCCGACCAGGGACTCATGCCAATTAATATCGCCGATAAACATGTCATTAAGTCATGAGGGTTAGACAACAAATAAAATGTAGGATAACAGCTTTTTTCACACTAAAGTAAAACTAGTCGATTTGAATAATGAGCGATCATGGGCCCGTCACATTTGGGCACATTTCGTTACATGAAAGAGACGGAAGATGTAATAAATAATGCAATAGAAATAGAGAAAGCATTTGTCATTGTACTCGTAAAGGATTATAGAAGTTCAATACGAACATTGTTTTGGTTAATTTATAATATTCATACGTATTTCGTTAATGCAAATGCATTTTTAAACGACTTTTAAAAGGAGAAGCTTCTCAATTTTAATTCTGTCTGTATGTTTTTCTTTATTTCTCTGTTCTTTTATTCAACTTTCAAATGATATTAAGGTGAATTTGTAGAGCTTTCCTCTGCCTACCTCGTTTGCAAGCTTATTCATCAGGTACAAGAGCTTTTAAAAATATAAAGTTTTAAGAGTCCATTACATTTGTAAGAGAAAAATATGTATAATGTTCCAACGCAGTATGAAAGTAAGAACAACAAAAATGTTTCGGGAGAGTACATTAGGTAAGACATTGTTGTATGTGAGAGTGTATAGTAACATACAAGTTTTATGGTGGCTCGGAACTTTATACCAAATTCTCGAAAGACATAATGTTATGTACAAAGATGTCCTTTACAAGCGCTCTTTTCTTCACTACCTTTATAAAAGTATGAAAGTAGTTCTAGTGATAGAAGGAAGGCACAGAAAAGAGAAACATCATGTTGTTCCCTCATATATTAATTAAAGGAAGCCAACACTATGTTATGACTTACTGTAGATGTCTATTTGCCAATAGTAACGTTGTTATTTAGCGATATAAGATCTCCATATATCATTTACCTCGTATGATATAAAAACTCGTATTTAACGACAAGCCGCCATAAAGTTTGATTATTGTTGTACCGGGACGCCGCATAGCAGGCCTGAGTTGTCGCATTGCAGGCCGCAGGACGCGGAGATAGTACGCCTCCAACAACTTGACACTTGCGGGATACTACTTTATAAAACTTCAAGGATTTGATACTTGAAATATCTTTATGAGATTGCAGCCGGGCAAAAAGTATGTTGTATACAATTTCAATTGAAAATATGTAGAAATCAACAGTGAAATTATTTAGTAAAGTTTGCTTATTTATAAAATGTAGGTTTCAATTTTGTACCTTATATAGGAAAGTATGTTAAACATTATCTTTTTCGATTAGCCATTGCTAGGTTAAACGCGCATTACATTTGTCTTGAAGTTTATTGACCTACGCAATTCAAATTTATAACAAAACAAAAGCTACGGAAGCGAAAAGAAAGAAAACAATGAATTCCAGTTGCACTCGTTTTTCATTTCTCTATTCAAAACAAAATAGGAACGCATCGCAGCCCCGAATATTCTGTTGGGATGTATTCCCATGGTATACGATATATTATCGCATGGTTTACGTAAAATTAAAAAGTGAAGTTCGAAAGTAAATTACAAAAGACTTTTAAATGGTGGGTAATTATTGCCTATACGTTACTTTATGTCACACAAAAGGGATAACAATTTGGTAATACTTCACAGAGGACATTTGAGTTTCACGTACATCGCTATTGTTTAGTAGACAATTTGTATTGTCATAGTAGCTTTCCTTTGGAGATCGTGAATCTGTATATTTTGTGCGACTTGACCTACTAAGATAATGAATTATTACAAATTTATTAGAAAAAACTACATTGGTAAAATTAGCTATAAAAATTTTCATTGATCTTTGTAATTTATGTGTTGGTTTTTTTTTTCATGGGCCTTGTATTGGATTAATGGACCAAGAAATGTAAACGTCCATTAACGCTTCCTTCCTTCACACGCATTAATACCATACCTTCGCCAAACTTGTTTGGTCCGTTCAAGATCAGTTTGCCCTCCCTTGACTCTTGAATTCTTGTTCTTATAACGTATAAATCTACCTTCATTGCGTAATATTGTACGCAATTAATATAGCCGATGATCTACCACTAAAATAATTAAAGGAAACTATTGTTAAACGCGATACAATTATTAATAGCCCAAGTAAACCAACTATTCCTACTAAGTAGGTCCTTGAAAGCTCACTAGTATTCATCAGAAGCGAGAATTCTAGGTAAATCAATACACTACCTCATTCGCTAGAAATAGAATACAAATAAGATAACAACTCTATCAACGTTTGCAACATTCTGACAAACCGTTATCCTGACATAACGCAACGATTTCCAGAAGTCGAAACTACGTATGTCAAATTTGAATGTGATCGTTACATTTCAATTCGAACGGCTATTCGAGGAACAATAACTCTACCAAATTAAATAGTCGTTCCGCAACATCGCAGTCGAAAAACGCCTGGCGTCATTTAAAATGGCGACGTAGTAAGGTGCGTTCAATGTGACGTCAAGTCGCATTCCTTCGAAGAGGAAAATGAACGCAGCCGGTTCGCGGAACGGACCGTTGCACTATTTATAAAATGACAATTGTGTTTTTGCTGTTAAAAAAATTACATAACGTTCAAATCTGAATGTTACCAGCCACGTGTTAAGGGCTACGCGACTAGTTTGCGCGGGAAAGGGCGGCGTGGCTGAATGCGGTCTTTACGCGGGAAAACGTAGTGCATTTGACGTCGGTGAGTCAGCGGCTAGTATCGTTTCGAATGCAGTCGTGATAGCGTTTTTAATATATGAACGGAATTTCGCATCGGAACCGGGGGGCTATTCTGTAAGCCGTGCGTTATTTTATGCGGAATGCATATTAAGATTATACGACTTCCGTTTTATACACAATTATATTTTAACTTTAGCTTAGTCATCTCAAGTCATCTATCCTTGCGATTAGCTTTAAAAGGCATCATAAATTTTTGAAAAATTAAAACGCTGATTACTTATCTAATATGACTGTAATTTGGAGGTCTAGCAATATTTTAAATGTCTAATAATTTAGAAAACTTGTGATTGCTGATAAGCATTTTATAGTAAGTAACATACGTTTGCATTTGAACTGTCGGAAACGAAAGTATTTCATACGGCTCATATTTCAATTGACGTATGAACTCATTTACAAAGGAAATGTAAGAATATCGCTGACAAAAGTTGCACAATTTATTCATACAAAATAAACATCGTTAGGTAAAGTTAATTTTGCAATTAAGACCCTTTTCCATCTTGTTTAGCAGCGGATTGCTATTTCTATGAAAGCAAGCAATACAATGTCGAAGCCGGAAATGCATTCTTAACATTAGTAAAATAGTTGCATCCTATAATAAAATACTTCGATTGAGTTAAAGGTTTGAGGAACTAAATATAATATCAACCAATTTACAGTTATTCTAAAGAGTATATTTGTATTTATAATATTTCGTACCGTTATATCGAGATAGCAGAATAGTACCCTGAAGCCTTTCTCCTTGCTTAAGGAATTCCAATTGAAGAGCATAACGGTACTATATTTTACTCGCATTACTTGTTTCAATGACATTAACTTAAGCGAAAATGACGTAAAGACAAGATTGTTATTCTTGATATTTTTTCATAACAATATTGGTTAATAAAATTAAAATTATTTATTTGTTGTAATTTAGTTATTCTGATAGATTTCAATTATTTTAATTTATAATTCTATTATTCACGAATTACCACTTTTAAGGCATCTAACTCTCAGTTTGGACTACAGTAATACTTCTTCAATAGTGGAAAAAGACTTTAAATAACCATAAATACTGATCTCTAGTTAGACTCTGTTTATTTAAACACTCTTTGATCGCCGCTGATTAATATTATAGACGTCAACATGGTTATATATTCTACTATAAATATGTATGATTAAACTAAAATGTATTTCAAACACACTCTAAGTTTTTATCATAAAGCCCTTAATATTGATAATTATTTCTTGCAGTCTTCGATTTGGCAACGCTTTGATTGTACCAATTGTCGTAATTGCATTTCTTTTATTCTCAAGGGCACTTCATAAGGAAGTCCTTCAACCATAAGGAGAAACACATCCTTCCTTTGATTGATTGAACTTCTCGGACCACCCACACTCTTGTCCTGGGGGATGCCTTCGCGAGAATTCTTAATTACTACAGTACTGTAGTACAAAAACGTAAGAATAATCGAATTTCACTGTAAATATACCTTAAATAAATACTTATCTGAATTAAATTTTAAGCTATTAAAAAAACATGTTTTATCTTTAATCCGGTTTCTGAAATATTTATTTTTTAAATCTCATCTGAAATAATCAGAAGTTTAAAAAAACAGTAGTAACAGTTTGTCAAATATATTAAAAGGCGAGCATCCCGTGTGACATTTCAATTCTAAACACCGAATCAAATAAAATACAGTAAAAAACCGCAACTGCGTCCGCAAAAACAAAACCACGAGAATAAACTGTCCTAATCAGATATACTGTTCACAATAACGGCCGGTGAATGCATGTTAACGACGCCCTGAGTACACCCAAATTCAAACACAACAACACACATACATCCTAATATAAACCTTATTCTAAAACAATAAGATTGAATTTTAAGATTCAACGTTATTTTACCCGGTAGATGAGGTTATGTGAAAGATGACAAAACCTCACGAGGGTCGGAAATAACGAGCGTAAGTTTGTTGCACCTGAGTTTGTTTTGCTACATATTTTTATACCAAATATGTCCTTAAGACTCGTTGTCTAATAAAATTCATAATATGTGGAAGGTCTTTTAGACCTGTACATTTTATTCAAGTAAATTGAAGATGATATCATTTTTTATATCATAAGATCGCTAATGAGCAAGCGGCTACCTGAATTCGCCGAGATAGCGAAGCGACCGCTGCCTACAGACATTTACAATTACAGATGCGTTGTTTAATCGACGAAGGAGGGGACGGACAGGAAGAAAAAACTTTGGCATATGGCGGGATTCGAACCCAACACCTGTAGACTACAAATCAAGTGCTTAAACCCCTGAGCCACCAACGCTCTATCTCACTTGTTTATTTTATCTCAATAGGTACAATGGCGCAGGATTATGTCAGCTTCAATTAAAGGCGTGATTTCGCGCCAATGTTGCGTTGCCGCGATATTTGCATAACAGAGTTGTACCTAGAAAACATACTGGGTTTTCCCCAGATGAACTTCTTGATTGAATTTAAACAGTTCCGGAATATTTAAGGAAATGTCAAATCTACCCAAGGGTCATTGGGTGTAGTCAGATAATGATAGAACCATTTCCTACTGAAGTTTCGACGAAAAAACCATGAGAATACTCGTTATATGCTAAAGCGATAAACCGTTGATCTTTTTTCAGATAGGAAAATAATATGTCACTACAATTCTCGTTAGGTTCGAGATTTTATCGAAATGAAGATGTACTAAGAATATGCTAGTGTAGCTAGCTATTAGACTGAGCTTAACTTGTTTAGTAGTCAAGTTTTTACAATAAGATAACCTCATAGTTCGTGAGAACAAACACAAAGAAGTTTGGGATTTGCAATATTATAATCTGGGAAGTAACTTCTGACATCTTATATTAAACAAGAGATATTTAAAAAAAATAGCTTCAGGTCTGAACTCTGAACATCTGCAGCGCTGTTGCCTTTCTGTAAAAGAAAAAGCATTAGAGAAACATCTAAAACACTCTAGCTATTTCTAAAATAAGACGATCGATTTATAGTTCGCTTTAGAAATACCTTCGGTCGAGATCCGTCGAGTTCTCCTAGAAATATCCGACCGGTCTTTAGTCGCGAATGTAGTGCACTAGGTGTAGCTAGTCGTGAAGCCCGGATGTTACACTGTGCCACAGTCTATGTAAATCAGCGGGATCAACGCGGCCTTGACATTCCGCTCAGCATTGTAATTTATACAACAAAGCGTTTAGATTATCATCTTTAACATTCGCTAATGTTGGATTAAATTCAGATCGGTAATAAATCTGACAACCGTGGGAACTTCGAGAGATATTCGAAACTAACAATATTATGTTAATCCTATACAATATTATGAATACGACTGAGTGATTGTTAATTGCGTATTAACGATTGAACGCGTAAAACTTTATCAACTAAAACACACATAAAAATCGGAAGTTTTCATGATGATATATTTTAATAAATATTTCATAATTCTTTAAAATATTCAAACACAAAACAAATGATGAACAGCCTGTACAAATCTAGAGTAAATTAGACGATGAAATTTTTAATCTGTTCAGTAAAGAGGTTGCTAAATTGAATAATAAAAATAACCTTCGAAGGTTTCGAATGGGTGCACTGCTTTACACTGTGGCGCGAGGGAGGAGCAACGTTGCGAACCTCACCTGCCCAGCTTCGGCATCCGGAAACCGGCCATCGATACACTATCGCTGACGAGATAAAACCGGAACCAGCCGAGAGAAAGGCCATAGACTCGTTAATTGAACTTTTTACTGCACGCTCTGTACCGTTACACTCTGTGCACGACTCATCTATGACCAGACTATACCGCCATATTGGAATAAAACACTAAGCTTCATTCAAATATTAATATGTTTATGATTGAATGTTTGCTCAACTTTCTTTAGAAACAAATTAATATTGTAATAGAGTTTGGGATCAATAGGAAATTAAATCATAAATATTTTTTGTTTATTATAAGAAATAATCATAAACCTATTGTATAGATAATGTCAATGTCAATGTCAATGTCAATGTCAATGTCAATGTCAATGTCAATGTCAATGTCAATGTCAATGTCAATGTCAATGTCAATGTCAATGTCAATGTCAATGTCAATGTCAATGTCAATGTCAATGTCAATGTCAATGTCAATGTCAATGTCAATGTCAATGTCAATGTCAATGTCAATGTCAATGTCAATGTCAATGTCAATGTCAATGTCAATGTCAATGTCAATGTCAATGTCAATGTCAATGTCAATGTCAATGTCAATGTCAATGTCAATGTCAATGTCAATGTCAATGTCAATGTCAATGTCAATGTCAATGTCAATGTCAATGTCAATGTCAATGTCAATGTCAATGTCAATGTCAATGTCAATGTCAATGTCAATGTCAATGTCAATGTCAATGTCAATGTCAATGTCAATGTCAATGTCAATGTCAATGTCAATGTCAATGTCAATGTCAATGTCAATGTCAATGTCAATGTCAATGTCAATGTCAATGTCAATGTCAATGTCAATGTCAATGTCAATGTCAATGTCAATGTCAATGTCAATGTCAATGTCAATGTCAATGTCAATGTCAATGTCAATGTCAATGTCAATGTCAATGTCAATGTCAATGTCAATGTCAATGTCAATGTCAATGTCAATGTCAATGTCAATGTCAATGTCAATGTCAATGTCAATGTCAATGTCAATGTCAATGTCAATGTCAATGTCAATGTCAATGTCAATGTCAATGTCAATGTCAATGTCAATGTCAATGTCAATGTCAATGTCAATGTCAATGTCAATGTCAATGTCAATGTCAATGTCAATGTCAATGTCAATGTCAATGTCAATGTCAATGTCAATGTCAATGTCAATGTCAATGTCAATGTCAATGTCAATGTCAATGTCAATGTCAATGTCAATGTCAATGTCAATGTCAATGTCAATGTCAATGTCAATGTCAATGTCAATGTCAATGTCAATGTCAATGTCAATGTCAATGTCAATGTCAATGTCAATGTCAATGTCAATGTCAATGTCAATGTCAATGTCAATGTCAATGTCAATGTCAATGTCAATGTCAATGTCAATGTCAATGTCAATGTCAATGTCAATGTCAATGTCAATGTCAATGTCAATGTCAATGTCAATGTCAATGTCAATGTCAATGTCAATGTCAATGTCAATGTCAATGTCAATGTCAATGTCAATGTCAATGTCAATGTCAATGTCAATGTCAATGTCAATGTCAATGTCAATGTCAATGTCAATGTCAATGTCAATGTCAATGTCAATGTCAATGTCAATGTCAATGTCAATGTCAATGTCAATGTCAATGTCAATGTCAATGTCAATGTCAATGTCAATGTCAATGTCAATGTCAATGTCAATGTCAATGTCAATGTCAATGTCAATGTCAATGTCAATGTCAATGTCAATGTCAATGTCAATGTCAATGTCAATGTCAATGTCAATGTCAATGTCAATGTCAATGTCAATGTCAATGTCAATGTCAATGTCAATGTCAATGTCAATGTCAATGTCAATGTCAATGTCAATGTCAATGTCAATGTCAATGTCAATGTCAATGTCAATGTCAATGTCAATGTCAATGTCAATGTCAATGTCAATGTCAATGTCAATGTCAATGTCAATGTCAATGTCAATGTCAATGTCAATGTCAATGTCAATGTCAATGTCAATGTCAATGTCAATGTCAATGTCAATGTCAATGTCAATGTCAATGTCAATGTCAATGTCAATGTCAATGTCAATGTCAATGTCAATGTCAATGTCAATGTCAATGTCAATGTCAATGTCAATGTCAATGTCAATGTCAATGTCAATGTCAATGTCAATGTCAATGTCAATGTCAATGTCAATGTCAATGTCAATGTCAATGTCAATGTCAATGTCAATGTCAATGTCAATGTCAATGTCAATGTCAATGTCAATGTCAATGTCAATGTCAATGTCAATGTCAATGTCAATGTCAATGTCAATGTCAATGTCAATGTCAATGTCAATGTCAATGTCAATGTCAATGTCAATGTCAATGTCAATGTCAATGTCAATGTCAATGTCAATGTCAATGTCAATGTCAATGTCAATGTCAATGTCAATGTCAATGTCAATGTCAATGTCAATGTCAATGTCAATGTCAATGTCAATGTCAATGTCAATGTCAATGTCAATGTCAATGTCAATGTCAATGTCAATGTCAATGTCAATGTCAATGTCAATGTCAATGTCAATGTCAATGTCAATGTCAATGTCAATGTCAATGTCAATGTCAATGTCAATGTCAATGTCAATGTCAATGTCAATGTCAATGTCAATGTCAATGTCAATGTCAATGTCAATGTCAATGTCAATGTCAATGTCAATGTCAATGTCAATGTCAATGTCAATGTCAATGTCAATGTCAATGTCAATGTCAATGTCAATGTCAATGTCAATGTCAATGTCAATGTCAATGTCAATGTCAATGTCAATGTCAATGTCAATGTCAATGTCAATGTCAATGTCAATGTCAATGTCAATGTCAATGTCAATGTCAATGTCAATGTCAATGTCAATGTCAATGTCAATGTCAATGTCAATGTCAATGTCAATGTCAATGTCAATGTCAATGTCAATGTCAATGTCAATGTCAATGTCAATGTCAATGTCAATGTCAATGTCAATGTCAATGTCAATGTCAATGTCAATGTCAATGTCAATGTCAATGTCAATGTCAATGTCAATGTCAATGTCAATGTCAATGTCAATGTCAATGTCAATGTCAATGTCAATGTCAATGTCAATGTCAATGTCAATGTCAATGTCAATGTCAATGTCAATGTCAATGTCAATGTCAATGTCAATGTCAATGTCAATGTCAATGTCAATGTCAATGTCAATGTCAATGTCAATGTCAATGTCAATGTCAATGTCAATGTCAATGTCAATGTCAATGTCAATGTCAATGAACTGTACAGTTAAAACTGTCAAAACTGAACGTATGCATGTGTTAAAACTAAGACACTGAACAAATTACGCATTCTTTAAGTATTGATAGTATAAACCGTCTACTTTTGCGGGCCGTGCTGTCAGAAGCCCTGATTACGTATTCAAAAGTGAATTACACACAACACACACAGTACGCACGCATAAAACACGCCGCTAGTAAAACGGCAATAAACGCCGCGTTTGTTTTGTCTTTATCGTTCACGGGAGACAAAACACTGGATATATGCTGTAGGCGGTCGTGGGCAGGTCCAAATCTTAGAACTGTTTAGAAAGTTTGTCTTGTTTGTATACAGGTTTTTCGGCAATGAAAACTCTTGATAATTAAACATTAACTTGTTAGCTCTTAATACATTGTCACAGAGGGTGTCGAACCTACTAAAAGACAGGAGAGACTAAGCCTATGTCATAGTAGCCCAGTAAGGGTTGGTTAAATAGTTGACGACGTATTATTTTTTATTGAATTTCTTAGCAGATATGTTCAGTTGCAACAAAACTTTTTCTTATCGGTCTAAATTTGTGACATAATAATTTAAAGACGCGTTTCATATAAAAGCTACTTTAAGTTAGAAACATTCGTTGAATAATCTAATATCACTTAACCAAGTCAAACAGATGTACGGCGTCAACACTTTCATTTCCTTGTTACTGTCAATTGCTTTCCCACCGCAATAACTCGTAATTATTAACATGCATGAATCACCCAATAGAACAGCTAAGGGTCCGGACGCACTATCCCACTAAACGAGTTAAGGAACTGAACGTATGTATCACATTAAACAATCAGACAAACTGTAATTGAAGGAAATAAATCATAGTTATCGTTATGCTTTTACCTTTTAGATTAAAAAGCGCATTCTTATTTCAATTTTATTCGTAGACTAGATTTCCTCCGCGAGTCTGTCCGAGTGGAATTAAAAAAAACTATAGTAAGTAGCAAGTGCTCTTCCAGACTACGCTCTACATCTATGCCAAATTTCATCGAGATCCGTTCAGCAGTTTAGGATACAAACTCTAAGAAACATCCTTCCATCCATTTAAACTTTCGCATTTATAATATTAGTAAGATAAGAGAAGTGAGATTTACATTTTGAAATACCTTGTCTAATTTATTAAACAGAAAAAAACCTTCATAAACTTACGTAATTTTTTACAACGCACTTAATAGTTTCAAATTCTAACCAGGATCAGTCATTCCCATTGCAAGACGTTAAGCTAGCTCCAGCTATTGCTGTCTCGCTCTACTTCCGGATTCCCCGACGGATGACGAATCTCAGATGTGGTCCATGTAACGAGTTTATTCCTGGAGACTAGATTAAGATTATACTTTGAGATTGGTACATCACGGATTTAATCTTAAACAGAATGGCCACAACTTCAAATACCAGACAGACTAGCTAAAATCTAAGTAAGAATTTTACAGTGTGTAAAGAAATTAGGAAAAAAAAAGTAAATATCCTTGTTTTTGAAAAAAAATTAATTTCTTCACAATCCTATTCCATAGCACTAGACAGACTTAACTGTAATCAATTAAGAAGGAGGAAATTCGAAACATCTAGAAGTAATGGAGCAATTTAATTCAATCTAAACTCTGTGGGGTTTAGAAATCTGACCCATGTTTAATTAATATGCCTGATATCCTTTGATCAGCATCAGCCTCTATAAATAAAGTTGACGACATCAGAGTGGTGAAGTTCGCGGGACGTGAGCTCATGACCACATTGCTCCCAATTGCCTTGATTGCATAGTGTCTTCGAATAGGTTTTAATAAAGGACGAAGTTACCACTTGAAAAATTGCAATAGATTGACCGTCATTCGTAATTCAATCTTAGTGCATTGCATTTGTTGCGCAAGCAATACATATCTTCTTTCATCTGAAACCTTTGGTAAATGAAAAAAACTCTGTATTAATTAAAAGTGTAAACAATATTGATTTAGAAATCTCAATATAGAGTCAGTCAATCAATTCCTTGCTATTTGTCCTACAAATATTATAATTGCGAAAGTTTAGATAGATGGATGAATGTTTGTGAGAGTTTGTATCCTAAACGATTGAACGGATTTCGGTGAAATTTATAGGTGTAAAGAATAGTCTGGAAGAACACATAGGCTAGTCTCCTTTGTTTTTTCATTCCACGCGGATGGAGTTGCGGGCAAAAGCTAGTCGACTATAAAATCAGAATACCAAGTGATTCTTATGTGCAAATTTTTCTTAATTTCTTGTCTGTCACAAATCAAAGATTATAATTGATGGTATCATAAAGCATATTGTTAATTGTACGGAAATCCCCAGTCGCAAAATTTAAGAACGATGGCAACATAGAATTCTACGTATTGATCGAAACATAATAAAAAGGTCTCATACTCTTGAATAAATTGACAAAGAACAACAAATGGCCCACACCAACCAACCTACAAAAGTGTATAGTGTACCACACCAACTAACCTACAAAAGTGTAGTGTTCACCACACCAACCAATCTACAAAAGTGTAGTGTTCACCACACCAACCAATCTACAAAAGTGTACTGTTCCCCACACCAAACAATCTACAAAAGTGTAGTATTTGCATTGTACTAATTTTACTGCGATATATGCCTTATCGTTACAGGACCAGATATATAATTAAAAGAATAAATTTGAACCCGGATGAATTTTGCTAATCGTGAATCTAAGTGTACAAGCAATAGGTTCGGATCATGACACATAGATGTCGGTACAATCGATTCGTAAATTTAAAGCAACAGTTAAATGAGTTGTCCCCACAACAAAAGCTATTCAGAGCGACGGAGACATGTCTAGGGTTGTCCCAAATAAGAATAATATAATAGTTTACTTAAGTTTGCAGTAATATAATTGGAAGAATTTGACATTACCCTTTGTAAGGTTAACTCCACAAGTGACAATTTGTGATTTCATTTCTTTATCTTAAAGCTGTTATTTTAATAAACGTTGTTAAATATGTCAGTGTTACCTTATAGTTAATATTGAATAAATTGAAACTTAAATACTGTAGTGAAAATAAAGGTTTTATTTCATTTCTTAAATTTGATTGCGTCTATTAAGAGTTATTTACCAACCCTTACACCAATCGAAAAGTAATTACACTAGCTCTCTACAGCTGACCGGTTGATTTGGGCTGAGCCGGAGATATCAGTGAAGACTGATAACATTGTGATCCGAGTCCGCTCGGAGCACATTCGGCGCATAACGGTTACTGATACCATCTCGAAGCCAGAAAGAAATCGGATGTCATGTCCAAATGTGTAGAGCAGGTATGAACAGAGATTACAATATCAAATTATATTTTATTGCTACTTCTGTACGTATGTGATCTGTATCATTATGTATCAGTTTGATTAGTCCTGTAAACGATATTCGTAAGATTATCGGTCAAATCTCTTCACTTTTGTTTTTTCATTCCACGCGAATGGAGTCGCGGGCGAAAGCTAGTCGACTATAAAATCAGAAGAGCAAGTGATTCTTGTGAGTTGAAAATTAGTCTTAATTTCTTGTCTGTCACAAATCAAAGATTATAATTGATGGTATCATAAAGCATATTGTTAATTGTACGGAAATCCCCAGTCGCAAAATTTAAGAACGATGACAACATAGAATTCTACGTATTGATCGAAACATAATAAAAAGGTTTTATTTTATTTCTTAAATTTGATTGCGCCTAGTAAGAGTTATTTACCAACCCTTACACCAATCGAAAAGTAATTACACTAGCTCTCTACAGCTGACCGGTTGATTTGGGCTGAGCCGGAGATATCAGTGAAGACTGATAACATTGTGATCCGAGTCCGCTCGGAGCACATTCGGCGCATAACGGTTACTGATACCATCTCGAAGCCAGAAAGAAATCGGATGTCATGTCCAAATGTGTAGAGCAGGTATGAACAGAGATTACAATATCAAATTATATTTTATTGCTACCTCTGTACGTATGTGATCTGTATCATTATGTATCAGTTTGATTAGTCCTGTAAACGATATTCGTAAGATTATCGGTCAAATCTCTTCACTTTTTGCCTTTAGATCTTTTATCGTGTCATTAACTCGAAATGCGACCAGTAAAAGGTAGTCTTTAACTGATTGGACTACTTGATATTCATCACCGTTCTAAATTTTTAAATGAATAAATTCTCGGCCTAAAAGAAAGGATTTCTTGTGTATTTTCGGTGTAATATACTTGTAATGTATGATGCAGTTGTATGAAATGTACTTGTTTCTTTACTTAACACTGGCTTATCGGTCATAACATCGTTCAACTGATAACTGACCAGTAAATATTCATGTTCTTTACATTCACGCTTAAAGCCCAACTCTTATCGTGTCGGTGACCCTAAGTTTAAACGATTATGCCCTTGAGTCATTATACTTAAGGGCAATCTTAATATTACCCCTTTTTTGTTCAATTTAAATTGATATCATAACTTGTTGTCATAACAAGCTCAGCCACCTTTCATTGTTCTGACCAGAAATACGTAAAAAGAAGATAGAAACCAAGGGCTATCTTAAACACCAATTTAGATAAAACTCGAAGGAAATTCGACCCGTTTAGTACATATTTATTTTGTGCAAAATAAAATCAAGAATACAAAACTCCCCAAAATCAGCCCAACTGTTTAAGCTAAGGACGTTAAAATACAGTTACATCAGTCTATTAAAAAACAAAAAATCTGCTACTATGCGTTTAGCTTGTGTACCTAAAATCCTCAATGGACCTTTCATTGACCTTCCTCTCACTGAATAACCGTCCATTAAGATCAAATTCCAGAGCATATTCAGATAAATTGGTTAGTAACATAAACGATAAGACGTAGCTCACGCAAAAACACTTATCTATATGTGACAACTCACAAAGACAAAATTGGAGAGGTCAAGTATTCGACGTGTTGTTGCGTGATATTGATACGTTGGTATGAAGATACCAGTCGGATAGTGGATTCAAAACAAGCGCCATAGCAACATTATTAAGCCTATATACTACTAGCTTCCGCCCGTGACTCCAGCCGCGTGGTATTAAAAAAAAAACAAAAGTAAGTAGCCTATGTGTTCTTGAAAACTATGCTATACATCTATGCCAAATTTCATTGAAATCCGTTCAGCAGTTTAGGCTACAAACTCTAACAAACATCCCTCCATCCATCCATCTAAACTTTCGCATTTATAATATTAGTAAGATAGCATCTGTGGCTCAGAAGTTCGGTACTTGACTAAGATATAGTCATCCCTAATTTAAGGTAGGCTCAGAACTCCTCAGTGGGAACGTATAGTGAGATGACGATGTCATTAATCTGCAAAAAGGATAAGAAAATATAGGAGATAAGATAAAGAAGATTAGTAATAGATGCATATAATAATAGGCATTCAAGCATCACGGGTTAAAGGCAACATTATGTTCCACTATGTTTAATGTCAAATGATGGTCAAATAAAATCACGCAAAATGCTCGTTCATTTGCAATAATATTCTAATAAATTGGATGCATCGAAATCAATATAGTAGGTTGTTATCTCGTATCGTACGCAATAAATGTGGATATTTTGGCCGAGGCGTTATCGCGGCTGATTGCACCAGATGGCAGCAGTGATCAAGGTCGTGACCGCCCGCTACAATGTTGCCGTGCACCTCTGCAATCCCTGACCCACGCTATCTATGCCCAAAACATTCTGATCCGGTTGACAACGGCTGTTAAGTTTTATTTTTGGGGCAATATGCTAATGGTTGTATTGATTATTGAGGTTACAATTCAATCCTTCGTTGGTCTAGTCTTTTTCTGTATTTCCACATTTTACTAAAGCCTATAATCTAATGTTGGACAGATTTAACTCTTAAGCTTAAAAAGCATTGTTCATTTTAGGGTGCGTCTACATCTCGTAAATTTGCAGCTCGTGAGTTCACTAGGTGTCCAACCGTTAAGTGTGGACGTACTCTTAGACAATATGTATGTACACTGCAACTTATTTTCAATTTATTTCATTTCATCACCCCAGTTTTAATATAAAAAGTTCGTCTAAAATATGTATTCATATAGGTGCTACAGTTCTTTGTATAATTAAAATAATAATTTTGCATATATGAAATTAAATTGAACGCACTTACAAGGGAAAATTATAATACGGAATACATAAAGAACTTTTTTTATTTGAACCAACATCGGACCACCAACGCAGACTTTGCGAAGACATGTTGCTGTTTGCTATCTAAAATTAATTACCTGACAGGCCTCCTTTCGTTCCTTCCTTTCTTATCGATTGGAAATATTAAGATTGTATCGATACTGTACCGTTTTTTCTATATGTTTTACGATAAAAATACATAATATACGAATATGAACATGTATATTTGACAATTTAAGTATTACACCGAGAATTTACGATAAACTCGTCTGCAAAAAGTCATTTTAAATTTTGATATTACCTATTATACAATTTTACATAATTGTCTGTACGGTTATAAAGATAATAAATTATATATAATTGTCCAATAGTATTGCTTTGTTTGTGGGATTTTCTTATAGTTGAAAAATTAGGGTATTCGTTATATTAATCTTTGCTTGTCATGTGCAAAGTAAAAAATGTAAAAACGTTAAATCTTATCATTATTATCAGTATAAATGTAACTGATTGTCGCTGTCTAAATAAATCCATTTCGCACGTCATGATATTCTTATCAAATATTTGCAATATAGGTCACAAAGAAAAATGCCAGATATCAGTTTTGATATCTTTTATGTAACTTATATGTATTAATACTATGAAATGGTTACATTTCGGAAGCTCAGATCTAACCTACTACATCACAGTAGCACCAAGGGGATCAAGTCAGAGCACGAAAAATCAAGTAATCGTACCATCGTCGACAAAATTTGTATTAGTATTTTGCAGCGCCCCTAGCGGGCGGAAAATACATCAAAAAATCTCATACAAATTTTGACGATGACGCTGAAGTTTGAGAGTAGCCCCCGTAGTAGAGAAGGTAAGGAGTAAAAGGTTAGCATGGTATGAGCATGTTATGAGGAGGGATGAATCGCATGTTACAAGGAGAACGTTAGTAATGAGTGTGGAAGGGTACATCGGTAGAGGTAGACCTAGAAAGAGATGGATGGATTGTGTAAAAGGTGACATGATCAAAAAGGGAGTGATGACTGAGATGACGTATGATAGAGTTATGTGGAGGACAAAAACCTGTTGCGCCGACCCTACCGGAGTAGGATAAGGAGATGATGATGATGATGATGACGCTATGACTTTCTAACATAATCATGCTAGGCTTCCAATATTAGATGTCTATCGTGTTAAATATTAGAAGTATTGTGAAAAAAATATGTGTGAGGTCAATAACATCGCGTCAACAGTCAGCACAATATTAAATTCGTATTCATATAGCAAAATAATATTTATACCACAATTCGCTGATAAATCTATATTAACTGGCACAGTGCAATAACCACACGACAAATACTATATTTCAAAAGATACAATCAATTATTATCTTTAAGGTAAAGAAAGAAAGACGAAAATGCTTTAACTGACTACAAAAATGAATTTTGCTGTTGACTGTACTACAAATATTTTACAATATACATTACCCAGAAATTACAACAAGCTCATAACATTAATATGCTTTCGAAATTCTTGTGTAGTCAATTTTTCGACCATTTATCGAAGACACTTGACCGATCATACTTTCATGGATTTAATTATGTGATTGAGGGCCAATTTACATTTGATTTATTTCGGTATACAAGGTTATTACTAAGTGTCAAATGCATTTGCTGGTTCAGCCTACGGAAATGAATTTAATATGTTACCACGTATGAATTTACACTTTCTGCTGAACATTTATATTGCGAAAAACGTGTCGTTTATTGTATTTTTCCATTCGTTCGACACTACCAGTATTATAGGCTTTAATTTGAACATTCTTACCTATTTTTATACATTCATCTATCTATACTTCTATACTTACTATATCTATACTATTTACTATTTACTATATTTTACTATATTATAATAAAGCGTAAACACACACTTCTTTGTTGCCTAAGATGTCGGCAATTACAGCATATTTTTGAATAACTCTTTCTTTAATAAAAAGCCCTACACTTCCGTTACGCTTTACGCTATATATTTTCACGCCATTACACTTAGTGGTAAATATTTTGGATAAAAACCTAATGGGGGAAAGAGACCATAAGTTGCTGCCAACATCAAGGAATTAAGGTTGACATGGTTTGACATCATGTCATGTCATTTTGACATTTGCAATTGATAATTTGACAAATGTAAACAATAAAATGAAATTTTTATAATTTTATGCGGATGAAGTCGCATGGGAACAGCTAGTTATTAATAAAGAAACTATCAAATATCGTCTTTTAATATTAGTATAGATTATAAATTTGTTTAAACTATGTCAAACACATTCATTTTGTCCTCTGAATTCATGGAAAAAACCGTTTATAAATAAAATATTTGATGTAAATCTAAATATTTTACCAAGCATTTAACAGGTTTACGATTGATGGTCATATAAAAATATCAATCGACCTAATGCCCTTTATATTGAGAAAACCCTCAACACTCAAGACTCCAATACTTCTTATAAGAGTTTAGAAGGGGAAGTTACAGTTGGTACAGCTCAGCAATCATCAGACGAAACCCAAAATTACGTGTAAGTCACAATACATAGGTCAACATACATTGGTTAACTTACTAACTAATAAAATTATGCATAGTACCAAAGAGCGTCTATGGCTCAGTGGTTTAAGCACTAGACTTGTAATCTACAGGTCTTGGGTTCGAATCCCGCCGCCATGTACCAATGTGATTTTCGATTTTTCGAATTTTCATATGTACATAAATTACCCGACGTTCTTACGGTGAAGGTAAACATCGTGTTGCAACCTGCACATATCAACGTAGGAATTCAAAGATATGTGTGAAGTCAACCAACCCGCACTTGGCCAGCGTGGTTGACTATAGCCTAGTCGGTAGGCTCCGAGCCCCTCGGTGGGGACGTATAGTAAGCTGGTGATGATGATGATGATGATAATAACAAAGGCTTTTACATCCAAGGTCTTCTAGGGTTAAAATATAATTATCGCAACACATTCTGATATCTCGTACAATGTAAAGCGACCTAATAAACGTAATATCAAGGTAGTCCATCTATGCATTCTAGAGTCGAGCGAGATCTCTCGATCAGGCCATTTAAGGCACTACACTAACAGTAAGACATGTGATTTTTATTGACTACTACATAATGAAGTGGTTAAGAAAATCGTAATATAAATATTTCATAGCTTAAGGTCCGTAATTTCAATTGAAGATTAAGTTTTTTTCACGAACGATTAAAGTAGTTTTCTGTTTGAATGTGTAGCCTAGGTTCTTTTTTGTCAGTCAGTCAATGTAGATTAATTACTTAAACGTTACTATACTTTTAATTGTCAATTGTTATGGTAAAAATGTAGAAAGCCTTATGTAGAAATATCACTGCATACCTCGGCTGACACCGACATCAAAGTAATAATAATTGTACAATATAGACATAACAGCTACAATAAGGGACGTTTACTATTTTCAAGGAATTACTTCGTTACTTTTTAGTGTACTGTTTTTTTTTTTTGAGAATATTTTGTTTTTAGTGTATTTTGTTTGGAAGTCGGTTTTGTTATTTTTTAAGTATTTGAGCGGGTACACCTTAGACTAAACCACAGAACTGTTTAGTCGCGCTTTGATTCCTAAGAGCCTATATGGAGGTGCACACTACTCGATTTTTAGTTTTGCAACTAAACTGTTGAATGGGCTGCGAAACAATCGACAATCGCACAACTGTTGTGCGATAGTTTAGTCAAAGGTGTGCGCCCTCTCTAAGGTGCATTAAATCTACAAGTGTCGTCATTGGTTAGTCTTAGTCTGATTTGTTACTTATTGAAATATCTATTACTTTATTTCTACAGATAGGTAAGTTTTTTTGTTATCATGTTCCTTAATGTTGGGAAGTTTATCCATTTAGTTTCGATGTGAATGGAATCAAGCAATTACATGGCGAACATTTATAATATTTAAATGTTTTATTGCCGTGGGATTGTTCGGCGCTGGCCTTGACGCCGCGATGACCGACTGCCTGAGGAACCAGTTCTCTGACACTGTATGTTCACGCCTGTAACACAATCGGGTGGGTAGATGTCACTATAATATTCAAGGTATCACATACATACCTTTATAGAATAACTAGCTGTTGATCGCGACTTTGTCCGCGTGGAATTAAAAAAATAAATAAAAATATAACCTATGTTACTCACTGATAACGTAGCTTTTTAATGGCGAAAGAATCTTTAAAATCGGCCAAGTAGTTTTTAAGTTATTCCAATACATACAAAAATACAAATCTTTCCTCTTTTTAATATTAGTATAGATTAGTTGTCGTCCGCGGATATAGCCTATGTGTTCCTCCAGAAAACAAGTATGTTCTATATCTGCCAAATTTCTTTTGGATCCATTAATTTTGAAGATGTGTAGAAACAAACATTCGATCCATACAAACTTTTGAATTTGTGTTTGACAATTGACGTGAACTTCCACAAGCCCAGAGTTTAGTAGTTACAAGAAATATTAGTTGATTAACAAATCTGCTCATATTTAAAATATTTTTCTCAATCGATCAGATGTTAAACTGCACCTATTAGATCGAATACATAGAGAAAACACCCTCAATTTCGCAATTAATTACGTAAAATTCGCTCAAATATAAATACCACACATAACTTCCGCTTAGAAGTTGGTAATGGTTACTTTGAAGCTTCACAGATTGCCATCAGAAGACATCTGACGATGTATCGGCAAATTCCGACGCTATCCAATAAGCAAATATAGTGCTGCAGACTTAACTAGCCCGGTGAGAGATTGCTATTTAGTTCTATAAGAAATGTAAATAGAAAACAAAACATAAGAAACTTCTACAACCAGATTAGGATCTTACGTCTCTTTGTTATAGTAGAGGGATAGGGTAATTCTCAGTTTTGCTTACCGGGTCAGACAAGTTAGTCGGACTGTAGTTGTAAATGAGCGGTGTGTATTGACAGGTTGCGTGACGTAAGCCGCGTCGCAATGCCAAGGTAAGCGTACGTTCGCACGGGCAGACTTTGTACGCCGCGGTAGAATTCAAGGTCAGCAGACTTTTTACGCCCACGCGATAGGTGTTCGTACGAGCGTAAAAAATCCACTCTTGAATCGTATCTCGTGTCAGTAAGACGTGTAAATTGTTTCTGTTAAATTACTAGCCCGACCCGAAAACTGGCGACTGAATCCGAAGTCACGTAGTTAGAGAGCAAACTAAAAGTAGACAGTACATTTTCTTTAAAACTAACATTTGCTAATGTTTAAAAAAAAGGTTTTTTCTACACGCACTAACAAAGCTCTCATGCAATGTTTTATTTTTATTTTCACCCGAATATTGATAAAAAGTGTTCTACTTGATACATATAATAAGTTTACATATTATATAGTTATAGAAAATTTATTTATTAGATTTCTATTAATCAGTAGCGGCTCGTGGCTCGTGGGTCCTGGAACTAGTGGTGCACGATTTAAATTGTAGGAAATCAAACCAACTATATTCTTTTGATTTTACACAAAGACATTTAAGAAATATATAAGACTAGGCATGTTTTCATCGGTACTTTCTCTAGAAGGTACTATGTAAATCAGTTGTCAAATTTAATATGCCGCCTCGTAACCTTGTATTGACATCTGATAAAAATTTTTACAAAATTATAAGCTCCATCTTTTATTGTAAAATAAACAGTATCACAAAATAAAATAACAATTAAATTAAATTACATATAAATATGATTTAGTGACACTTGCTGGCAATTAATTTAAATATAGTTAATTATATTGAGATGTGGTTATGGGGATCTATCAATAGACAACGGTAATGAGATTATGTGAAAAATGTTTCAAGTGAAGTGTAAACTATGCCTACTCTATATATATTTTTAATCTCTTTGATTTTATACCACCAATCCCTAAAAAAAATTCAAGTTAATTGCCAAACTAATCATCCTTATTTAGACAAACTATAAGATAAACTTTATTTTTATTTGCAAAGGTCAATTTAGGTACTTAATTTAGTTATGTATGTTAAAGTATTAAAATTTTTGTCGAGTTATTTCATGAAAGCGATGGTTCCAGTTGGATAAAACGTATTACAGCTAGGGGTTGGGTCGCTTAAATTTGAAACGAATATGTAATAAAACAACTGTTAGCAAAATTATTTCAAGTCACTGTATTTATTATTTTAAAAACATATACAATTCGTGTTTTTAATTTAATAACATATGAAAAGTACACAAAATACACCGCAATGACGTCACGCTATCACCATGACATTCATTGGTTACTAAGGAATATAAGGCAGAGTCCGTGATAAATAACCAAATAACAGTGAGAGAATTATTATATTATCAGGGTCCAAAACACACCAAGTTAATAGAAAAGAGGAAAATACGATCAGAAAATTTCTGACATTTTAGTTTCATTTACATTATTTATTTAATTAATTTTGACATGTGACATTATCATGTCAAAGCAGTAAAGAGTATGGTAGCTATTTATAGTTTGTCTAAATAAGATGGATTAGTTTGACAATTCATTTGTAATTTAGTAGGGATGGGTGTGTAAAATCAGTCATAAATCTTATCGATTTTAGCTTTTATTCTTATAGAAGTTGAAATCGATAATTCATAGTTATAACTTAAGAATTTAAAAAAATCACTGTTTTCTCAAATTAATAATGACCTGCAGAACTATTACAAATAATGAGAGTAAAAAAATATTTATTACTACTACAGCCGTACGTAATCGAATTGGATTTCGCTATTATTATTGTCATCGCTAAATTCTCTACACTATAATCAATACTAGAATTGTCCTCTAAATTAGTTAATAAGAAAATAATAATTTTAGTTAAGTTCGATAAATTTTATTTAAACCGAATATCGATAGTTCATAATTGTTCGCTATGCATGTTTGTTTCGACACTACGATACCTGTCTATTAAGTACGGTATTTGCCTTCATACAAATTTAATTCGATACTTCATATGCGTCAATTATCAAACTAATCTAATCTTATTTAGATAAACTATAACTGACCGGTTACAAAGTTAAGTCGCCCTCTCCACTCCACGAGATTGCGCCACTGTCTATAGGACATTTTTATTCAATGATATAGTTTGCCCCTGTCACTCCCCTGATATCATCCTTGTCAGTCTATAGTTTAATGATCGAAATATTAACGAAATTCGTAAAAGATAATTTTTATTGTAGCTGTGCATTATAAGTTCTGCTGCCACATATTTTTCTGTCTCGTTTAATAAAATCCTAACTCCCATACAACAATTACTGATTGTCATAGAACGTCTGCCAAAGTTATAATAAGCTCCTTTTGTTAATTCGTATAAAATGAAAAGTATTATAAAAATGTGTTTCGTGTTGAATGTATTATATTTATTGCGTTAATTATTAGGACAAGAAATCAATGTGTCCGAAAGTCCGTGTATGTTATGGATAATCTCCGAAATTACTGCACCGGATGTAACAGGACTTTAAATGCAATGTTATAGGTAGCCTAGTCTTTATAACATGGTATATTCAATCCAATAACATAATTAGTAAATCTTATTGGTGATCATCTTTTGCCCCCCGCTATACTTAGAACTTTGGGATCTACAACCCACGACAGAGCTATGATAGTACAATATGTACACTTGTTAAAAGTTTGCGATCCCTAGCATTAGTTAATATGTTTTTCAAATCTAACTTATGAAGTATAACATATTATTGCTTTACTTTAAGAAAAAAATGTGGTTTAATTTCCTATAAGACATTAATTACATTTTTTACATGTAAAGATATGTTACAAAACAGATCAATTTTTATAGCTAGTGATCGCAAACTTGTTTTGATCGGTGTAAACACAAAACAAACATGTTCGACAGCCAAACGCGGCGTATTTTTATTAAAATGGACCAATAAAATTTATCGCGGCGTACCAAGATACGCCAAGTCGAAAAACGCCTCCGTATGAACGGCTTCATAGAGTCCCATACGTTCCATTTTGACACATTATTTATCGCCCAGCGTTTTCACGTCCGTGCGAACGGCTGACAGCGCGTTGAGCGTTAAAACAATTACACTAGGCTCCAAAAATATTTGTCCATCTACATTTTGACTACATTCCCAAAAAAAAATTATTTTATAAAGACAATTTATTATGTTTCCTAGTTTGTATGATGTTCATTTTTGAAGCTGCAATTTTGTTTTAATTTAGCTATTGTGAAATTAAAACAAGTAAAATATAGAATAACTACTAAAAATATTTCTACAGTAGTTATCTAATGTCATTTGACTAGAAAACACGCATTATATATAGTGCTTAAAGTCTACCGATATTTTTTCATTCTCAGATTTTTTAAAATTTTTATTATTGGATGGTCTAAATAATTTTGGAAAGTAGTGTAGCGTAACGCGTGATTTCTCCTACGCTCGTGCGAACACTTGTATGAAGTTCCATATGTTGCATTTTATTTTTACGCTAACGCCCAATGCCCAAAATGGAACAGTGCGCGTAGAGAAATACGCCAAGTCGAAAAACGCCTCCGTATGAACGGCTTCATAGAGTCCCATACGTTCCATTTTGACACATTTCTACCGCCTAGCGTTTTCACGTCCGTGCGAACACTCGCTAAGGGTCGCCGACCGCGCGCCGGTATATTGCAACCATATATGCTAAGGACTTTTCCGGACACTGTAGATTTTTATTTAAAAAAAAGGATGAAAAATTACTCAATAAAATATCTTTTTTTTTGCTAAAAAATCTTATAGTAGTTTAGATTGATGAATATTATTACGTTTGTCAAGAACAGCTCAACGGATCTGAAATTTCGCATAAATCTAGAATTTACTGGATTTTAAGATCACGTAGGAATTTAATTACATTTTTTTTAATTCCGAGTAGACGGAGTCACGGGAAAAAGTTAATTATTACAAGTACTGCAACAGAAGACGCTGTATCATAACCAATTCACGATATAGAAGTTTTTTTGCTGTAATTTTTGAGCCTTTCTGTGTCTGAAACGGATTTTGAACATTACGTTAATTTATTAACAAGAAGAAAGATTGTCCTGTAATTCCACATAAATTGCAGTTACCTTAATTATTTCAGTGACGAGATAATCTCGTGTGCGTGTAAACCAGGCCATCAGACGGAGCATTAAGGTTTTTAAAACGGAGAGATTAAAAACATCGCGAAAATAAATTGTTCTGTTGATAGTGAAATGTTTTGGCAAGACTGTCAGATACAGTAAATATAAATGTAATTTATATAGTTATAGTGGAAGTTGTGGGTAGGGTAAAGACTCCTTAGTCTCTTTTTTAACTTAATTCCACAAAATCCGTCTCCTAAGTTGTCTTTATTTGGATCCTTAAATTGCTTTCCATTATCTATTTACTGAAATAAAAAAATGTAATCTTTTCTTACTGGATCAAAAGCAAAATTTGCCCGCAGTCCGTATAAATATCTATAGAATATGGAACACATCTCCCGCTGTCCATCGTCAGATTTTATCCAGCTAATCCTCGTGGCCGCCGCAGCGATAATCCGTCTTAATCAGTCAGTGCCAAGCGGGCGTTTACCCGCCCGGCGACCGTTCATTTATTATGCAATTATGTGCCAACTACATACCTTTACGCTCCCCCCTTACCCTCCCTAACCAGTACGCACGCTAATGCATGTGGCACACACATCAAAACGAAGTCGGAGCGAAGCGAAACAAAACAAAACAAGACGTAAAAGCCATAATAATTTCGAACGCTGAGTTTCTGAATTTGCTCTCTGATGAATTCCTCCTGCACGAATCATATTCTATGTTACATACATACGAGTACATAACTTAAGCTACATTTCGCTTCGGTTCGCTTTCGCAGGCTATGTACTACAAGAGTAACGACTGACGTACCTACGCATACGAATGTCGAATAACTAGTGCGATGAACACAAAAAAAATGACATGCAAAGAGCTTTTATTTGTATAAAAAATCTCCCAAAAACATTTGTGTTGACTACTAATGCGTTCGGAGCTCGGCCGATTTGAGATCGGAGATAACGAGTTACAAGTACACCGTACAAGTCAGTACGGAGTCATGGCATGCGGCCACTGTACTTTGATTTTTTACAAATAATTAAAGCAAAGTGGTATTATGATATTAAAACTTTATAGCGGCTCGCGGTTAGTTGCGTATGTCATTGGATCCACAGCGGACGGAGCTCCCATCGGCTGAGTAGCGTCTCAAGAGAAAATTGCGAGCTTGCATAAATTTTGGATGTAACTATACAATAGATTTGTCGACGGACTTGTGAATATTAATGACATCGTTTATATCTTCTAACAATGATAAGAGAATTTTTAAAAGGCACGTGACTTGTTTGATGTTAAAAGATCAACAATTCTAGTTATCATATTTACTTATAAGAATAAGAATAATTTTATTTCACTTATACATTGTCATATATTTTTTCGACCAGAAAACTTTGAACGTTGTGTTTACGACTTTTTATTTGACTTAATATGTAAGAACTTCCCAAGTTATCAAAGACAATGTACATCATTCTGTGAATTAATGGTAACTTGCAAGAATTTTTGTTTTTTTGTGAAAATAAAAACAATATTACAAAACCTCGAACTGACTAGTTTTTTCTATTTATTTTATGTGGTGTTTGAAAAAATAACAACAAATCACTTTAATTATACAAATTCCGTTGCTAAATATCAAACAGAAACAATATTAATCTGTAAATTACTATGGAAGTAATTTCAAGAAGCATATCTACTTATCAAAGGCCGGCAACGCATCTGTAGTTCCTCGAGTATTACGGTTCTCCACCGTGATAAATAAAAGTTTAATTAACAAGTCCAATAACACTAAAATATTAAGGTGAATGAACTCGATAGTGCAATGTCTAGAAAGCAAGTAACACCGTTTGTCACCTAATGAAATCATTTGTGACGTAATTATTCATACAATAAATTAGCACCACTATAACGAAATACTATTAGCGCGGTCACAGCACTATTTGATATTTGTACAGTGATAGGAACACTGACCTTAAAAATGGACAGGCTAATATTTTGTGATTGCAATTGATCGCGATAAAGAGTATTCTAACACAAGTCAGAACGAAGTAAAATATATCATTTCCAAACAATCGCCTATCTTACTTCTTTCTAATATTATAAATGCGAAAGTTTAGATGGATGGATGTTTGTTAGAGTTTGTAGCCTAAACTGCTGAACGGATTTCAATGGAATTTGGCATAGATGTAGAGGATAGTCTGGAAGAACACATAAGTTACTCACTATTGTTGTTTTTAATTCCACGCTGACGTAGTCGCGGGCGACAGCTAGTCTCTTTATATATTATATATGTATGTATCGGAACGGATTGAATCGTGCATTATATTGACCTATTTGGCACAAGTAAGGCCGTTAGATCGCGAATATGAAACGGATTCAAATCTCGAGTACGCGAATTACGGATACTTTATTATTTCATTAATCATAACAATGTAATAGAACAATTTGATACTAAGATAGTAACTACTATATCATATTTATTGTTATTTACTATCTCAATGTAATAAACCTTAAACGTTTGTTTGCGCTAACCTCAGTATTTATTAATCTAATTACATGAATTCTTTTACTATTTAATAGTCTAGTTATTTAAGAAGGTTATAGGCTAATTAATATCACGCTTAAAACTTTAGGAGATAAGCAGAAAGGAAAAAACCAAAAAAATCGCAGAAAAAGTTATGAAACAATTTTATTCGCCTATAAAAGATTGATTTTAACCTTAAAACAAAATTGAGTTTGTATAAAAGGGGATGAAAATTAGAAAAGCTTTGCGGGAAAGTTTACTTTGGCGTCGAAAGAGGGTGAAAAGTTTTCTCAATGTGCGCGACAAACAACACGAAATTAATAACGTGTCATACAGAGCAGCTGCGAACAGAGGTTGCAGGAAATTTTATAGGATTTTTTTTGGTAATTTTTAAATATACTAATTCATTGCCACCTAAGAAATAAGAAAAGTGGAATCTATGAAAATACTCATATTTACAAAAGTTACTTATCCACATGCTAAGTGTTTCTTTTTTATACTAAATTACACCATTAGCCTTCCTTAGTACTTATAGACTCTGGGTGCGGCAGTCATTGTTGCGTGGAATGTTTTATTGTTTAAATTCTTTAGCAAATTGAACCTATAAAATTAATCTCTTCAATGAATCTGCTCTAAGCTGCATAGTTTAATATTAGGGCGTTTCGAAATAAACACTACATTGTAAATTAGTGCGACCGCCTTTTAATCTGACCAATTATCATACTAATATTATAAATGCGAAAGTTTAGATGGATGGATGTTTGTTAGAGTTTGTAGCCTAAACGGCTGAACTTTCGATGAAATTTGGCATAGACATAGAGGATAGTCTGGAAGAACACATAGGCTACTCAGTTTTGTTTTTTTTATTCCACGCGGACGGAGACGCGGGCGCAAGCTAGTTACAATATAAAAAATCCATACGTACAAATATTTTTAATGAGCGATAACACTATATCATTCATATTTTTAGTTTTTTTACCCAACTAGTTAATACAACACGTAATGAGTTTAGCATTTACTAATTCTAAACTATTACTATTGCTTTAAAACGTAATGTGAATGAATATAATAGTTATCAAATAATACTGCAATAGAAACGCAACTAAGAGATTAAAGTCTTACAGTTCAAAAATAGACATCAAATCCGTTGAGATCCAGATTACTATAAAATATACGCCCATGCAGTCAGTGACTTGATTCGTACGCAAGCGGATATGCTGCCCACAGCTCATACCGGAAGACTAGCTGCATGGTATAGACAATAGAAAGTAACAAAGATTATACAGATGGCAAAGAACCAGTATTGTAAGTGTACTTAAAGCCATGTCTATACGAGTGTTATAGATAGATTTATAATCTATGCTTTTATAAGTTACTGTCTCTTAATCAACATTTAAAAAGACTGCTGCCAATAGACATCCGCATTTGCAGATGCGTTGCCTATTTATAAACAAGAGGAGAGGACACACAGAAAGAGAATTTACGAACATATTCGTCCCATCCCCAGCCAAATCCATCCTTTTTTTGTACGAAATATCCTCTTACCGGAAAGACCAATTCTGATGTCTTTACGTGTCCTAGACTGGACTGGATCATTCGATATATGGCAATGCGTAAAAGTTATATTTTTTATCGTCTATGGTATGTCGCATATTAAAAAGTAGGCAAAGTTTTTGACTTGTTCTTGCAAATTTTGGGTTTTAGGACTTGATGACTAAGTATCATTAAATTCTTCAACATCATAAACGAATGAGATCATACAATTTGCATTCACATACGAATAGCGGCGGTAACTTACCTTAAATGACAGTAGCATACTTGACATTCTAAATGTAAAGGAGGAAAACGATTCTTAAAATATACTTCAACGGGGGAAAATTCATAGTTTTTAGTGAAGTTTAATGTTCAATTTAACTGTAGATAAATTATTGCTTTTATACGATTATCATCATTATTCGGGGGACTCGAAGACTACACAAGTTAGAGGCGACTAGGCTTTAGTCAACTACGGTGATTTGTGCAGGTTGCAATATTATCCTTCACCATACAAAGAAATGTAAAAATTGAAAGTCGAAAAATGAAAAACACTTAAATAGCGAGATTCAAACCCAGGAACTGCAAAGCACACGTTATTTATTAACCCCTAAGCCACCGACGCTACATAAAGTAATACTGCTAAAGAACTTGTTGATTTTAAAATTACATGGAAAATACAAATAAAAGATTTATGTAAAATTCCAATAGCTCTGCTTAACCCTGTTAGGCATTAGGATTCATGGTATGCTAATATTTATTATTATACAAGAGGAAAATCATTATGTGGCGCTGTCGTTTTGAACACGAGTAGAATAATCACCCACATAGGTGTAAACTGTTATTTCCCATATGTTGATTTCTATAAGCAGGTAAATGACAAAAATAGTGGTTCTAAACAACTGATGTAAATATTGCACAATTAAACAGTAATGTCACAAAAAGTATTAAGAAAGCACAAGAAGTTCTGTAAAGTCAACCAAAATCCGTAAAGATTTACTGCTAAAAAAACACATTCCATTTCATTCCATTTTTCACTTATATTCAGAACATTGGTCCTCGCAGTACTATGCATCTATCGAGTAGCTTGTGGAGTAAATAATAAAGGAAATCAAGACAACAGAAGACAAATGAACAAAAGAATAACAGCCTTACAAATAAACGCGGTATAAAGTTAAACTTAAGAATAAACTGATTATAAGCAAATATTAGTAATTTTGCTTATACTTAGTTTATTCCTAAGTTTAACTTTATACCACACTAGCTTTCGCCCGCGACTTCGTCAGCATGATATTAAAAAATAGTAAAAATGTAGCCCTATGTTACTCACTGACTAACGTAGCTTTTAATGGTGTAAGAATTTTTGAAATCGGTCCAGTACTTTTTGAGCCTATTCATTACATTAAAACAAAGTTTTCCTCTTTACAATATTTGTAAAGATTTATTTGAAAGGCTGTAAGAAAACAATTCAGTACAACTGACCTAATGACATAGACTTAAAAACCGGCCTATCGTCCAGACCATGTTGTCAAGGCACGATAGTCACATCCGCGGAATATTACGACCGACGCTAGTCAGAATCCACTTTTGATTTCCACGGCCCCATTGCCGGCCATGTTAATCAGTTACACAGTTCCGGTTATATAGATCCTTGGTAGATACGTTTTGTTTACTTCATAAGACCGGTATTTTACTGTCTACTAATTTGTCAATACTTAGCTTGGCGCAGGTGGAATTTTTTAATATTTTAAGACATAATAAGGCCTATGTTCCTCATATTAAGATTAAATGGCTAGAAAGGTGGAGGAAGACCGAAGTGTGGATGGATTGTTTCAAAGAGGATATGCTTAAGAAGGGAGAGAATTCAGATATGATGGCTAATAGAGATTTATAGAAGCGCGGTACCTTCTGTGCCGACATTCCGTAGGGACAAGGGATGGGAGGAGGAGGGATGATGAGATAGCCTATGTTACTCAGGGTTAATGTAGCATTTTATTAGTGAAAGAATTTTTGACATCGGTCTTGTAGTTTTAGAGTTTGTTACATACAAAAATATTATACAAATCTTTCCTTTTTATATTAGTGTACTTTTTGACTAAGCAAATAATTGAGAATGCGTAGTTTCATTGCTGTTTAAACGCCAAATAAGTAGAAATAAAATATGTTTAAGGTGACCTGAATGTCCGGACAAATGTAATGGCGCTATAAATAATTTAATGTGAAAACTAAATGTGTTCAACAATAAAGAAACGCATATCATATTTACTTTTAACTTCCATTAACTTGGCGCCAAGTTTAAGTTCAAGCATTTGAAGAAAGAAAGGAAATTTTATCTGCGTTTCGTTTACAAATACTACGTATGTAAGTGGCTGCCAAAAATATAGTTATCTTTCATTTTTTTTAAATTACATATAACCTCAGTATTTTCCGTGTTGCCCATTTGGAGGGGAATCACCAACCGTAAAAGAAACCTGCTATTATTTACAAAAAAATGTATATTATACACGTGAGCATTATCTACAAATAATACTTTCATGTACAAAAACTAGGCGCCAATAAACCAACAAAAACTTACAAAAGAAGCGACTACCTATTTAAGATATGTTTCCATTAACGTGTGAATACTATTTCAAGATCAATGCCGCGCCATTAAAAAAATAGTTTTACATTATCATAGAAAGATAATCTGGTCGTTGCGCTAATCGCGCTAGTGGAAAAGAGGTTAATCCAGCATCAATAGATACGCCCGTAATGACACATTCATACCGCTAATGAGAAGACACGCGCCGTACATGGAGTTCGCCAAATTCGCATCGAATCGCCTCTAGTGATCGCAATTACGACGATTTAGTCGTTGCCATATAAGAAATGATCCACCATCAAGCCTTCTAAGTTTATCGACCCTTTTTTGCCTAAATAACAAGGGGAAAAGTTATTTGCAGATATGTACATCCAATCTACCTTCTAACTTGTTTGGTTATGTAATTTGAAGTGTGTACAAAACTGTTAAAGATATAATTTATGTCAGTGACGCGCGACGTCGGGGAACTTTACTAATATAGTTTGGGTCCATTACAGGGTCGTATATTATTAAATATTTACTGACAACTCACATTGATTGATCCCTACGGAGCCCCGATCGAGGTGAACGTGATTAACACCATTTATACCTCGCTCGATTCCACTCGAATTACATTTGAAGTAAATTCAATTTTACATAATAGTTGTAAGAAATATTATAAAAAAACATCTAAGCTAAGTAGTTCTAGTACCTTAGATAAGTTATCAATTTAATTTAATATGATTATTGTATTCCTATAACTTTCTGGGTAAAGTACAACTTTCAAACTCCAATGGAAATTTAAGGAAAAACAATTCTAAGGAAAGGCCAATGGTTAGCGTATAATTAACTAAGTCAATAGGTAAATTCAACTTTGTAATCGTTTCGTAACCGCATTGACCTTAAACTCGATAACTTGGATTTTTTACATAACTTATGAATTCGTTATAATTATGAGGCTGGAAAGACGTATATTAAGCTGAAATAATAACTTAAGTTTGTTTAAAAAATGTAAAATCAAAGGAAAAGGTACGGTCCCGATAAGTTTTAGCTAATTTCATTTATCGTTGAGGCAATTGTTAATCTATTTAGCCAACTAATGGCAGGTTTTCACCGTAAATTTAACCATTCGTTAGTATTTTTAGATCGGTAACTTCATTAAATTCGTTCCAAACTACCTAACTTGAGATTTACTGCGTTGAAACTTAGGTCAGCCTAATGATTAAGGGAATAGGTAATTATAAACTAGATGGACACTTCAGAAACCCAGCATTAAAGGACTAAAGAGATCATTTTTTTAAACAAACGATATCTTTGCTACGTAGTGGACAATGAATCATCAATAAGAGATGATTGCAGTCTACGGCGCAATAACAAGGCCCTTTTAAAGTCCGTGTTATGAAATTATCGCGGTCTCTTCTAGCAGGTCATTGCCCCCTCTTACGTACACCTACAATCAATATGCATAACCAAAGTAGTTTTTTCTATCAAGTCTAATTTTCAAGAAATAAAAATATTGACTGCTTTCAAGGTAAACTTTTAACTATATACAAATTATTGTACTGTCGACACGGATTTATTAAAATATTATATGTTAAAATCAAGTTTAAATAAGTTAATTCACTCTAATGACGATATAATTTTAATAATGTTTTATTATATTATATCGTCATTATTATATATTTAATAACGCATTTAAAATTATCTATAATTACAAATATCTATAAACTATGGTACGCTTGTTTATTTGCCATCCTATAGTATAAAGGTATATCTAGATTTAGTAAACAATCAACAGAATTGTACTTGTTAATCTTGCAAGTAAAGTCAGGTGCGCTTCACGTATGTAGTACAAAAAACTGACCAAGCGTCCAGTCGAATTTTGGCCTTCAACTCAAGTAGAGCGTTCACCTGGCTATCGCAAATGAATCCAGTCATACCTCTATATCGCCTCAACACCTCGATTACGTCTGTCTATATGCGAATTGAGCTAAGGTTTTTGTCCGTGGTGTTTTTAGATATGCTCTTAAAGGCTGATACCACTACACGATGAGCCGCGCGTGATTATATCTGCTATTTTCACTAACTTAGCTAACCATAATTAAATCACTTTCACTACTTTTAAGCTACAAATAAAACTACAAACATCATAATTGGCATTAAACATAAGACTAGCTGTTGCTCGCGACTTCGTCCACGTAAAATTTAGAAATGTAGTCTATGTTATTCAGAGATACCGTAGCTTTTTAATAGTAAAGGATTTTTGAAATCAGCTCAATCGTTTTTGAGTTATCTCAATACATACAAAAATCCAAAAACACAAATCTTTCCTCTTTATAATATTAGTATAGAGTATAGAAAAGGGGCAAACGAGCGGCGGGAACACTGAGGATCTAATCAACACCTATCATGGGAAGACTAACACCAGAGAAACAATTATCATGACGTTTTCATTTACTGTAGTATCAACATAATAATATATATCGATACTCAATACATTCTTTTAGATTATTAAAGTAGATATATAGTTATACTATAACAGCAACACAGAAATCAGAGAGGAACATTTGTATGAATTACCATAACCGTCCCTTCTAGCCGGTGTGGACCGACCAAACAATGCCATCCTAGCAACGCAATACAGTATGACACCGCCCTGCCCTTAGCCCCAAATGGTACCATTTCCAATAATAATGCATAAAAAAGCCAACACGCTATCCATTCGGGGCTTCCATGAATAAAATTTGTCGCTAGAGCGGCCGCGACCGTGTTTTGTTTTCGGTAATATGTAAACAAACATACATATTTATATGTAAATCCAGCTTATACTAAGATCTAGGCTTTAAACTATATATTATTATTTAACGTACATAGAACAAAATTATTTGCATATATGGGAAGAGACGTTGTACATCAGAACAAAACATAGTTTCTATAATATTTTTTTTTATTTGTCTACATGTGTACAAAACTTATGAGACACTAGCTCTCGTCCACGACTCCATCCGCAAGGAATTAAAAAAAAAAACAAAGGTGAGTAGCCTATGTATTCTTCCAGACTATCCTCAACATCTATACCAATTTTCATTGAAATCCGTTCAGCCGTTCAGGCTACAAACTCTAACATCCATCCATCCAAACTTTCATATTTATAAAATTAGTAAGATTTAAGTGAAATGTTCATTTTATTGGAAAAACGTCTTAAAAATGCAACAGTTTTGAAAACAATATTTCAAAAGACAAAAGGAAAGAAAACCAAAAATCACAAGATAAGATATCCAATATCGGAGAACGTACATAGATACATAAAAGGGCCATAAAAAGATCGCAACGTAGCCATCCCAACGCACTACGGGCTACGGGCTACGGCTACGCTACCGGCTACGGCAATGCAGTACCGTCGGATCAACGACCCCGCACGACGCAACCTGATCGACAGAGATATCAGTTTGATATTGCAAAACTAACGATTTTTTTTAAACTTAGATGTATTATGCTTAATGCCATCAAACATAATTCTTACAAATAACTTAAGGTAGCAAAAATAAAGTTAACGCAGCACACCACATCATATACGCCTTTTGTTTGTTTTGAAACCAACTAGTGCAGTTCCTAATCTTTTCGTTTATGTTAGCAATACCTAGTGATTAGTGTTAGGTTGAACTTTTCAAAGGATTTAAACTCAAGTAACGTACTTCATAAACTCATTTCATGAAATTATCGGACCTTAAATACTAACGGTTTGTTAAAAGTAGCTGGGAAATAGGATATGTTTAGTTAAACTTTGTAACATCGGCCTACCTCTTTGGGGCGCGTGACTTTTTCTGATTGAGAAAATGCGTCTACTTTATTCGAATGCGTTAAAATGGCAATCGTAACATTCTAGTAGATAACGGTGAAATGTGTTACGACCTTCACCGCATCACTTGCATACTTCCGCGTACATAGAAGGAATGTGGCGACAATCTCGCTTCGATTTTTATCGAAATCGAAAGAAATAAAATCAATTACTCCACACGCACTACGTGGATATACACGTGAGCTAACTGCGCGTTTACATAAGTGCGCACTTAAATCGTACGTGATAAGAATCAATTTTGCGCGTCACATTCCGATGAAAGCGTGGCGTTTGAGATAAACCGTCACAGTGCAATTTGCAACGGATATGCCGTTCTAAGCATTCAATACTTGTTTGAAAGAACAGAATCTTTGCTAGTAAACGCCGAATGTAGGCGCGAATTTTTGGCATCAGTTTTTATATTAACCAAAACCTTTAAACCTTAACTTTATGGTGATTTCTTCTTTAAAGACACGTTAAGACAGTTTAAAGATTCTGAGATTGTCAAGTCGATTTGCCTCAATTTCTAACTGGATATAAAAAAACATAAAAATAATTAATCATACAAATAAGATCTGCCAAATAATCATTTTCCCTATTATAATGCGTGCATTCTCCCCTCTGATTTACAAAGAAACTCATACAAATTGACGGAATTCACGAGAAAGTTTTCAAATTACACGCCTAATAAAGTCTCGCAACATCTTTTTTTATCTTTAATCTCATCCTTGCTACGTGGCACCTTAACCTAGATCGTGTTAAAGAATTTTAAACTTTAACACACTTTTAAAAGTTCCATTTTTGTTCGACAGATGTTCCCAGTACAAAGAGATTACTCACATCAGTGTTTCTATTAAGGTAAAGTAAATATAATAAAGATTAACAAACAGTAATAAACTCCTGTAAACTGGTTTCTGAAGTAATTACGGCTAACACTAACCTCTATTACTCAAGAGGCACCGACTACCCAATAACATTCATATAATAATTAGTTTATAATAATATATCACGAAAATTTAAATAATTTAAAATGCTTTCTATTTTGATAATCCTGAAACTAAATGGATCTTTGTAAAAAGCAAAAAATCATTGGTTGAAACTCTATGTTTCTTGTTTTACGACACTATTAAGCCCGGTACATGTGCTCAGTTTTTATAATTTTAACTGAACAATCAAACTGTTCAGTTGAAATACGTCTATAGCTTGCTTTATAGTAAGGAAGTTAATAAACAAAACATTAACAATCGAATTCAATCTATTTTTATTTACACAGCCAAACTGGAACCTGGAAGTTAGCCTTCGAATTAAAAAAAAAACCCTAGCGTCACACCGACTTAATAAAACATGTAACAGCGACGTAAACGGCCATTTTGACCTTGTCGGGTCGTTGCCTTAGCCTAGACCGTGACGTGAGGCCAATAATTCGCACGGCAACAAGCAGCCAAAATGTTAACACCAAGTCTGTGACGTCACAACTGCAGATCCATTCCGCCTTCACTTCAATGTAAACAATGTACTGTTTATGTCTACAATGAATTGCATATTTTAAAATGTGTTTCATTTATATTGCAAGTGGTAATTATGTTACTTTTATTGTATAAAACATGTGCGCAGTAGTAATTATTTCTTTTATTATTTAACTTAGAAACACCTAACCTATTACTAGATTTGAATGAAAGAGACAAAAGCTAGTTAGCAATATAATAGTTATGTAAATATATAGTTTTCTCAGTACTGGTTTATATCAAAATATTTATTTGAACACTAAGCCATTCCCGCCTCAAATTACGGAGAGTATTTTGCAATATCTACTACTCGTAGTATTCAGTTTTCACTAGCAAAATACCTCTATAGAAACATGTTATGTCAATTTTCTCAAAGGGCATATTAGACTCGGCAATATTAAATTTTTTAAGCGACCAAAAATCTAATCTATTTAACAATTTTAGTACAAAGTTGCAAAATATGTCAACTTATCCCACATATACGCAACTAAATCGAAAGTAAAATGAAATAACCGAAAACTCAACCTAGCATACACTTTTTATAGACCACCATGGTACAGTTTAAACAACGGTATAACACCATAATTTGTTTACAATCCCCATGAACGTTACGACGACCCACCAAGGTCGACCCCATCGCCACAATGCCGGGTCAGCGAGGCAATTTCACTTTCGACCACGCGACCAAGCGAACGACCAACACGGCCCACACAAACACCGTAAATCCGAGCTTTGTTATCGAACTTTAAAACAAAATTAAGCCTTTTTACTATCTTTCTGTTCCACTGCTACTAGAGTAATCTTACTAATATTGTAAATGCGAAAGTTTAGATGGATGGATGTTTAGAGTTTGTAGCCTAAACGGCTTAGACCTCGATGAAATTTGGCATAGATGTAGTAATCTATAATAGCTGAGTAAAGGTCTTATCCATTCAGCATAGCGAACTTAGTTTAAAAAAAAATCATATCTTTTATGCTTATTATTGTGTATTTATGTATTTTTTGTTGTTGTTTGTAACACATTTTTTTTCCCTCCGTCATTATTTTTGTCAACTATGTAATTAAATGTATGATGTTTGCCTTCTGAATGGATTAAATTACTTTATTATTATTATAATCTGGAAGAACACATAGGCTACTAATTTGTTTTTTTTTTGTAATTCCACGCGGACTGAGTGGCGGGTGAAAGCTTGTGTTTGATAAAGTCTGAATAATAAAAAAAAACGTTATAATGCAAGCTCAACTTTATACAGGAACTGATTTTACAGCACAAACTGGCGATCAGAAATTTCTACCAAAGGTTCATAAAAAGTTGACCAATGTTTAGGATGCATAGACTACAATATTACAACAATATTTTTTTGTAATACGTAAATAAATTAAAACAGGAAAAACAATTACGAGCTGTTAGTAACTGCGGTTTGCGGTTTACACACGATGCATACAAGGATTTTCCCAAAAAAAATATAAACAATGTTTCAGTTAAAATAATTAAATGTAGAAATTTTACAATCTGACGTTTTCAGGTCGCATCCAGTTAAAAGCGGGGTTTAAACATTAAACGAGTCGTGTTACACGCTGTTTGAACTGATTGCTTGCTTTATTTTAAATCGCTTTGATATACGCATTTAACACCTCGCTGCAATGAATAAAGAACAAATTTAAATTTCATTCAAAGCCGTAGCTCGTTTCCTGAATTGTCATCGCCGAATCATCTGTACAAAAAGAAATATCTCCAATAACGTTAGTGTTTTTGGACATAAAAACACTAAAAATATTGATTAAACATTTTTTTAATGTCTGAAAAAAGAGCATTTAAATCTATTACGAATAATCTATTAAGTTATTTAGATTTTATATTTTAATATGTAAGTTTTTTAGAACATTTAACTTTAAAACGTATGAATTATTTGCATAATCAATTAATTACAGAATTTATTAGACACCTAAATATCGTTAAACTAGACTTAAGAATGTTAATAGAATTTAAGTAATAAAATACGCTATAATACAATTTCGATTAATCCCAAAAAAAGAAAAAAATATGTTAGCTTATCTTACTATTCCGAATAAGGTATATGAGTAAAAAAAAGCAATATTGCACAATAATACAAAACATTCTAATGCAAAATATTCATTTAAAAATCGACCTTGACTCATACTTGAACTTTCAATGTGAATTCCAAAGATATTTAAATAATATATAGACGAGAAAGAGTGAACAACATTTTTTTTCACCGGTACTTTCTCTGAATGGCAGTATATCAGTTGTTAAGTTTAGTACGCCATCTCGTTTCCTTGTATTGACATTTAACAAAACTTTCTGTTATAAAAAATAAAATATAAACTATAAATATTTGCAATTTAAATACAATTAATTATATCGACATGTGGTTTTCAGGATCAATAGATAATATTAGTGAGATTATGTGAAAAATGTTTCAACTGAAGTCAAATACGTCTCCTCTGTATATTCTTTGAATATCTTTGCCGAATACTGAACATTTAGTTATAAAAGAACAAAACGCAAGCAATAAAATCATATAAATGTAGACGAAAATGATAAATGTAACTTTGTCTAGTTCCATTGACGCGGTTATTCACATTTCGACGGAAAACATTAACGAAACATCAAAAAGACGGCTCTAAGCTAACTTTAGCTGATTTAAAACTCTTTGATGATACAATAAATGGAGCGATGGAAACTGTAGACACGACTTTTAATCTAGCAATTAGGTTATACATATGTAATTAACGACGACCACCTTGCTTTCGTCGAGAGCGTCGGTGGCTCACAATACTCGTATAATCAGAATCAAATACTATAGCGTATTGCGTAAATACCAAACTTGGTTTTTTCTAGTGTTAATAGTGATAACAAAAAATTCTCTCAAGTTTTTACACTATATTATAAAAGGAATCGTTAATTCGCCGAAGCATTGGAAGGAATCACCGTAAAATTATCAATTTTCCCGCCATCGAAATTTATATTCACATAAAATCGTATACCTCGGAGCGATGTTATAAAGATATGCGACTAGCTGTTCGCGTGCGGATTCATCCGTGTGAAATTATAAAAAAAAATATTTTATTGTTTACATTAGTCAACATGACATGACAAACCTTAGCAAACTTTCTTTCTTGATGTTGGCAGCAACTTATGGTCTCTTTCCCACATTAGTGTTTTTATCCAAAATATTTCCCCCTAAGTTTAATGGCGTGAAAATATATAGCCTAAAGCATGACGTAAGTGGAGGGCTTTTTATTAAAAAAAGAATTATTCAAAAATATGCTGTAATTGCTGATATTTTAGGCAACAAAGAAGTGTGTGTTTACGCTTTATTATAATAGTATAGTATAGTATAGTATAGTATAGTATAGTATAGTATAGTATAGTATATATTTAATTCGACCAACTAAATCTCTAGACTAGAAAGCAAAAACTTCATAGTTACTGAGCAGTGATTTACTAACCAAAAACATGTTTATAAAATAGATTAAATAATAACCAATAGCTGCTAATTGGTTACTACGACGCATTAAAGCAATAATTAAGGAAAACAAAAAACTATGGTTTATGACAACCGTTACAGTATCACGTAGCAGTATTTACAACAGGTTTTATTACAAGCCTAATTGGAAAAATATAATATTATTATAGCTTTACAATATATTTCATTCTTCGATTCTTTAACCACTAAAATTATAAAGAACAAAATAATTTTTGTATGTCCAATACGACTTAGGGTCCTTCAAGAAGCGAGCCTACAATTTCCTCAAAGGCCGGCAACGCATCTGTAGTTCCTCTGGTGTTGCGGATGTCCATGGGCGTCGTTGACCACCTCGGTGTTCTCGCCACTCGTTTGCCCCCTTCTCTAATAAAAAAAAATGTAACGTACAAACTTAAAAACTTACTGGCCAAAACAACAACTTACTGGACCGATTAAAAAATCTTTTGCCATTAAAATGCTACATTTATTATATTACTAGATTATTTTTTATATTACGATCGGACGAAGCCGCCGGCAAAAGCAAATCAGATAAAATAACATTTTTGCAAATATTTGTAAAAGATATTATTTTCAGGTACACCATTCATCAAATATCCGTGTCTAGTGAAACTATTTTCGAACATTGCCAGACGACAGACAAACGAGCAATACTATATCCATACAAAGATCAACGGCTGGGCAAAATGAGACGCAATATTAACACTCGAGTTTAGACGGCCTCGGTAGGTCAGTGGCGTGTGACGTCACAGCGCGCGAAATATTCCAAGTGAACTATGCTGACCGTCGCTAAGTGACATAATATACACTAATTTACGCAGTTTATTAAGTTGTAACTAAGTCCTTGGTGTACATTTTACATACTCAATCCATTTTAGTTTATAACAGAAATTCCCTTTTTTTCGTCAAACGCCAACATTAGAAAAATCAGTTATTTTGTAGTGCCCCTATTTTTTTACCTTAATTACATTTCTTACTAAAGAGAGTAATAATAATTAAACTTTATAATACTAAAGGAATACTATATTTGAAAATAATCTACACCGCTCCCCAATTTTTTCTGGGCCCCTTAACCGCCTCTAGGCCTCCAGTGCCCACAAGGTATAACCGCCTACTTTGGCAGACTGGACTATTATTCTAAATTCTAACATTCCAAAGTTCAATAGTTTATGAGCGTAATAAGGAAGTTGTGATTTTTAAACATATTTAGATACTCAATGGAAATTGTGGCAAGTATAGACGATAATTGTATTGCGTAATAAATATTATGTAAACGAAATTCATTGAACTGCGCCCTGTCCTTATTGCTTTGAAGGTTAATTTTCAGTTACCGCCATTGTTACTAAAATAGAGGTTATATTGTATTGTTAACTAAAATTAAAATATTTCGCAATGAACCATTTGACATATGAAATTCTTTATCAACCTACCATCTTCGGTATAGAAGACTTCATAGTTAACATAATTTTTGAAATAACGAAAGTCGAATGTAACTTTAAATTACACTACCTATATTAATATATTTAATTGTCCCCGGTGCCGGAGGCCTAATTTAAGTCCCTTTCTCTTTACCACACTTTTCTTATAAGGAGTGGGGGGAAGTGGATTTGACGGTGGAGATGCATAGGAAGGAGAAATATCCCCTTTATATGCGTCTCCTCCTCCGTGGGATAAGGGTAGGCAACGCATCTGCATTTGCGGATGTCTATGGGCAGCGGTAGCTTCGCCATTTTGGTGGATTCAGGTAGCCGCTTGCTCGTTTGCCACCTTATGTTATAAAAAAAATATATTTAAAAGATAATGTAATGTGCGAATATAAACGCTGAATGTATTCGCAAAACCTTATCTATACTATTATAATAAAGCGTAAACACACACTTCTTTGTTGCCTAAGATGTCAGCAATTACAGCATATTTTTGAATAATTCTTGTTTTTAATAAAAAGCCCTACACTTACACATGCTTTAGGCTATATATTTTCACGCCATTAAACTTAGGGGGCAAATATTTTGGATAAAAACCCTAATGTGGGAAAGAGACCAAAAGTTGCTGCCAACATCAAGAAAAAAAAGATTGCTAATCTTTGTCATGTCATGTCATTTTGACATTTGCTATTGATAATTTGACAAATGTAAACAATAAAATATTTTTTTTATAATTTCACGCGGATGAATCCGCACGCGAACAGCTAGTAAAATATAAGTCCAAAGTCCTATCCGTATTTAACCAATCACTCGCTTCGTCTCGTGCGATTCACGTACTTCTATACTTAAAATCATCGAACCCACAGTCCTTGTAATCGATAAAAAATTCCATGTGAATTCCTTCAAATTAATTACATTATTCAAAACATTGAACTAGTTACGTGTACATAAATAATTAATTGTCGACCGTGAATTAATCAGCAACAATCAAAATTGGATCTCGATTTGTCTGTCAACTCACGTATCGATGTATCGACTTTGGTGATCGATTATGTTAATCGAATCGAATAAGGAATATCACAAGACAGTTAACACGTGAGAACTGAATATATTAATAATTACAATAGTTCCCATAAATGCACAAAAAACGTTCATTGCGCGATTGCAAAACGATTTGTGTAAAATATGAATTATTCTCGTATTCAATGACAAAAAAGTAAACCATTGTTTCCTTATTTGTAGATAGAAGTCTATCAAATGTTTTTTTTTTTTAAATTAAGTTATATTATGTTTGATGTATTCGAATTATAGTGTGCGTCGGTGGCTCAGGGGCTTGAGTACTTGACTTGTAATCCACAGGTCTTGGAAATCCCGCCATGTACCAATGTGATTTTCGATTTTTCTAATTTTATATGTACATGATTTCACCCAACGTCCTTACGGTGAACATCGTGATGCACCTGCACACATCGGCGAAAAAATTCAAAGATATGTGTGAAGTCAACCAACCAAGTTAGTTTGCAACTAAACAGTTGAATGGGCTGCGAAACAATCGACAATCGCACAACGTTTGTGCGATAGTTTAGTCAAAGGTGTACGCGTGTACGGTTTAACACTTTGAATGCTACCACAGTTTTCATGTAGGTATTGAAGATAACTTACTTTTTAATGCGGTATGTATCATTATTAAAATACAGACAGAAATAAAGAGATTATCAACGTCAATATACGTATTGAATCGTCAGTTTCAATCATGTAATAATATTTAAAAAGTGCGTCACTTCATTTGTAAACACAATAGAGGTAGTTACCGCAGGGGTCAACTGTACAAAGACGTATATCAGTGATTTGATTAAGAAATATACTTCGATTACCGAACGATTCCTATAAAATGGTATTGACCGAAATTACGTGGAAGTATCAGCTAGTTAGTAGTTCAAAAATTTTGATTAGCGGACATTTTCATACAAGCTTTGTCAAAATGTACGCCTTCAATGCAGTTCTTCAAATGTTCGTCTTGTAATGAAATGACAAATCTAATTGGAAATGAATAGAGGCGCTGATAAAAACCAACTTGATTTATAACTCCTAATACGCCCGGAATCAAGTTGAATAAATAGTAGGGGAAATATGAAACGAAGGGGAAAGCCAAAAGCAAAAATTTACGAATAAAATTAAATAAATAACAAATTTCCCACAACCAAGGAGAACAAAGGAACAATAATAGTAACTTTCTATGCAACGACTGAGTCACGGTAAATGTGGGTAGATATCGTTAAGCAATACGCTCCTACCACTTCCTGGCCTAAATAATCAACTAGATCAGATGCAACTATAGCTGGCAACTTCTAATAAACCAGGACACAGCAACAAAAAACAAACGACGATCAGCGATTTGTCTTTTGTTTTTTGTTTGTGATCTTTGTTTCCTAAGATTCCAATTACTTTGATTTTTAGCAAACGATGAAAAAATAACATCGAATGACGTGTTTGTGACCCTTAAACATAAATATCAAAACTGTAGCCCGGAAATACACTAAAAAACCAAAAGATTTCGGGTAAATTGTATAAACTATCCTATATCATAATCTATTAATGAACGAATTAATACAGTCTACATATGTGCAATTTTACAGTTAGTCTATAAAGTTGAACAAAGACGCTTATTTAGTCAAAGACCATTAAAAAGAAAACGCTTGTCAGCTAGACCAGTTATTGTCCAAATCAATCATCACACCGTATTCCAAAAACTATCGCCCCCGATTCCCACCCACAAGGTCTGTTAAAATCTGCTACCGTATCGGAACATTCTGGCAAAAGACTGATGTCAGCAACCTTTAGACCAGAGCGTGTCTACATAATTAGTACTGAGCATCTATGTCTTGGCAAGTACATCTCTTTCGCAGTCAGAGGTGGGTGACCTCATTTTAATTTAGGTCGTACAATCCATCGTCTATTTTCGTTTTAATTATCTCTCCATATGTAAACAAACCTGTGAAGCAAGTAATTTATATTTTTATTCACAGTACAAGAAATTCGTTAAATTACGAAATTGACTTGAAAAGACGTTGTGTACTTGCTAATATTGCTGGAATTGAATCAAGCGATAATCGTAAATCACAAAAGGGCGTAGGGTATACATACGAATTTCTACAATTTCCTGTTCGTTTGAAACATGGTATATGACGTCACAGCACGCAGCATCTGTCTTTGAATATACATTTTTAATCTGCATTAAACAGATTAACGCCTACCCAGCTAATCAGAAATGACAGTACAGCTGGTTTTTAACGATGACCGGCGTAACCGGCGCGAGAAGGCAATGAATCATATAGACGCAGGATCAGTTAAGAATGGGCGTAGTTGTATGATCTCATTCGCATTACATGTGTTACTTGCTGTATGCAGTATGATAAATGTATCTCCCACATTGCTCCGCTTTCTCTACTGTCAATAATCGGATGACAATTATTGGATTGTAGGTGTTAATTGAAAGGAGAAATTAAATGGCATCAATATTTTTAGTCTTATTGCACAATACTTTGGTATCTAGCCTAGAATTATAATATAGAAATGCTTAGAGCGGGCGCACACCTTTGACTATCGCACAACTGTGCGATTGTCGATTGTTTCGCAGCCAATTCAACTGTTTACACAACTAAAAATCGAGTAGTGTCCGCGCCTCCATATGCTTATATATCATAGGAATCAAAGCGCGACTAAACAGTTGTGCGATAATTTAGTTTTAATATTACCTTAATGTAGATTTCTGGTACTAAATTGACACAATTAGTGTTCACTTAACTATAAGTGCGGTATTATGCGAGTTCGATGTGTGCTTGTTAAAATTGCGGTTTAATCCATTATTGATGTTTTTGCATCAATATACCAACGATTTCTGGCGACGAAACTGCATAAAATAAACAAACATTCAGGTCAGTGATTAAAATAATGGAAAATGCCGCTTCTGTTGCTATTAGGTATTCGTTTCATCTAAATATTACAGACTAGCTGTTCGCGTGCGGATTCATCCGCGTGAAATTATAAAAACTTTATTTTATTGTTTACATTTGTCAAATTATCAATAGCAAATGTCAAAATGACATGACAAACCTTAGCAATCTTTCTTTCTTGATGTTGGCAGCAACTTATGGTCTCTTTCTCACATTAGGGTTTTTATCCAAAATATTTACCCCCTAAGTTTAATGGCGTGAAAATATATAGCCTAAAGCATGACGTAAGTGTAGGGCTTTTTATTAATAAAATAATTATTCAAAAATATGCTGTAATTGCTGAGATCTTAGGCAACAAAGAAATGTGTGTTTACGCTTTATTATAATATAGTATATAGTATAGAAGAATAGATAAACGGGCAGGTTCATATTAATCTATTCATAGTTTTTCGAAATAAAAGAGTTTTATAGTCTAATAAACGTTTTAGTGTGTTTTAATATGAGCAAGTGGGTGCGGGGTCGTTGCACTCGCCTATTAAATACAGAACGCAGGTTTTTATATAAGCTATCATAGGCGTGATCTTAGCACACCTGTGGAACAACACTGTAATTCCTAATTATACTAACGCTATAGATAACTCCTATATGCTACAGTACAAACAATTTCAGAGATATCATATTGAGATTTAGTTTGACTTGATTAAAAGTTACCAGTCAGTGTGAAAAGTTAATCAATCAAATAATTAACGATTACTTTCTAGTTAAAAGGTATATCACATTATTTACTATGACGTTATTTTATTAACAAATGTGTTAATTGATGCAGTTTGACTTTTAAGATTTTTTTTTCATACTAACGCATAATTTTAGCTCGTGAACATGGCTCATGCAACTGTGCCGAAATATCGGGAGCGAAAACAACCCAATCGTGGTAAGAAACCCGTATCTTATGAACATTACATTGTTTCTTTTTGGTAAAATGTTTCTTCTTTCGTAGTGAAAGAAATTTGCATCTTGTCTATTCGTTGACAAATAACAGAGGCTTTACTAACTAAAGATATTCAAAATTCATTATCTTTTATAGATATAATTCGGTTTCTATATGAGCCATAGCATGACGCCATTGCATTTTTCGTTGGAGGAAAATTTTGTGTTAAGAAAACCTGTTGTCATTTCGCAGAACACAAGCAAATCGTAAAACGCCTTTTAGATATATTGTATAAGTATTTGAGAATTGAAATTCAATTAGTCATAAACTGGATTAAAGAGTGAACGGCTCTGGCTGTTGGACTTAAATTTGACTTGAGGCTAATGTCGGACGCATAAATTGAGATCAAGAAAGTTTGAAAATCTCTACAGATAAACTGTTCCCATACATGTCTGTATCCTAAGCTATGATTCATCATCATCATCATCATCATCTCCTTATCCTACTCCCGTAGGGTCGGCGCAACAGGTTTTTGTCCTCCACATAACTATCATACGTCATCTCAGTCATCACTCCCTTTTTGATCATGTCACCTTTTACACAATCCATCCATCTCTTTCTAGGTCTACCTCTACCGATGTACCCTTCCACACTCATAACTAACGTCATCGTAAGCTATGATTGTGTTGACTTATTAAACACTAGTTGCTTGACTTCGTCCACGTAAAATTAGAAATTGTAAAAAACATAGCCTATATTAGTCAGCGATAACATAGCTTTTTAATGGTGCAAGAATTTTTGTAATTGGCCCATTAGTTTTTGAGTTATTTCAATGTATACAAAAATCTTTCCTCTTTAAAATATTAGTAGAGATAGAAGTTTTGGAGTCTTCACCCGCGGTGTTTTCACTCGTTCATCTATATTAAGTAGACCTTTGCGTTCTCCTAGTAATAAACATTATTTAATAAAAAAAACATCCCACATAAAAACTTCTCCGGTCCATACGGTATACAAGGCCCGTTCGAAAACTACATGTTAAGTTTTTTCATCGCAAAGCAATATTTATCAATCATAGTAATCTATGTCGATTGCTATCAAATCACCATACTCTATTAGTTACAACGGTAACAAACCGGATTTTGAACCGTCTATTATCTAAAATGAAGATATTTGCATGTCTTATTTATGTGTTTTATCGATGAATTTTTAAATAATAAGTACCAAAATTATATGTTACAAAATGTTTATGATTAGTACAGTTAGAAATTGTTTGTAGCGAAACAAAACTTTCATATTTCTACCAATGTGTTAGTGATTTCTTCCCTAGTCCCTCTTACTGTAGATACCTCGAATTAATTTTAAACTTAAGGACTCAATTCTAAAGGGAGTGGATAATTTTCACTAAGTGATACTTGAAGTATTCTTAGACAGGCGTCTCAAAGGTGGAGGTTAAGTGATGGTTGATGAAAAATCCCATTAGCCATCTTAACTGTTCTAAAATTGTGCTATTAATACTTAAAAAGCATCAAAAAGTATAGATTAAAGAAGCTTAGAGTAGCATTACAATCTTTCCGATGACTTCATCTAATCCATTCCGTCAATACAAATTTTCTAGAGAAGGGCCATATGAGCAGCGGGCACACCGATGCGCTTATCAACGCCTATGTCCATAGAAAGACCAGAGGAACTGCGTTCGACCTTTCTATTACGTTATACACTCATTAAACCATGTTCCCTTATAAGGTAAAACTATTTAAATAGCAAACATTATGTTAGTTTTTGTTTTTAACAAACACGTCAACCACAAAGGTCGAATATGTTTGCGGAAGTCTATTGCGACACAAAATATAACTGGTTAAAGAATTTGTTTATAAACATTCGTAGAACAAGAATTATCGTATTAACTGATAATAAGGTAGATAATATAATTTTCCTATTCGAGTTTTTCGAGAATTAAGAAAAACAAAAGTAAGTATTCTATGTGTTCTTTCAGACTACCCTCTACATCCGTCTAAACTTTCGCATTTATAATATTAGTAAGATTGCTCCTTTGCTAATATATAATAATTTGTAATAATACACCTTACTTCGGAAAGAAGCGTGGCGAAGTGCGTTGGTAAGAAGTTATAGCAAATATAAGTACTAATGACTTTATTATTTCGATTTGCAAGAATTGAGAGCTGGTAAAACCTCGGTAACCGACGGTGATATGGTCCAAAGGTATAACGAAGGTATTGTCCGAAGGTATGTGTCGGAGGTACGGTCCGATCGGCAAGCGCACACCAAGTTTGGCAGCGGAGGCGCCGCGGGGTGGCGAAGCACCCGGCCTTGAACGAGACGACGAACTCGACGGAATGCAAACACGACCAACGCCGCCTGCCCAATTCGTCAAGTACACCCGCAATATGCAGATTAAACTATATCTAAATAGTAAGTACTAAATACTCGTAAAAAAATTGTGTTTCATGCGTAAAACGGATTATTTTAATTTCATACAAATGTAATCAGTTACTGACATGCTAAAGACCAATTTATTGTTATTGAATACTTACTAATAATTTGTGTTTGTTCGTAATATTGAAGCCAACAAACAAAATATGTCCAAAACACTAAACACTAACAAAAACAATCTACACACGATACAAAAGTAACGCATCGATGTTAATGCGACAATTTTAAGTGATGTGAATTTGGAAAAGCGTCTCGCCGCATTTACACAGTCGCTCTAATCGGATCGTCCTCCGAGAATACCATGGTTTGTTACGGTGTGCAAGGCGAACGTGTCTTACAAACGTGTTAACTTGATTCCAATAAGAATTGTAAGCAAGACCTTTAATGACAAAAACCTATATCTGGAAGTTTTATTCGTTGACGACGTTAAAATCGTTTTAGAGCATAGAAAAGCGCAGATTTATCCTTTAAAAGAGCTAATTATCATCATATTTTCCACTGTTATAGCAATCAGAACTAACTAAAAGAAAAGCGATAGTTTATTTCACAATGTTACTGGAAAGTTTGGGAAGCTAGAACCAGGGGCTGGAATCGTTCCAATACTTCTCCGGACACGCGTCTCAAATAAACACTAATTGCTACTCCAGTTAACTCAATTTGCTTAATGACATTTATTTATAGTAGTGACTAGGAATTTCCTACTCATCTTTATTATTAAAACCCAACCCAAAACAAGTTTTAATATAATTACCTGAGTTTTACATAAAGGTTGTACCTTAATTATTAAAATTAGGATAGTCACAGTGACGAGGTGAAAATGTGTTTGAGTTACAAACATTAGTTAGTGGATAATATTATGGAGTCATCTCGTTTTAGCGAATAAACAACTCTCTTCTAAATCAGACACTTCATTTTTTTAAAAAGGATTTGAATCCGCTTAATTTAAGTGACAATTTATAAGTAACTCTTATAAGAAACGGGTTGCAGATTTTATATACATCAAATAATGTTTTGTACAAAAAATTTCCCGGAAAAGTATACGCAATATCAAACAGGTTAGAACTCGATTTTATGCTCTGAAATATCTCTTAACAGTTACCAAGGTCTTTTAATACGCCGTTTGGCCTAAAAATGCACCTGTGTTTATTCACACCATCAATTATTATAGTTTATTATTGTTTCCGATATCTGTAGCGTTTTATCTGCACGTTTTAGATATACTACAGTATTAGCGACCCAACTGAAGGCTGCTAGCAATCCCACGATGCGGTTACATAAAACGTAGACAAACTCGGCCGGAGCGTAAGTGAAATTATTTCATAAAGATTTATCTGTGTTCCGGTTTTTCTGCTGTACTGTAACTTAACGAAATCCTTGTGTCCTGGAGTATTTTCTTATTTGTTTGTGTACCACGTAAAATTTTCTTATAAGATTTATTTGTCAAAATTAAAAAAATTATAATTTAAACTTAATTCAGAACAGATATTATTTTACATGTATTTTATTAGATGGATGTGTGGTGTGACAAGAATGGATAAAGTTAAGAATGTGTATATTATAGGACGTTTGAAAGTAGCGCCAGTGGTGGAGAAACGAGAAGCAAAAGGTTAGCGTGGTATGGACATGTTATGCGACGAGACGATGGGGACATAAACCAGAAAGTGTTAAGAATGAATGTGGATGGCTACAAAGCAAGAGGAAGACCGAAGAAAGTATGGATGGATTGTGTGAAAGAGGATATGCTTAAGAAAGGAGTGGATTCAGATATGACGGCTGATAGAGATGTATGGAAGAGCAGCACATACTGTGCCGACCCTCCATGAGGGATAAGGGCAAGTTGATGATGATGATTATTTTACATGTATTATGTTATTTTTCTATATTAAACATAATTTTATAATCAAAAATAAATTCTCAAATTTCTTAACAAAATTTTAAATAAGTGTACCTTCACCGCCTTCTAAGTTTAGAGACAATTTTTTCATATACTTCGGTTTTCCGGAATAACCTATAAATGTTTTTATTTTAAAATATTATTTCAATCAAGCCATCTTGTATAATATACATTCACTTTACAGTACTTGTTTGATATTAATACAAGAAACAATAAAACATTCTTTCTTCGGAACTCAGGTAAAATCTAATTTCTTCACCTATAAAAATGAACAAATCGATTTAATACTTTTTTTATATTATAAGGTGACAAACATATAAGTGGCCAACATTTGCTAACACAGTGAAGTGTCCGCTGCCCATATACTGCATTTGCAGATGGATTGCATTTTTAAACAACAGAGGAGGAGACATTTAAAAAGAGGATCTTTCCGCTATCTCTACCATCCCATCTCACGGCAATTTCATTACCCATACCCACCCATAACTTGTGCCTTAAGCCACTTCTCATACCTATTTTATTAATACTTAGTTTGTTTAGAATAATATTGAATAATAGATGTGTATAAAACATTGATAGTACTCACCGATAAAAAATCTCTCTTATTAGATTTTTTTTAAATAATTGTCAGATTCTCTTATTAGTCTTATATACTTTTAATTTATTTATTGGCAGATATACTTAGAAATTATTGATGCAATTAATGATTTCAGACTTATTTAAAATATTACTTACTTGGTCTCATCTCATCCCAGATTTATTTATTTCAATAAAATACAGTTTAGATATAATTATGTTGACACAGCTTGATATTTTTTTTAATTGTAATATGACCCTAATAATATTGAGTGTAATTAGCAACAAATTCCTAGTCTTCTATTTTCAATTTATTATGTTAAAACTGCAAATAACTAGGAAATAATGATCTATGTCTTCAACATTTTATAGATTTTTAGTGCTTCATTTTAACTTTTTAAATTGTACAAAAACCAATAACTTTATCTTTTTAATATTTATCAGTCATGTTCGTGTCATTTAAAACATGTTTCCATATGTCATATGAACCTAAAATTTTGAAATCTTTGAGGTTATAAAATCTTTATTTGCAAGACAATGTGTTCTAAAAATTACTAAATTATATTTAATCACAAAAAAACACGATTGTTTCCTCCCCAAGACCGCTACAAATTGCACTTTAGAATATAAATTAGTACAAAACTTCACGTGAAAAACATCTTTTTAGGTTAGGATACAAACCTGCATCGAATCGGCACTAATGATCTCGGTTTCAAACTTTTGCGCTAATTCCAAGCTTAGTTTAGTTTTCCCAGTTCCGGTTGCACCTAGAATTATCACCATTGGTATTTTAGAGGATATCACAGATCTCAGAGCCATCATAACAACACTTGCACGAACTTCACATCACCAAAACTAACTTCACGATTGTTTTGACAGAACTCAAGCCATTTATTACGTTCCGTTCTTGGCAAAGTCACCGCAGTGCTAATATTGTTTTCCTTGTTTTTATGCACGCGTGTATCGCATTGTTTATTTATAAACAAACACAATGACTTACATTATTCGAGACTATTGTGTATTATAAATTATTATTGTAATACAGATCGTATATCTACTTAGATATTAACTTTGTCGTACAGAAATAATGCTGTTTAGATATCTTGATATTTTAAATATTGCTAAGTAATGCTATGATTTGAATATTTATCTATGTCAAGTACAGAAACAAAGTGTTAGTTTATACTAAATTACCAATCATCCTTTTTTTTCTTCTTAATAGCGTAGCGAAAGATTTTAACGCATTCAAGTGCCATAACATCATCGTCTTGGCCTGTTTAATTGCCATTAGCTCTCTCGATACAAAACAAAGGTTTAGCATGTTTTGTACCTAATACAAAATTGTCACATCCTAGGCTTTAAAAATCTACATGTCCATTTTTTAATCAATTTAAATATTGCATTGCAACATAACTTTTAGAATGGAATTATTTACTTGATAAAAATGTTGCCTCGTGTTTCGTGACATTTTACCAGTTGACCAGTCGGTCATGTTGTGTATTTGTGTGTTACAAGTTATGAGAGAAATAAGGATGGGAAGGAAGAAAGACAAACAGCAAAATATGAATAAAAACCGTTTATTTTTTACACCGACCAAGACAGAGCATTAAAAACATCATCACACCAGCGTACCGCACAGGTACATATAAAATCACAGAATCTAAACACTAATTTAGTAGCCGAAAACCCAATTAAAATAAATCGAAAATGTATAAAAATCACAATCGAATAGCCAATGGTTTCTCAACTCTGCCCCGGAACGGCCTTATCATTTATTTCCATATTTAATGATTATCTTAGCATTTCGATATACATAATTAAGGAACAAAAACCAAAGAACTTTTCACATCGTCATGGTAGTATCCAAGTCGTGTCTGACGCGATAAGTACAAATGTCCTTTTATACTAACGCCACTTCAAAGATGGCAGGGTGCAAAGTTAATGTTAGGCGGAATTTTATTTTGCGTCCTGCACTCTCTGTAGTGGTGTGTGCAGCTACCGCCAGGGGGCGTGCTACGGCTCACCACGGCTCACCATGGCTCACCACGGCTCGCCACAACACGCCCGATCGACCACCATTTAAAAAAAATTTACATTCTCCCTTGGCCCTAACGGTAGCTAGATGTTACCATCGCTTACGGATACTATACAAATAAAAATTACACAATAGAAATTAAACTATTATTTACTCATCCCAACCTTATTTATAAAATTTACAAATTGAGTTGCTATGTATATGCTATGTGTAACTTCTTTTTGACCCAAGACGTACCATCCGGCGGTGGTGGAAATGTGCCTTGTCAGTTTTATGTGCATTGATTTAACGCTTCCGTAATCTCGATCTGCCTCTCGAATATAAAGCTGTCATCTTATATTAAAACTTTATCTACTGACTTTCCCTTACGCGAAAACTATAGTTTTTAACTGTATGTTATCACCGAATAAGAAACCAATGTTACTTCCAACATAAGCTAAATCATCATTAACTTTATTATTTATGTCAAGTATAACAAAAAAAAATTAAATGCAGGTACAACATTCGAGAATTCGTAACTCTCCCATTAAGAAAAAAAATTAAACGATTACTAGAAAAAAAAAAACTCGTTTATAAAAAATGACGTACACCTATCTATTCTCTATTATGTACATTTAACAGCTAGTGGAAGATAAACTGCAAACCTTTAACAGGATAACTATAAACCTCCTCGTGTTTCTACTTATTAAAACAACGCTATATCCTACATAATATCTCACAAAAATATTTCTTGCAACTAATTCGAGTATAAACCTAATATTATCTATTTGTATATGTACATAGCAAGGCACATTCCGCACACAATTAAAGCCTTCGAGCGTACGATCTGCTGACCATGTTGATATTAACATCAAATTGCGGATAAGGCCCGGACACCGAATGCTATTGCGCCTTCGACCCCGGCGAAAAACTAGCGCGTTCACAATCTGACAGCCTGCCTTAAAAACTAACGACTTTACATAGAAAGTACATCACTAACTTACTGCAGTAAAATATTATATAAAAGAAAATGCAAAATTTTCTATTAGTAGGTACTATGAGGAACTATTTCGTGGTTATTTTTTTTATGTTTAATTTCTTAACGGAAATAAAGTAATTATGATGTTATTATCAAAATACAGTCTATGCCATTAAAACGTATACTAGTCACTGAGATTGTTTCATTGTTTTGAGTCACTGGACTATTTAGCTAAATTGCGGCTACATTTTGTTAATCTGTCTAATATTCACAACGTACAAAATAAAGTATACACGTATACACTAGCGAAATAATAATGAATATTTATACAACAACGAAGTGCGAATTGGCTGTAAAACACTATAAAATCACTTTTTCACCGCCGCGCCAAATACACTACATGTGACAGTAAAAAGAGCGCGAAAATTAATTCGAAAAGCGCTTTAAAGCGTTAACAAAACCATCTTAGTATTAGTCGTATGCGTAAAATTTCTATGTAAATTACGTGCAATATATAGGCACAAATAATGATTAAAAAATAGTTAAATGGTCCATAATTTCTTCGATCGTTATGATGTATTTAAAATATTGCATCGGAGTCAATGGCGCGACTAAATATAAAAACATTAAGTGTTAAATTTACATGATAACAAAAACCACTAAAAACCGTAAGCAAACTAACCTATGCATATTTAAGACTTACATTAATATCGAGTTAACTATTTATGATATCACTATCCAATTCCCGCACGAGCGCGCGAGACGTGGGATGAAATAGAAAATCCTACGAACCAGGCCGAAAACATATATAGAGGCCAGCACATCCGGAACTTTCTGTTACCCTCAGCAGCCACCCGCCCTCCTGCCAGCCTAGCCTACCAAGTCTGCGCCGTCGGCACTACGCCTCTACTTGCCACTATGTACAACACTCACAAACCCAATCTAATACTACTGTACTGTCCTGACACTGCGAAACGCTTAACTATATCACTAAACGTTTCGGATATATGATCTAAAGTTGGTTAGTTTTGACAATCCAATGCGATACAAATCTAATCGCTCACTCCACAACTATTTTATTAAATACTTTTAAACAATAAATCGAAAAAAAAAATCAGAGGTATATACCAGTCTACGAGTTATCGCACAGTCTGTAACTATTATGTTTTATATGAAGTCCTGGATTATGCCAGTTTTATGGCTCACTTTGGCACTGCAAAATATCGTTTGAGCAAAACTAACTAGCGGTAATCACTACTACATTTACAGAAGCAGAGTAAGCCGTAAAAGCTGACAGTTTGATGAAATTTAATGAACTCCCGTCGATTCTTCGAAGACCTTAGCGGCGTCATTAATAAATACCGTATTCTATCGTACAGAAATTATTAATACGCCTCACAACTTACTAAAGTTGGCGTCCTCTAGCATGACTAGGAAGTCTCGGAGAGCCCTCCCTGAACGAACGATCACCGCAACGAGCGACCGGCCGCTCAATACACGCGGTAGCGAGATACCATCATGCGGAGCTTTCTTAATTTGGCGACAAGTTTGTTCTGCTGCTTCTGCAGGGTTTCCCGCTCGTAGTCGTCCTCGCGCAACTTCCGGCAAAGAGCCGCCGCCTCGCGTAGTATCACGACTTTAGGGGCGCGCTCCTTGTCTCTGGTCGCGGGGATTTGCTTCTTGAGTTCGTCGAAAAGGTTTTTAAGTCCGATGCGGCGCTGGCGCTCCATATCGTTGTGTATGGAACGGCGCTCGATGTCGGGCGCCTCGGCCTCAGAGTCGGTGTCAGTGTTAGAACGTCGGCCGCGCCTGCCCGGGCCGCGTGCTTTCCGTCGCGGCACGGAGGCGCTGGGTATGCTCGTCGGTGGTATGAGACGCTTTCTGGCTGCCGGCCGCGGGGTCTGCTGCGGCGAGTACATGATGTCCTGGGATGAAGACGACCGCGAGTACGAGTCTCGCGACTGCGTGGTGCCCGGCAAAGGTTGATGGGTCGTGCCGACCGACACCACGTCTATTTCCTCCTCTGTAACAATAGAGAAATAGTTTAGTTTGTTGAATCTTCAATACTAACGAAGCAAATTAAAAATGCAATTAGGTATATCTATTATCTTCTGGAGCAGTAATGTTAACTAGCGCCGCGAATGGTTTAGCGTTCGTTTATTTGTATTGCAAATTAAAACCCGCATTAACAGTTTCATAGCTCGCATGTTTTCATTCATGCCACGACCGTAATGTTCGCATCACCATAAAAGGCGGGCGATCGCCGTAGCGTCGTCTATATAGAATTGCGGGTCTAGATGTGATGTAGGGATGCGGCTGCAGTAGTCAGGTAGGAGGCGCTGGTACGGCGAGGGGAGGCGTGCGGAGGGCGGCAGGGGGTCGAGGGCGTCGACCCCGGCGTACTACCGCAGCGTCTGTGGACATCGATCCGGACGCCGACGTCACGGGCGTTCGCGCCAAAACTAGAGCGCGTGCGCGGCGTATACTGCAGCGTCCGCACTCAATGGACGCTCGCCGGCCGGCGTGGACTCGCTCCCGTCACGTCATCATCGCACCGCGCCGCGCGGCTCGCCTAGCGCGTCGCAATCGGCTGTCGAACTCGATGTCGATAGAGAGGAGCTTCATTAGTACATCGTGAGCACGCTCCCTCGGCGAGACACGCGAGCAGTTTGAGACCAGTAAAACCTGTTACTGTTGCTAGGGCTCAATCGCGTAGCAACAGGCAGGCGCAGTTTGCCGTTTTGGAATGGATAACTAGTTTTTTCTTTACAGAATATAAATGTGAGAGACGTACGGAGTCGATGGCGTCAATGGTAACTGCCTCAACACGGGCGCCTCTCTATTATAATGTACCTGCATTCTCTAGAATCGAAGTCATAGGACTAGGACTCCCAAATGAGCAGGATAAATAAATCTTGGATCTAATAATTTACAAAACGATATTATTAACAGATGTAATAATGAATGGAGGCGGCAACGGGTGTAGAGTACTCGCTCGACGGATGTAGTCCTACTACTACGTATCGTGTTTACTATGCTGGGCCAATTCCGCGGAAAGTCGGCTTGCGGCAGCGCTATCTCGTTACGCGACCGAATAATTATGTCAGCGGTTCCCGCGATCCGAATCGGCCGAGCGAACGCAATCGCCTACAGTCCGCGCCCGACAATTTCCGATTAGATTTTAAATTTTAAGGCGTTGAAAATAGAAACCGGTCACGTGGGCAGCTGGCTAAGCATTCCAAGGACGAAATCCGCGAAATATACGCGAAACTGAACATTTGCGATAGACGACCTCGACAGCGATTGAATAACGCCGACGCGCGCGATCTTTTCGTCGGTTCCGCATAGCAACACGGCTTATCGTACGCGCCGCATTCGTCCTGCGTATCTATGTGACGCGCGGCCGTGGGCGCGGGGTATCCATTGTGTGGGAAGTCGATTCGCACATCGCAATTTTCTCTTTCCCCGGCGCCGACGCGATTAACAACCGACGGTTGGTATTATTTTCAGCGTGTAAGCGACACCGGCCGCATTGTCGCCGCCGGCGGCGCCGCTCTAGCGCCTATCTACATACTACCTACATGTTCTTATTGCACTCAACTCACACGTGATTTCAAACGTCGCGTTTCGATTTGAAACGCTGCGGTCTGTAGTAATTTTACAATCGGAAAACCCGATTGTGTCAGAGCCTTAAATAGATTCTTGTCAACAAATCTTCAATTTTAATACTTAACATGTAATAAGGTTCGATGATATGGTATCTTATATTGTTAGCCCACTCGTGATTAGTCACAATTCCTAGGCACTATCTAAGTCTGCGTGAGAAATACAATGAGTCATTCAACTGCATAACTTGCTTAGGCCCACATTGTGCAATTCGAATGGCACATTAATATTTACAACTGGAATACTATCTTAGTCATTATAACGTAAATCTTATATGGAACAACTATAGTACTCGTTAAAAATAATTATCAACATATTGTGATCTACGTTATATTTTACTTTGTGTGCCAATTATAATTTTATTTGAAAGAAAATCATGATTTAATCTGTTTTAATTTAATATTACATAGTAGGAGTTGTCGGTAATATGTGGAACAAATACAAATAAATTGAATTCTGGGCTACGAGTGCGATAGGGCGCGGCTGCATTGCATTTCAGTTCACACAGTAACCACGTTCCGATTTCATAAATACGATACACGATACTAATTGATTGATACGAATTCTAAAAGAACTTTTACCATATCTTAAACTTTGTATTTGGGTTTTATTATGAAGTTGTTAGACGGATGACCCGCAAGGCGTTCGCCACGCTCCAAAGCCCCAGGCCAAGTTCACTGGCATTTGAACGCGTTAATTAAAAATTTTCATGACGTGCGCGCGATGCACGCTATCTTATACAGCATGTTCACAAATCAAACCCTACATTGTCTTAGATCATTTTGTACAGCATTTTAAAATAAGTGACAATTAAAAGTGCGCGAAATATTGATAATTATAAAAGGTGCGCCTTTATCAGTTAACACTCATACTATATCAGTTTTATTTCTCGATGGGATTTTAAATGATAATCAATACGATTATTGTGCGTATTTATAACAACCTTGAAAGTAATCGGCGATAAGAAGTCGCGTGAGTGATGCAAAATAAATTTTCAATTCGACACATCCTGTACATTGGAGTACCGCTGCAACGTTAATAAGCTTAAGAGACCATAACTGGCCGCGGCTTATGTTTTTATTGTTTTCTCATTTGTAGGAGCCCTAAATGGAAATCGCTTACGTCAAACTGTAGGTACTACCCACTAATCGATCGTGACTTATGGTATATTAGGAATCGAATAAGAACGTAATATGGCGATCGAATCCATCACTGACCCGTTCTGTGTATTTTCGGTGTATTACGCAACCGAGAAAAGTCGGTCATCTAGGCAGTGGCGGGTGTTCGAGACCGGCCGCCTTCTAAATCAGGCAGTGATAATTTATGGCTCGAGGTATGATGGCGGATCGATCGTACGGCCTTGGTTTGTATGAAGTTCACGGGCGATCGTTTGACGTAGGAAAAAAAGCTAACAAATCAACAAACCAGCAGTCAAGTGCTAATGGAATAGAAAATGTAACCGGACTTATATATCGTGGAAAGATCTCTTGGGATTACTAAAATCTATACTATCTATACTATCTATACTATCTATACTATCTATACTATCTATACTATCTATATCCATACTATTATAATAAAGCGTAAACACACACTTCTTTGTTGCCTAAGATGTCAGCAATTACAGCATATTTTTGAATAATACTTTTTTTAATAAAAAGCCCTACATTTACGTCATGCTTTAGCCTATATATTTAAACTTAGGGGGTAAATATTTTGTATAAAAACCCTAATGTGGGAAAGAGACCATAAGTTGCTGCCAACATCAAGAAAGAAAGATTGCTAAGATTTGTCTTGTCATGTCATGTCATGTCATTTTGACATTTGCTATTGATAATTTGACAAATGTAAACAATAAAATAAAGTTTTTATAATTCCACGCGGATGAATCCGCACGCGAACAGCTAGTATTAAATACAGAAGTGAATTAAGATTGAGTCAAACAAGATTCATTGGACGATAGTAGTAGATATATAAATTAATGAGGGTAGTATTTAAAGCTGATATCAGACATTCATTTAAGTCTCAAATCATTTAAAAAACAAACCAAAATGTCTATCGATTAAAACTACGACTTAAAAAACAGACGTTAATGGCTTATCAAAAAGATCTTGTTACGTCATTCGAACCGATTTCATCCATATAATGTATTTATAATTTTATATCCACATCTATATACATTAGTAAAATCTATATTAATTAAATATTAATAAATGATGGAGCTTTTCAATCTTACGATAAATTAGAAGAAATAAACTTATTAACTGAATCTATTTGAATATTTGTCCTTAAATTTGTTACTATGCAACGTTTCCACACATTTACGTTTTATAGCTTTTAAATTATTCCGCTTTGCTAATTCTGGCAATACATATTATAATAGATTATGTGACCTACATAGACGCGTTAAACGGCGTTGCTATCCGCGACAGTTATGTGTGTTAACACATTTATGGAAAACTTAAGAGATAGGATTTAGATTGTAATTTTTTTATTATTAAATAATCATTAGGTCGGCAAGATCAAGGTGAAATTGTAAATTATCTGGTTGCTGAGTCGGTATCACGCGGTTAGTGTAAGACGTTTTTGATAAGACAATACAAATTTATGCCAGTCGGACTGCGTAACCGTTATCGACATTGATGCTTGAAGGTCGCGGGACTGATATTTACCAAACGGAGCCTCCGTTCAAGGCTCTTTATATACTTGTTACCATCTTCAATCGAATTCTATTTTAAGTATTCTGAAGAATTAAACAACGTAACTTTACTAACGTAGATTGTTTGTATAGTCATATCTAAACGGACTAATAGAAATATCTTAATCTACTTCTTTTCTAGGACTTTTTTTTAGATATTTATTTTTGATCAAGCCTTAACTCAATGCATCATATTCAGTAGCGACCGCGTTGAGGAATGCCACTCGGCACTTCCACGTTTCATTTAACGTCACATCAATTTTTTTATCGCGATTTGAAATATTTACACACACATACGTAGCGATCGTTTAAAACAATATCTAACAATTCCGCGCGATAACGACAAGGTCGCTCCCACTACAGTGAACATAGTACAGCGGGACATTCATATTTTACGACTCACACGCCACGGACGTCGATCACCGCGGCAACTTATCGTGAATTGATAATGAATTCTACATTAAACGCTTTACTGTCCGACAAACCATCAAACGTATACTCATTCAGTTAAGAATCGAATGTTTTTTTTTATCTTTTTAACAGCGAGTGGGTAAAACTAATGACACAATTCGATCGGATAATTTTCGTACCAATTTTCCTATTACTATCGGTATAATCTTGTACAAATCTCACAATAGTGCAGATTGAAAAGTTGGCTCAACTAAAACTTAATATATCTATATGTAGGTCAGCTTCAGCCGCATACGACCGTGCAAATCGTGTTAACTATGCAGCGCAGAACATTCACATCGCCTGCAAGTCGTGCTAATAACATTTTTTTAGATAGAATATAAAAATAGATTTAATTATGCCAACATATGACAAATTCATACTGTTGCTGCAAGCCTTTGAACTATGTTAATCAAATATTTAATCAAGTGATTGTATTTAACAATTCCTAGTAAGTATTTACGTCAATACTTAAAATAAATCAGCTGTTCTGTCGCCGTTCGCGAAAAGTACGAAATCGTAACCGTAGTAGTCGGCCCCGACACGGTTAGGAGCAATGTTTGGGGGGCGCCTAAAACCGGATTTAGTGCCCTGAATTGCCCTTAAAGGAACTCAACAATTCTATAGCACAGCCACTGCCCCACTTACTTAACGGGACCTAGAATTTAAATGTCATAAATCACAAACTCGGCCGCGCAATCTGTCAAGATAAAACACAGGTCAAAAGCACCTAGAGCTATTTAACTCTGCTATCTGTCTAAAGTTTATTAGGTTAGCCGCTTTTATAATTATAGCAGCGGGCAACAGCTCGCGATATTGCGAAATGACACGACGTTTTTCGATAAAAAGTACCATAAAACTATAGACCCGAAATTTTCGTCGAGTACTTCAATTTGGTTCACGGAGCTGAGAACTCAATTTTATTCTATAACTTATATGTGTATGTAACTAAATGGTACCGCTGCAAAAAGTCAGTGTAATAAAATTCAATAACTAATGGCAGTTTTGTCGCAACATATTTGCGCGGGAAAATGAATCTATTGAGTTCGCAGCCGGCGCGCTCCGCGGCGTATGGCGCGATAAAACTGAGCATGCGTCGTAAATTTGGCGCGGCCGCTAGTGATGCGATACGGACCGTTACCAATCTTTTAATCGACTTCGTCAGAGTTATTAATATCGGATTGTTTTATAGAAAATAAAAGGAAGTATAGATTGAATACGTATCTTCAGCGAATACCTCATTAGGCGATTTCACCGATGCGAATTATTTAGACTGTCTATGAATTGTGATAGCCGGACTAGATGCGGTAGTACCGCGTTGGGAACCGGTCCGGCGACCGACGACCGGCCAGCCAAGCTCCACTTCAATGAGATTCCATTTCATTCCGTCGCATTCCTGCGCGACTAACGGACAACTCTATGCGAGAATGTCGCGATGAATGCGAACATCGATATTTTTAAACTCGTCACTAACATAATTAACAATTAACAGGAAAAAAAAGGATTTTTTTTACGATCACAACGAGTTGCGTCGTAAACAAATGCGAGCCACGAAGCGACCTCACACGCCGCTATCGATGATTGCTAAAGTGCAAATAGATAACGTAACATTGTAGTCGTAGTAATGATGCACTCGTGTGCCGTGCACCGAGGTCGACTCGAGTCACAACTGTAAATATTATTAACCTAAGCGGCGCTTGCAATACAAATACCTACGTTACGTACTTCCCGCCAAAATTAAGCGAACGATTCAAAGTAATTAATCGATCTGCATACGATTGGAGTACATTAATAGTCAGAGAATGACAGATTCATCGCGTCCGAACTTTGCACCCATGACATTTAAGCATCTAGACATCGGCGAACTAATCGAGCGAGGCTCAGATGTGGACCAACTATTCGTAATTATTCAGTCCCTCGGGATAAGCAGGATGGTCTGACATTAAGGAAGGTTGGTACGTTCAAGGTCGGCGAGGTTCCGGAAGACACGGGTGCGTCTAGACGGCGGGCGGGGTGAGGCGCGCGGGGGCGGCGGGAAGCCGGGTCGATACGGCCAGCTTCCGCGCTCGCAGAATTACGCCTGCGTCCTACTCTCATCTTGTACCGCCCCCGTCTTACTCAATTATATTATAGCATTTCACCGTTAGATTTACATTAACATAACTACAATTATCGAAGAAAAGAAAAAAGTATTTCAATAAAATCTGATGCCAAAAAAAATGAATTGAGTGAATAACACGGAACAAGATAAAATATGTCAAGTATTTATGATGGTATATCGGTTAATTGGAAACGTTGAACTACCGAGGGTAACTTTATGTTGTATCCGCTTACGATTTATTTACGGAAGTGAAGGAAATCCGCAAACATATATAGGTCACGTTAACGTTTTACTTAATTATAAAAGATATAATAAAAAACATACCTGATTCGCAAGAGTCAGACGGCGTTTGAACTCCGAGGTAATCAATGCGTTGTCTCGCGATGGTATAGGAGTGGTCTGCGGCCACGGCGGCGGAGTCCCGCACCAGCCGGCGAGCAGCACTTGCCACATCTACGACGTGCTCGAACGGGTACTGCTGCTCATCTCCATCCAACGAAGGCGGCGTCTCCGGCCGAGGCGGCGATATATCCCGCCGCAGAAGACTCTGGCCTGGCGTTGCCGATATCAAGTCCGTAGGGACGAATGTGTTCGACGGATGCACCGCTGAATCCACGCAAGAACCCGCCCACATGCAATCGTGGTGTACAATATTGTCCTTATGGTCTTCCGGACTGTCCGGTATCCTCCAGTCCGGGTCGCTATCGTCCAGACTGTCCGGGTTGGACGGCGGCACGAAGTCCAGCCGGTCCACCTCGTAATCCACCTGCGTCCAGAACTCGGACGTCTGAGCCATCTCCATCGTCACCTGGTCCAACGTCTCCCAGATGTCGAACTGCAGTATGTTGGGGTCGAGGATCGGTGGCGACATTTTGATTGTTTCTTCTTCTTTCTTTATAAACTAAAATACTAACTAGAATTAAAGCTACGACGAAGTTTTTGATATCACAGAGCCCCTTATCACAAGGACGATGCGCGCGATGGGTCCTACGCACACCGTCTGCAACAAAAAGAAATCCATGTTATAGAATTATTTGAATTCGTTCCAAATTGTTAATAACTAACAGTATAAAAGTATAGTTTCATATTCAAACTGTGTCGGATTGTTTAAAATATTAAAAACCTAAATATTAAACTGTATTACCTAATTATTGCACATCGTTCACAAATTAAAGTTCACTGCAAACTATCAAACTTTAAAAAAATTAGAAAATGTTGAAAACAAAAACAAATATCTGTAACACAAGGGGTGATGACCCCCTTGTATACAAACAAATCCCGTTAGAGCACCAAGTTGGAGAGCGGGAAGTGTCCACCTCGGTGTCCAAAACTAGACTGAAGGCGGGATACGAAAACGAACAGTTTTAAAGGGTACTTTGGCCTTGAGACTTATTCCAGTTCTGACAAAAATTAGCTATTATCCTTGGAGTACCACCCCCGCATTTTTTTACAATCTACCTGAATATAGGTGGCGGCGATTCCGCGAACAATCGTCAATGCCAGGTAGACGGCTACGTGAAAATTGAGCATTTGTTTACAAGCGCAGAATGGCGCGAAAACATAGTGTTTACCAATACAACGACTGCGCGCCTTTTTTACACTTCAATTGAATTCCACACACAGAATAGAATTTTTCCATACCCTCTAGAATTTATTATTAACAAAATTTAATAAAACTATATTTTACAAAATATATCAAAATACCACAATTTTGTTAGTAAAATTTTGAAACATTTATATTTTTAATATTTAATATTGGTTTAACGATAAGTACAATTTACGAAAAAAATATCATTTTTATGCCGGAAATAATTTTCAATCAATTTTGTACTAAAGCATTTTGTAAAATTTGTACGATTTGTACACTTTTTGTACGAAACAAGATTAAAAATTTGCAGTCATTTTTTGCCGTTATTACATTTTACTAATTTTTTCTCGTCTTTCAAAATACGTACTTTTGTAAATTAATATCATCATATGACAACATAGACAGTAATTTGCTTTATATTATGCAATTTATATTTGTGCATTTCATGCAACACTGCGAGTCAACACAATATTGTGAAATGTGAAATATTACGAAATCAAAACACATCTCTTATAATTAAAAATCGAAATATTGATTTAGTTATAAGTTAAAAAATCAAAACTAATTATTTTTTATTTAGAGTAAAAATAATTTATATCAATAAAGTTTTATTAAAGTTAATATTTTTAATAAAACTTCGTAAAATATTCTACATTTACACTTCATTTCCTTTTCAACATTTTATTGATTTTCATTTCATAACTAACAAAATTAATTGTGCAACGAAGAAAAATTAAAAGATATTACAAGTCTGTTAAGTTATAATGAAATTCTAAGAGAACGGCAGGTATCTGTTTTAATACGCGGCAATAGTTAGTAGCAATGTTAGGAATTTGGGCGCCTGGATTTCGCAGAAACGCCAACAAGCCGAAGTTCATTTCATAGTCGGCAACGCCCCGCCGCCAACTTATACGCTATAAACCTATTAAATATCTACCCGCACCTGTTGATGCTTTTTTAAACAATGTTTAGCAACTAATCGATGTTATAGAATTACACTTTAACTATATTAATAAAATAGCTCACCAAAAAGTTTGTGCAAAACGCGATCCGACTGGGGCCGGCGAGTTACACAATTTCACACAGAATTCTTCAGAATCTTCGACAAAGTTTTTTCCGTACACACTGCGTAACACTCACTGAGAATATGCGGTTGGTTATACAGTGTAAATTAAATACGGTACTTCTTCCGAGACCTCCTATTGAGTTTGTCAGACACTGAAACATTATTCGGGTGCCGGCCGGTTCTAAGGACAGCCGCGCGTGCTATTCGGGTGGCGCCGTGGACACGACTAGTTGGCGAAGCGCGAGGTGGCGAGCGAGTAGCGGCGGCGGCCGCTCTCGCGCTCCGGGCTTTGACGCGGCGCCCCTTCCCCCGCCGGCCGCGCAGCGCGTCTCGCCCCGCCCTTGCCCCGCCGCTCGCCGGCCCGGCTAATTCGATGCCATTCACGAAATCCTCTGAAAATACGCTTCGTCCTACTGATTTTGTGCCACGCATATGTTCACATATCAGTTGTGCATGTAGTCACACAGTTGTTTTATTGTAGAAGCGCATAAATACCGAATAATGTCATAAAATATCTTGCGACTCGCGCCTCACAAGTACTCGGGGAAGGAAATCAGCGCAGCGACGTTACGGCGTGCGGCTATGTGTGCGTAACGGTTATCTGTGTGAGTTAGGTGCGGTTTCTGACGTTGTGGGAGGAAAATCGAGGCGAGCGCTGGTCGCCGGCCGGCTAGCCGCTAGCTGTCGTGTCCTCTCCTCACTCGGCCGCCGGTCTTTCTCTGGCTAGAACGTTTGTTGTATTGTTTTTCACAGCTGCCGCTATCGGAGCTAGTCAGTCGACATTCCTAAGATCGAGGCTTATGGCGCGAAGCAGAAATACCTGAGCGATTCTGATGAATTGGCGCGTATTATTTATTGAGCGCTTGCACTGCAAACAATTAGGTCTCATAGTCGTAAAATGTACTGAGCGTTGCATTGTACGGTTAGTTCTGCACTATTAAGTGGAACTTTATGTACAGAGTAGAGTAAAAACCCCCTCAAATTCATTTTAAATAAAGTAAGCGTTAGGATTATATAACATTAAAAAATGACCGTTAAATTCAATTAAACTAAATTAATGTGTAACTTATTATCAACTTTTATTTCCCGCTATTTATTGACTGATACAAAAAAAAACTTGGAAGTAATTAATCAAACTACAGTATGATTTATTTCAATTCATTCATTACATATGAGAATGGCAACAATATTGTTTTGTTATCTATGCAATAGTAATACATCATAGGATCGAGTATTACTTTCCCCCCATAAAGTTCGACGACCCGCATTCCGCGCTGCATTCCCGGCGAAATAAAAAAAAACAGCATCGACTTTGCAAACCTTAAGTGTAGGGCTACCTTATGTCAAACATAAATTACGGACAACTATAGATCATTTAGACCCAATTTAGGTGACGCTTTAAATCATCATAACCTCAAAAATGTCCAGAAAATAGAACCAAAACTTTTTTTGTGACAGACAAAAAAAAAAGTAAACTAATTTATATTAAAATATTACCTACTGACGAAAGTGACACGAATCAAACCAGGCACCAGCTAACAAATTAATTATTTAAGAGCCAACGTAATCATACTCTATGACAAAAATATTTTTAATCAATTTCAAAATATCACAAAATATAAGAATTTCCGCAAAATTATTTTAGACGATCCCAATAAAATATATCCATGTTAAGGGTAACCCTACTTGCGACTAATAAAAGTCCTTCCCTCTCCCTCCTTTGAAAGGGACGCCGTATGGCGGTTGATTTTAATTCCGAACGTTATATGAGATTATTTATTGATCTATTCTAATCAAACATGTCTGATCGAAGTTACAATCACTAAACGAAGTTACACTTTGTAAAGTTATTAAATATTACAAAGGTTATGTTTTGCATATCAAACACAATTTTTTTATTAGTATTAGTACTTACAACTACAATAAATATTTAACAATATGGCCGAGCAACCAAATTATGATTCCATTCTCCCGCATAGTAACAAAACTTTTAGTTTCACATTCTCTTCAACAGATGTCGTTCAACGTATCTGTAAGCAAAGGACGCTCTGCAGTGTCTACGATTTTGATTTTTAACCGACTTTTTTACGCGTTATTATGTCGAAAAGAAAAATTGATAATTGTCATACAAACTTGTTTCATTAAACTACAAACGAGCACAAAAATATATAAAAATATGTTTCTTAAATGATCATGTTCATTTAATTGGTTGTGCATATACTCGTATGTTTATAAAAAATACTTTTAAAAAGCAATAATTTATGTTATTGATTGCTCAGAAAATAAAAGGTAGGATTTACCGTAATCAATACACACTGAGTTAACAGAAACCGACAAATTATGAAGACAAAAAATGACTACCTGTCCCGACCATTAAGAAACTCTTCACTGATCCTTCCGCCGTAATTTTTAATTTTTTTTAAATAGTAAAACAATCGTCATCGTTTCAAAGAACGCCGTCTAGAATACTTACAAGTTTTTGTTTAGGAATTATCATTTCGCGGTATTTCCAGTTTATTGGAATCCTATTTAAGGTAATAATTTTTTTTTAAATTTAAAACATACTTTTTTATATTCTTTTATTTATTTATGGCCAGCCGTAATATTACTCATGTTGTAGTATAATTTTTTTACGATGTCCTCTTCGAGATTTTTTGGAAAAAGAGAAAAACGTAAGCATGTAGTAGTATAATAAAACTAAAATTATGGTAGGCGTAATGTCAAATTCGATCTACAACCCTCACCCATGGTTATCATTGTAACAAAACTCTAGAAAAATTAGATCACGCTCACCCTAACTACGCAAACCCTTTCACAATAAGCACCCTTCGGATAATTTTATTCATTCAATAGCATCTACTATAGATAAAAAAAATAGACGCCGGAAATAGAAGCCGTTTCCGAACTGGTTGTCAACAAAACGTATTTGGCAGATGCGAGATTTATCGGAACGATTTTGAACTTAAGCTTATTTAATTTAAAGGCGTTGCACTGATATGCATATTAAAAAGATAGGGTGAAAGATAAAAGGAAAACCGTCATAATCCACACGTTTAATTTTTTATATATTTTTTTACATAAATGTCACGCGGGACGAATTTAAAAACGGAATACGTCATTCATAATTTACGATTAAGTTGTCAAAATTTTGATGTGTTTTGGCCACAGGTTGACATAATAGGCTTATATTTATAAAAATACAAAGGTACCGTGCTACCTGTTATCATAAATTCAAATTTCATTAGGGCTGGATGTCGTAAAAGTTTACTTTTACGATGACTATAAATTATTAGTAAATATCCGTTAAAAAATCAATGACTTGGAAAGAATGCCGCGATCGCTATTATCAATATGCAAGTTTTATGAGTAGCTAATCAAGATAAGGGTTGTACTTTACCAAGAGGCTTCACCCCAATGAAGTATTAAATTTTATAAAAATTAAACTAAAAATCTAAACCTTTCTATAATTTCTTGAATTACTTAAAACTACGTGGATTCAGTATTAACTAAAGAAATGTCATATAAACTGACTTATTTCCTGAGCCATTTCCACCTTGTGATATTTCCCACGCATTCATATTTTAAAAAAATGCAATTCGAATTTCAAATATTGCAAGAGATACTCTATGACGAATGATTACAACACCTGCGACAGATTTGAACTTCGGTACAGTCACGATCAAATCGATTTAAACATCATTAAATTCTATATTGTAATAGGATGACCTTATAAGTGATATGAAACTTGTATGCAAATTAGAAGCATCCAAAACAGTATTTAATTAGTCCGTTCTATAATTAAGTGTATTGTATTGTGTATTTGCTAGAAATTGTGGGCATATATTTGGTTTCCGTTTTAATTAAAAAATGCTTTGTAACCTTTTGTACATTTTAGTAATATAGACAAGCTGGATTTATAACTTATTTATAAAAATATATGAGCGAATTCGTAACTTTAGAAAGATAATAGACATGCTCACTGTGTAACAGGCCGATATCGGCCTGACGCGGTACTTAAGCTGGTGCGGAGGAAGAAAACAATGTCCCTGACGCTAGTGCGAAAATATTATCTCAGGTGTATACATTACAGTACATAAAATGTATACATTATGTTTCTACAAAGTTGTAGCAATTTAATCTATCCTAGTGCTGGTAGGTCTAGAAAGACCTGCCACGCATTGGCGGAAATGTCATTGGGGGCGTATTTGAGCCCGCCGACGCACCAGATGAAGAATTATGATCTTACTTGCCGCAGTAAACGTGTTAAGAAACTCAGGCCATGAAGGGCATAGACTAGACTTGCGTCGTCCTCTACATCACCTTACAATCTCTATCCAAGTCTTGAAATGCAATATTTCGAAGGTTAGTAGAACAGATTTTTGCGTTGTCTATAATTAACCTTTAACTGATTGGTTGTGTTTGTAGTTCAATTTAATTGCATAACATTAATTACACAAGTACTTTTAGGTTATAATTTTAAAAACTTACAGCTCATTCTCTTAATAAGAATTAGAAAATTCTTCGGTAAACCAGATTTAAATTCAACTATGAAAATATTTAAAAAACAGTATTGTTAAAATAAACTTATAGTAATAAAATGTAACTAAGCATTTACGATGTGATTGTACTCGTTCAGTGCAATATTGAATCTTTATTGAAGTCGACTTTTGTAATCTGTCTACCTGGTAACTGACAAAGGACAGATTAAAAAGAGTTTACAATTTCTGACTACATTTATTATGCGTTAGGATAAAAGTAACAGTAAATTCAAATTGTCTTTTTAAAAGCTTGGAAGACTTAATCTTTTGTTACATATTTTTTAAAACCTTTTATTGCTATAATAATATATTTATTGAACTAAATAAGCGAGGCATTTTGAGAAATTTTTTAATCTTATTTCTTGAAAACTCATGTTTAGTTTATTTTCATTCATGTTCATAATTATGTATGAAATAAATTTACTTCACGATATATGAATTAATGATGCTTGCGAATAGCGTCAAATGATATCAAGTGTTCAGATGCCACATGTGCGTGAGTCATTTGGGTAAAAATTCGTTCGACCTTGATCCCACGCAATGTGGCTTTAACGATGACCTTGGGCGTTTCCGCCCTTATCGACAATTTCTGGACGCAGCATGTTATGTCATATTCCGTTGGCGCCAAATTTTTATTAATCTGTTATAGGTTAGAGTTGGCGGGAACATGATTAATTGATGAGTTTTTCTACAAATGCTGTCAAAATTATTTAATTTTAATTTACTAATATTACGAGTAGGTTGTTAGAAATTATTATGACAGTTTTTTTACAAAAGTAAAAAGAAATGATTAAACCCGTTCCGGTTATACAAAATTACTTTTACTTAGTTTTTTGTGTTCTATTTATTTCTCTTGATGTTGTATTTTTGCCTCTATAAAAGGGCTTTTTTACTTTTAATTATCATTGAGAATTCGCTTCGAAGTTTTGATATCCTATAAATTGTTTTGATTGTTATTTTTGTCTTTAACAGAAGGTAACGTAGATAAATCCCCCAGAATTACCAGGTTAGCACATTTGTATTAAAAAAACTATTGAAATGTAGGAAACTGTGTGGTCGTATATTTAACGATCTCGCGCGCGAACTGGGGCTCGCTCATGTAATCAGGGTCAAGGCACATACAGTGAATCACATCATACGGAATGTTACATACTCTGTGCAAATGAAATTACTTCCAGTTAAGAGTGGCTTGGTTTAGAACATATTAGTTGTAACATATTTAGTACTGTTTAGGAGAAATTGGTACTTCGCGGGAGTAGTGGCGCAACACTAGATTATTGGCTTACACGTCCCGTCCCTATGACATCTGTCAATGTCATTCAGAAGTATAAAGAATAAGCGCTCCCTTCTGGCGGGAATCGATACTCAGTATAATTACCTTGTTACAATTATAATTATTGTCTTAAATTACCAACTCAAATGAGCGACTTCAATGGGAATTTAAAGTTATAACCTCAAAATAATATTGTCGATTCAATAACATATTTGAACAAAATCATTGCATAAGTAACTAATATACATAATTTTCTGTTGTCCTTTTTAACGTTAACAGTTAATTTGTTCGTTATATAAGTAAGTTCTTAAAATTTTCGGTCGACGTAAAAATAAACGTTGATCGAATTATAAAATCAACTATTTATAGATAATCGCTTGACATTGATGAATAATAATCGATTAATCATTTCGCGCACATTTAATCGATAGTGATTTTTTGTCACTTGGATTTTTTTATCATGAGGATTAAATGTGCAACTTGTCAAAGAATTTTTGCTTATATAGATATAAGAGATAGATGTGTATAAAATAATCTAAAGTATTTAAAATCACAATTTGGAAAAACCGAAGGGGGCATTACGAAAGCATAACCAATCTTCATTTGATTTGCAATAATGGAAATTTCAGTTCAACTTTTGCTTTATCAAAACTTGTCAGAAACGCAAAAATGTTTGTTCATTCAATCATTCATTCGATCGTTGATTCAATAATCATAAGATCTATGGAGGATATCGAGGGCAGCTAGATTTGTGTTTGATTATGTCTGATTTCTACCGCCACGCTCTCTAGTCGCGTTGCACGAACAATGTGCCAGTTGATGCCAGAAACGATCACTATTTAGGACGAAATATACCTGGTTGCTGTAAACATTACAGTGAAAATCATCGATTCAAGGTGAATATATGTACAATCGCGAAAATCCACGGTGTTCCACTCACAGAAAAGATACCTTGTTCCTTACAATGAGACGAACTCCGCCTTTTACAAATAGCCAATTCGGTAGTAGTGAATTGCGCAAACGACAGAATAATAATCAAATGCAATTAGCCGCCTACTATTGACCAACTTTATTTCGTACAGACACATTTAAAAGCTACGTCTGCGTTTACTGTTCTCAGTTGTCGTCTCAATGCGTGTGTGTGCGTGTGCTTTTAAGGTACAGATTTCACCGCCAGATTCCCTGATTGTACCCACTAGTATTGCCGAGTCATCTATAGTAGAATTATGGATTATTGCAGTCTGTGTTTTAAGTATGGCGATCGTCAACTAATCCTTGATACGGACTCTTTAAAGTACTCCGTATATTTTCAGAACTAGTTTATTAGCTGGTCAGTTGATATCGGATTTAATTAATAAAAATAAATCCTATTTATTTGATAATATTTTAAATACCGACAAGTTCCAATTAAGCACGAAATGAAAACATCATACAAACATTTGATATATAAATGAACGTTACTCTTCCGTACGTGCGTTTGTACTGACCAAACAAACCTTCACCATCTGACGGTGTGGCCACGAAACACGTACACAAATTAAGCCCTAAACTATATATCCGTAAATGGTGTGAAAGGGAAGACTAGTTTTACAGGATTTTTTTCATTCCTTAGAATCGAAAAAACGGTTTAGCGATCACAACATACGTCAACGAATCTATAATGTCGCAAAAGATTCTATTTTAGTGTTTAAGCGAGTCTACAGGCTTCGTTTTAGCTTCCCTTCGCTTTCGCGGATGTCTGCCGTAGTGCAGAGAAAAATTCTTGTTATTGGGTTTCATCGACAGTTTCGTGGCCCAATCAGGGACACTCAAATCGATTGAATTCTCAAGTGAGTTACCTATCTCGAGTTAAGCGTTCAACATCATAGATTTACGAAACGCATAAAAATATTTCTATTCCAATGAAATAAATAAAAATTAACGTCGATACCAGACTTGACCGTTGACATCTTTAAAGTGACATCTAGCGATTTGCATAGCAACGGAGTCAAACCTGCTTCGGTAGATCTTACAGGAAGTATTGAAACCGGTATCGATGTTTTTTTTTTTTTTTTTTTTTTTTTTTATAGTAGAAGGGGGCAAACGAGCAGCGGATCGCTTAATGCTAGTTGATCCGACGCCCATGAACATCCGCAACGCCAAGGGAACTGCAGATGCGCTGCCGGCCTTTAAGGGAGGAGTACGCTCTTTTCTTGAAGGCCCCTAAGTCGTAACTGTTTGGAAATACCGCTGAGGGCAGAGTATTCCACAACGCGGCTGTACGAGGTAGGAAGTTACGTGAAAACCTCGTCGTTGTGGAATGCCAACCATCGAGGTAGTATTGATGAAATTTGGCACTCTGTCTACTCGTGCGGTGACGGAACTCAGCGGCAGGGATAGTTCCAAACAATTCTTCGGAACACTCCCCGTGGTAGAGGCGATAGAAAATGCAAAGGGAACTAATGTCCCTTCGCAGAGCCAATGAGTCAAGCCGATCGGTAAGACCCCGGTCGTTGACGATTCGAGTGGCACGTCGCTGCACGCGGTCAAAAGGAAGGAGCTGGTATTTAGGAGCTCCGGCCCAGAGATGCGAGCAGTATTCCATATGTGGCCGAACCTGTGCTTTGTATAACTGCAGACGATGGGCTGGCGTGAAATACTGCTTCGCTCTCCCGAGCACTCCAAGCTTCTTGGAAGCCAACTTGGCCTTCCCTTCCAGATGACCGCGGAATTGGACGTCACTTGATATGTCAACGCCGAGAATACCGATGCTGGCTGTGGCAGCCAGGGGAGTGTTCTCAAAGTTGAGGTTAACGACAAAGGGTTGTTTTTTGGCGGAAAACGCGCAAACTTGTGTCTTTTTGGGGTTGAACTCGACAAGGTTTTGTCGCCCCCAATCCGAGACTTTACCAAAAGGGTCTCTAGTTCCGACACAAGTTTGTTCCGGTACTCGTTGACGTTATCCCGAGAAACATTAGCGCGGGCCGTGTACAGAGCGTCACCCGTACTATCGTCTGCATAACAATGGACGTTACTGAAATGCAACAAGTCATTGCTATGCAGAAGAAAGAGAGTGGGCGACAGTACACAGCCCTGTGGGACACCAGCATTAATTGGTTTGGGGTCAGAGCATGCACCGTCGACAACGACCTTGATGCTCCGACCCTCCAAAAAGCTGGCAATCCAGGCGCATAGTTTCTCGGGAAGCCCGTAGGAAGAGAGCTTCGAAAGAAGCCCTTTGTGCCACACCCGATCGAAGGCCTTCGCTACATCCAAACTTACCGCAAGAGCCTCCCCTTTGTTCTCAATTGCCTCCGCCCATCTGTGAGTGAGGTACGCAAGAAGATCACCAGCTGAGCGGCGCTGACGAAAACCGTACTGGCGATCGCTTAACAGCTGGTGCTCCTCCAGGTACCTCATCAGCTGGCAATTAATAATGGACTCCATTATTTTGGAGAACAAAGGGGTTATGGCAATAGGTCGGTAGTTTGACGGATCAGAGCTATCGCCTTTCTTCGGGATCGGGTGAATTAGGGCAGTCTTCCAGGAATTCGGGACTACGCCAAAGGAGTAGGAGTACCGGAAGAGACGCGTTAAGACCGGTGCCAACTCAGGAGCGCATCTCCTTAGCACAATGGGAGGAATACCGTCGGGCCCACTCGACTTATTGACATCCAGAGATCGCAGCGCCTTACGCACTGATCTCTGGATGAACTGGATATCCGACATGGAGGTTCCACAGCCAGGGATTTTGGGCGGCGAGTTACCTCTGTCATCCAGTGTCGAGTTTGCTGCAAAGAGTGATACCAGTAGATCGGCCTTCTCTTTAGCAGTGTGGGCCAACGAGTCGTCTCCCCTGCGCAAAGTTGGTAGTGATGGGCGACAGAAGTTTCCTTGCACAGCTTTGGCGAGAGACCAAAACGCGCGGGTTCCAGATGGAAGGCGCACTAGCTTCTCACCAATGCTGGCCACGTGTTCGGACTTTGCCCTTGCAATTACTCTTTTGAAGGACCTGGAGGCGTAGTTATACTTCTTTCTGAGCGCGCTGGTGGTTTCATCCCCCGCTGCCGACGCTTCGACCCAGGCACGGTAACATTCCCGCTTGTAGCGTAAAGCTGACTTACAGGAATGACCGAACCAAGGCCGGGATCTACCACGATGGGCACCACAGACGATGGTACGAAAAGTTCCATCCCCTGAAGCACCACATCGGCAATAGAGTCGGCAACGGCGTCGGGACCATCCAGATTGAAGCAAACTTGCCCCCATGGGTAGGATGCATAGAAGGCCCGCATCCCATCCCAGTCTGCTGACCTGTAGTGCCAAACCTGACGACAACCAGCTGGTTGTGAACGTAGGCGTCTTGAAATTGGCACTGTTGTCCGGACGAGGCAGTGGTCCGACGAGCCCAGGGGGGCATCAACGGAAACCAGATAGCCGTCCGGATGAGAGGTCAGCAGAAGGTCCAACAGGGAAGGTAAATGATCCTCCACATCTGGGATTCGCGTGGGCGAGGTGACCAGCTGTGTCAGATCATATGCTAAGGCAAAGTCATGAACAGATCTCCCCGCGTGATCAGTGGTACGTGAGCCGAGCCATTCGGCATGGTGGGCATTAAAATCGCCAAGTACCACGATCTCAGCAGAAGGGATCTGTTCCAACACGGACTCTGTGCCCATTTGGACTAGCTCCATGAGTTGGTCTGTATCGGTATTTCCGCCATGGGACCTATAGAGGCACGCATAGACTCGCGGATGGTCATCGCTATCTACGCGCAGCCACAGAACGGATAGGTCCCGGCCTTCAAGGTGGGCGAGGCGACGAGAGCAGATATCCTCTCGGACGTACACACAGACCCCAGCTCGTGGCAAAAAGCAATGTTCGAGCTTGTACCCGGGGTAATGAAGGAAAGATGTGTCCGCCGGAGAAGATATCTGCGTCTCAGTCAAGAAGAGCAAGCCGGCTTAGCCGTCTCAAGGTGGTGGTGGACGGCCTCGAGGTTGGAACGGAGTCCCCTGACATTGCAGAGATCCACGGATAGTGTAGCAGGGGATGTTGAACGGCGCTTGCAACGTTTGCCCCGACCAGCAGCAAAGAGCGGGATTGGGCCCCCCCCAGAATACGAGGGGCCACCCGCGCACCTACCCCCAGACTCCAAACGGGAGTTCAGGCATAGGTGCGCGGAGGGGGATTCTCCAAAACTGGTGGTTTTGGTACCCCCCTGGGGTAGACTCTCTTTGGGTCCCACTGCCATGCTGTATTTGGGGGGGGGGGGGGTTGGCCTCCGGCACACACACTCATCAGGACGAAACACGGAATTGCTTCCATTTCACGCCTGTCTTCATGTGGTCGTGGTATTACACCGGGCGAGCGGGCCATTCGTGCTCCAGCAGATGCTAGATGCGGGCTCTACCACTGTGAATTGGAAGTCACTTTGAATTTTTATTAGATTGTGAAATTGTTATAACAAAAGATTGAATGAAACACATACAAATTATTTTAATGTTTTTATATAACTTCTTTGTGCAATTCTTGCTATATCTTACTAATATTATAAATGCGAAAGTTTAGATGGATGGATGTTTGTTACAGTTTGTAGTCTAAACTACTGAACGGATCTCGCTGAAATTTGTCTTAGATGTAGAGGATATTCTGGAAGAACATATAGGCTACTTACTTTTTGACAGACTTCCCAAAAGATTTATTAATTCCACGCAGATAAAGTCGCAGGCAAAAGTGAGTTCACCATAATTAAGTCCGAAGGTTTTCCTAGGTTAATCTTAAAGTAATAACCTTCAACCGCGACTCCGTTCGCGTGCAATTAAAAAAAAATTAGTAGCCTACGTGTTCTTGCAGAATATCTTCTACATCTATACCAAATTTCATTGAAATCCGTTCAGCAGTTTAGGCTACAAACTCTAACAAACATATTAGTAAGATAGAGACGAGATTCGAACACACGATAGTAAGATCGATAGACTGACAGTATTCTTAAACACTACTAACGTTCCAGCAAATAAGACCATAGTGTTGTTTTCTAGATACGAGGTCGTAATCTGTACATTGTAAAACAATAATACTTATCTATGGGTCATGGGTTTTGATCTACGATAGATGTTATCTCTCCCTATCTGGAAATCCTATCTATATCTTACATTCTTATCCAGATAATCTCCTAGTAAGATGCGAGTTGTAAGATGAGAATTAAAAAATAGATACTTGTAACATTTCATACTCGAATACCCCTATCGCCAGAAGCCTATGATTACAAGAAACCACTCCCTGTGGAAGAAGGGACAATTTTTTCCTGTTACTTCGATTGCGGTATGAATGAACTCGTTATCTCGTTTGAAGCTATGTCACAGAGTGTTCAAGAATGTAACCAATTTGTGAATTGTCTAGAGAAATTGAATATGGAAAGAAATTGTTTACAAAGTGAAATTTTAATTCTACCTAACCTATACCGATTTGTTTGGATTCAGGCCCTGCGATTATTTTGATGATTGAAGATATTGAAATCGTATTATAACTAATTTATATAGAAGTCAAAATACATGTCACTTTTTTTAATTTCATTCGATTCGAAGATGTAGTGAATTGCTGATATCGATTGTTTATGTCAGAAAATATCTAAAACATGTACATAGAAATGACATAAAGAGGGCGCTAGTGAGCTATCATAATTTAATTTTACTTATTTCTGCTAGGTTAGATATAATATTTAGGCAAATTACAAACGGATGGTATTCAAAATTTGGTGGTAACAGGTATATCTTTGAAGTGTCCGTTTGTTTGTAGTTGTCGACCGCTCCCTCCGTTTCCGGCTACTGTAAATATTACTTAATAACTTAAACTTATCGCCATTATAGTGTCCGGAGTAATAAAACTTGATGTTTTATCAACTATTTATTTAACGGTGTAATTAAATCTAATTGCCTTATAGTCGAATATGAAACGACATTTATATATGCAGTGTCTTAAACTCCAAAGTCCATTATAATTTTGACATTAGTAGATTGAAAGCAGTACTTATGAAGCGAAGTATTCAAGTTTCGTTTCAATATCCGGCCGTTAGATTAGTAAGGAGAGTTTTGATGCTTCTTATTAATTTATTTTATGTAAACAGATTAGATGTGTTCTTGTGACTGCTTTCGGGTATTTTCCGGTCCATAAATATTTTAATTGTTGAATATCTTATGTTGAAAATTTGCATAATATAATTATATCCAAGTACTTGATTTCGTTCTATTATTAGGTTTAGTCGGTGTGCTGTGGAATTAATTTGCTTTTTAGTTTATCTGGTATTTAAAATTTCATACAGACAAATTGAGACCTCCATTTAAAAATAAATTAAAAAGGGATGAAGGAATGAAAACAAATTAAATGTTTTTTTTTAGTTTTTGTCTAGGATTACCTAGTTATTAAGGATAAAGATATGTATGAACTATAAAATATATTAAATTGGATTTTCCTATCATTTTGTTCACTATAAAGTCGATGCGATCGAAGTCTCATAAGTTTAATTTTACTTATTTCTGCTAGGTTAGATATAATATTTAGGCAAATTACAAACGGATGGTATTCAAAATTTGGTGGTAGCAGGTATATCTTTGAAGTGTCCGTTTGTTTGTAGTTGTCGACCGCTCCCTCCGTTTCCGGCTACTGTAAATATTACTTAATAACTTAAACTTATCGCCATTATAGTGTCCGGAGTAATAAAACTTGATGTTTTATCAACTATATATTTAACGGTGTAATTAAATCTAATTGCCTTACAGCAGAATATGAAACGACATTTATATATGCAGTGTCTTAAACTCCAAAGTCCATTATAATTTTGACATTAGTAGATTGAAAGCAGTACTTATGAAGCGAAGTATTCAAGTTTCGTTTCAATATCCGGCCGTTAGATTAGTAAGGAGAGTTTTGATGCTTCTTATTAAATTTATTTTATGTAAACAGATTAGATGTGTTCTTGTGACTGCTTTCGGGTATTTTCCGGTCCATAAATATTTTAATTGTTGAATATCTTATGTTGAAAATTTGCATAATATAATTATATCCAAGTACTTGATTTCGTTCTATTATTAGGTTTAGTCGGTGTGCTGTGGAATTAATTTGCTTTTTAGTTTATCTGGTATTTAAAATTTCATACAGACAAATTGAGACCTCCATTTAAAAATAAATTAAAAAGGGATGAAGGAATGAAAACAAATTAAATGTTTTTTTTTATGTAACTCCGCCCCTGGTAGACCGATTTTGAAAATTCTTTTTTTATCCGAGAGGTAGTGCTTGCAGGTGGGTCCCATTTTTTTGTTTGATTTTTGGAGTCAAAGACTACGGCGTAGTTAAATAGTTTTTCACTATGACGATGAAAGGGATGGGAATATGTTTTGACACAAGTATTTGTGCAGTGTAAACACTCATTTTCATAAACGGCACTATCTGTTATTAAATAGGGTACTCTGCCTGTCAACATAAATCCCACGACAGTGTAACTGTATGAAAAAACAATTAAGGCAAATAATTTAAATAAGACGACATTAAAATAGTATAGAAAGAATAGATTTTTTAAAATGTTTAAGAAATTAGTTTAAACACATCAAAGCATTGTTTAGGGCGTCATCAGACACTGTCAAACAGAATTATTTCCAGTGAAACACGACGTACACGGCTTGGCGGTGAACACGAAATCTAAACGATTTCCGCCATCAGCGTAGGAGTTAACGCTTTGCCAACTAGGCCAAAATGTCTCCTCGCCCGCCTACAAAACTACGCTACTCATCGTTCAACACATACATTGCCGCTCCACACTATTCAATATTAATAATAAACCAACTCAAAGTCAACAAACACGTTAATGGATGCCGAAGTGAAGTTTTGCTGCATTTTTTTCATCATTTCCCGCCTAAATTTAGACGTCTACCATTGTTTTGTCTGTCAAGAATTGTGCAACTGCCGCTGAAATGTTTCCTAGTCATCGAAAATGGGACGCGACGGCAATTGTTTCGTAATAGCGAGCATTCGGGGCGCCACCGCGAAATGATAACAGGAACCACGTTTACGATAGTAGTTAACTGTAACCGGTAACTCGTCAGTTAGACTCCTTTTCCACTAGTGCGAGCAACCGTGCGATACTGACCGCGCGAATTCTATAGTTGTTGAGGCGTTTGTAGGAACTCCTCTATAGTCGTTCAGTTTTAACTGAACAATTTGACTGTTTAGAACTGAATATTGTTGTTTACAACTCTGATGTAGGCTTTACTGCTTGCAGAAATGACAATCGCACGCGGTAATCGTGCTAGTGGAATAGCGTTCTTATTACATACAACATACAGGATAGACAAACGGAGTTTATATTTGGTTGTAGGTCAATGATTGTTTATTAAATGTTTGATTTATTTAAAACAGGAGTAAAATACTGCGGGATAACATTGTTACAGTATTCTAAACAATGTGGCGTTGTAACATTGTGTGCATAATTTTTTATGTACATTTTGTTACCAAGAATGTTTTCTTTAATTGTTGCAAGTTGGATATGTTTTCTATGATCTTTAGAACGTGCTCACACCTGAAACTAAACTATCGCACAATTTTTTAGTCTTCTTTGATTCCTATAAGCTTATGTGGAGGTGCGCAAACTACACGATTTTTAATTGTGCAACTGAAACTGTTGAATTGACCGCGAAACAATCGACAATCGCACAACAGTTATGCGATTCTCGATCTTAAACTACGGTTAAATTGGTGTTTGTTAGATTTGTAACTTAATCAATCTGTTTTGTTTAGTCAACATTACTTAAATAAAACAATCGAAAAGTCTTTAAAAATTTCACATTGGGATCCCTTGAAGTACTATGTTTGTATGTGCAGTAACCGAAATAAGTTGTTAGTACCTCAAGGATAGCTTTTTTGTACGTTGGCAAAAACCATAGTCCCGTAGTTCAGTGGCCTATGCGAATATAATATAGAGCAGTTAAAATAAATTGAGAATAACGAACTTGTTCCAAAGGGCGCTCATAGACGTTCCTATATTACTGTATCGCGTGCACTCACTGCACTCGAATAAGGGCTGTGACACACTTGGAGAAATAAATTTACAACTTTGAAAAAATTAATCAATAATACCTTCTTAGATAAAAAGACAGTATTTAACACATTGTTTCACATTAATGAAATTATTTAAGTCTGGTTAAATTAGAAAGAGAAACAAATTCGAATAAATGGGCATTAATTTTAACCACCAGTAAATCGAACACAGAATCTATCCTACCCGTGCTATAACTACATAAAAATACAAAAAAATATATGTCTCCCAACTTTCTTGAAAACAATTGAGAAGCGTGTCTTTGTATACTATTTCGTTGGAACTTAAGAGAATTTAAAAGATAGGCATAAGATTATTTCCCTGGTGTAATTATTTATTTATTTAACTTATAAATGGGATATTATGTATGAGGAAGACAGAAGAAAGTATGGATGGATTATGTGAAATAGGATAAGGAAGGAATGAATATTGTTTACTCAATACTCAAACTTTATTTAGAAATCTTAGCTTGATACAAAGTTGTAGTTAATGCTAGTGTGTAGATACCTTAAACCGGCGCCAACATCTAAAACCCAACGATCCAAGAAACAGCTCGTAATCACATAACTTATTATTAAATGTATTAATACACCGTAACGGGAGCTTAATTAAGATTACGACAGATATACATATATAATTATATACTTGTATTTTAATTTTAAAGAATTAACAAATCAAATTTGGTGTGTTTAGGCATTTTAATTTCGCCTTCCCTCATTTGCTTTTACGACTTCCTTTCTTTACAACGTCTCACTGACGTCACATATAGGAAACATACTGTCTCTGTTATATTCTGATAGAGTGACAGAGATAGATGTACTCATAAACGTGTTTCGTTACCAAGAAAGTCATGGTTGTACGCACCAATTCGTTATATGCTGCGTGTATATAATTATCTAGTAATATATACCCAGTAATCTGATTATAAAAGAAACTTAATTGAATATTACAATAAATTATGGCATTTCTTTTAAACCGGTAATGTTTTGATTCCTTTTAATTTTTAGTTTTAGGAGCGTCGGTGGCTCAGTGGTTTCAACACTTGTCTTGTAATCTACAGGTCTTGGGTTCGAATTCCGCCGTGTACCAATGTGATTCGATTTTTTCGAATTTTCATATGTACTAAATTACCCGAAGTTCTTACGGTGAAGGAAAAACATCGTGACGCTACCTGCACATATCAGCGAGGAAATTCAAAGATATGTGTGAAGTCAACCAACCCGCACTTGGCCAGCGTGGTTGACTATGGCCTAGTCACCCCTTATTAGGGTAGGCTCCGAGCCCCTCGGTGGGGACGTATAGTGAGTTGGTGATGATGATGAATTTTAAGTTACTATCACGCGCATTACAGACGCGTCAGTTTTAATTAACAATTTTTTTTTCAATATAATCTGCTTATGTTGGATAAAGCTAAAAGTATTGTTTTCTGGCGTAACAGCCTTCGATAATATCATACTTACCTCATATTTCTATAAGATGTGTCCTAATGAAATAACCTACAAATTGCTTAACCGCCTCTATAACAAAAGCTGTAATGAATTTACTTATTGTCAATGCAATTTGCTCAGGTGTTCATGCCACGTGAATGTCGACCAACGTGCCCGACATGTGCCTCTTACTAAAACTATTAAACATATTGTGTAATATTACAAACCTTTTTTAAACCAACAAACCTCATTTCAAACTAACCTCGAAATGTTAACCACAATTAATGAATAACGCAATAACTTAATAATAGTACAAAGTAACTTCATTCATTAGTTTAATGCAAGAGGAAATCTAATCACAATAAAATTCCTAGGTTTGTTTGATTTTTCAAAAAGTTTGACAGATACCTTAAAGCGCGCGAAAACCTTTGACTAAACTTATATGGAGGTGTGCACGCTACTCAATGTTTAGTTATGCAACTAAACAGTTGATTTGGCTGCGAAACAATCGACGATCGCACAGCTGTTGTGCGATTGTTTAGTCAAAGGTGACCGCAAAGTCAAAGGTCTCGAAGTTGAGAATGAGAAGGGAAAAAGAGGTTTTTCTCCCTTCCTGTAGCATCTACTGTTGATTAAAGATATCCAATGCATTTTGTGGATGTAGCTTGGCTTCGCTATTTAAGCGAATTCAAGTAGCCGCTTGCTTGTTTTTTATAGAAAAAACTTTTGTTTAGGTACTTTGTTACTTTTTTTACCTCCATTAATATCTGTATTAAAGAAAACATGAAATAAAAATACACACAAGACGGTTAGCTTATTAATATTTCCCTTTGACAAAAAAATAACAAATTGCTCGCCAAAACGTAAATCATAATTTGCCATCTCCCCTCTTGATTTATTTGAAAGGAGACGCGAAGTTTTGCAGATTGTCTGCTGCGGCGTCACGGCGGCCAATGAAGAGAAAAAACTGGTATCAGATAACGCTTCATATCTTTTGCCACACAATATATTGCTTACTAGAGAATTATTATATTAAAAACTATCCAGACGAGGTTACCTGATATTTTTATACTAGGAGTTCAAAATGCAAAACCGTAATAAAACTGCTTTTGAAATCTTAGGGTCCCAGAATGAACCCATGCGGGAACCTTATTACTTTACTATTTTTTCTTTTAACATTATTAAGTGGCAAAAGAGCGAGTGGCCACCTGAATTCGCTGAAAAGGCGAAACGACCGTTGCCTATACACATCCGCAATATCAGATGCGTTTCTTATCCTTAATTGACAGAGGAATAGATGCATATAAAGAGGATATTTCTTCGTATGCATCTCCTCCGTCATCAAATCTACTTTCCCTTCCCATGCTTTCCTAAAAAATAGTAAGAAGGGAAAGGGACTAATATTAAGCCTCCGGCACGATAGTTAGCTACTAGCTTTTATCAGCCTATCCCTTGTTATTACAATCAATAAGTGATTTCTATTGCATTCCTTGTTTGCCGGTAATAGGTACTAGGGCGCCCCCACCTACATTAGTACATGGGTTAGGTGACTTTCATAATGGTCTGCATAGTTAGTTCTTGGTTGTTGTACCATCAAGCACATGTTGATGATTACAATGTTTAAAAGACATAGTTATATTGACCGGAAGGTTCGTCATGTATGTAGATGTGGCAGGCGCAGTGCACAGTCCCATGCATTCCTGTCGGAGTTTGTTGACATCGGACGGAAAGGTGGGATGCGGACGGAATACGTGCGATGCAGACGCCGCCCAGACGAACGCTGACGCCATTTTTAAATACCCCTTCCTGCCAACCAGGGATGTCACATACCAATTAAAAAAATACTACACAACTAGAGTTAATTAATTGGATGTACTTTTAATTTTGGAATAGAAAATTCGTGTTGTACGATAGTTGTAACATAGTAGTAACACTTCTCAAAGAATGTTGCTATCTTTGTTTCTCCCAAAGAGAATGAGCGAGACGATGATCGTTATTATACAATTGTTATGGAGGACACAATTTTACGTCAGAAACTCCAGTAATATTTTGTTACTGCGCAGTTTATCAATAACAAACAATTGACATATGTAATACGTAAACAATAATTATAAATAATTTGTTGAGGCGATATGCATCTCAGTGAGAACGTATTTTAATGAAGCTAACGATTGATATCTCGTCACGTTCGTACGTAGGGCTAAGCTTCGTTATCAACTAATAAAATATAAGGATATAGCTCCTTATATTACATCTTAAATTAAATAATCCATCGCTCTTTAACCGCTTCAAATAATTTCGTAAACTTTAAATACATCTACAATACTTGTAACATACTGTGAAATAGGAAACTTTGAAGTTATTTTAAGGACCTGACGGCAAAACAGTTGATTGTTTTTAAATATAAATAAATAACTATCTTTCACTCGCGACTGCGTCCGCGTGGAATACAAAAAAACAAAAGTGACTAGCCTATGTGTTCTTCTAGACTATCCTCTACATCTGTAACAAAAGTTGATCGAAATCGGTTCAGCCGATTAGGCTACTCTAACAAACATTCATCCATCCATCTAAACTTTCGCATTTATAATATTAGTATTAGTATGATAGCTCAAATTCACAAAAGATACAAAACATACACTCATTAAATAAATATAAATGTTTGCCAACCCTAGGTTCAAACAATGTTGACTTTAGTATACATTATCATGAAGCGTACTATATACCTTGTGATTACATAACAGCAACTGTTAGGTCACTAGCATAAGCACTAGGACAATGGGTTCGATACCAAATGTGTAAAGGAAGTTAGTTTTTTTTCGGCTTTTTATTGGTCTGTTGAACTTCCATTGAGGCGATTCAAATTAAACTAAATGAAATGATAAAATATGATGCAAGTGTATTTAATACTTTTAATGTCATCGTGGCCTGAATTGTAAGCGATTGAATATTCAAGTATTAAACTAGTTGCTGCATGCGACTTTGTCTGTAAGTTTTTTGGTATGTTCTTTTAAAGTGTTCCTTTTTTATCCTTTTCTACAGCTTGTACAATGTTAATTTTAACGTGAGATTGTTAACACACCTATAATATAACTTTTTATTGTGAAAAGGATTTTCAATATTAAACGGTTTTCGACTTATATGGTCTCAAACAGTTAATTTTTCTTACAAAATATATTGGACATGTAACATTTCGCAATCCAGACAGCCAAGTCGCTGAACAATTTCCAAATTCCTATAACATTTACCAAATAGCGGAATATGTTGTTAAACTGTCAGTCACGTCTGCAGGCCCTAAAGTACCGCGTGTGAACAAGGTGCGTAAATACGGTCAGCCTCAGTGGAACCAATGCGACCTCACGAAGGCCGCGATCTCAAATGTCAACGACGAAATATGCTTGTGGACAAAATATCTTATACGATGGAAAGATACTCTAAACTTTTTTGCATTGCTAACACGTTAGGTCTGACTGTATATACAATTTATCAAAATCTAACGTGTGTGGCCCGCATTAGGGGGCATTATTTGCCAGTTTCGGTATTTCCATACGTAGATATTAGTGTAGCTTTAGCTCGCGATCTCGAGCGAGCGGAATAAAAAAAATTAGTATGTAACCTAGTTGTTTCTCTAGACTTTGTTCTACATCTGTGCCTTTCATCGAGATCTGTTAATCCACTCTGGAGATTACTTCTAACAAAAATTCATCCATCCTTCTAAACGTAACTATTTGTGGTCTTATGTTTTCATTGTGTCGTTTACGTCTTGATTATTCAAATAAGGATGTTATTGGATATAAATAAAAATTAGCGGAATATGCAGTATTACGGAGCCATTCGACCTTAACCTAAAGGCCAATACTAGTGTCACCATTTAGGTTCTCAAGCTGTGGGGCCGTGGGAGATGGCACCATGGGAACCGCTTGTATTGTTCCACCAGCTACGGTATACCGTGACTTATGCTCGCTGACGGTTACTTAACTCTATTCGTGTAGGACGCGTTAACGGAATTCAAACTAGAGGTGTTTTACTTTCCCAAAACGATTTACATTGAGAGCGTTCTACTCCTGGAACTAGACTATCACACAACTTTTTAGTCGTGCTTTGATTTCTATAAGCTTATATGGAACGCACACTACTCGATTTTAGTTGTGCAACTAAACAGTTGAATTGGCGGCGAAACAATCGACAATCACACATTTGTGCGATGGTTTAGTCATATTATGCGCTTGCTCTAAACATAGAAGTACGTTTGAAAATTAAGTACATAGCATAGTAATTAAGACCAATGATTGTGCTAGGACCTTGCTCTTGAATCATACACGATATTCGAGTGGCGGGATTTGTAGCCACGACCGCAGGGACGTTAGTCTCTTTACTATTATGCTATTGGCGCCTCCACCTTCCATCTTGTTGTTACAACTACATAATAGTCACGTTTTCACCAATCTTACTATGACTCATTGACTTCTACGTTACAGATCAAACAGTATCTGAACTCGGTAAGGTCGTCGGTGACGCATTCGAGAATAATTGATATTAATTATTGTAGTAACAATGTACGAAAGCTGTGCAAATTTGTTCGTGGAGTCAGTCTCGGCGCCATCGTTATGTAATGACATACAGACCTAGTATTGTGGCCTATTGTAAGAGCGTGCGCAAACTTTTGACTAAACTATCGCACAACTGTTTAGTCTCGCTTTGATTCCTATGAGCTTATATGGAGGTGCGCACATTACTTGATTTTTAGTTGTGCAACTAAACAGTTGAATTGGCTGCGAAACAATCGACAATCGCTTTATAGTTTTTTAAGAAATGTTAAGCTCGGTTTTTACAGAGAACACAGATACGAACTTGATTAGAAAAATCAATTTCGAACCGCGAAGAAGCATTTTTAACAAAGTTTCGTTTAAGCTTTGTTTTTAAAATTCGCAACTTACTTATATGGTTATGTAAACGGTATGTAAACTTTTATTTATTTACCCAATCCTTACAAGATAGTGGGTACATAAACATCTTTAAGAAATATAAATATTCTCTCTACATTAAATCTATATTTGGTTACTTCTTAAACACTTCGCTTTCATCTAATTTACATCTAACCATTTTCATGTTAAACTTTATTATGCAATGTTTGCTTGGTAAATATGACCTTTGAGCTGTCAGTTTCACACTAGAGCAGAATACATCAGTGTCTCGTTATGTGCTTTGAATATTGCACTAAATATTGTTTTGCATTACCGTTTTACCCTCGTGTGAAACTAACAAAAGCATGACTCGTTTGTCGTTGCTGTAATTCGGATGTCAATCAATTTTTGTACACCGACAATACATTATTTTGGAATTCCAAGGGCGGGCGCACACCTTTGACTAAAATATCGCACAATAGTTGTGCGATTGTCGATTGTTTCGCAGCCAATTCAACTGTTTAGTTGCATAATTAAAAATCGAGTGTGCGCGCTCCTCCGTAAAAGCTCATAGGAATCAAAGCGAGACTAAACAGATGTGCGATAGTTTAGTCAAACGTGTGCGCCCGCTCTAAACCTCTAGACGTATGTTGACCCTAAGTATTAGCAATGTTAATTATGTAAAAAGTAATGTGTAAACATCCATAAAATGTAAACTCTCTAAAGACTTGACTCTTATGGGTCACTTTGTTGTTTCCCAAATACGTAACAAGTAGTTGTGTAACAAATGTTTGTTTCTAATGTCAACTTGTTGGTAATAAGATCGAAAGTTTAAGAATAAAAGAAAGAAATTTGTTTATTCACAACAAGAAAAGGAATTCATTCGGCATGTGCTGCGGTGTACACCGAAGCGCTGGTTTTCAGTGAATCCTAAAACAGAACACGGATTATTACAGTTCCAATAATATATTACCAAAACTTTTAAAATAACCAACAACCAATTCATTCATGAAAATGTAGATTTTAATTGAAAATAAATAAACATTTTCCTGCTTATCTTTAACAAAGTTTACGCAATATTTAAATTTATCAACAAAATGAAAGTTACTAACTTAATAACAACGGTTTAGAGAATTCCGTTTCCTTTTACTTAACACAAATACTCCCAAAGGTTCGCTTTATAAATATACTAATACTAGCTTTCGCCCGCGACTCTGTCCGAGTGAAATTAAAAAACAAAAACAAAAGTACGTAGACCTTGTATTCTTCCAGGCTATCCTCTTCATCTATGCCAAATGTGAGAGCCGTTTATCTGTTTAGGCTACAAACTCTAACAAACATCCATCTAAGCTTTCGCGTTTACAGTATTAGTAAGATTATAAATACGAACTGGATGGATTGATGTTTGTTACTAACGTATCTCCAAAAGTGACTATACATCGACCATTTTCTTTAACTACATTGTTAAAAGTTTACAAGAGAATTACGTTCACGTGTGCTAGACACGTCCGCGGAGGAAATCCGCAAATCCCTGTCGATGAATATTCGATCAGGCCATTGTCAAAGATGACGAAACTTTGCGTCATTACCGAAGTAGAAAAAAATACAAACGAAGGGCAAGTATTTTTCATTCATTGTACGTTAAGTATCTATACTATCTATATCTATACTATAAAGCGTTCACACACACACTTCTTTGTTGCCTAAGATGTCAGCAATTACAGCATATTTTTGCATACCTTTTTTTTAATAAAAAGCCCTACACTTACGTCATGCTTTAGGCTATATATTTTCACGCCATTAATCTTAGGGGGTAAATATTTTGGATAAAAACCCTAATGTGAGAAAGAGACCATAAGTTGCTGCCAACATCAAGAAAGAGAGATTGCTAAGGTTTGTCATGTCATGTCATTTTGACATTTGCAATTGAGGATTTGACAAATGTAAATAATAAAATAAAGTTTTTATAATTTCACACGGATGAATCCGCACGCGAACAGCTAGATAGTTATATGTGCGAAAGTTTGGATGGACGGATGGACGTTTGTTAGAGTTTTAAGCTTATACCGCTGAACGGATCTCGATAAAAATTGACATAGAAGTAGAGGATAGTCCTGTATTTGGAGGAGGCTTTTACCTTATACGGGATCCATACTTATTACAGACTGTTTGTATCTTATTTTGTACATATATAATTTTACTGTATATGAATAAATAAAAATAAAAAGAGGATAGTCTGGAAGAATAGATAGTATAGAAATTTGAATTTGAAGATATTAACTACACTCAGCCAATACTTAATGGTGTAAGCTTTCTTTATTTATATAAAAAAACTATGTGAACGCTGAGAGATAAAGTAAATAGCGAAAAATCTCTTGTTTTTGATAGGTCACTAATTTCCATGTTTGCTTTTCCACTGGACTACGTCTTAATGTAATTTATATAAATTAATCATAATTATTAAAATAAGTACAAATTTCCACAACCTTCCTACAACGAGGACAATGATCCTTGCAAAACGAAAGTATTCAACTCACGTATGGTTTGCAAAAAGATTGTTTAGTGTCCGGAAACGGTCGGGTTTTTTTACACTTTGTCTTGTGCCGATGCTTTGCAGCATTCTGGATGCGTTTCGATTCATGAATTAAAAATATCACATACTATATCATTCATCATAATAACTATTGTAGTACACTGCATATTCTAACTGGAACCAGTTGAATTTGGACGAGGAAAACGGGCAATGGATGCAAGGATGAAGAAACAATAGATCGTCAGATACCATCCACACCATTTCGATACTGGCAGTGTGTAACCGTGCGGTTTTAAGGAAATATGCTGATTCGCATAGCCGCCTTGTGGATTATCCTTTCCTTGTCAGTATTTTCAAACCAGAACAACTTAACCTACAAGAAACGAATGTACCTTAAAGACTGGCAACGCTAGATTTGGTATTGCAGATCTCCATGGGCGTTGTTGATCATCTTAGTGTTGTCTTTGTCCTGTTGCTCGTTCGATCCCTTCTCTTATAAAAATTTTAGGTAAGATAAGTTTGAGCTTAAAAATATATGAAGGTTCTTATGTATTTACTAACGTTTTATATTTAGTAAGTTCATGAATTTTTAATCTTAATATTGCGAATGCGATGTAATCATTAAATGTTTAAATATTTCAATAAAATGAAATGAAAAGTTTACGGTCTTGTGAATCTTATGCTGGGTGTCCGCTTTGTGTCAAACGGTTTATTTTTTCTTTTTCTTACCCACCGTTGGTTATAAATGTAATGTAAAATGACTCCTTATTTGGTGCAGTCTCTGATGGGACAGCCTGATGTCATGCGACGTCGCTAAATCTTAAAAATTTGTTGCTCGTGTAGGTTCCAAAGAATCTCGATTTTATTTTTTCTTTGCTGACAATTTTAATGGTGCAGTATTTTTCCGTTAATAGCCACAGTTTAGATTAAAGGAATAAATTAAAGTAATAAAACTGGACGTCCTTATAACTAACTAGTTACAAATTTGAATGAAGTATTTGAAATTTTTTATGCTTTAACAACAAAATAATGTCATTATGAACTATATTGCTATTCATTCATTCTTTCTCTTCGTTCACTATCGTTCATTCTTTTTGAAAACCTCAATTAACTTAAGGTATTAATGCATTAGTTTTGTTAAGGTTTTCCCAATCATTTAATAAAAATCACCAAAAATATAACCGTACAATCAAAAACGTTAGTGTTTCAACAAAAAGATGTGAATTTTAGTTGCCGTTTAAATGAAGTGATTACGTACAATTACCGTTACAAATGAGGTGCTTTCGAGAGATGTTATCTTGATTCAATGCGTCATGCGTCGAGCACAAATAATAATCAAGATTCACTATAATGCAGCAATGCGTATACTGCATGCCAAATTAATTGACCTAAGTTCGAATGGGGAAACATTTTACAAAAACACACCTTGTTTTGTACATACTTCAAATAACATATATTACTTAGATTTTGAGTTACTTAAGGACTGCCATACTAGTCTATACTAATATTATAAAGAGGAAAGATTTGTATTTTTTGTATGTATTGAAAAAATCTGAAACTACTGGACCGATTTTTACAATTCTTTCACCATTAAAAACCTACGTTATCAGTGAGTACATAGGCTACATTTTTATTATTTTTTAATTTCACGTGAACGATGTCACAAGCAACAGTTAGTTAATAAATTACTAAGGGAGTCGTTTAGCGTAGATTATTTTTTTTATATCAAAAAGTAGCTAACGAGCGAGCGGGCATCCGAATCCGCCAAAATGTCGAAGCGACCGCTAATTATAAGATCTTCTCTAAGGGACTTCAGAATAGACTCTGAGTATAGCAGTGAGTTTGTTTTATAATGTGTGGTCATTAATCTGATCTGGTGAATACTTATTATTGACTAAAAGTACATACAAAATGTACAAACTGTCTGACGTTTGTCGATATATGATAATACAAATATGTTCTTTATCAGTGCACATTGATAACTTCATAATAATATGATATACGTTGCATTATCTGACCATTAGGTTGTTTACAAATTAGAGTGTAACGCCTTTATTGCAAACATTTATCTAAAGGTCTTATAGAAAATGAAATTTGCATAATCTACGAAGAAATTCAAAGATAAGTGTGAAGTTAAATCCACACTGGAAAAGCGTAGACTGAGACCTAGTCACCCCTAACTTGGGGTAAGGTCGTGCTCCGAGAGTGGTGACGTTTATAGGGGGTTTTGCCGTTTATGTCCATTTTTGTATATGAATATCCTTAATGCATTAATAATATCTTATTTTAAGTAGAACTAATACATATGTCGCACCCCTTGTTCCAAAAGCCCTTTTATTTGTTGTAGATGTACAATTTTGTTCTAATATTACAATATTGGCTAAATGTCATTTTCGAATTCAATATGATATGGTATCACCTTTATTATTAGGGTTTCATACATTGAAGTGTTATTATGGCGTTATAAAGAAATAAACATGTAAACCGTTTTCCTCGTATTTAACTTCCTCGAAGTTAATAATAAACATTTGCACTGCAATATATTTATTCCGGAAAATTGTTAAAGGGACAGATACAGGAATACTATCAAATTTATGAGAAAATCCTTTAATATATACTTATCTATACTTCTATACTAATATAATAAAGCGTAAACACACACTACTTTGTGGCGTAGAATGTCAGCAACCACAGCATATTTTATAATAATTCTTTCTTTAAGAAAAAGCCCTACACTTACGACACGCTTTAGGCTATATATTTTCACGCCTTAAACTTAGGGGTAAATATTTTGGATAAAAACCCTAATGTGGGAAAGAGACCATAAGTTGTTGCCAACATCAAGGAAGCAAGGTTGCCATGGTTTGACATCATGTCATGTCATTTTGACATTTGCAATTGATAATTTGACAAATGTAAACAATAAAATGAAGTTTTTCTAATTCCACGCGGATGAATCCGCACGCGAACAGCTAGTTAAATATATTTTTGAACGTACTCTTTCAGAAAAATGTGCTTAACATACGTTCAAGGAAACTTATATTTTGTTAAAGTTGTAGTATTGCAATGTTACAATTATGTAACATAACAAAGTCCAAACAATAACGCTGCGTTACAATAAATGTAAAACCTACTTGAATACAATCAGGGCTTCTTAACGCTTGGGTCTAAAAATGTGTAATGAGCGTTAACAATGATAATGCCCCTTGAACTGTCGATACACCATTATCCATCTCTTTCATTCCCTTTGAAAAAGACAGAGATAACAGATTTACTACAGTTGTTTCGTTAGCAAAGACCTACAGATGTGATTAAAGATGACTGTTTTCATTTTTTTATTACTGCAATTCTTTAAATTATTGTACTGTTTTAAAAATCAAACAACCGTAAAGATATTTAATTTTCCCTTTGTTTATAAAATGTATTATTAATTTAGATTCTGGGAAAAAAATATTTTGAATTTTACTTTGTTACCGTTATTTTATTTATATGAATATGAAATTAATATAATGTTAATTGTAATAAAGAACGATGACCCAAAAGATTTTCGTCGTGAGATTTTTTTTACCCTTTTAAATATTTTTGCTTTCAGTAAACCATTGAGACATTGTCGTTGTGACATTATACAAATTATTTATTAGATATCAGCTAGATAACCTTATCTGATAGATGGTAAAAGATTACTATGAATATTATTATACAAAGATAAAATGAATACCATCTGGCAATAGTCACAATATGAAGAAATCTGATAACGATTATCCTTTTAGAAAAGTTATTATTACGTTTAATGTTTATAATTAAATAAATAAATATGAATATTGGAGTTAATTTCAAAAGCAACTCGTAATTTAACAGCCCTGAATTTTTAAACGCAATGTAATATTAGGCATTTTTATTTTACGTAAAGAAAAATTGTTTATTAAAATGCCAAATGACATTCTAGAATTGTAGACCAATGACCGTTGTTTATAGTTTCGTAATTATTCCATCGGTTGTCAGGCGCCATCGCTGGTTTAGCATTTATTTACATAAATATATTCTACATTGTTAACTTACGCGACAAGATTTCTTTTTAGCGAAGTATGTATTTATTTCGTATAATTTGCTTACATCTGATGTCAATATAAAAATATACATATTAAAACGTTAAGGGCCTTTCCCACCATTGGCTGATAGAGGCTCAGATAGCTAAAAAATGTCACTGTCAGATAAGGGAGCAAAATCCGATATTTCCATTATCTATTTTACACGATTGATTGTGATCAGACAATTTATAATTTGGTGGGACAGGCCCTTGGTAAATCATACTAATATTATAAATGCGAAAGTTTAGATGGATGGATGGATGTTTGTTAGAGTTTGTAGCCTAAACGGCTGATCGGATTTCGATGAAATTTGGTATAAATGTAGACGATAGTCTGGAAGAACACATAGGCTACTCACTTATTTTTTTTAATCCACGCGGACGGAGTCGCGGGCAAAAGCTAGTATATAAATAAATTCTAGGCATGGAAAAACTATTTTCTTGTTTGTCACCTATGAGTTCGTTAATCTATTCAGATATTAATAAAACTTTGGTAGGATGTTTTCACAACGACAAACATTGTGCTCTAAAAATCTTAAATGCCATCAGTAAATTATCTTTATCTATCGAATTTGACTTTAATTATTTAGACTTGCTTTTTCTGCATTCAACCTTTGCATATAGTACTGTAACATAATTCAATATCGTTTATCATTATAAAGATTTTACCTAAAGACCTATTGAACCATTTCGTGGAAGGATTAGCGGCGACGTTGCCGGCGTTATCAGCCGCTAGGCGCCAGCCATCGGGCCCTGATAACGCCCACGTGTGTGATTGCTTATCACAGATAACGACTGCGTAACTGCAGGAAGTTGACAAAGTATGCGCCTTGGACGGTTTATATGAAATTCTTTAACTTTGAAATTGTTTTAGAAAGTCTAAAATATATAACTAAGCTTGGGTTTAGCATTAGATAACATATATTAGTATCGATTAGATGCAGCCTAGGTGATAAGGAGACTTATATCCTTTGAATTATAGGCTCCTGTTTGATGCCATTGTGGAAGGGCTTGGCCATTGTTAGAATTATTTTAGCAAGGTAAAATTAACTAGCCTTTTTACGTAAATTCTATCTATCCTTAGTTGTATAACCGAAAGGTTCTAATAGTTGTATATTAAAATATCTTTGTCGTTCATTTTATCTTCTTATCACATTTTAAGATCAAACCTGCAGGTGTGCTAATGTAATGGAGTTTATCACACCTACTGCTAATCTATAATTGCAATTAATAAAATTGGAGTGTCTGTACCATACCAAAAAAATATTTCATATTTCGTGAAGATGATGTATTTGCATCTCTTGTGGAAATCAATTTTGAAAGCATTTTGCCGGCAATTGTTCTTTCCGGGTAATCCCAGAAACGTCTGCACCGACTTTGACTGGACTTTTTAAAATACCTGTTTCTCTTAAGAGATGTTTAAAATAGATGATAGTTACTGTTTAAGATTACTTTTATGGGTAAAATTAAACTCAATAACAGATTATTAAAGGTTTATGAATTTCGCTTTAATTTTAAATTTCATTTGTATCATGTTGAAAGTCAAATTGAAATTATTTTAATAATTTTCATGTTTCAACATACATGTAGCAGTTATCAGAATACTCGCTTGTGTACTGAGCTGTCCAAAGAAAGTCGACGCGACGTATTCACTGACTTCACAAATACAACACATTTCAAAACAAACGCACAAACTAGGTTAATCATATTATGATAAGATAACTTGATAACAGTCTGTACAGTAAGCAATCGAAAATTTACTTTATTAATATTGAAATTGAGTTCAAAATATGTTAAACTCTTACTAGTTTCGGTGGATTTCGTGTTATCTATAGCTCATATGTACGTGAGATATGAATCTAAATAAAAAACGGCCGATGATATAGTCAAATGTCACGTGACTAGGTGTGTCTTTAAATTTTGCCGGTTGTTTTTTACGAATGTACTATTAGTTTATTATACCGGTAGTAAATTATCCTACCGCAATTCTAATCTACCAGATTGGTAACATTTAATTTATAATATTTAGGACCTGTCCCACAATTCTTGTAAATTGTCAGATAACAATCCAACGTATAAAATATGTGATGGAAATATCGGATTTTGGGACTCGATCTGACGTCACTTTTAAGCTATCTGAGCCTCTATCAGCCAGTGGTGGAACAGGCCCTTAACATAGTTCTGATTACAATTATTTAAATTTTTGAGTCAAATCGATGACAAGGCTACAAAAAATTTAAATTACAAAGTTAAAAAATCAACTTTATAGTCTTGAACAATAAGGTCCATTTTGGAAGAAAGGAATCCCATAGAAGATAATTTACGTTCCGCCAAAGCCTAGTGTTCTGTGCTCTTGGGAAATGCAAGTCCGGCGTCAGTTTTTCCGACAAATTATGACATTGGGGAGCAATGACATGGGTTAAGAGTAGAGACTAGCTAAGAGTAAGGATACAACTAGTGTTTACACTTTCTGATAGTGGTCAAAAACTATTTATTTATTAATACATTTGCCTCCATTACTTTGTATAGCAAGGTGATAAGCCGCCAAATGATAATAAGATAAGCTGCAAATGTTAGCGAGGTCGCGGATCGGGAAGTGTTTGTTATCAACCATTAAGCTCTTTTGTGACAAGCTTATCATTTCACCTTCTACTGCGAATCGAAATAGATATGTTTAGTCTTCCTTTTTATTGTTTTTTTAATAAATTTATTACACTGACCTCTATAAACGAATGGGTTAAAAAAGTTTGTGCTTATTTGATTTCTGACAGAGGCGGTTAACGGTGATGATTCGAACTAATAATTAAGAAAGACTAAGAGCGCGCACAACTTGACTAAACTATCGCACAACTGTTTAGTCGCGCTTTGATTCTTCTTTGATTATATGGAGGTGAGCCACTACACGATTTTTAGTTCTGCAACTAAACAGTTTCATTGGCTGCGAAACAATTGACAATCAACAAACGCACAACAGTAGTGCGATAGTTAAGCCAAAGGTGTCCGCCCACTCTGTCAGTAAAATTAAAAAGGTTGTTAAGTCGGAACGAAGTAAAAGTCCATTTAATGGAATCACGTATCTATTTATAGAGATCAGTGGTTTACTCGTATTATAGTTATATCAGCGGACAAAGAAATATGCTATTGATAGAATTGGTATAGTCTCTAACCTATATGCTAAACTCAATCAAAATTGTATTCGTATTTGTACAGAGTTTTTTTTTACAATTTCTAGACTGTTTAAACATTGAGCAGTCTTCAATAATTTTATTACATTTATTAACGTAAGTAGTTACAAGCAAAAAAACTAAATCATTCATACTCAGCGGTCGTTTAAAGTCACTGTTCTAATCTTGGCGTCGTATTTTACGCCGTTTTACCCTTCCATTGACATCACGAGGCAAAAAATTGTTTAGCACATCAAACATTTTATCTGCATATAAAACTGAGGACTGCACCTTTTGGATGTAAGTGCGCTACCGAAACGTAAACACAGTGGAAACAAAAAGGCAAGCGAAACCGCGTGTTTGCACTAAATTAGCGGTGACGCCCGCGCAAGTTTCCCACCGCTATCCTTCTGTACGGTCGGCAAAATAAGTTTTACTTCTGAAGATTTTATGCTCTTTGATTTTTTTATTAATAAATGGCATACTAGGACCTAAGAGATTTTCACATTTAACATATTTTGAATCTCTACGGCGAGATTCAAACCTGATCTATTATTTAGAGGCAGGTCGTGCTTTCGTTTTTCACAGTTTTGTCTAAATTCGCGCGCTGTCAAATAATAAGTCACGTAGACAATAGAAAGTATTTATTAGCGGACTTGAGTGTACACGAATTCGCATTTTAGGACAAAATTAATAACTTGAAATAACGTAAATTGTAGCCTTATTAGGTTATAAATTTAGTATAGTTATCTCTACATCGGGCTAATTCATATATCAGCAAATCTTACTAATATTATAAATGTGAAAGTTTAGATGGATGGATGGATGGATGTTTGTAAGAGTTTGTAGCTTAAATGGCTGAATGGATTTCGATAAAATTTGGTACAGATGTAGAGGATAGTCTGGAAGAACACGTAGGCTACTCACTTTTGTTTTTTTAATTCCACGCGGAGGGAGTCGCGGGCGAAAGCTAGTAATTAAATAATATTAAAAAGACATTTCTAAAACAACATTTTTGCTGTCTGTACCAAGACAGGATGTTATTTCGTCTCTCAGTTAGTTCGCAAATAAAATAAAACTGCGAGGGTAATGAATGCTTGTTCATTTGCAATTCACATTGTTACTCCGGCAGACGTGCACTTGTATACAGACGTACACGCGCATACCGCGGGGTCCGTAGCCTCTATAATGCTACATAACTCTGCTTACGTCAGACGTCATCTAACTAATATCTTAGACTGAAGACGCATTGTATATGAGCAATAGGGCTGTCAACTTTTAGTAAACGTTTTTTGACTTGGTACGGAATAAAAATGTTACCCAGTGAATTTACAGCACCCCACAGACCAGGACAACGATGTCACATCCTGCAGAAGTATGTTTTTAGATAATTTTTTATCATTATTGTTTCTGTATTAAAGTACAGTAAAATTGTTGTATGGTAAAGATTTGTGTGAAGTTCGAGAAAGAATTCGATTTAACATATTCATGGATCAATTAATGTTTCTACATATCTCCAAAACTGCTTAATGAATCTCGATGAAATTTTATAGAACCATAACATAGTCTGAAAGGTCGCATGCTACTTACTATAAGTTTTATTTTTAAATTCCGCGAGTCCGCGAGACTCCGGACTCCGCGACTCGGGCAAAAGCTAGTACCTATGTCTATATTTGAATACTCCTTGGAGATATTTTAGCACGTGATGTGATATCTAGGAATAGTCACGCACAATAAAATTAGAAAACAACGGTTCGTGAATATTTTCTTTTAGCATATGTCACGTTTTGATCTTAATTTTTGCTGTGCGTTACGCATTTTTACGCAAACATCAGTCGTGATAGTACAAATAAAATATGCACCTATTTTATTTATTTTATCGACGCGTTGTTTTCTAATTTGAAGTAAAATTATAAATGATAATTGTTACTATCTAAATAGGAATGTAAAAAATGCGTACATTTAGCGTCTTCACAATCGAATGAAATTTTTCGAGTGACCGGAAAATTGTAATTTTATATCTATTTAAGTAAAAATCAATATTTGATTACTAATTGTCCCCTATTTACACTTTTTATAGAAGAGTCGGTGGACAAATAAGCAGCGGGAACGCCGAGATGACCATCAACGTCCATAGACTTCCATAACACTAGAGGAACTGTGGTATCTCTGGACAGATTTCGACAAAACTTTTGTAGGTTGATCCCAGTCTTACCTGTCAGCCGAGTCGATATTCACTTATTTGTTAGCTTTGTTTCTTCAGTAATGTAATATCGAAGTGAAACCTTGTAGACAATTTCCTAACCCTTCATGTCGTGATTGTCTATGTGACACCTGGCCTCTAATCAGCTTACAACACGGCACCATCACGTTACCTAACCCGTCACGTCGGTCGATTAAGGCTACTGAAGTACCTACTGTAATAACGTTAGTACTGAGGGTCTTTTTCTTTTTAATACAAGATTACATACGAGCAAGCGGCCACAAAAATAACGAAGCGATCGCTTTTTTTTTTTTTTTATAACATAAGGTGGCAAACGAGCAAGCGGCCACCTGAATCCACCGAAATGAAAAGCGACCGCTGCCCATAAACATCCCCAATTGCAGATGCGTTGCCTACCCTTAATTGATGGAGAAGGAGACGCACATAAAGAGGACATATTTCCTTCCTATGCGTCTCCTCCACCGTCAAATCCACTTTTCCTCCTCATCCCTTCCTATAAGAAAAGGGTGGAAAGGGAAAGGGACTAAAATTAGGCCTCCGGCACCACACTCATCAGACGAAACGCAGAATTGCTTCCACTTCACGCCTGTTTTCTGTGTGGTCGTGGTATTACACCGGGCGAGCCGACCCATCGGTGCGAAGATGTTAAAGCAGGCTCTACCACTGTTGAGTATCATTCTATATGTCCTATCCTTTGCCAAATTCACTTCCCTTCTCATCCTTACTTTGTATGAAAAGGGTAGAGTAAAAGTTTAAAGCCGAAGTAACATTTTCTATTATTGATAGCGCAAGCCATTCTGTGGTTTCTTAACATCCCTATTCTCGATAAAGTTACGTTGTAAAATAGAATGAACATGGGGTTTACTATCGGACATCGGGTAAGAAATAAATCACTTGTACGAAAGTTAGTTCGTTGTTACTCATAATTTTGACGTGCGAAACTTGAGGCACATTCGCACACAAATCGCGCGGTTTTACTGCAGTGTGAAGAAACTTCGAGTTCCAACGCAGTTTGTTATGTGACTTTATCTAATGTTGAAAGAACTTAGTACTAGGAAAAAACTTTTAGTAATTCTGTAGTTAGTGTAGAACTTACAAGGTTTTGATCAAGGCTTAAAATTCCTTGTCCCAAAAAGAGCGTTAATTTCATCTATACTAATATTATAAAGAGGAAAGATTTGTATTTTTGGATTTTTGTAAAACTACAGGGCCAATTTCAAAAATTCTTACACTTAAAAAGCTACGTTATCAGCGATTAACAAACGCTACAGTGTTTAACTATTTTAATACTCAATCTGAACAATGCTTAAACTGGCGGTAATAGGTTTACGTTAGTCTTCTAAAAAGATATCATTTGCAATGGGCTTTTCTACTTTTTTTCTAGTTATTCAAACTCTTACGTCAATATACATCAGACATTATTTAAATGTGTTACGTTAAATGTTGTTATTTAAACATTTATTTCTAATCATTCATTTCTTTAAAATGTATTTAAAAATATTATAACATTATTTATGGCATGTTTATTTTAGATCAGCACGCGTGACACATCTAGTTTCATCGTTGGGCTAATTTTAATTACGTATTTAGCAAATAAAGCTGTTACACATAACACTAAAACTTACAGCAACCAAAAACACTCGGAATAAGACAGAAGAATCAACTTAAAACAAAGAATATTTGATTTAATATATACTGAAGGTAAACCTTAAACATCTCTGAGTGCGATAGTTAGTATAATAGACATTACATTTTTGCTCCAGACTTTAAGAATTGCTTGAAATAAGTTTGTTCTACACGAAGCGTTTATTACATAGCCTCTTTTAATTTATTTTCGTGTCTTCGACTTTAGTGTCTTCTCAAACAGAATAAAAGCTAAAACTAAGCATTAAAATATACCTAATTGAAATAAAACTTACACCTAATTTCTTGTGGTCTTTAGTGTGTACACAGCTTAACGATAAAGGGCCGACGTTCCTCAAACGAGTGCCAAGTTATTTTTTTAATACGTGTCATTGCCCTGCGGCTGAGTGAGACTTCATTTTTTGACAAAATGTTTATGATTAATTAGAAAAAAAATAAAAATTTAGCGTATTATCTTCCATTCGCAAAGGCGCTTTTATAACGCGCGTTACAGAAACGTTGAAATAGAACAAATGCATTTGAATGTATCTGTTCAGGGCAGCGCTTTTTTCACGCAGTTTTGCATTTCAGCACTGGACATACGAACCAGGAGTAATTTTAGAGTACGACTACGCTAAAAAAACGCTAACGCCAAGCGTTAAAAACGCACCTATTCGCTTTACTTAGCCCTTTTACTTTTGCAAGGATTGCTTTATAAAATTTGAATACGAGACTGCCAATCCTTTAGTACATATTGATCTGTTTCGTTGTAAAACACTAATTAGGTACCACATTTCAGTTCAAATTCAAATGAAGAGCGACCAGAAACGTATACTGTTTTTATGGTCTTCGTTAAACCATACCTGGGTTTAGTCAATTTAGTATTAACCTTTTACGTTGGTCATTTGAGTACATTCGCAAATTCCCGTATTAACATTTGACCCACTACTGTGAGTCACTAAGAGCGGGCATCACATTTACTTCGGACCTTTTCTGACACTGTTGCTATGTTCATCAGCACCAATTAGTGCGTCCGAACTTAGGTCCAGTAATTTTTTTAAAATTAATTGGTGAAGTGATGTTTAAATTTCTTATCAATTACTACGACAAGACTCCTACCAATTGTATTTACAGAATCGTTCATACTTCACATTAGTAAATATTATAAGAGAGGGCGCACTGAACTATCGCACAACTGTTGCATGATTGTCGATTGTTTCGCGGCTAATTCAACTGTTTAGTTGGACAACTAAATATCGAGTAGTGTGCGCATCCCCATATAAGCTCTTAGGAATCAAAACAAGACTAAACAGTTGTGCAATTAGTCAAAGGTGTGCGCGTGCTTTAAATGCGATAGATTGAACTCTAAATGCGATAGATTGGATGCTTGGACGTATGTTTGTTACTACGTATTAAAACGGCTTAACGGATTTCGTTGAAATTTAGTAAATATGTAGAACATTATCTGGAAGAACCAAAGTCTACTTAATAACTTTTATTTTTAGTTCCGCATAAAGTCACGAGTACATGCTTTAACATAGTTAAAGCTTTGATATAAAGGGAGAAATTCTGAGACAGGAATTAACACAACAATAAGGGTGTGTTCATAAAAAGATTTATAGAGTTGCTTTGTGTTTGGCCTAAAAACTTGGTAAACTCCGCCTTTTGTCATTTAGTTTCGATTTTTTGTGTATTACAATTAGAATAATATTTCCACCGACAACATTCCCTTGTTATAAAGTTATTTTAAGTTAATTCAATGAACTGCAAGATCGCGCACACCTTTGACTAAACTGTCGCACAACTGTTTAGTCTCGCTTTGATTCCTATGAGCTTATATGGAGGTGTGCATAGTACTCGATTTTTAGTTGTGCAACTAAACAGTTCAATCTGCTGTAAAACAATCGACAATCGCACAACAGTTGTGTGTTAAGTCAAATTGTGCGTCCGCTCTAAGAATAGTGTTTAACAATATTTTATTAGTGTTCTAACAATATGAATAGCACATTGCAACAAATATGGCTACTGCTGATATTAGCATATTAAAGTTGTGTGCAATGTAAAAGTATGTTTCCACTGTACGTGTATCCGTCGATTGGACACTGACGTGGACCCAGTGTTGTTTATTTTCTTGAATCGGTATCTTCTAGGCGTTAAAAGGTGCGTAGCTACAATGAAAACGTACCTTTAGGCATTTGTTTTTAATATCACATCTGTAAAATTGCTTACTTTTACATGAACAGTAGGCAATTTTTTTATTACGTTCTGATAGCCTCGTTTTTATCATTCGTAAGCATGATCAGCGAAACAATTAAAAACAACACAATCAGGTGATGTTGCAATTATTTTATGAAAACTATGAAATAGGCTGATTTGTAATTATTAATAAATAATTGAAATTCATTATAGATAAGCATTTAATAAGACAATTCATTCTGATTAATTTGGTAACGTTTACTCCTCGCAATTAAAAAAAATGATTGAAATTTATTGACATTAATAAGAAGTAAAAAGTCCTGAATATTCTTGTACTATATTGTAGAACTAACGTTCGCTAACCCGTCTGCTCGGAATTAAAAAAAAAACAAAAGTAAGTAGTAGTAAGAGTGAATAAGTATTTATTAGGGTAGCGTGTACCATCTTTCGACCACATCTTCACTCTCAGTCGGTGGGATCGTGGTTAAACGCTAGCTTAAAAAGTTAAAAAAAAGTAGCCTATGGTTCTTCCAGACTATCCTCTACATCTATGACAAATTTCATCGAAATCCGTTCAGCAGTTTAGACTACAAACTCTAACAAACATCCATCTAAACTTTCGCGTTTATAATATTAGTAAGAAGATTACATTAACAATATCCTTGTAGCATACAATGTATCAAACAGAGATTAATTCGTCCGTCTTCAGCAGGCTTAGGGTGCGTTTCCATTAATCAATCCATCCATTGATATCTCATTCTATTGTCAGTATTACTGCACATTACTGATTCATTTACTAAAAAATATCTTTTGTTACAATCCGCTGAGTTTTCATTCGCGTTGTAGAAAACATAATAGTTTATTTATACTAAACTAGCTTTCGCCTGCGACTCCCTTCGCTTGGAATTAAAAAATAGTAAGTAGATGTGTTCTTCCAGACTATCCTCTACATGTATGCCAAATTTCATCGAAATCCGTTCAGCCGTTTAGGCTACAAACTCTAACATCCATCCATCCATCCATCTAAACTTTCGCATTTATAATATTCGTATGATTGTATATTATAGGATACTAGATTGTTTAAGAAATGTGTGTTAAAAACAAAAGTAAGTAGCCTATGTGTTCTTTCAGACTATCCTCTACATCTATGCCAAATTTAATCGAGATCCTTTCAGCAGTTTAGGCTACAAACTCTAATATCCATCTATATAAGCTTTCGCATTTATAAGTAAGAAGTAAGATAGATAACTGAATAGATATGTTAACTACACACGGCACGTGATCTATGATGCAGCAATAGAAAGAGCTATTGATTTAGGGTTGGGCAAATTATCGCTCCTATCAAAACCATACCGTTGACCCACCTATAGAACGGTTTCCTTTACCATGCGGGTTCTACACCTCAAAGTAAACTGGTCGTTCAACTCTATTAAACCAAACGCGTGCGGTTGGTGAGAACAATTTTAACTCTTATTACTTATGTGTTAAGGTGTATATTAGATGCGTGATTAGGTGATCAAATCACGTGAATGATTCACCTACTTTACGCAAAGTGATCTGTCAACGTCATCACTAGGCATATTTAATTTAAAGTGATGAAGAAAGTGTTGGTCTTGTCGAAACTTTTAGCGTTGATTTCTCATACTATTCTAACACCAAGGGACTAACGGCCGAATACTAAAACGACATTTAAACATGTAACAGCGTCTTCGATACTAAAATTGTAAAGAGGAAAGATTTGTATTTTTGTATGTATTGTAACAACTCAAATCTGGGCTGAATTTAAAAATTCTTTAACCATTATAAATCTACGTTATCAGGGAGTAACATGCTAGCAATATTTTTTATTATTTTTTAATTTCACGCGGACGAAATCGCGAGCAACTGTAAATGATAAAGACACGCCTAACCCTCAAATTGTGTTAAAAAAATTCACGTTTATCTGGTTGTAGGCGACGTTTACGTGTTTAAATTCGTTTCAGTAATTGGCCTTAAGTAGCAAGGATCTAATTAATATACAATTGGTTTCATCCAATCCTAGGTATCGTGTCAGAAATTGCCAAAATGTCAGTATAGCCAGTTGGAACGTCAAACAAATTGTGCGCGCGCACGGAAACTCTGCCTGAGTTTTGCAATCTGTTATTAAGCGATATCCGACGGCCGCTTCCTTTTAAGTGGGAAACACGAAAACACCTTAGTAAACGATGGAATATTATAATAATGAAAGAATGCGCTTCGTAGTCATGGTAACATTTGGTATTCAGACCGCTTGTATTTCGTTGATTTGCTGGAGTGCATGAAGTCTTTTAGATTTAGTACTAGAGATGTATTTCTATACTAATATTATAAAGAGTAAAGATTTGTATTTTTTGATTTATTTCAATACATATATTGAAGTAATTCAAAAACTACTGGACTGATTTGAAAAACACTTGCACAATTAAGTACCATTGGCTGTATTTTGCCTTTTTTTTTAATTTCACGCGGGCGATGTCGCGAGCAACAGCTAGTACTTATATAAAGTTCTACTGAATATTTACTAACTAATAAAATAATGCATTGGACAATAAAAATTGAACTGGTTTGCAGATTTCATAACTGTAACTAGCAGCAGGCAAGTAGATTTTACCTTCATCTACCCCATATGAGTAAAAGTCACGTATAATTAAAGTTTATTGACCTCTTCACAGACCGTTTTTCCTCGATACAATCTGATAAAGTCTCGTGATATTCCAATTACAGATTCCTACTTATTATTTTTGCTTATGCTCGAAAATTTTTAAGTCGCCGGTCCTTTGCAATTACGTGAAGCCAAAATTGCAAAGTATATAATTTCAACGAACTAAGGAATTGTGCTGGAAGTGATTCGACTATTTTATTTAATAAAAAGAAAACATCTAGTTGCTAAAAGAAATTACATAACAAACCAAGATGTTATAGAAGTAAAGACGGTTTCTGTAAACTTTTAATTTTTAAATCTGGATTCTTAAGAGTTGAGGCAATTAATATGGGTTGAATAATTTAGTGTGTGTTACGGTTCACGTGAGAATTAAGACTAACGTGAAGGCACACATTCGTCACTATCTCCAGGTAGCGAGATAACTGGCCCCTGATAACCCGATAAAGCTACCCAACAATTATTCAAGGCTAATGCATCTAATCGTGGAGGTCGGATTTATCAATCGGTAGTTTCAAAGGACAGCTTGGTCACATCATTATATTAAACCTATTACTTATTTTCTTTATATTATCTCATACTTAGAGTGCGTCATCTCCCTCTAGATGATCAGCTGGCGAGGCCATTTAGATGTGGTAAGTCACATCAAACCTTTGTTGCAGTCGCAATATCATGAAGGTTTAAATGGACTCATACTAATATTATAAATGCGAAACCTTAGATGGATGAATGTTTGTTAAACTTTTTAGCATTAACGGCATAACGAATTTCGATGAAATTTGGTATAGATGTAGAGGATAGTCTGGAAGAATACATAGCCAACTAACTTTTGATTTTTTTAATTCCACGATGACGGAGTCGCGGGCAAAAGCTAGTTATAAAATAAACCCATTACATTTGTTTGCATATGGTGTGGTATAATTCGATTTTGACATATCAGTGTTCGTAGCGACTTCCAGAATCTTTACATCGCTCGTTGCGTCGGGCCCACCGGTGCGTTGAGTGACTGCCCAAACTCGTACGTCTCGAGGCTGCTAAAAAATAAAATATGCCTCGAAAGCGCTCCAGATCAAATGAGGCGGGATTCGGAGTAATGCCCCCTATGAGAGGGAATAAGAAAACTGCATGCGACGGGAGCAAAATTATATTTGGAGTCGTCCAATGCAATAATCAGATATCTGGTTACTTAAACGGCTCGCTTAGTGATTATTTAAGGAATCTGACCACACAGTTATCAACCTGAAGTAACTAACTAAGTTCTATAATTTTTAAACCATACTTTACAGGATTTATATTGTTTTAGCGTTTATATTTCCTTTTATCTATACTAACATTATAAAGAGGAAAACTTTGTTTGATTATAACGAATAGGCTCAAAAACTACTGGGCCGATTTTAAAAGTTCTTTCACCGTTAGAATGGTAATTTATCTGTGAGTAACATAGGCTATATTTTACAATGTTTTTTTTAATTCCACGCGGACGGAGTCGCGGGCGAAAGCTAATATACAATACATACTTCAATAGTTTATTTTTTTAAATTTGATTTAATAAAGCCCGTAAAAATGAGGTTAGGTTTAACGTTAGCCTTTCGATAGCCCTTTAATTAATATGAACATTGATAAAATCTAAATGAACTCCACAAGGGCAAAGTATCACAATAATTTGTATCGTAAGACGTTGTAAACTCGTTTCTGGAGTCAAGGGACGAAATTGACATTAAAATATTTTATTTTTAAACACTCAAGAGCATACGGTGTTCGTATACCATGTTTAAGGAGTACGCGAGTTGCATGGGAAATGAGAAAAAACGCTGCATTTTTTGCCGTCGGCTCGATCGTATCTGAGGCGATGCCAGATTTTTTGGTTTAAAAGAAAAGAAAAAAAAAAACAGAAATACTCATGTCTCACTTCATTAACGACAAAGCAAGCGCAAGTGTAATTAACTGATTTATTTCCATTCAAAAATATGTTGATTATTGTTGATTTTAACATGACTTTGTAACTGGTCTTGTTCAAAGTTAAAATACCGTTTTGTAGCAAGTTATAGCATTCAGTTATTTTTGTTGTCTGTTTAAAAGGAAAATTGATACTTATTCCTCAAACAGCAAAATAAACAAGATTTAAAATGTGCATACCCGAAGCGATGCTTCAATAGTGCAAAGCTAAAAGTTTTAACTGCATAGTGTTGTAACTGAAGGCGTGTAGAGGTCTTAGGTTTAAAATGTATATCGTCATTGTTATCAAAAATACTATCATTTGTATCATCACTATATCTTGATATCGCGTATCATACGATACTATGACCTTACAACAACTATCAGATGTAGATTAGATTTGGAAATACACTCATATTTTAAATTAATCCAGATCATACTAATATTATAAATGCGAATATTTAGATGGATGGAAGGATGTTTGTTAGCGTTTGTAGCCTAAACGGCTGAACGGATTTTGGTGAAATTCGGTATAGATGTAGAGTATAGTCTGGAAGAACACAAAGGCTCATAACATAACTCTCTTTTTATATCATGCGGACGGAGTCACGGGCGAAAGTTAGTATAATATAAAGGTAACACCTTTATTTAACACAAGAAGTTTAATCTCCGATATTCTATGCCATTTTATACCGTACTCCTGTATTAAACGTATTTAAGCTCGGCACTTATTGAGCTAGCGCGCTCTATCCTTCGGCAGCGTCTTCACTTAACTTAGGTGGAGTCGAGGTCAAGCGCTGGTTTATTTACGTTAAAAATAAAAAGCTGACCTTATGTGATTTATAGTTACCTATACTTTGTATTTTCATTATAAAAAAGTTCTAATTAACGTTAATTACAAGCGAGACACGTAACAGTTGACAGCCGGAAGAAAAATGGCAAATGATTCCACGTAATGAGTTCAATGCTTAAATGGACCGAAAGTCAACTGTTTAATGATGTAAAGCGGAGCAACGCGATCGAAAATAATTTTCATTGCGAAAAAAAAACCATAGCATATTATAAGCCATATTTGGTTGAATATTGAAGAAAATGCGTCGTCGACTCGCATATTTCTTAATTGCGTGGTGCATGTCGCTTTTTACTTTGGTGTATAATACAATTCAAAAATACTATCATTTGTATCATCACTATATCTTGATATCGCGTATCATACGATACTATGACCTTACAACAACTATCAGATGTAGATTAGATTTGGAAATACACTCATATTTTAAATTAATCCAGATCATACTAATATTATAAATGCGAATATTTAGATGGATGGATGGAAGGATGTTTGTAGCCTAAACGGCTGAACGGATTTTGGTGAAATTCGGCATAGATGTAGAGTATAGTCTGGAAGAACACAAAGGCTCATAACATAACTCTCTTTTTATATCATGCGGACGGAGTCACGGGCGAAAGCTAGTATAATATAAAGGTAACACCTTTATTTAACACAAGAAGTTTAATCTCCGATATTCTATGCCATTTTATACCGTACTCCTGTATTAAACGTATTTAAGCTCGGCACTTATTGAGCTAGCGCGCTCTATCCTTCGGCAGCGTCTTCACTTAACTTAGGTGGAGTCGAGGTCAAGCGCTGGTTTATTTACGTTAAAAATAAAAAGCTGACCTTATGTGATTTATAGTTACCTGTACTCGTACTTTTGTATTTTCATTATAAAAAAGTTCTAATTAACGTTAATTACAAGCGAGACACGTAACAGTTGACAGCCGGAAGAAAAATGGCAAATGATTCCACGTAATGAGTTCAATGCTTAAATGGACCGAAAGTCAACTGTTTAATGATGTAAAGCGGAGCAACGCGATCGAAAATAATTTTCATTGCGAAAAAAAAACCATAGCATATTATAAGCCATATTTGGTTGAATATTGAAGAAAATGCGTCGTCGACTCGCATATTTCTTAATTGCGTGGTGCATGTCGCTTTTTACTTTGGTGTATAATACAATTCAAAACTTACTGCGACTTGAAGTCAGGTACAAAAGTTTCTTTCGTATTTCGATTACGTTGCCGGTGGATGAAGCAACGATGTGATCCGTTCTTCATCTATTTATCTCCTCTTAGCTGTAGTGTTGTATGCAGAGTTCATGCGATATTGCGAGCTTCATTAAAGTTTGCATTGGATTGTACCAAAGTACGGCGCACCCACAGGACTTGCGTCCATTGAGGACCGGTACGGACCGGTTCCCCGTACCGATACCGAGTTCTGGTATAATATCGTTATTATCCCGCTCCTTGACATGGCCGCGACAGGTGAAATTTTAATACCGAATTTTTTTAAAGTTTAATTTATGGTTCTCTGCGCCGACCTCACAATGGAACCTGGGAAATTTCACTTTAATCTTATTATGTAATAATTTTATTTAACAGATAATTAGTGTTGCTAGGTAACTTAACATTTCCTAACATTTCTGTACTTATTATAGACGTATTTAAAAATGTTTTTCTTATCAAGAACTTCATTCAGAATCTTAGCAAATAAGTAAAATAAATACCTTGTCTGTCTATATTTATTTCATCTAATTATTTGTGTCTTAAAGTGAGTATTTATTTACTAAATATTATATAATACTTTTTTTATAAAGAAAGTCCAAGCCAAATACAGGAAGAAAACTCGAACTCGATATTACGTTCGTAACAATAATGGTTTATTATCTCAAGGAAAACCTTAAGAAATGTCTAATGATCCAAAACTGATTGCTTGTCTCAATCATTTTTCTTTTGGAATTATTGCGTCACTCGATAGTCTTCCGGCAGATGAGTTCATTCTAACACAATAGGACTTTTCTTTATATCTTATAGATATTAATTAAATAAATACTTCCTTATATTTGATTGCCAGGTTTCTATTGAATAAGGGGATTCTAGATAAGTACCATTTACTTTAAACATAACATTTCTTATCCATGTTCAACTTTAAAATGTCTTTAAAATGTGTTTGAAATTTGAATAAAATTGACTCTAAAGTCAACGAAAAAGTGCTAAAATAGCCCAATGCTCTATTCTAGACTACAGTACTATATTTCGTATTGTTCTAATTACACAGTATACCGGAAAATCAACATTAATTGATGTTAATCTCCAAAAAGGCGTTATCCCATCCTAGTTTCCGATCCATCGCTTCCTTGGGTCCCATTTGTATATCCACCCCACAAATGGAACAAGTTTTAATATATTCGAAAGCGTCAACTTATGGTAATTTCCTCATTAAAATATAAGAAAGCACAGCTTATAGGAAGTGCTACGTTAAGGATAACCTAATGCGTATTTAAACCGTTAGAAAAATATTAAGGGTAATTTTAAGGGAGAAAGTGTGGGAAAGAGGTTGAAACATAAACAAGTTAGTTTCGTTGTTAATTAAAAACTCTGGACCCCCCTCGTCTTACTAAATACTACAAATGAATATTTTTAAGTCATGCGAGAACCAAAAATCATTTTTATCATACTAATACTAATATTATAAATGCGAAAGTTTAGATGGATGGATGTTTGTTAGAATTTGTAGCATAAAAGTTTGAAGGGACTTCGATGAAATTAGGCATAGATGTAGAGGATAGCCTGGAATAACACATAGGCTACTTGCATTTGTTTTTTTTAATTCCGCGGGGACGGAGTCGCGGGCGAAAGCTAGTGTTCATATAAATGACAGCCAAATCTTGTCTCACAAATTATCAACATCATTATCTTAGCAACACGGGCTTTACATGTTGCTATTAAAAAGCTCGAGCATTGAGGAGAAAGCAAAAAAGTAATCGATACACCGATCAACTGCGATGTCCACCAATTCGCACCGTTGTACAAAACGATCGCGGAGAAATTTAACCGTTGCGCCGGCCAGCCCTTGCGCGAAGGGCTTTTTTGGGCAGATAGCTTTGGACCAGTTCCTCAGTGCATCGACCTCTCTGTAGCGATCTGTTTGCGCTGATTTCGCCCCGAAAATCGCACATCGTAACGTTGTTTTTGCTTCACTGCATTATTATTATTAATTGGATCATGTTGACCGAAGGCGGTCGTTAAATTGCAGCCAAGCGCGAGCGGTATTAGCGGAGTTCCGTACAATTTTTATTGTTACACCGCAAAGGGTTAGAGGTTTAGTAGGATTAGTTCAGTGGGGTCGCTAATTGCGAATGCCTATTGTAGCGTATGTTTCGCTTAGTTGTGTAGGGGAGCACAAGATTTATCTAATAATTTAAATTCCACTTGTCAAGTGAGATGTAGGCAAAAGGTTTGCCTATTTAAAACTAGAATGTTTTTGGTCGATTTCATAAGAAAAGAGCGTTATATAATTCATATTATTTTAGTTAATATAAGGTGGCAAACGAGCAAGCGGCCACCTAAATCCACCGAAATGGAAAGCGAAAAGATGCTTTGCCTACCCTTAGTTAACGGAGGAGGAGACGCATATAAAGAGGACATTTTCCCTTCATATGCGGCTTCTCCACCGTCAAATCCACTTTTCCTTTCAATCCTTACCTCTTAAGAAAAGGGTGGAAAGGAAAAGGGAATTAAATTAGGCCTCCGGTACCACACTCATCAGACGAAACGCGGAATTGCTTCCACTTCACGCCGGTCTTCTGTGTGGTCGTTGTATTACACCGGGCGAGCCGGCCCATTTGTGCGAAGATATTAAAGCGGGCTCTACCACTGTTAGAACTAATTCAACGAATAGAGAAATTTATACTAAACAAAATCTTATTTTATAAAGAACAAAAATATTTTACGGAATTACATTAATCTCATTCCCTTCCATTCTACGTATTGAATGTGAGAGGTTGTCAATTTAAATTTTATAATCCAAATAAATCAGAAACAGCCCGAGGTTCACTGCGCGCTTTGCTTCCAGTGTCCGTCTTGATTTAGTGGCGTAAACATGACAATTTGTATCGGACCCAGCGCCCTAAAGGACCCGACACGCTGCTCTGTGGCGTGCGGTATACTGCAAATTGCATTGCCACAGAGTAAAAAAAGTCTCACTAATTAATTATTGTTTTAAATCATCTTATATTAACACTTTATTAGGCTTAAATTCGAAGGATGGTTTCTTGTTAATCTTTCTTGGAAATATTGATTGCGAATGCATTGATAAAGCGCTTAAAATCGCTTTGCCTTTTAAGTGAGTTTTGAGGTTTCAAAAAATAAAAAATGTATAAAAAATACCGATTTATCAAGTCGGTTATTCATGATTTATCCAATGGCCAATTGTTTTAAATACAAATAGGAAAACAATAATTTTACCTTTTAAATTACCAAGTCTGATCGTTAAAAAGTTAATTCAGATGTAGTTTTTTCTTGTATTTGAAGCGATCACGCAGATCATTTTAATAAAAGTGTAAAAAAGCGTAAAATCCGCATAGCATTTAGTATTTCACACTGGGCTGCACCGGATGTTCGTTGTGGATTATAGCCGCTAGAAAGGTTAAATAATACCGCATTAACAGGCTTTTACACGAGGACGTAACACAGTGCACACTGATATTGTTAGAACGAATACTGTCATCCTATTCTGTCTTATTCCATAAGCTGTCCTCGTGTGTAACTTTTACTTGGAGCATTTACTTGGAAAAAAGCTACGGGCGTTTGATGAAAAAATTAGTATGTATGAAGCGTGTGTGTGTTCTACGCATGTGTGCTAACGTACGTTTTTATTAAATTCAATTTGCGTCAAAGGAATACTTTATAAGTTAAAGTCTATACGAAGGGTAGCTAACATTTTAGTTCAAACATATTATAGTCGTGATTAGAATTTAAAATTAGTACAGATATGATTTAATAAAGTTTTTTTTTATGTTACTGAAACATATTTATGACTGGCTGCTGCTCGCGACATCGTCGACGTGAAATTTAAAAATATGGTTGAAATCGGCCCAGTTTTTGAGTTATTTCAATACGTACAAAAATACAAATCTTTCCTCTTTATAATATTAGTATAGTTTGCTTACATAAATATAACCTTTTGATAAAAATAATTATATGAATATGTTTGCATTTTGCAAGCCTATTTGTAATAATGTTTCGATAGCCATGATTTATCAAAAATCCGCACTGAACTCTAGTCTCAGTATTAAAGGGTTGACCTTTTTTTAAGTTAAATTTCTTATTTTAAGGTCATCGAATAATATAAATGAATCAAGCTATGTATAAGTAGTTAAGTACTAAGTAATGTTAAATTTCAAGCAATTCGATTGTTGCACTGGTTTATATAGCCTATGTCTTGTCGATTCCCGGAACGTTGTCGGCTCGCGGACGGCGTTTTGTTTAATGAGACCGGGGCCGGTTACTTGCAAACTTTTTACCAACTTTTGCACTGTTATAAACGAGAACCAAATTTCGGCGCAACTTATGAGAAATTGTATCGTTCTTTTGCAATTACATAAGTTTGTTTAAGTTATTTTGGTGTAGATTTCAAGATTGGATGACAACGGATTAAATTTCATGTGTCGTTTAAAAATATATTGTAATAAACACACAAATTGATTTTCTTTAAGTTGTACAAAATGATCTGTTTATAAGATTTCACATTTATATAAATCTTAAAATGTCCTTTTACTGTTAACTTCTTTTTTAATTATCAACTTATTTACTATGGATCCGCCCCAATTTCTCCTGGGTGGCTAAAATATATGTGTTATATTTCTGTGACAACTTAAGTTAATGTATAGCCTATGTTACTCAGTGATACCGTAGCTTTCAAACAGCGACAGAGTTTTTGAAATTAATTTGGTGGTTTCGGAGCCCATTCATAACAGTCAATTTTTTTTTCTATATAATATTAGTATAAGCATTCGATGACACAACCAGAATCATATATCTGTCTCATTCCGGTATATCAATTGCATATGAGAAGATCTACATGTTAGAGAAAGCAAAAAACTTTGTAGTTGGTACGTTAGTGCCACCATTTGTTATAAATCTAAGAGCGAGCGTCACACTGTTGACTAAACTATCGCTCAACTGTTTATTCTTATTTTGATTCCTATGAGCTTATATGGAGGTACACTACGCGATTTTTAGTTGAGCAACTAAACAGTTGAATAGCCTGCGAAACAATCGACAATCGCACAACAGTTGTGCGATTGTTTAGTCAAAGGTGTGCGCCCGCTCTAAAGGTAATTAGTTAAACCGTTAATATATGTTCTAGATAAGAACTAACATGTTACCCAGCTCGATGTTTCGACATTTTTTCCATTACTTATACCACAATTTTAAATGTCAGATGCAATAAAAAACCAATTACATTTAAAGTTAGTGTTTGCAATATCTAGTTAGCGTTATTTTTGAAATATATCGAAGGGGCGGTCCGCCTTTATGTTTCTGGTTGGATAACCTTAATCTAAGTAAGCAACTTAGTTATGTTCTAAGTTTTTGCGAGTAACTTAGCATATTAATACCACGGCCGGTAAGCATAACGAACTCTGTTTTTAGTATTGAATATGCAATACGTTAGTTATCATTTTTCTTGAATGTCTTAAATCAGACATTAATATTGCAAGAATTAAAAATGCCGGGATATTTAACGGAATGTTACCTGACCATACATGACTGAATGTATGAATGTATGAACTAGAATTAGAAAGATACCAATTTAGGTAAACGTGAGAATCTTGTCACCTTGAATATAAACGTAATAGATTTTTTTTATCAAACGCAGTACAAAATACGTGATTATAATAAAAGTATTTGTACTTTGCTTACGGTTCCTTCTATAATATAATATTATTCAGAAGTATAAATTACTATATTACTAGCTTTCGCCCGCGACTCTGTCCGTGTAAAATTAAAAAAAAATCAAATGTCAGTAGCCTATTTGTTCTTACAGACTATGCTCTACATCTAAGCCAAATTTCATCGACATCCGTTCAGCAGTTATGGCAGCAAACTCTAACAAACATCCATCCATCTAAACTTTCGCATTCATAATATTAGTAAGATAACTCACTTATTTTATTATCAATATTTCTCTGTTCCATGCCCCAATAATGACAGAAGTTTCATCGATCTACGAAACTTTTTTTTATCAAACAGAATGGAAAGTCATTAATAAGTAATGTTAGTAATTAGTAAATACTTCAACTTCAATATCTTTTTTCATCTAACGTATAACATATTTATTAATAATAAAAAATCCAATGTGAAGACTGATCAACTCTACGCCGTTTGTAGTTCGCGTGACTGCAGTAAACTCAGTGCGTGATAAACGACCGAACAGTCGCATCGCCAATTGCCCGATCACCCGGAAAATGCAAAACCACTATATAAATAACACACCAACAAAAACATAACTCATTGACTATTTACAGACAGGACCAGTCTGTACGTGTTGCTAGTTCTATAGTTCATAATTTTCTTGCTTGTGTGCTCGATTTTTGTGCTCAAATTTGGAGTCAGCCTTAGTAAACGTCCAAAAAGACGTCGGCCAGCTTGATATATGTGACGAATTCTAACCAAGTATAACGGCTCTTTGCCTAGTCCGTAACTCTGTAGTCAAAGATTTAACATATAAGACTATTTGAATTTGAAATGTTTGCCAATGCAGTATCGTCTGCTCACAGTCCGTGGCGGTATTAACATGGAATTAAGATTTGTCTGGCGCTCTTTGGACCATTGCAAAATTTATTAGTCTATAGATAGAGTTATGAGTAACAATTTAATTTAAATTAAGTAATTACATATTGGATGCACATTTTTACTGCATATTTTAATGTTTTCATAGATAATACTAAGGTAATAAATCTATACTAATATAATAAATCGTAAACACACACTTCTTTGTTGCCTAAGATGTCAGCAATTACAGCATATTTTTGAATAATACTTTTTTTATAAAAAGCCCTACACTTACGTCACGCTTTAGGCTATATATTTTCACGCCATTAAACTTAGGGGGTAAATATTTTGGATAAAAACCCTAATGTGGGAAAGAGACCATAAGTTGCTGCCAACATCAAGGAAGCAAGATTGACAAGTTTTGTCATGTCATGTCATTTTTACATTTGCAATTGACAATTTGACACATGTAAACAATAAAATAATTTTATGCTGATGAAATCGCACTGGAACAGCTAGTTATGTAATAATCATTGCCTTAAATTAGCACATTTGATAATTCAATCGTGAAGTTACTGTTTTTTTTTATCTGTACTTTGATCGAATTTGACATACCTCATTCTCAATTGAGGATCAACAAAAAATATTTTTTTCAATAAAATTATACAATATTAATTGTTTGTATAATTTCCGCATTTTTTGTTAATGCTATTTAAATTATGTATTTGTATGTCAAATATCACATCAAACACAGTATGTCTGTATGTCTCCATTGTCTATGTTAATATCATTTCCTGGCTGAGTTTTCGTCGATTTCTAGTTCATAAAAACAGTTTTGTAAATCACAATGAAGACAGGCGTGAAGTGGGAGCAATTCCTCGTTTCGTCTGATGAGTGTGGTGCCGGGGACCCAGCTTTAGTCCCTTTTCCTTCCTACTCTTTTTCTTATAAGATAAGGAAGGGAAAAGAAAGTGGATTTGACGGTGGAGGAGACGCATAGGAAGGGGATATATCCTCAACGCATCTGCTATTGCGAATGTCTATGGGCAGCGGTCGCTTCGCCATTTTGGCTGAATCAGGTGGCCGCTTGCTCGTTTGCCAACTTATGATATATAAAAAAATAAAGTTTAATAATAACAAAAACTACAGTCAAATCCATTAAATTTGATTATCCATAACATTGATTTAAAAATTTACCGTCTGAAATCATTAAAACAGTTACGATCTCTAAGTTAGATGCACATTTTGTTCGTGAAATCTTACTTCAAATCGAGGATTAGTAATACTGTAAGTGAACAAATCTGAGTGCTGGAGTTATGTAGGTTTGTTTAGCAACAGCGGCATTGCAGTACGCTCTATTTGCTGCTCTGTACCTGATCGGATATCAGCTGCTCGTGCGAGATAACGTATTTTAATTGGAGACGGGACGAGACGCGAGCGAGCCGAGTGTGACCACATTTTTGCATCAGTGAAAGCCCCCCCTAGCCGTCTGCATATCTGGGTTGACGTGAGATCGAGTGCCGGTACACTTGGTACGTCGATTGTATAACGATGTATCGAATGTACAGTCACGAGAAACTGTCTTACATATATTTCGTCCTCATGACGAATGAACTCAATCTTTGTTTGGAAAATTATTGTCAATTATCAAGAAATTCTGTTTAAAAGAAAAATATTTCTCTATTAGTGGTCGTATCTGTACACTATATAGTGTAACTTACTTTAAAAAGAAATCAGTGGATAACAGAACTTTCCACCTTTCAATTCGGCAGTTCTTAAAAACCTTACCTGACTAGTTCCATGCCAAGTCTCAATTCGTTTGGCGCGAGCCGGTTGCCATGGCGACCGCTCCACGGCACACATAAATAATTGCCAGTGTGGTCCCAATACCTTAAATAAGAGCACTTAAATTATGCAGCCAGTTGAAGTGTACCCGCGAAAATCATCTTTACCTTCTCCAATCGCATACAAAAGAAAAGGATGAATGTAATTCTGTTGACTTCGTGCCACAACATCGTCCATCACGATCGCGGATTCTTCGATCTCGCTGTCCGTTAATATCTCCGTACTGATTAAAGTTTGTTTTATAATTTTAAAGTTTGGGAACGGAATTTGAGATATTGTAATTAAGTTAAAGATAAATAATTAATGCGAAAAACTGCAAACTTTAAAGTCGTAAGTTTACTGATAAATTAAAGTTTATATTATAGTTTAAACACGTTTAATAAACGAAAATGTAATACGTGTAAGAATATACAATGATAAAACAAACCGAGTTGTTCTAAAACTCACATAGAAACAACCGAAATTAAAATCCACCCACCGTTGAAACTACACAAATCAAAAGCCGCCGGAACTCTAAAAGCTTGAAAGAATGCTGGCAAAAACAATTCACATGTCTCTAACCGTATCAGCTTTTAATTACTAAAACTTTTGCTCAATAAAAACATTCAATTATCAACCTAAATACAACACAATAGAGTATATATTTGCATTTATTGTTTGAGTATACCGTCGTGTCATTGTTTCTAACGTTGATTACGTTAGACGAGGAAGATTTATCCGGTAGAGGGCGTTGTTGTGGGGGGGGGGACGTGACGTGAGAAGCAGTCGTGAAGAAAAGTCGGCTAAAGCGAACGTCGGGAATAACTCCCTGTGTTAGCTCATCGCGGATTAGAAAGCTTCGTGATGCTACCACTTAAAGTATGGAGCTCGGTGAAAAAAGTTCTAATACAGAAGTACAGTGGGCCAGTGGAAAATATATGTTTGTACTCTATCAAGAGGACATTGCGTAAGCTAGTTGATATACAATTATCGATTACATATCGGATTGTAAACCATACTGCTCGATGTTGTAACACTTTCGATTTCCTTTTAAAGCCTATTCGACATACAACAAAATCACATGGCGTTATTCGCTTTAAATTATAGCACCTTACAACCCATAGAATTACTAAATATATAAATAAATGCAATACATTTGATGCTTTTTAACCTTTTTGCACATTAAAATAAGTTTATTATGTCCTTCATAGAATATGTTCGAGAAATAAGAATAAAAATATTCAGAAATACTAAAAATATGTATTCACGAACAGACTGACATTGGTACCATATTTGTATATGGATAGTAAAAGGTACAAGCATTCGTGTTACAGCGAACAGCCTTGGGAAGGTAAACATTTTGGGAAATACACCTTTTATATTACCTCTAATTAATGGTAGAAGGTTCGAATCAAGGCGATTGCAGACTCATACCGCAAAGTAATTATCACTTATTACCATTCGTATATTACTTATTCTATGAAACTTTATACAGAAATCTTCACTAGTAGCTTATAACACGGATTTTTCTTAAATACTACTCATCATTTATATTTTTATACCATCTTTTTTTGTCAAGTCGAAAGTCACAGTGGTGACACTGGAACCGGAGTAACAGCCACCCACGGCCGGGTTAAGGAACTCCCAACGAAAATATTACACCACTGATCTCATCTTCTTCAGCTATTTCTGGTCTTCTACACGTCGCCATGACAGCTGGAAATTTCCGACAAGCTCCGACAAGATCCGACATCCGTCACAGCAAATTGATCGGCGACACGCGAACCAAGTGACGTCCTGTGATTTATGTCCGAGAAATGGTCAGATGGATTTATTATAGTCACAAATACTGAAAAATCTTTATTTATTGTTTTTTCTTAAATTGTTTTAATATTGTACTAGCTTTCGCCCGCGACTCCGTCCGCGTGGAATTTAAAAAAACAAAAGCAAGTAGCCTATGTGTTCTTCCAGACTATGCTCTACATCTATACCAAATTTCATTTAAATCCGTTCAGCCGTTTAAGCTACAAACTCTAACAAACATTCATCCATCCATCCATCCAAACTTTCGTATTTATAATATTAGTATGATAATATGATTAATAATTCACACAAATAATGTTGGGGTACGAATTGTGTATTTACGTGTAAAGGTCAATTAGAATTACTAGGTTAGAAATGTTAGGTTATGTAGTACATACCGTGAATTAAAAAAAAAGTAAATATTCTTTACTATTTGATATTAAATTCAAGTCTGTCAACGTTACCGAGAACTATAAAGCTATTTAAAAGTACGTGTCACTTATTTCCGAAGTCAATTCGAAAGTGCACTTGCAATATACGTGTTGGTAACTGTAAAATATTTTTAAATAACTTGTCGGACTCATAAAACGGACACTCCATTTTAATGAATGTTTCAATATTTAATACTTAAAAATTATCAAAACAATTTCACTTTAATAGAGCTGTCGGATAGAGTTACATATAAAAAAGTTAACATAACTTTTATACATTAAATTATGTATATAACATCACGCCTTTAACATTAATGGTATAGACAGATTTTAGTTTCCATAACTAAGAGTTTGTTATAATCTTGGTTCAAGCAGAGTTTATACAGTCGATAGTCGATACTCGAAGACCTCCCTTAGTTACTTCAAGACCCTAAGTGTAGTTTAGAGATCAATCGTGTATAGATTTGATTCACATTGAACACAATAAATGATTTCCTATACGAAAGAACTTTTGTACGTGGAAACTTTTGGATCCTTTAATAAATTGGTACTGCAATTAATTATGTTATTTCTGAATACATATTTAAGATGTCTTAAAATATTTACTTATAAAGTTCACGGAAAAGTTAAAATAATTTTAATTTAAATGCAATAATGTTGCGCTGAATTCGGCTGCGGGTTATATCTTTATGTCGTGATAACATATACAAGAAGCTGTTTTTTTCACTTGTTTTTAATTCTGCAGGTTCTTTAACAAAAGTGTACAGGATAACAATAATTCCTTTAAATACATATTCATTTAAATATACATAAGGATAAAAAGATGTTTTAACTAGATATACATATCGATGGCTCCTACGAAAACTGTCCTTTATTGTATTAAAGCCTAGCTTTTGCTCGAATTTGTCCGCTTGAAATTAAAAAAATATAGCCTTTGTTACTTTCTGATAACACAGGTTTTTAATGGTAAAAGAACTTTTAAAATCGGCAGAGTAGTTTTTGAGTTTTTTCAATACATACAAAAATACAAATCTTTCCTCTTTATGATATTATATGGATATACATATAGATCTGTCTCGCAAAATTTGCGTTTCAAATATACGAAAGTGTTTATAGGATCCATCGATATTTAATTAAGCAAAAGCAAAGATATTGAATTAGATAAATATAAACCGCAGACTAGTGTTCTTATGGTTGTTGGTAATAACTAGTAACAAATATGTTAGTAAAAACAGCAATACTAGCAGCATAGTGTAGTGAAATTAAGGTCTCTAAGGCAGGAAGTGTCAGTTCACTTTTTATCGAAACGTTTTCTTATTAGCTCTGGAACTGGATCATGGCTCAACGGAGTGGATATTTGAAATATTTGCTTTAACGATTTCACACGAATGAAGAATTTATTTTATTGCTTACAACCTCTTTTCTGTGTTTTACCGTATTTGAACGTTGCATTATTTATTTGCGATTTTATTTTTGGCGTCACTTTTTTCTTTTATATTACTCATTTTGCTGCTGCATATAAATTAAATTTTGAAGATTTAAAATAGCTATTTTAATACATTTAACGAGAAAAATAAAAACCGCGTAAGTCGCAGGCAATAGCTAGTGAATAATGAATGGAATGTAAAAGTTGGTGAATGTTGAAGGCGACAGGGCGCGGGACGATACTTCTGGCAATTACAACCATGTCATGCCAACCAGTGCAGGACATGTCAATAGGGCTGACACTTTTCAGTTTTGACGTTCTTTGATTAATGTCTTCGGGACGATGTGACAAGAATCTAATGACTGTATGTTGTTTCTTTTTAACTTATACGAAAAAATTGAAGGTTGACAAGTCATTGTTTATAATTTTTTTATTGTCAGATTTCGTGTGTTCAGTTTTTTGTATGTTGGCAGCCCTGAATACGAGGCAGGCCTTCGGAAAGTGGCCGCGACCAGTCCGGGGTCGATAACCGGAGCAGTTTCGGCGGCGCGCAGGCCAAGCTATGTGCAAACTTAATGTGCGCTCATTAACTTTTTACTTGAAGACCGATCGCTTATAATAATACTCCTTATAAGCGTGCTTATTTTGTTAATGGCCACTTTTTAACGAGACTTTCAGTTTTTCAAGTAATTTTCACCCCATTAGAGTATGACTCTTTACATTGGAAGTTGCCGCAATATATTGACTTTATTATTATTAACGGCCGAATTCAGAAACGATATTTAAATATGTAACAGCGTCATAAATGATAAGGTCACGCTTAGAGCGCGTGCACACCTTTGACTAAACTATAGCACAACTGTTTAGTCGCGCTTTGATTAGTTGTGCAAATAAACAGTTGAATTTGCTGCGAAACAATCGACAATCGCACAACTGTTGTGCAATAGTTTAGTCAAAGGTGTGCGCCCGCTTTTAAACTCCAAATTCTAATGAAATTTTACGTCTATTAGATTGTAAGCGACGCTTACTAATCGAAGTTCTAAAGATTCGGAATACTGCAAGTATTTGACGGTTTGTTAGCAAGTGTCGGTATGTGCTACTAGGAGACTTTCGGTTAGTAACAAGCGGTAATTACAAGAACCCTCGTCCCGATGCCGCTGCCGATAGCGATTCAATTACCAATCCTTCAAGTTGTGGTCTGAATGGTACTCTGTCAATCCATATCTTTTGGGACTATTTAAAAGATAAAAGAAAGAAAAAGATAGAAGATTGACTGTTTTGATAACATCGTTAACAAAAGCTACGTTGGCGGTCGAAATTTCAATTGCGTTTGTTAATTCTTAATTAGCAGGAGCCAAAATAAATCGTGAGTGTAGTGAATTAAGGTCTCTAAGGCAGGAAGTGTCAGTTCACTTTTTATCGAAACGTTTTCTTATTAGCTCTGGAACTGGATCATGGCTCAACGGAGTGGATATTTGAAATATTTGCTTTAACGATTTCACACGAATGAAGAATTTATTTTATTGCTTACAACCTCTTTTCTGTGTTTTACCGTATTTGAACGTTGTATTATTTATTTGCGATTTTATTTTTAGCGTCACTTTTTTCTTTTATATTACTCATTTTGCTGCTGCATATAAATTAAATTTTTAAGATTTAAAATAGCAATTTTAATATATTTAACGAGAAAAATAAAAACCGCGTAAGTCGCAGGCAATAGCTAGTGAATAATGAATGGAATGTAAAAGTTGGTGAATGTTGAAGGCGACAGGGCGCGGGACGATACTTCTGGCAATTACAACCATGTCATGCCAACCAGTGCAGGACATGTCGATAGGGCTGACACTTTCAGTTTTGACACTCTTTGATTAATGTCTTCGGGACAATATGACGAGAATCTAATGACTGTATGTTGTTTCTTTTTAACTTATACGAAAAAATTGAAGGTTGACAAGTCATTGTTTGTAATTTTTTCATTGTCAGATTTCGTGTGTTCAGTTTTTTGTATGTTGGCAGCCCTGAATACGAGGCAGGCCTTCGGAAAGTGGCCGCGACCAGTCCGGGGTCGATAACCGGAGCAGTTTCGGCGGCGCGCAGGCCAAGCTATGTGCAAACTTAATGTGCGCTCATTAACTTTTTACTTGAAGACCGATCGCTTATAATAATACTCCTTATAAGCGTGCTTATTTTGTTAATGGCCACTTTTTAACGAGACTTTCAGTTTTTCAAGTAATTTTCACCCCATTAGAGTATGACTCTTTACATTGGAAGTTGCCGCAATATATTGACTTTACTATCATTAACGGCCGAATTCGGAAACGATATTTAAATATGTAACAGCGTCATAAATGATAAGGTCACGCTTAGAGCGCGCGCACACCTTTGACTAAACTATAGCACAACTGTTTAGTCGCGCTTTGATTAGTTGTGCAAATAAACAGTTGAATTTGCTGCGAAACAATCGACAATCGCACAACTGTTGTGCCATAGTTTAGTCAAATGTGTGCGCCCGCTTTTAAACTCCAAATTCTAATGAAATTTTACGTCTATTAGATTGTAAGCGACGCTTACTAATCGAAGTTCTAAAGATTCGGAATACTGCAAGTATTTGACGGTTTGTTAGCAAGTGTCGGTATGTGCTACTGGGAGACTTTCGGTTAGTAACAAGCGGTAATTACAAGAAACCTCGTCCCGATGCCGCTGCCGATAGCGATTCAATTACCAATCCTTCAAGTTGTGGTCTGAATGGTACTCTGTCAATCCATATCTTTTGGGACTATTTAAAAGATAAAGGAAAGAAAAAGATAGGAGATTGACTGTTTTGATAACATCGTTAACAAAAGCTACGTTGGCGGTCGAAATTTCAATTGCGTTTGTTAATTCTTAATTAGCAGGAGCCAAAATAAATCGTGAGTGTAGTGAAATAGAATTTTATTTTTACTCTGTTAAAGATTTTTTGCATATAATCTATTAATTTATGTCAAGAAAGTTCAATGTTCACTCGAATACAAAACTTATTCCTGATATATTTTCTTAATAAAGGCAATAAAATAAATTTATACGACTTGAAAGAATATAAAAACCAAGATAGAGGCAAAAAGTCTAACATAGTGCAAAAAAGTTGATAAAATAAAAAGAAAAAGTTACAACCATAAAAAGAAATTACTGCATTAAAAAACCTGATTTTGAAATTCGAATACATTTCAAAAAAAAAACTTTTGCCGCATTCGAAAATCAAACTTCGTCAAAAGCAACGGAAACTTCGGTTCGTTTTTTTTTATTTTAGGAAACTGTCTGGAATTTCGAAATTCAAATTGAAACCTTTTTCACCATAAACAAACAATAAATGAGAGACAATCATCAATTTTATCTTATTACCTCGGAAATATTCAGTACCATTAACATATTCAAACAGAAAACATTTCAAACAAATTAATTCAATGTTGATACAGATAATGTAATAATAAATATCCAGAGCAATAAATAAAATTAATCGTAAACCAGTCGGTACATCTACCGAGCGAAAATGTGTCTTATGTACATAGCTTTATGGTTTATATGAGTTTGATTAGTGAATAGTGTACAATTTTACTTTAAAAAGGTAATAGAAATAAATATAAACGACTGTTAACGCTTTCAAAGGTAATAGAAACATATTGTATATAAAAATCGTAAAGAAAATGTCTCAAATCTCATTCATGAAAATTCATATTGTATTTTATGAATCAAGATATAAAGGAATGTCTGACAAGAAAAAGAAAACCATCAAATTGAAAAAAAGACAAATTACTATGGAATAATATGTTTTATTCATAAACACCTGATTTATTCTAAACTTATAAGACACTAGAGGCGTGTAACTATTCTTTAACCATTATCGGATAGTTCATCACGACTTCGGTAAAACTGGATGTAGTCCATATTTTGACTCACAAGCTATACAATTTTAAGCCTTATCTCATTACGATAAAGTACAATTTACATTGTATATACCATTGTCTACGTCTTAGCAGTTCAAAGTACTGACACCCACATTTATAAGTCGTGTTTAGCTCTTTTTTTGCTGTCCATTTCTTGCTGATGATAAAACTGGTGTTTGAATAGAGGGGACTGGTCATCGGGAGCAATGGACCTCATCACACCTCGAATTATATCAATAAAAACCCTTAAGATCAATGATCTATTAAAAAAACTTAATCTATTAACAAATAAATTAAACACATCTATACAACACAAGATAGACTCTTTGTATATTAAAGTAAACAGCTTTATAGGTAGATGTAGACCGAAGACTTTAAACTTTGCATTTCCATAGGATTTGGGTCCATTTTAACTTTTCAATTATATTTATTCATTCATACAAACATTAGACCAGCTTATATTGCGGTCATGATTGTTATCTAAAACATTTTACGCCTACATCATCGTCTGACGAAAACGTCTAGAAAATTACTGATAGAGGAAAATTCGTTTTCACGGCAGATAACGCGGTGACGTCAGACTTGGGATGTCGAACCCGGAACAAGAGGTTAATAACCTCCGTACGCGAATTATCAATTAGAACCTCCCTTCCATCTGACATTGTTTTATAACGCATAGATTTGTTACAGATTATATCATACTAGCTGTTCCTCGCGACTTCGCCCGCTTGAAATTAAAAAAAAAACTATTACTCCTATATTACTCACTGATAACGTAGCTCTTTAATGGTGAAAGATTTTTTGAAATCGGCACACTAGTTTTTGAGTTATTTCAATACATACAAAAATACGAATCTTTTCTCTTTATATTATTAGTAAAGATACTAAAGGACCAAGAAAGCTTAACGCATAATTTGTATTTTATTTGGATATTACTTTGATTGTGAAATAATTTAATTGATTAGCAAATTATCACCTTGTGTATAACAGAAGGGGGACACCGAGGTGATCATCGAAGGTGGATGAACTGGAAATGCGATGTATTAAGATGATAGGCTCGCTTATTGAAGAGCCCTCATCATCATCATCATCATCATCATCATCATCATCATCATCATCATTATCATCATCTTCCTTATCCTACTCCCGTAGGATCGGCGCAATGAAGAGCCCTATAATTAATTATTGATTGTGGAATACAGACAATTCCGATTTTTATTCATAAACACCTGATTTATTCTAAACTTATAAGACACTAGAGGCGTGTAACTATTCTTTAACCATTATCGGATAGTTCATCACGACTTCGGTAAAACTGGATGTAGTCCATATTTTGACTCACAAGTTATAAAATTTTAAACCTTATCTCATTAAAATAAAGTACAATTTACTTTATATATTACCTCGGAAATATTCAGTACCATTAACATATTCAAACAGAAAACATTTCAAACAAATTAATTCAATGTTGATACAGATAATGTAATAATAAATATCCAGAGCAATAAATAAAATTAAATACATCTACACAACGCAAGATAGACTTTTTGTATGTTAAAGTTACAGCTTTATAGGTAGAGGTAGACAGAAGACTTTAAACTTTGCATTTCCATAGGATTTGGGTCTATTTTAACTTTTCAATTATATTTATTCAATCATACAAACATTAGACTTATTTTGCGGTAATGGTTGTTATCTAAAACATTTTACGCCTACATCATCGTCTGACGAAAACGTCTAGAAAATTACTGATAGAGGAAAATTCGTTTTCACGGCAGATAACGCGATGACGTCAGACTTCGGATGTCGAACCCGGAACAAGAGGTTAATAAACTCCGTACGCGAATTATCAATTAGAACCTCCCTTCCATCTGACATTGTTTAATAACGCATAGATATGTTATAGATTATATCATACTAGCTGTTGCTCGCGACTTCGCCCGCTTGAAATTAAAAAAAAAAAACTATTACTGCTATATTACTCACTGATATCGTAGCTCTTTAATGGTGAAAGAATTTTTGAAATCGGCACACTAGTTTTTGAGTTATTTCAATACATACAAAAATACAAATCTTTTCTCTTTATATTATTAGTAAAGATACTAAAGGACCAAGAAAGCTTCACGCATAATTTGTATTTTATTTGGATATTACTTTGATTGTGAAATAATTAAATTGAGTAGCAAATGATCACCTCGTGTATAACAGAAGGGGACACCGAGGTGATCATCGAAGGTGGATGAACTGGAAATGCGATGTATTAAGATGATAGGCTCGCTTATTGAAGAGCCCTCATCATCATCATCATTATCATCATCTTCCTTATCCTACTCCCGTAGGATCGGCGCAATGAAGAGCCCTATAATTAATTATTGATTGTGGAATACAGACAATTCCGATTTTTATTCTATAGGAGTACCATTTAAGAATTGAATTAAAACAAATCTCTACAACTCTGTTTCTATGTCGAATAGTTTTTTCTGTTAAAAAACTTGGCGTGCAGCGGAAAGGGTAATTTTAAAGCTGAAAAATGTGCTACATTAAAAAGATCTTAGTTCCGTAGAGCGGCTGTGGGCGGCAAACTCTAGACAGAGTTTTTCTTATTTACTCTATGCTCGGGTCATTGACCTGTTTTAGCAGATTTCGTTATTTCGCCACAATAATGATCGATGTACGAATGGAATGCAATGTTTTGTTAGCATTTCCGATAGACCCATTATTCTTATTTTTATACAGTTTATTGAACGCAACACCATGGTCTAAACAATAGAGTGATATCGAATATTTCAAGATGATTATAATTTGAAATAACGATTTTAAAATTTTAAAGAAATGGTAAGCCGGACTTTTATATTATTAAAAACTAACCGTTGCTCGCGACATCGCCCAAAATTAACAAATAATAATATTATAGCCTATATTACTCACTGATAAGATAGCTTTATAATGGTGAAAGAATTTTTGAAATCAGTCCAGTAGTTTTTGAGTTATTTCAATACATACAAAAATCCAAAAAATAAACAAACCTTTCCGCTTTAGACTACTAGACTACTATACTAATAGATAGGTCAGTATATGTTATATTTCTGATCAAGTTCGTGAAAACATCTACATATATGTATTTTAAAAAGTAATATAAAAAACAAATGACTGCAGATTTCCATTATCTTATGACTCTAGTATATTTTGCATATCATATTCATAATATTTTTTACGTAGGAGTGATTAAATTATTAAACTGTTGCCACATCTAGAATGTGCAAGTGATCGGTGTTGCTATAACAATGTAGGAGTGTCGCCCACGTGACTCAGTGGCCGGTATCAATCACTTACCTTAACAACCGGTTGGGGTTGCTGCCTCAAACTGCAAACATAAAAACTAAATAAAACAAACTTTGAAATGATGCAATATTTAATATCTTAAATAAAATGCTTTTTTTTTTATTACAAAAGTGGGCAAACGAGCGGCGAGAACACCAAGGTGGTCAACGACGCCCATGGACATCCGCAACACCAGAGGAACTACAGATGCGTTGCCGGCCTTTGAGGAAATTATAAGCTCGCTTCTTGAAGGACCCTAAGTCGTATTGGTTTGGAAATACCGCCGAGGACAGACCGTTCCACAACGCGGCTGTGCGGGGCAGAAAGTTCCGCGAAAACCGCAGGGTTGTGGAATGCCAGCCATCGACATGGTGAGGATGGTACCTGGCGGTCTGTCGTGTCGTCCGATGACGAAACTCGGCGGCAGGAATCGTTCCAAACAAGTTGCTTAAGTTAACGTGGTTTAATTGGAAAAATAACTTTACCCCCTTCCTCTTCTGGCGACGCCCATACTTTATATAATATGCCTTAAAAATATTATATGCGAAAGCAATTCTTATGTAAGAATCGTTAAAAAGTCGTTTGTAACTACAGTGAGAGTTTACGTTATTTACAATATTATTGTATAACAAATAAAAGGCCTATATTTTATTAGCAAAGAGTGACTAAAACTCTCAATCACAAGTATTTATTTTGCGTAAACAATGTTTAATTGAGTTTGCTTAAACGTGCTATTTTTCTGCACGAAGAATACTTGGAAATGCTTATATTTTAACTTGCTAATAAAATCTCATTGTTTCCGACACGCACTGCCCCAAATCGGGCAATTACACCGCCCGAGTATCCCACATTCGTGAGCTTTTACAATGATGTTAGAAAAATGGAAGTGGCATATCTACAGTTACTTATTTAAACTAAGAGACTAGAATTAGTCAATTACTAGCTGTTACTGCTTTACTAGCTGTTGCTCGCGACTTCGCCCGCATGAATTTAAAAAATAATAAAAAAATATAGCCTATGTTACTGACTGATAACGTAGCTTTTTAATGGTGATAGAATTTTAGAAATCAGCCTAGTTTTTTTGTTATTTCAACACATATAAAATTATTTATTATTAGTGCCTCATCTAGGCTAAATTTACATCGATGTAAGTACCAAATTGTTCGCCGCAAGCGGTGACTGATCGATGGGAATCCGAGATTTCATTCATAGCCTGTCTTATTCGCGTATGCGTTATATTAAGAAATCCGGTATTATTATTGAAACTTAAATCGATAACATTACGTACTTACATACAATAAACACTGTATAGTTAAACATTGTTTAGTTAAAGTTTAAGTCTTTGACCGCCTCTGATTGATAATATGAACGTCAAAGTAGTACGTTTTTTACTATAAATATGTATCACCACACTGCTTTCGTTAATTTTTTTTACTATTTATTGGTTAAGATCGCATTTCGCAAGTCTTAATAATGTTTCATATATGTACATTACACAATGATAATTATTTACGTAATGCTATTTCGTCGTAATTACTTATTTACAAGAATTGTTACATATCTTAAAAAAATAATTCGCAATCTTTACCCATACAAATCTGTATTAAAACTTACTAAACAAGTGCACATTTCCTAATAAAAACGTATTTAAATTGAATCCTTAAACTTGTAAACTTTTTAATTTGTAGTCGGAATGACAGTTCTAAACATAGTTCAGACATTTTTCAAGTACAACAAAAACTAGTAACAATACAGAAGCACTTTTTGTCGTCCTTTTCATTCCCATTGTATAAATAGAGATAACAAATATTGTTAAGTATAAACTGATGACAATGTTCTAGCCGAGGCCTTCAAATCTCGCAAGTACAGACAAAACACTTGTTCCGGTTAACAATATATTTACGTATAATTGTAATTCGGCGAAATGAGACTGGTTGTGACGTCACAAATGCAGGTTCATTGCGCCGTCCAAGATCGATTTCTGAACATTTGATTTTTTATAATCGATATAATTTATCGGTTTTGATATTTTTTATTTAACGTAGACAATATAACGGATTCAGCGAAGTAATCACAACGACGGTAAACACGAAAATTGTAAATACATTTGTAGAAGGGAAGATATAATTTAGATACCGCATGAAGAAAACGGAATTACTGTTGCAACTAGACTTAGAAACTTGGTGTATGATCAGATGCACTGAGATGTTTCAGCTAAACGTCTCTGAGTACAGCGGTTAGTTACCAAGGGATCGTAATAACAATATACTTCTGTGTACAGTTTTGTTACCAGGCAAGCATACCTCGTTACCAAATCTTACAGTAATCAATCAAAACACGTCAGTTCGTTCACATTTGTATCCGAAACAATCGACCGTTAATGATTCAATCTTAAGTGATTTTTTTTTTATTTACATTGTTTGTTGCCAGCAATAACTTAATACGGTTCCACGTAACCGTCAACTGGTTCGTTTGGTTAATTTGGCAGTTCTCGTTTTACCGAAGTCTTTTTTCAGTTAACCTTTTTTACCGCTATCCAACAAGCTTTGCTTTTATTTAATAATGTTCAATGACAAAAAATATTAAATTGTTGATTGCTTCGTAATACTCCTGTCTCGATTTATTAATTTAATTAAAGGTCCTTTGTATAAATGTTCCAATTACCTTTTACATTTTATAAATAGCATTTTAATTTGATAAAGTGAATGTCTAGATAAGACCTAGGGGCACAACTGACCTAATTTATGATAGACATATTGAAAATCTTTAGTCTCTATACTTTTAAAATTCGATCTTTCTGTTTGAAGACCACCAATTTGTAAACGCAAATATTTTTACTGCAACCCAATGATAGCGTATGAACTACTTGAATATAAAATAGCTTTTTTTTGTGTTACATTTGATTTTTTTTATATGTTTCTTTAGAACGTTAAATTCGCTGCTGAAATAGCCTTACAAATTTCAAGAGGACACTCTTGAGTTTGACTCAGCATGCTCCGTCCCACGATTTCTCACTAATCTCAGTTCAGATATCGAATTAAAATTTAAAAGAAAGATATAAAAGTATCTTTGGATCTCCTAATGGCTAACAGTTCGGTGCCAAATGCAAGAGATTACTTTAATCACCAGTAGATGGCGCGCTAAAAGCCCAAGCGATAAATAAGTAAATTGGATGATATATTGTAAAATTAAGTTATATTGCAAGAGGCCGGCAGCCGAGTTGATAAAGGCATGCAACCTGTAATTCATCATGATTTTGTTTGTGACAAATGCTAGCAATATGGTATGTTTTGCCAAATTTCAGCCTTAGTTTACGAAGACTAGGACTGGTACATGAGAAAGAAAGATAAAAGCACGGATTCAAAGAGGATATTCAGAAGAAGGGAGGCCATTAAAAACAATTGAAAACAAAGCGACTATACGACAAAATAACTATCTAACTAATATTATAAATGTGAAAGTTTAGATGGATGGATGGATGTTAGAGTTTGTAGCCTAAACGGCTGAACGGATCTCGATGAAATTTGGCATAGTTGTAGAGGATAGTCTGGAAGAACACATAGGCTACTACTTTTGTTTTTAATTCCACGCGGACGGAGTCGCGGGCGAAAGCTAGTCAACAATAAAATGTGATATGACATTTAATAGTTCAACTTGAAGCCAGAGAAAGGTTTATAGCCCGAAGCCTTGATGAATTAGATTGAGAAGGTTGCATATCCACTTTCTCTAATACCCAATATGTCAACAGGTATAGGACATAGGCGCGCCCCGCGGCGTCGCTTACTAAGAACTGTCAACGATATAAAGTGCAATACAATTTAATGGCTTTTGATATAGATTAATGTTCATTGATCTGACCAGGGCCGTTACTGGCTTAAATGCCGCTTGTTCTAGCGGTCTGACTTGTTCGTTCTTAGATAATGTTGTCATTACATTATTAAAGTACGAGATACGTTTTTTGTAACAACTTCTCTGGTATTTAACATGGTTTATTCATTTGTCTGAAAAAAAATATAATAGCTATATGATTGAAAATAAATAAATGGTTGAAATACTTCTCGTTTCGGGTGTATTTAAAAGGAAAGGAAGGATAGTTTTTGTTCACATCGTAAGAACTCTCGCACTTTATAGATTTTTTAGCGGCCAATAGTTTAGTCGGGCGATTTATCAGTATGAATATTTTGTTTTATATTAAAAGTATGTGGCCTGCGGGGGCTATAAGGGAACATAAGAATATTTTTAAGTGATAGGAGAACGCTTGTGTGCTTTTACATGTTAGCTTCTTTTTACTTACGGAGCCAAATAAATTAGTGATACTACATTCGTAATACTTACGCCTTATTTACAAATAACGTATGTCATATGTAGATACATTATCTTAGACTATTACCTATTGTCTGTAACCGACTAGTTTCTTTGTCTATTGATATCGTAGTACGTAGACAATCCGTGCGGTAACCGGGTGCTGATATCGTGTGCGGAATGTAAGGTCCCGGGATCATTACACGATAAACTGACGATAAGTCAATACGAATATTTGATAGACCTTTTAATAATCTGTTGCTAAGCTGGGTAAATGTAAATAGTAACAAATAAAGCTCTATTTGGTTTGCTTTTCTTATCACCCCGTGTGATGAGCGACGCAGGAACCTAGCGTCATGTGAGAGGGAAACCGGATGGCGACGCCCAATCCCAGTGTGTATACACCTTTACAGATTCAGTTAATCAAAGTTTGCACTTGTGTATTCCCAATTCCGTATTGCAGGTTAGGACCGCGCACCTGTGAAAGCGAAGCTTTATTGTTTGAGCGTGTATTTAGTGAAAAAAAGAAATTGCTACAGGAATGTACAAACGTATGAGCGTTATAAATTAATAATTTAATTTTAACACTTATTAAGCTAGTGTTTTATGTGTAATGTTTTTATTACTTTTTAATACTTATTAAAAATTCCTAAATTAAAGTATTGCCGGGATAAAGGTTTGCGATATCAAACTTGAAATCTCAGTCGTAACAAAATGAAGTAATAAAATTAAAATTATATTACTAAAATAATAGACATAAAATATTTTATAGCGTAGCACGCGGTAGGGGTTCGCCTTGATTTAAAAAAACCGCAAACCCAATTAAGTTGGTAGGAATTTGGCGGACACAAGTCGCGCGGCCAATTTTATTTATCGGAGCGCACTTTCGACGGCCCCAGAATGCGGCGAGTGTACCCCACTGTAAATATACCAGTTTATTGATCGAATACTATTAAAATGTCCGGTCAGTTTCGCCGGATTTTAAGTAGCACTTTAAATATTAAGGTTCCGTAGAAAGTATTGAAGTATCCACGGCATTCTTATTAGGTTTTAAACTGTTAAACACGCAGCAATTAACCTGCAACATCTGACAGAAGAGTATTCTGATAATACTGTTATTGTCTAATCTATATTTGGTTTTGTCTAAGAAAAAGTGTACAGAACTCATTGCAGTCTGTTTGCACACCCTGTATGAATCTTTCAAACATTTTGGATAACTCGAAATCGGCATATAAGGGAATCATTGAAGAGTGCCAGCCACTACGAGTCAGTAAAGTGGACAGGCTTATTAAAAAAGTAAATTGTATATAAGATGATAATCGTCGATGTCTCTGACCCGGCTAATTAGGGTCCATGTGGTGTCATTGATACCACAGCTTCGTTTACGTATCAATTGGACTTGACATTCTTCGAAATAACAATTTTTTATCATGTAATTATAAAACCCCGTTGTACAATTTTAAACGGTTACATATTGAATTACAAACTTTTTTATAAGATAAGAGGGCAAACGAGCTACGGGAACATCAAGTTGACCAACGTCAATGGACATCCGCAATACCAGAAGAATTGTAGATGTGTTGCCGGCTTTAGGCCTTATTAGTTATGTTCTTTCGTTATATTCTGTCACTGTAATTTACTGTCTTAAAGCCTGAAACTAAACTATCACACAACCATGTAGTCTCGCTTTGATTCCTATGAGCTTAAATTTAGGTGCGCACACTACTCGATGTTTAGTTGTGCAACTAAGAAGTTGATTTAGCTGCGAAACAATCGACAATCGCACAACAGTTGTGTGATTGTGTAGTCAAAGGTGTGAGGACGCACTTAATCACAGTTTTACACATATTTGTTAAATGCAGAATAGTTGAATTATAGAATTGAACCTCTACAAAAGAAAGCATAACCTTTGCATCAAAATCAATATCTTACCAAATCTAAGTTCGCTTGTCGTCTGGATAGTTTAAAGTTTTATCTTCAATGTATATGAAACAGCGCTTGTTAACTTGCTATCTATTCGTGCGTAAAATAATTTTTCTCATTGCATCGACTATCAAAAGTAAAATCGAGAATGTTTTTTCTTACCCATTTCGGTGAATCTGTTACCGTTTTAATACTGCAATTATAAGTCGAAAACTTGTCATAATTATATATGTTTAAATTATATCGATAATGGTGATAGTTTTTTTTTTTTATATAGGAAAAGCGGGCAAACGAGCAGCGGATCGCTTGGTATTAAATGATTCGCCGCCCATGAACATCCGCAACGCCAAGGGAACTGCAGATGCGCTGCCGGATTTTAAGGGAGGAAAACGCTCTTATCTTGAAGGCCCCTAAGTCGTTACTGTTTGGAAATACCGCCGAGGACAGAGTATTCCACAACGCGGCTGTGTGAGGTAAGAAGGTACATGAAAACCTCGTCAAAAAGTCTAGTTTAATGTATGATATTCGATCTGGTGGGAAGTGAATTTAATTCTTTGGCTGTACATCTCACGAGGTTATTAGTCTGTTTTTGTCCATATGTCATTAATGTTAACAATAAATTGACTCTTAAAGGGTTTTGATACATTTTAATAATCTTTTTTACATTTATTTCCTAATTATTATCAAAAACAAACGTTGCTCTTTGAAGTAGCAATGGCGAAGGATTTACGGTCGCAATAAATTTATTCGTATCTGATAAAATTTACGACATCGTATAATTGTACTTAAAGCTGTTTATTCTTAAAACATTATTTTTATATGTATATTAAAGTTAAATACCATTTATGTCTATATAAAGGATAATTTATCATACAATTTGTACACACGTATGCAGAGAACAACGTACTCGTATGTGTGAATTATATGTAAATGTTTTTTTCATGTTTTATCACAAAGTTATTAAGAAAAAATAATAAATAAATTATTTAGTTATAATACAAAATAAACAACACTTTTTTGTAATACATAAAAACCTTTTTCCGTGACACCATCCCTGCGAAATAAAAAAACTTAATAACTAGCATATTTGTTTTTCCAGACTATCTTACTTCTTACTAATATTATAAATGCGAAAGTTTAGATTGATGGATGGATGTTTGTTAGAGTTTGTAACCTAAACTGCTGAACGGATCTGGACGAAATTTGGCAAAGATATAGAGGATAAATTGGAAGCACACATAGGCTACATACTTTTATTCTTTTTAATACCACGCAGACGAAGTCGCGAGCAAAAGCTAGTGTTTTATATTTCTGCAGTTTTGGAGATATCTAGTAACAAACATCCATCCATCTATACATTTAAACTAAATATACGTATTTATAATATTAGTAAGATATCTTCGTCATATCTTTAGTCAACAATCTCCAAAGTATTAAAGTACAGCTGTCTTTATGCAAATTCGTGCCTTTCTCCTGCATTCCTCTGATTATGTCCGTGAGTGTATCTTAAATGTCAATAGATCAATCTTCTGAATACATAAATTAAATCGCTAAAACACTAAAACATAATTAATTTTAAAGCACTAATAAATAGCTATACAAAACATCTCTACAACCTAGCAGTTCTTGTTTTTTCAAACTTCGTTTAGAACACACTTCTATCTTAAAAACTACCGGGAACTTTTTATTTTTTGTGTATTTCTGCTATGCTCCTTAGAGTGTTAGCGTGAATAGCCTATAACATTCCTCAATAATTTGGCTTTCAAATTCAAAAACAATTGCTGAAATCCGTTTAATAGTTCATGAGATTAGAAGGTACAAAGATAGTTTTTAGTTTTAAACTAACTGTTCGCGTGCGGATTCATCCGCGTGAAATTATAAAAACTTTATTTTATTGTTTAGATTTGTCAAATTATCAATAGTAAATGTCAAAATGACATGACATGACATGACAAACCTTAGCAATCTTTCTTTCTTGATGTTGGCAGCAACTTATGGTCTCTTTCCCAGATTAGGGTTTTTATCCAAAATATTTACCCCCTAAGTTTAATGGCGTGAAAATATATAGCCTAAAGTATGACGTAAGTGTAGGGCTTATTATTAAAAAAAGAATATTCAAAAATATGCTGTAATTGCTGACATCTTAGGCCACAAAGAAGTGTGTGTTTACGCTTTATTATAATAGTATAGAAGTATAGATTACTAATGTAGGTTGAGATAAACAGTTCCAACACATTGTGTACCACTACGTTTTTACGTAATTTTTGACATTTAACTCGCAAGTCTATTGTGGCATTGAACGGGTTAACTTTTATAAATATTTTTAAATAACCATCATCATTAGTGTTAATGTGACTGTTAGTAGTTAAAACAAGATAAAGACGCTCCACCTACGTCTCCCATCAAAAGATATGCAGAGTCTTTAATTCTAACATTAACGTAAATCAGTCCAACGACGCGCTCGGCCCATTTTTTTAACATAAAAATACCTTTTCGTCTTCAAATAACAGTCTCTACTCTACAAGACTCTAATATTGTAAAGACTTTTGAGTTACTTAGCATTTTTATTAATACTGCTTTAATTTAATCATAGCTTTTAAATCGTGTGTGTGTCGTTGTGGCTTTACTTTCTCGAAATAATCATATTCTTTTCCTTAAAAAAAAATAGGTAACAAGTAAAATTAAACTGGTGGTTATCATCACATCTTCTTAAACTAAAGACATGATTTCTCTATTATTTTAGTAATCATTTAATATCTACTGGCCTATTTCTCATTGACAACTATTACTTACATAACAATTTCATATATTGACACATCTTCCTGTTTTTAAATATTATTAATTCACAAATTGTAAACCATACCACCTGTACAAATTTGCCGTCCGTCTATATAGACAATTTTTCATTCGGATAAAATTTAAACAGTGTACATGAAGGAATACGGAATATAATCCTTTGTTGTAATCGATTGCATTTATATCACCGACAGAGGTCGCGGCGTTCTTATGACATTGTGTTAATTGAAAAATGACAATGTCCGACCTCCGGGCGACGTCTGCCGCCAAATGTGGGATCCATGGGAGCCAAATAAAACCCAACATTTCTCAATTTAGATAATTTATTGATATATTAAATTTCATTAAACTTATATAAATGTTCCAAATACAAATTATTAGATTGCATAATCAAAATTTTTCACAATAAAAAAAACTAGAATGCAATCCCCGGGGTAATTGCCATGCAAAACTAAAACTCGAATTTAAGATAATAATTAAACCTAAAATCAAGTTTTACACAGGCGTACGACGACTGATCACTCAAGTTATTTCCATTAAATTGAAACTCCATTATAAAATTGTTGAAGTAAACATAATCCATAATCATAATACTAGATTCAATAAAATAATTAAAACAAGTCAACGAGGCTAATGTCTAGACATTTAAACAAGATTTAAATGATTAAAATGAAACTCATTAAAAAATTATTTGTTGTAATGTCATGCTATACTACACACGCGAGTTGATATTGTAAAATAAAAAGGTCATGCGTTAGAAAGTTTAGTACATGTTAGTCAATTATATTCAAAACACGTTTCAATACAAAAATTTAAAAAACTACATAATTTAACAAATAACAATAACATTTTAACTCTAGAGTGAACCGGTCAGGATTCCAGATGAAATTTAAAAAACGTGGCAACGTGTTTATTTCAATTTTTTTTTTTATAATTAATATCGTTTTGACAATTTCCTCTGGAACCTTAAAACTACAAAAATAAGGTGGACGTTACAAATTACAATTAATGTCTCGTGTTACAAATTAAAGAGCCTAAGAACTACAAGAATTGCAGTAAAAACCATCACAGGTTCTCAAAGATGACAATTAGAATAGAAAGATTACTCCTATGATCAATTTTGACTGCATACTCTTTGCAGCTCCGGATACTTGTATAGGACTTTTGACTAATTAAACTTTAAAAAGTAACACCAACAAAGCGGCGGACTCAGACGAATGTTGTATCTCCAATAACTGCATTGTGCGTTTTATCTGCAACAAAAAAATTAAACAGAAATTAATCTTCAAAACAAAAAAAAAACAAAACATGTAGCGAAGAAAATAAAAATCAGGCTGAAATTATATTTGACGATAAAGATATAGTGGGACAAATTTAACGACCCGTTAGAATAAATAAAATTAAAATACATCGGTCATCGGTTCTCTCTGTCAATGTCAAAAGGTACCTTAGTATTGTTGAAGTCTTGTCCTAAGATATACCTAATTCTGATAGAAATAACCACGATACACACGATATCTATACATATAATAAAATTGGTGTGTCTGTTTATAATATCAAAAGAAAAATTCCAAATTACGGGAAGATGTATTTGCGTTGCTGATAACGAAAATCGCATTTAATTTTTTTTTGTCTGTCCGCAAGCCCCATTTATTCCGGGCAATCTCCAAAACGGCCGCGCCGATTTCGACCGGACTTTTACTGATGGGTAGCAGACATAGAAGGGCATATTATAGGCTAATTTTTATCTTAATATTGCGCGGACGAAGTCACGGGCAACAGCTAGTCAGTCATAAAAGTCTATAATCATAGACATAGTAAATGTCAATAAAAACGGAATCACAAAAGATTATAACCAAAGTCACGGTCTGAAGTGGGTAGTGACGGTGCAATGTCTACGCGGTGTTAACACAACGTAATCCATTGTTGGTTGACAAAAAGTCGTTTGAAGTACCCCGAGTGCACAACACTTTCAATTTGATATCATCAAACTGTGACGAATGCGGCTACGGGCTTCGGGGACTGACGGACTGGCGGCAAGGGGGAATAGGGGAAATAGGGGAAATAGGAGGGATAGGGGGGTAAAGATTAATTAATACCGTATGACTATGCGGTTTCATTTTTGCGGATCATAGATTGAGTGAAATATCTCATGCTTATTCGTATTCATGAGGATGTTTCTTGAAATTTGCGAAGGGCAAATCTATTGTTACAGTAGTGACGTTGTACTATCGTTCGCTATTGTGTTGCTATGCGGAATTATAAGTATTATATTATTCATATTCAGTATAAAGAAAATTGTTCTTGAACCGAGAACAGATTTATCTATGATTTTGTAAAAATATCGCATAGTAACAGTTGTCGGTAGCCAAACCTTGATTGCTACCGACAAATGGTTGAAAACAAATATAAACAAATAAGTCAAGATTTTAAGTTCATTGCCAAAGATTCATAAAAAAATACTTCGTGTTCGAGTTAAATTTATTTCGCGTGCAAGTTTATTTAATTTTAATGCTGCAAACGCGATATAAATAATACATGTATTGTAAACCGGAACGAAAATTTATATAATAGGTCGATTTCCGCTCCGTTCCGCCGCATAGCAACAGCGATATCAGAGTATAGCGAATAGCGAACGTTATCAATAAGTTTCGTCATGGCCTCGATAGAGCCCACTATCGCTCTATCACACAGATTTACCCCATTTCTTAATCCCACAGTAGACCACTATACCCTGACCTCCCAATATCATTCATTCCCAATACATACAAAACTACAAGATACAAAGACCAGTATAACTTGAAACACGAGTTGTATACCCATACAATACTATCAGGAGACTATGATACTCTGGTCATTATCATTGCCAAGAATATCCCTTTCTTCGATTGCGGTTCTTGTACAATCCGAATTATAATTCGCTATCGACCTCGTTGGTTATAGAGTTAAAATTCCGCGGCTCCGTTGTCCGTGGCAAATTGTCCGTATTTTATTGCTTATACTTTCATCGTAGCGATTTAATTTTATGCCTCGTAAAAAATACAGCACGAAAATGTTGCAGATATCATCGAATTCGAGACGTTACGTAATTTGACTTAATTTGACATTGATATTTTATTCCGTCTTATTTTAGTTCGGAACATTTTGAATATCTTGAAACCGTCTTTTAAAGATTTAATGGCGTAGAAGGTTGTATTTCCGACAAGTGGAAGGTACGGCGGTCGCGGAGCACGTATCGAATCTCCTAAAGCGTGAAAGACATGACGTTCGGTCCAGTTATGCCACATCAGGTTGAAAAACTGATTTAAATTAAGTATGAACTTTTTGTTTTTTTCGGGCAAAGGCAAGACTTGACGCTCCTTGCCCGTCAACTTACAGAAAATTGACGATTTGACGGATAATCTGACAACCAATACAGATTGTTAACTATCGCCAAATCTAATTCTTGATTAAAATTAGGACTAACACAAACATGGAATTTAAAAAAAAATCGAATACTTTCAAAATGTACTATTTAGTCTCTCAGAGTTACCTCTTTAGTATTCAAGTCGTGTTTCATTAGCATTTCGTAATGATTATAATTGACAAAGTACGAGACTGTAACACGGTTACCCGGTGCCTTCATTGTTACTACCAGCTGAGCAAAGATCGCGTTGAGGCTCGTGACGAACGATATGACGTATAACAAGCGGCGTGGAAACTCAAATACTGGATGTGAATACTAAGGAAGTTTCTTTAACGTTAAGCGAAATAATCTCTCGATTAATTTACAATTCCATTATCTTTATCCTTGTTTAAATAACGGTAATAGATGCAATCATTCTTTATATTAGAATTAGGAGAGAATAATCTGCACTTTAGGATTATCGCGTCGTATTTTGCTAAATTATTTCGACATGCTTTTAAAATTTTGTCACCTAATGATGAAAAATTTATTAAAAAAAACATGAGTCAAGTTAATATTGTATGATGACAATGATATTTTTTTTTAACCAAAGATGATCATCATTATTTGTCATATTTGTTCAAAAACTGATTAATAATTCTATAAAACGGCTCTAGTTCTACAGTTAAATCAGTCTGTTTTTGGTATCCGTTTTTATTATAAGGTAACTACCATATTACTCTCTAGGCATCAAATAAAAAAAATATTTACATATAATGTCTAAGTTCCTAAAATCAAATGTGGAGCGGAAATATTAGCAATAGATATGAAATAAGCGATATTAAATACTTTTTGTTTATAATCAGTCAAAACATATCAACCTTATTCCTAAATTTTCATGGCATTGACTTCTTATCATATTACTAAATAACCACTGATAACTTTCTCAAAGAATTATCGACTTTATATCGATAAGTTAAGGATAAAATTGGTATGTATTTAAACCAGGCCTAGTTCTGTTAGCCATCATTATCACAAATATCAAAGACATCAGGGATATCTCAAGGCGAGCTAAAACGGGCGCTACCGTGCGGCCCCCCTTATCGGCCGAAATTAATCGTATGATAAATCCATTATCGATGGATTGGGTACATCAAAACCCATACGTATCCATTTCTGCGGCTTTACTTAAAATATACTTCTGAGATAAAAATCATACTACCAGATTAATAACTAAACTTAACAGTGAGATTCCACTGCAAAGCAGAGATAATAAAATGTTTTGTACATGTCGGTAGTGGAAACTTACACTAAAAGAATTATGTGTAGAACTTACCGATGCTGCAAATTGCAATAGCGGCGACGGCGTAGGCAGAGGTTGACCTGAAACAATACGAGAGAATTAAAACCATATTTTGATATAAGGCTAGTTACACACTACAAATGAAAAGAGTGTTTAGGTATTTATTAAAATATTAACATGAACTGATTTAAACCATATATCTTTAAATATCAACGATAGAGGTCTTTAATAAATTGTGAGCAAATCATAAGCTTAGTTAATCATTTATAATATTAATATAAACAGACCAAATTTAAAATCGTTCAATGGACTATTAATAAGACCTACTGATTCCGAACACAGAGGAACTATCATGCATATTTGCGTGCCAATTGCCACAATGTTTTCGTAACATCATCGACAAAATTTGTATGACACTTGGTGTACTTTACGCCTGGTTTACGCTGCAAAAATTTAATACAAATTGTCGTACGTTACGAAAACAATCTCACGTACGCATATGATAGTCCCTCTGATACTAAATTAAACGTCAGTTCCTAAATTCCCATTTGACGACGCGTGTGAAGTGTGTTGGGTATTTTATAGCGTACTTTTCCCCAGCATTCGTTTAGTGTTTACACAACTGTCTACTCTAAATCTTACGATTCACACAGAGATGACTGGATTCTTAGAATCATTCGCGAATATCGATGAGTACATCAAACTATAACGGGCACCCACAACACTCGGAGCATCGGTCAAAGACAAGGTTTCAGGCTAAACATGTCAAAACGAAATTTTAAAATATTTATGATTAGCAAAAGATATAAATTAACACTTCTTGCGTCACGGTTCAAAGATTAATTTAAGAGATATTAAAATTAGCTAATCATTTGAAAAAAATGTAAAAGACGATAACATCCTGATCCAACATGATTGTTGGTTTTGTGGAATCTTAGATTAGAGATGTTTCTACTAGAGATTTAGCGACACAATTTCAAATGAATGTGCAACCTGCTTTAAAATAGTACACGCCGGCTTACGCTGCATTGAAATTATGCAAAGTCTGTCGCGAAATCAATAAAAGCCGATCCCGAGCAGACTCGGGCGCGGGCCGCGTAACCATTCATTAAACATAACGACGGCGCGCGCACCCCTCGCACCCCACACCCCTCTGCGCACTGCGCCCGCCTGCATCACAGCCTCATTCACACATCGACAGTACTACGATAGTACGCCCGAGTACTATAAATGGCGCTACATTTTGCGACCTATATCAGAACCTAACTCTCCGCAATCCATTTCAAACTCTATTCTCAGGTCGTAAAATTCAAAATCCCTTTACAGCACTTAGTATAACATTTGTCAAGTAAAATGCAGTTTTATAGTCTATATAGGAGAGTTGATTACAGAGTGTGGATAGGTTTATATAGGGCTCTACGATAATGCAGTTGTGTCGAGACGTCTGCAGTGTCAGACGCTCCTATATTTAGAGATAAAAAGGTTCGCTGACTGCACGCTGCACTTTATGCAACTGTGTGAAACTATCTTTAGTGTTTTCTTTTTGTTTTATTTGTATAGCGGCGCGGCTTGCGTACTGCAGCCTGCAGCCGCGTCGCGGGTCATTATAAATGTAATTGTTATCTACGCTGCGGGGATGCCGACGATTTCATCTTTTACAATGCATTGTTTCGCGAACAGAATATATAGTTTAAATATTTATCTAAACACAATTTAAACAACACGCACAAGTCGAAGAAAGTTGTTTCATTCTATAGTTTTATCATGTACGATGAATCAATAAGAGAGACGACGAGAGAAAATAAGGAAAGAATATCTATTTGAATAAGGCAAAAGTGATTTCATCGGTATGCTAAAGAAACTCCAACAAATCTCTGCCTAGGTCTTAGTCTATTTGGACCAAGACCTAGGCAAAGATTTAGACTTTAATTTGGTACGATCCAAGCATGACTCGCCCCTTTAACATTCATACATTTACACATGCTAGTTGGTTAGGTCATCTTAAAATCGCCCTTCAATTTCACAGCAACCTGTATATAAGAAAGTTATAAGACTAAAGGAATGTTAAGAATTCCTTTAACGTGTTGATAGCGGCCTATATTCGTGTTACGCAACTGCGGCGCCGCCAGTGATAACGAGATACCACTATCAGATTGGTGACGGCTTAATTAGATATTCACATAGCAACTAAGCGTTACTATGGACCTGCTGATAAAATATTTTGCAAGTTCATGTTCAAATAACATTACATAAGAAACACAAATAAAGTAATGAAAATACACACTGACAATTTCATGGCAACTTTTTTGACATCCAACAATCAGAATGAACAAGCATACAAACATATTACGTCAGACAATAAAAAATACTATAAATAGTATATTTCTGGAAAGATTAAAGGCCGTAATAAATAAATGTATTAAGAAAACCACTTTTAAACCACTATAATGGCATATAATCAATTTTTTGCGTGACCACTTTTTGTCACAAGTGTTGAAGTGACAGAGTTCATTGACCTCATTACAGCACATAACATTACACCGCACGTGTACAACACCTAGTCATTCAGTCATTCAACGAGAAACTCTGACGCCTCAAAACCGAAGCGACGAACAAGAACAGATCAACAAACGTCTCTACTGAGGTGCTGGGGCCTACCCTAAATTAGGGATGGATCTGCAGATTACAAGTGCTTAACCCATAAGCCACCGACGCTTGTTGACCCAATCCATGGAGGTTCATACGAAAATAGTGGTTCCCTTTTGTTCAGGTTCTTATTCCGGTGCTAGAGATCTCTAGAAGTTGATAATGCCAAGAGTATAGGAATACTTTCCAACATAAATGGTTAATATGATAAACACATAATATCTACTATTTAAACGATTCATCAAACTGTCGTTTAGAAATAAAATTACTTCTGTCATTTACGCTACCGTAACCACGCTAAGCGAATATAAAAACCGTAAATAAACATAACATAATGCAAGCCGCTTTTATTCATTAAATTATACCGTGCATGCGGTATAATTTAATGATAGCATCCGAGATAATGACTCGCAAAGAGGGCACCCAGAGAGCCCGATGGTTAATAATGCAGATCAAAACAGCCGACGGGAGTCAGTATGTGACAATTGCTAGATCTCTCAGTGCAATTACCTAGAGCAAACTGCACTTGCCTGCTCCAAGTTAGCACTGCGAAGCCAATTTGCAACCACAACCCAACATTATCCGTTTAGACGACGCGTCACGGTGTTATGAAGCCGCTAATACGAAAGAAACAATGTTTACAAAATAAGCGAATTTGTATTAAATAAGGTTAAGTGCGGACTGACCCTTATATGAGAAATTTAACAAATATTAAGACAATCTGGTTAACGATACAAGATTACTTAGTAAGGGTGCTGATGCAATACAATGTTGGCGATGTCATTATCTAAAGACTTGAGATGCAGTAATTAGATCTTAGTTACACTATTTTCAAAATAAACTATAGGTTCTTTTTGTTTCGATCAGGTCCAGATCTGATATGAGATCAACAAATGAACCGTCATGTAACATATAGCAATCGTATTGTACAGTTGGTAGCGACGTCGTCGGCAGCGGGCCGTGTCCGGGGCATTAATGCATGCACAATGCATTTGTTTGCGGCTATCGACGCCTGCCTAATGGACCGTGTTGGGACCAAGCGGACTACCATTTTTACCATACACAACACGTTATACTTGTACAGTCACGCACGCTGGCGTTATTCCATTTACAGAAATATCCCTGTTTCTTGCACTCATACGCTCTTACAACCTTACCTTTCTTTTTTCCAAACACACGACACATTTAAAAGTGCCTTTCTATTGATGACTGTATCAACGCGTACGGATAGCTATAGTATTTGGCGGAACACCGTTAATGAACGCGACTGTACAGACAGTAACTAATGTGGCAGATACGGGGAACATAAAGAAGCAGCTGGTTTACAAGGGGGTATTACACCCGATATTCCACAGTATAGTGACATCATACTTTCTGTACAATACTCATTGTAGGAATATAAAAAACCGTAAATATCTTAAGAATATTATGTCATTCCGTTTCTGTACAGCATAATAATGTAATAAAATAAAAAGTAAAAAAGGTAACGAGCAAAGAAATCAATGTAACTACCAGAAACAAGTCAGACGAAGTTGGTAGCACAGCGCGTCACATCTGTCAGCCGGACGTACCAGGTTCGAAGCCAATCGTAAACATTCGCGGCAGTTTCACCTCGGTGTAAAAACGCGTAAAAAACTCGATTGGGTAAATACTCACGGAATCGAGCGGTACCTTTAAAACTTTATTGAAACGAAAGTCGGTTTATATCCGAGCGATTCGCATACTTAACCGATTTGGGATCGAGATATTTGCGGGTTTTGTCCTTTTAAAACTTTTATACGAGTACGACGTCGAGTCGTTAAAAGTTTTTGGAGAAATGGATGCGCTGTGATTTCTTCGACTACTTTTAATATCTGAACTTTATAATTACAAGTGATCATGGTATACGTAAACGCACAGTCACGTCATTGACACTGCAAACTCAAATAAACAAGAAATATAATTTTCAATTGATGTCTAACGGCCGATTACTGAAATGAATCTTTACACTTCGCTCCATAAAACACCGCTTACAATGCGACAGAAGTCATAATTTGAATTTAAACATTTTAATTTGAATTTAAAATTCGGTCATAAAGCTCAAAACTAACTAATCTATGGCCATTTATAAAGATAACTGCAAATTTAGCATTGGACTTAGGTATGAATGATGATTCTATCGCCACAACATGTGTTTACTATAAAATCATTGATTCGCTTGTTGAAAGTATTCAAGAGTTTATTTTTCCAAGAAGCAATATTATAGAAAATACATAACTTATACTAACCTCATTTTATGGTATTGTACTAAGTGAAAATGTATAGATAGAAAGCAACCACTCGACGTACAAAAAAACACTCCGCTCGATTGAGTCGTAAAGGTGCGGACACACTGGCCGTATTTACACATGGACAGTGTGCACACGTCTTATTATCCAATGGACTTTTTTGTTCAATCAACATTACATAATTTGTAAGGATAATAACTAAACAAATCATTCACAAACGTACAGCGGCGGCGGCGGCCCTCAAGCTTCGAGCATCGCACTGTCATCCGAGCGATGGTCACACAAAAAATGCATTAAATCTTTCATCTCCCAACTGTATAAAAAACTCACTTAGCACGTTAAACATATTTATAAATATACATACACACCCGCCGATCTCAACGTCAATTACGTTTTTTAATCTTAATCGTTAACCATTGCTGTTATTGTATATGCTAATGAAATCGACTTGCCTACTAAGACAGCAATGTATATAAAACAACTCATAGTTAACGTAACATCGTAGGATAGAGTATTAATTGCGGGTCACTAACGGATCTGTTGAAAAAAATGCATCTCACGACTCCCGAGTGTTGTGGCGGGAAAAAATTTAGTGAAGCGTGAACCTTGGGATCTCGCATACCTAATTCCGATACAGACATCGGAATTTAACGTCACATTTAACCACAGCATATAAAATACTTTTTCATTCTTTTGAATCCACGACATTTTTTATCAATGCAATAAGTATGAAGAGAATAAAAAGATATTTTAATATTGGAACCGGCTTACAAGTCGGTCTTACGGGACCCCAAATCGGTCAAAGACTAGGAAAAAAAAGGAGCCCGCGCGTCTTCTCGGAAGCGGCGCGGTTCGTGATTGAATCTTTCATCTTTGCTTGTCTGTCTGTACATCGATAGATATAGATGGTACGGCCTTTTTTTCCACAAAGAAGTTTTTTTACCATACGGAATGAAAGCTTAACCTTCAAGTGTTAATAAAAAAAGACCCTATGAGAAAGTGTAAAGCAAGTATTCATTCTCATTGACAATTAAAACTGCTATTGAAAAACAATATCAATATATTTAATACAGATTTTCAATGGAAACCCACCCTTACAAAAATAACGTATTGGTAATAACAAATATCTGTCAAAACGTATAACAGGTCTGTAGTACAAACATCCATACATATCCACGATGAAAAAAGTCCATCAAAATTATAAGATCCCTAACAACCCTTTGCTAGTTACGGAGTATAACATTTCTTATATTATACTTATTAGCATTATGAAGGAGTAAATCATTTATAATAAAAAAAATACGATACATTGCCCTTGAAGGATATCCGGTCGGGTTTGTCCCACGCCCACGTATCGGCGAATTTTTTTTTTTATTCAACAATTGTGACAATAAATAACACATGTTGAGTTAGAACCCTCTCAAAGTAATGGAAGGTATCGGGTTAATACAATTGTTAGAAATATACTTTTTTTATCTTTTACAATAGGTTTTGTTGTGGATATCATCTCAAATTATAATGCATTTTTTTATTTGATTAAATTTTATCATAAAATATCTCAAGATAAGATGAACAGGAAGTTAATTTTATGATCAACTTACACAACTGACACTCGTAACTTTTTTATTCAATTATCGAGTTTAGTACGTTTATGTAAGAAGCTGAGATATGTCTATGTATAATACTTGAGAAATAAGGGGCCCACTTGGTAATAATCCATCCTCTTAATTCAAGGGATTTTGTTCAAGACTTCATTCGCAAAATCCTTTGATCCTGGACATCCTTGGTGTTTTACAATAGTGACAAAAAATCATTTGAATTTGAATAAATTGTGATAAACATTCAACAAAGCCACAAATTACAAAAGCAGTGCTCAAAGTTCCATTTGCACAAATCCGGTGAACACATCTCACGACATTTATCGGCGCGAAATTGTACCGGACAAAGTCGGACATAAATCGTCTGTCCGCTGTCCGGCTCGCCTGTCACAACAACGGAACAAAACAAATCCGACATTTCCGGACCCGATTTCCGAAAAAAAAATGACAGATGACAACGATGAAGATACCCAAATGTAAAGTTGTTAATTATTAGAACACTGAACATATTATCTACAACAAAAGTTACTTTTACGTCAGAATCATCTAGAATCTGGCCACGCTCTTAAGATTTAGTACAATTTTAAGTTAATTAACCTCAAAATAAAGCAGTACGAAAATGCAACACATATATATTTAACTCAAATAACCCATCAATTCACTAGTAATAAATCTTCAGTACAACAGCCCTTATGTCTTGAATGTGACCTAAGTCAACATATAAGTATAGCATAGGTTGGAGCGTCTGTGGACCGCGCACTGCGACCCAGCTTAGGACTTTCACACGGACATATGCGCGGGCCGGATGTCGTCGCAATTACTCTCCTCGCGATTATTATTGCGCTCCATTGTGCCGCCGAATTGCGAGCGTCTCGTCTTCCCATCCGGCCACACAGATATACAAATAAATACTTTATATCGAAGGGAATAGGGGTCAAATTGATAACCGTGACTGTCAGCGGCGGTGGAGACTGAAGGTGATGCGTCGTGGGGCCAATAAGGGCCGCAGGTGAATGAGGTCCGATATTGTACGGGCACAATGCGCTCTCGCCGCGACAACACCTGCGGAGGCTCTGAAAGGACCAACGGGAAAAGACACAAAGAAGTCCCCAAACTAGTTTAAACTAGTTCAAGCTAGCAACGCCGTTTTCTCTTTTAGAATACTCGATGTTTCGTCAGTACAAATTCTTTACATTGAAAAACATATTAATTTATTATGGTGATTTCTATAAATTCATCTGTTCCCAATAGGCTTTTTCCTATACACTAACTTGAGTAATATAATTTTTAGAAAACAATCCGGGCATTGCCGATGCAAAAACACAAGATAAAATCAAAGATATACGTTTGCATCCAAACACCGCAATGACTTTTAGTGGATTGCAGTGTGAAAAACATCTACGAAAACAACTTCACTGAAATTAGAAATGTATCACCGGTAAGATATTTGTATTGAAATGACGTTAGAAGGTGTAATTTTTTGGCCGGGACGACGTTCATATTTTTTCCTAACTGCAGATACTGAACGAGTCTAATTAATGCTATATAACAAAAAACACATATAAACAGTAACTATTTTTGGTTCATTATAACAATCCAAATCTAGCACTATTATGACATTTAATTAAAGCTTAAAAACCGGATAAGCTGCTATCATATGGCGAATTAATGTCATCCTGTATAAAGTCACGTCTACAAATATTCCATCCTGTACTCAATCTCTTCTTACTATTGTACCATGAATAGTAGTTCAATTACCAAGAACATCTAGTATAGCACAAAGTCCACATCAGTACATAGCGCGGGTCCACATCCCGGGACGTCTGACTCAACCACTGACACGGTTCGCACGCACATTTGTAACGGACGGCTTACATGCCACCGGAAATCAACTGGATGTAATTAAAATGAAGATATAGAAATACTTTTTCTAAGTTTCATCGTTATATTTTATACTTGTCAAAGTATTGATAGTTAAAATTTTTTGCTATAACGTCTTTATGACAAAATTTTAAAGCTCGAATGTTAAAAAAGGATTTTAAGAAGATCTTTTATAAAAGTTCAGTAGCTGTCCCATGTAAGCCGATGTTTACCACAGATGGCGCTCAATCGACCTTGTGTCTGATGGTACCCCCCACACGACAACTACGACCATAAATGTCATTCACTCGACTTTATCAATTAAATCGCTCCTACATTCAGATTGTGGAACACTTCAGCTTGTGTGAATGCGCCTTAAACATGGAAAAGGTACTCGGACTTTTAAAGTTCAATTTGTATTCATATTTTTAAAATAACCTTCCATTTTACGGGAATTATTAATAGCATTCAAATTGGCGTTTCCATCTAAAGGTGACTTTCACTATTTAACGGCGTTGTTTACAAGGATATGAGTCAAAAACTATTTACGCAATGCGGCTGTGATTGATATTAGTTTAACGAAAAAATAAACATTTTTTAAAGATTTCATTTTGCATTTCATTTACATTGCTATAAAGAGTGTTTTACTCGAACATAAAAGAAGTAGTAAATAATTTTCTATTAATTTTGATAAAGTACTACAGTTAACTTGTCTCGTGTAAATATTTAACTTACCTAATACATTAAAAATACCATGTCCACTAATATAATACATTAAATCCAATAATGAGTGTAGACAGTGACAAAAAAACTAGCATACACACTGCATAATGGTTATTAAAATCCGTAAAGCCGGGAGAGACAGACATCGTTAGTGCCATTAAAGTTAAACTCGAAGCCAAGAGTGTGGCTAGAGAAGAATACTTGAGTACTGTTCTCCTAACAAACGAGATTCAACATCAAAACTATCAGACAATTTCAGTTTAGTAAAGTTTAACGTGTTAGACCTTTTTGGTAGTCAAGTTTCTAAGGTTATATTGGTCACTAAGAATGCACATTAAAAATTTAGATTAAAAAATAATATTCAGAAGAAATGCGCGAGTGTCTTCTAAATTGGCGACTTACAACCGAATACTAAAACGACATTTATATATCTAACAGCGTCTTAAATGACGAAGTCACGTTTTAACTCGAGGTTTTAATAAAAAAATCTGTTGTAAGAGGCGCTAACGAATAGAATTATTCTAGATTCTTTTCAGTATTCAGCAGATAGACTTAAGCGATAAATTCAAGGGATGGTGTAGTAAGTTACATTATGAAACAGAAATAGCTTTATGAGAATTCCTTTGTTAATGATGGCATTTTCCATTACAATACGTATGCACTTTGAATTCCATTCAAACGCAATGTAACTATCACATCAACTATTCCTTAACATATGCGATATTACGCAATCCTTTGAACATTGTCTTTTTACAGCGCTTTAAGAATACTTTATGTTCACAAGACAGTTATGTATTCACTTATTATTATCTAAAAATAATTATCCCCACTTACTAATTAAAGCCTCTAAAAACTTCGCAGATGTACGAGTTTACCTCCAAGTTAATTTATACTAACATCCAACATAAAATGTTTTAAACGACTCACATAATCGAAGTTCCGACGATGACCACGGGCATATTGTAGGAACAGGCAAAGACTCGGGACAAGTCGTAAAATCGTCAGACGTTTATCTAGAATGAACTTTCTCTAGCTTGCATAAATATAACAGACGTTAAGCTGAGTACACATGTAGCGTAAAAATACTAAGGCTCCTATTGCCGTGACACAAACTAACGGCATAGAAAATTCGAATACAATCCAGAGATTTTCAAGTTCTTTACGAGTATGATACTTCAGCCGATTTCTTTTACTGTACCGTCGAACCCTTCGGACGAAAAAGTATTCGACAAAAACTTATTTTACATGGCAATCGACACTAGCATCGTCGCCGAACTTTCAGCCGTTGAGTTCTCAGTACATGTTTTGAGCATTACTTACAGAAATAACTATTAAATTTATAAAGTTCAAAAGGAGACTTTTATTACAAAACATTGACTTACGAAGTTGTAGCTGATATGATCTAAATACGAGTAAATAATAATTTTGGGACGGAAATTCCTAGAAAGGTATTATAAGTGTGTACGCACCCTTCGCGAAGTAATAACGCAGACAAGTCGTATATACTCTGCAATAATTACAAATGATGGAACATTTGAATAACACCGTGGGCCATAACTCCAGCGGTCATAAAGTGGGGCCATGAAAACAAAGGGAAGTGATAAAATCCCGGAACGGGTCTTAAATGTGCTTAAAATGGTCTTGATATACGACTTTTTAAATAGTATCTACATAAACAAAACTAGTTTCTTTAAATTACTTTGCTAAAGAAAGTATCATTGTTCTTTGCATATTGTTTTATTTTCAACTAGCTTTCGCCCGCGACTCCGTCCACGTGGAATTTAAAAAAAAAAAACAAAAGTGAGTAGCCTATGTGGTCCTTCAGACTATCCTCTACATCTACACCAAATTTCATCGAAATCCGTTGTAGCCGTTTAGGCTACAAACTCTAACAATCATCCATCCATCTAAACTGTCGCATTTATAATATTAGTATGAAGTATGATAAAAGGTTTGTTTGTTTGCAAACTCGATACATCGATAATATGACATAACCAACCAAGTACAAGTCGTAAACATTGGTAATTGATTGGACTATAGAATAATATCGGAAATATCATTTTATGACACACACTTGCTATAAAATACACGTGGGCTTTATCTTAATTCCCGTGATTCAATTCCACAAAATTTAATTAGCAATCACATAAAAATATCTTGGAATTAAAGACGGAAACAGTCGCGTGTAACTATGACACATAGGTTAGAGTATAACTATGGGATATATTAAGTCTATATTAGTAAAATTTCCCTGAATTGGATAACGTCATGCTACCAAATGTTTCTATCCAGGGGGTAGACGGAAGTGTGTGTGGTCTAAGTTATGTCTACTACAAATAAACTTCGAACGTATGCATAATCTATATCTATACTAATATTATAAAGAGGAAAGATTTGTATTTTGTATGTATTGAAATAACTCTAAAACTAGTGGGCCGATCTCAAAAAAATGCTTTCACTAATTAAAAGCTACGTTATCAGTGAGTAACATAAGCTATGATTTTTATTATTTTATTAATTTCACGCAGACGAAGTCTCGAGCAACAGCTATTTAATATAAAAAATATGAAGTCACCCAAATCCTTAGCAATTCATCGTTCATCTCGTATCTCTTTTTACAACCCCACGAAACAACCTAATATTAAAATAAATTAATTTGAACATACAGAGACAGTCGACGATTATAAAATATTTTTACATCTTTCTAAAAAGAATTTATTACGTGGAAAAACGTATAAAGCAATTTAATGAGACCCTAAAATACATACTGAGAATTTACGAGGCACAAAGCTAAGGTAATCAGGACGATAGAAATAGTACGCCCGAAATACCGCGGCCGAGTGGACGCCGCCGCGCCGCGCAAACTATCACAAGGTTGTCCGTAGAAGGTGGGGAACACAATGAGAGCTGCTTTTAAAATACTACGCATTTACATATAAAGTTCAAATTACCAATCTCAAAGCCCTTAACTATTCTATAAAGGTAACAGTTCAGTTGAGAAAGTATCAGGTAATCATAGAAGACATGAAATAGTATTTCATATTGTTTCCAATCATCCATCCATCTAAACTGTCGCATTTATAATGTTAGTATGAAGTATGATAAAAGGTTTGTTTGTTTGCAAACTCGATACATCGATAATATGACATAACCAACCAAGTACAAGTCGTAAACATTGGTAATTGATTGGACTATAGAATAATATCGGAAATATCATTTTATGACACACACTTGCTATAAATTACACGTGGGCTTTATCTTAATTCCCGTGATTCAATTCCACAAAATTTAATTAGCAATCACATAAAAATATCTTGGAATTAAAGACGGAAACAGTCGCGTGTAACTATGACACATAGGTTAGAGTATAACTATGGGATATATTAAGTCTATATTAGTAAAATTTCCCTGAATTGGATAACGTCATGCTACCAAATGTTTCTATCCAGGGGGTAGACGGAAGTGTGTGTGGTCTAAGTTATGTCTACTACAAATAAACTTCGAACGTATGCATAATCTATATCTATACTAATATTATAAAGAGGAAAGATTTGTATTTTGTATGTATTGAAATAACTCTAAAACTAGTGGGCCGATCTCAAAAAAATGCTTTCACTAATTAAAAGCTACGTTATCAGTGAGTAACATAAGCTATGATTTTTATTATTTTATTAATTTCACGCAGACGAAGTCTCGAGCAACAGCTATTTAATATAAAAAACATGAAGTCACCCAAATCCTTAGCAATTCATCGTTCATCTCGTATCTCTTTTTACAACCCCACGAAACAACCTAATATTAAAATAAATTAATTTGAACATACAGAGACAGTCGACGATTATAAAATATTTTTACATCTTTCTAAAAAGAATTTATTACGTGGAAAAACGTATAAAGCAATTTAATGAGACCCTAAAATACATACTGAGAATTTACGAGGCACAAAGCTAAGGTAATCAGGACGATAGAAATAGTACGCCCGAAATACCGCGGCCGAGTGGACGCCGCCGCGCCGCGCAAACTATCACAAGGTTGTCCGTAGAAGGTTGGGAACACAATGAGAGCTGCTTTTAAAATACTACGCATTTACATATAAAGTTCAAGTTACCAATCTCAAAGCCCTTAACTATTCTATAAAGGTAACAGTTCAGTCGAGAAAGTATCAGGTAATCATAGAAGACATGAAATAGTATTTCATATTGTTTCCAATCATCCATCTTTGCGAATGGCAATAGAATTGTTTAAATAAACCTAAACAAAAAGCCTTTAAAACTTAATAACCTACCTATTTATAACAAGGGGAATTAACAAATGTGATGGTGGTCTAAACATAAGTTAAGACTCAATAACTGCAAAACTGCTAAAACATGACACTGTCAATGAGTTTCTTAATCTTTATGGAAGTACAGATTGTCACCTAACCATCGCCATTAAAGCATTACACTCACGCGCAAGTATGAGGGTGGTCAATAATTATTTTCACGCAACACGGCTATCTTCATAATATTAACTGAGACAAGACCACACGCAATCGAATCCCCGAGAATAACGTACTTGGGAAAATACCAAGTCTTTAAGAATATTAATAAAGATTTACAACAAAAAATAGAGATCATAGTTATATTTGAATGCAACAAAGTAACATTCTTATTTACGAGTATGTATAAATGTATTTCTTATTTACTTTAATAGCATTCCTAAGCAACTAAACAAAAATAAAATTTGTGTTCTAAATACGCTACGGAAAGTTTGTTCCCTAAATAATTTAATTCAAAAAGAAAAATTAATATTTTGTCTTATTTCATCAAAGTTTGATTTAAGTTATATCTATACTGATATTATAAAGAGGAAAAATTTGCATTTTTGGATTTTTATTTGCATTGAAATAACGCAAAAACTACTGGGTCAAATCAAAACTTCTTGCACGATTAAACACTGAGTAACATAGGCTATACCTTTATTCTTTTTTAAATTCACGCAGACGACGTCGCGAGCAACATCTAGTATTTGATATTAAACTCTCGTAACAACAACTAGTTTCCAAAAAGCAGCGAGCAACTGTGACAGATCATTATAAACCCGTAGAATGAATCGTTCACTTCCCGACTTCACAAAAACTGACCATTTGATGACTTTTTAATTTATTTGGACCGTTCCCCGGCCAATGTAATGACGGAAGCTGAATGAGAAAGCGTATAACTGTCCTAGAGATGGGAACGAAGGAGAAAGGAACCGGTTTTATAAAAGGTTCTTAAATAAAAAGTAAAAGTGTGAACAACCTATAAAAAGTAGATGGGGCGACGTGATCGTCGTTTAATCGACACAAGACATCGTTCCCTGATTTATCTACGCCTGAATGTGATTATTTAACACGTTCAATTTTACGGGACATTCTGACACAAGTAATTGTTTTACTTTTATTATATCATAAGATGGCAAAAGAGCAAGCGGACACCAAGAATGTCCCAGCAAAGGATACCTACTTGTAAAATGTGTGATTTTAAGTAATAAAAATGTATTATATTATAATTAAAAAAAAGACTTTTATTATTAAAGTAAACTCGCAGGGTAAGTCAGAGGCTTTAAACGGGTTAACTTGTAACATATAAACATATATTGTCTGTGTTGTCAGCAGGATAAGACTAACTTACGTAGAACCCATAGAATTATATTAGATTGTCGTGCTTAGAGTTCAATAATTTCACTAAGGGTTGATTAAGCTAGCTTACGAAAATATAAAAACGAGGCTACATGTCCCTATACTATACTATTTTACGTTTCTTTTCAAACCAAATTGTAAGTCCAGACTAGGGTTGTCCCTTGTTGTTGGCGGAACTCCGCTTCCGCATCCGCAAGTGCGGAACTTCCGCAAGAAATGATAACTCCGCATCCGCTGCCGCTTTCGTTGTTCTTATGCGGAGTTATAACGGAGGTTAATTTACGTCTTTAACGCGAGTGGCTCGATTAGGTATCGTTTATGCGACCCGCGCGGGCCTGATATGTCAACTAACTATAATTGTTATACATTACATTTGCATAGTAAACTGTATCTTGTAATTATTTACCAATCTGTATTTTGAATTAACGTAGTTTTAGTTTTTATTTCTTTAATAAAATCGCAATTAATATTTTATATTGACCTCCGCATCCGCATCCGCTTCAGTTAAAATGGCCTCCGTTACAACCCTAGTCCAGACACTCCAGTCGTTGTATTTTGAGTTCTCGAAATATTTCTTACTCATCGAAGGTGACTTACGAAGCGCCTCTGTCGGAGAGGTCATCTACCAAAACGCTATCTACAAAAGTGCCGCAATATCAGAGGTCAGGCCGCGGAAGCGAGGTCACCCTTATCTCTGACGTCACATCCGGAATATATCTTGGAAGGGTTATACAGCATACAATACTTTTAATCGATCATTTATTACATTAAAATATTATTAATGATTATTGGTTAAAAATTTAAGTTAAATATTACGTTTATATTAAGAAAGAAAATATTAATTTTAACGTAATATTTCTCTATTCGAAAAAAAAAAAGAATTTACTACGATCAAGGGTAAATATTTAAAAAATCCCAAAATGTACTTACACGTTCTGTTTAATTGTAGAGAAACTGCTCTGACCTGCAACAATAAAAACAAAAAATCAGTAATCAAAAAGAGAGTAATTACCTATTTCCTTTCTATTAAGGACTTCAGGACTCAATTATCAACAAACAGCCCTTTACACCGAGAAGCTTAACAATTAAACAAGTCTGCTGTAAAGGGCATAAGACCTATATTAAATCAACACCCACGTATACTACATTGTAGGTACAATTACTCGTTACATAATGTTTGAATGTCAGCTTGTCGCTTGCTTAACAGTTATTTCGAGATGCCCGTTGTATGATAGCGTAGTGACACACTCTACTGATGTAATCGATTTAATTTACGTCGCGAATTACTTCAACGATGTGGTCCTACACGAGATGGTCAAGAAAATGGACCATGATAGAGGAATTGATGCCCAGATCTGTCAATAGCTTATGCGCTATTCCAAAGTATAACCTATCCTTGATCATTCAGATTCATTCCTCCGTTCTGGAGAACGTCTGGTTTTCTCGTATAAAAACATAAAGACCTTTACTTGATAATTAGCTATCATTAAAGATGTTACTTAATTCTAAGTTTTGTGACCTTTACATGGGGAGTATCTGATTTATTAATATTTTAATAAATAAAGGCCATTAAAATGTATATTAAAGGCAGTTATTATACTTGATGGTTATAGCGATGTTACATAAAAAATATTCTCTAAATGGATCAAGAAACTTAACTGTATTGATAAGAGAATAATTAATTACTATGACTCCTTGCACGTGTCGTAGCGTTAGGACTATTACGAGTTTTTAATTCATTCGGTAAATGGTAGACCAGAAGAGTTAATAGCGAAACGTTACTTATAACTTAAGTAGCATCTTTCGTCCAAATAATTAAATTCAAATTTTCTAGCATTATAAAACATCAGAGAAATATTAACAAATGTATTTTTTAGTAAAAATTATTCATAACATCATAGTAATTCAAAAAGTATGTATGAGGCAAAGATTTTTACCAAGTCAAGAGATTTTTGTAAACGTCTTAAGCATAATTTAGTATTTAGATTTTCCAATAAGTAACAAATAAATTATATGAATGAATGTTTAGTTGTGCACACATGTGTACAATGGTCAGTATGGGCCCGCCTACAATCGACAACATGGAGACCAAATCGGGAAAATACGACCGTTATGGTATCCGCTATGCGGTCGTATTTACAATTCTCCGAAACGAAACAAATGCTTCATTGAGTGGATTTTGACTCACATAGTATAAAACTATACGTTACTATGACTCATGTGTAGGCACCGTCATACAATTAAACGACAAAACAGTCGTAACATTGTAAGTATTTAGTTTAAATCAGTTGAAGAACAAAATAAACCACGCCTTTAAATTTAAAACTATAAAATGTACAATATTTTGATCCAAGTAGGATTTATCCGTGTAAATCTTAACGCATGTCAACCCTCGTTGCGGACAAACGTGCGAGTTGCGTGGCGATGTAATCGACCGGTCAGATATCGTGATAGGCGGTGATAATGGAAACGAGCTATCGCACGCATCTGGACCGAATCGGTGTTATGGAAACTAATTTCATCTTATATAACACGTGCGGACGAAAGTTTACGTGTTAAGATGCTCGGATAACTATGACAAAATGATTTTGTTATTGTTTTCTTTTTTCTTCAGAAAAAAAATCCTCTCAAAACAAGATATTAAAAGTAAAGCATAAAAAAGACAAGACAATTAACTTACTAACGGTTGGCTGCGCCTTCTGGTTTATAAGTCTGACTATCGAATAAAAGGGCTTAACTATACTTGCAAAGCAAAAACAGTTTCGCTAACGTTAAATCCGCTCAATCGGACAGTTATCAGACGGGCTACGCCCTTTCCAACTTTGACCTGTGAGTCAAACTGCAATGCGCCCACTGTCGACCGCTACCGGTGGCATTCCCAGAATGGTCACTTCCTCCCCGACATATTGGATAAGCAATTGTACTTAAACTAAACGCCAACGTATTACCTAACGATGTCTGACACTCACTGCCACACTCAGAGTCGTTAAATCATTAATAAGGATATACCTTAATGTAGAATTTTTGAGAGAAACATATAAAGGATAGTTTACTAAAGGATAGTATAATAGAAAAAATCTATGTTAATAAATTATCAAATCAATAAACTATTCTGAAGTTGTTATAAAATAAATAATTCAATGGACATATAAATTGTATTGTTAAAGACCCAAATTTTTCATTAGCATACAATAAGCGTTACATACGAAGGCATAGACTATAAATTTTCCAATTAATCCCTTCACAACATACGGTATACATAACAAAACATATCAAAACCCTTACCTTGAACAATAATTACCGCTAAATAGGTCAAGGGTTATTGAAAACAGACACTCGGTCTACTTTGATGGATATAAAATAGGTTTTATGACCTACGACATAAATGTCATTTTTATATCCATGGTGTACGTGAACATATACAAGGTTGATAATGTGGGAACCAGAGGCACGGTGTAATAAAACGAACCCGGCATTTTTATTTTCTGTTCATTAAACTGTTTTAAAAGTTTTCTAACTTGCCATTAACCAGCAGCGTATTTTAAACAGAATTTTAGTTTTATAAAGTTTGCATTTTTCTTTTTATTATATAATATTATCTAAGAATATCTTCTTTCTATTATACTTCTTTAAGCGATAACAAATTGAAACTTAATACAATAAAGCTAAATTTCCACTACCTAAAAAAACGCTTTGCAAAAAGATAACATTTTATGTACGAATGTTTCGGCAATGAAAACAGTACTATAATTCGGTGTGCTAATGATATGGTAATGCAATGGTAGTCGCGACCTTACCTTAGTTAGGTGTCAACGAGTGACTCAAATGTCGCCCACGTCCGCGCCAAACCCGCTCAAACAATGTGCATTGCATCCGATATGCAGACGACGCCACTGTTTTTATACTATTTTAATGCACTCTGCCAATATGAGTAAAAAAACTTTGTAATAACAAAAATAAAAAATAACAGAAGTGAAAAAAAATTATGATAGTTGTGCTGATTCTGGATGGCTATGTGGCATTAATTGGCATGTCATAAACGTTTAGTTTTATAAGCATATTGTCAATAAAACTAATATGAAGCAACGATTTAAATTGTACAAATATCTTATTTATAGAATAGACACCACATAATTTTACAAATCTTAAGACTTTTTGGGACTTTTTCATGTGGTAAAATAAAAATATTTTATCGTAATTGACATTTATTCTCACTGAAGAATAAAACAGTATTTGTTGTAGTAAACTAGATGCGTTGTTTCCGACTATCAGCGAGTTATAAGAGATATGGTTTTTTACATCACAACTAGATTTGTGCCGAGGCCGATTCCGGCAGCGCGCGAGCAGCGACCTCTGCCGGTATATAAACAAACAAATCTTCCTACATTACAATCATTTTCACGTGATGCAATGCTATTTCCTGATCTTTTATCCGAAAAACTTGAAAAAGATGTTAAAAACACAATTCATATAAAACGTAGTTTTTCAGATTTCTTTACAACGGATAATCAAACAAAATCAGTATGTTTGTTTTGATTGTAGTTTTACAATCGTGGGATTTATGTCAGGAAATTGAATGAAAAGAATATATCACAAAAATAATTCTTGATAGAAATATTTTCAGAAATGTAAATGAAATCAAATTCGGGAACAAAACCAAAGCTGAGCAGTATACATTGAATTTAAATATTTACGCACTCAGAGTCGTTAACTAATCGTAAAGGGAGACCCTTAACGTATATTCAATAAAAATTATTCTGAAACTAAAAGTGTAACATAATGCAGTATTCAAATAATTTACATTACTTACAAAAGTTCCTGTGAATTTGAATGATTACATGATACCTTTTGAATGACATAACTTTGAGTTATTTAAATGATTTCAGCAAATAAAGGCAAGGTCCGAGATATTATAATAAAAAGCCGGTCACAAAAAGGAACACAACCAAACAAACCGAAGGCAATAATGGCCAGGTACCAGGCGGGCATAAATTCCGTAGCAGTCGTCACACCTACGGACACCACAAACAATGTCACATTGTCAGGATAAAAGTAAATAATGCAAACATGTATTTACTAATCAGGTAAACGAAGTCTCGCAATCAAAACAAAAGAAAGTCTAATATTATTCAAAACAATTTTTCTAGTAGTTTTCTGCTTTAATACAGAAATATTTTCAATGTGCTTTGTATTCATAACAAAACAAATTAATAATTTTAATTGTTATCCATAAGAATTAAGATCTCTGTTACTTTTTGTTTAATAAACCGGGCAACTGGCGACCCTACAAAATTAATTGCATTTTAAGGAAAGTATCACCCTATATACGCGCACGTAGGTGCATTACTATTAGACATTATAGTTACAGTCAAGACATACTAGGTTATAAGATTGTCGACAGTAATGGCCACCCTATCGGCCACACCAGCGGCTTCGGCCACGCAAAAAGCGCGGTGCGTCGACCGACTGCTGCCCTTGAACGAGACACGTGTCCGAGAACAGACACGCGCCGACACCCTACACTAATTCACATTGAGAAATACTTACTATTACTATGGGAATTTATTATAATTAACTATTAAAAAACAAGAATACATTACAAATGTACACTTTGTTAAATTGTTCATCAAATATTGGCCATTTAGCAACATGAGCCAAATCTTAGACCGAGATGTAATTAAAAACACTACTATAATTGTCTTAATGCAAAATAGCTAAGTTTATATCAGTATAAGGCTTTGACAAAAGTACTTCCGATAATCCTCTCCTACAAAACACTAAATATAACTTATAATTGAAGTGTCTGTCTGCGATCTTCGAGTGTTTCAACTTAATTACTTGGTTGCTTAATTAATGCGACGCTTAAACTCAACTTGTACTTTGGTAACTTTCGCCTGTCGTTGCGTCTGAGTGTTTTAAAGAGCAACTTCTGTTTGATAATTGCGTTCACTTATGTATACCTGAGAGCTCTTTCGGCAAAGAGATTTTTCGATTGTTCAATTAAAGTTGAACTTCTCATTTTTAATGAATAACTATTATTTATAACACATATTAACTAGCTATATTATTAACTAGCTGATGTTCGCGACTTCGCCCGCGTGAAATTAAAAAATAATAAAAAACATAGCCTATGTGATGATAAGTAGCTTTTTAATGGTGAAAGAATTTTTTAAATCGGCCCAGTAGTTTTTGAGTTCATGGAAAATTACAAATCTTTCCTCTTTATAATATTAGTATAGATTATGACAAACTTAAACTGAGTTTGGTTCTTCGGTCTTAAAAGTCATAACAAAAACTATCTTAATGTCTTTCACTTTAAGCCTATTTTAAATCGCATTCGCGCACTTGTAGGTGAAAACGATGGTCACCACCATCACGCAATACAGGAACATTGACATTAGATATTTTTATTACTACTAGATCAATTAAATTTACTAGGATCTTTGTAAGTCAAGTTTGTACATTAGACATTAACGTTCATTGACCGATGTTTCAATCTACAAATATAAGCGTAAATGACGTTACATACGCAATTACATTTATAACTTAAACACGCACAACCTCTACACATCCGCCCTTGAACTTGGTCCGCCAGTTTGGCAATGAATTGCGTCTCAAAGTACTCTTGCGCACTTTGAACGAATAGAAATTAATCAACATTCTTTACATTACATACAAGCCAACGATCTTTTTATTCTATAGTATATCCGTTTACAATCACAGAGACATGTAAAACACGTGCCATTTATATACATACTAGCTTTCGCCCGCGACTCCGTCTGCGTAGAACTAAGAAAAAACAAAAGTGAGTAGCCCATATGTTCTTCCAGACTAACCTCTACATATATACCTAATTTCATCGAAATCCATTAAGCCGTTTAGGCTACAAACTCTAACAAACATCCATCCATCCATCTAAACTTTCGCATTTATAATATTAGTATGATGTATATAAATGTTTAAACTATTGATTAGATTGCTATAAAACTTTTAGGTAGTCTTTTGAGGATGCCTGAAAAGGCTCTGTTACCGTCGCACTCACAGCCGAACACTAAAACGGCATTTAAATATGTAAATAATAAGTCCATATTTTCACTCCAAATTCATTTTAAAATTTTGACATTTGACAAATTGTAAGCGGCATTTAAGTTACGAAATCTTTAAGATTCGATTCAGTGTTCAGCCGTTAGTCATTAACTGCTCACTAAGGGGGCCCATTAGTATCTATTTCTTACACTAAAGACCACCTCTTAAAGATTCCAAGTGCGATAGTAAATAATCTAAAAATAATAGATAAAGTTCCAGTCGCATTTCTTCCGCAAATCATACTACCATACTAATACTAATATTATAAATGCGAAAGTTTAGATGGATGGATGGATGTTTGTTAGAGTTTGTAGCCTAAACGGCTGAACCGATTTCGATGAAATTTGGTATAGACATACAGGATAGTCTGGAAGAACACATAGGCTACTCACTTTTTTTTTTTAATTCCACGCGTACGGAATCGCGGGCGAAAGCTAGTAAAAGATAAACACACTTCCCCATTAGAAATGTCGTAAATGACATTTAGTGACACATTTTATATCGTGCGTACATTTTTGCAGCGCATCTTCAAAGACCGCGAATGTATGACTTTGTCTTCAGATGTCACAACTAGAGTGATTAAAATTTCCGGAGCTGACGATCAAAGTGGATTACATTCGTTGCGGTCAATTGCCTCATGAGAAACTTTTTAAATAGTCATTGATGTATCACTATCTATCACAAATAATCTTTGATCGAAAATTATCACATTGTTTAACACTTTTACTATCTTAAAAGACGATTGTTAATTGATCTTTCGATTCAAAACAATAAAGCCTAATTTGGCAAACCGTATCCATATCTATACTAACATTATAAAGTGGAAAATTTTTGTTTTTGGATTTTTGTATGTATTGAAATAACTCAAAAACTACTGCGCCGATTTCAAAAATTCTTTCACCATTTAAAAGCTACGTTATCAGTCAGTAACATGAGCTATATTTTTTATTATTTTTTTTATTTCGCACGAGCTTAGTCGCGAGCAACAGTATTTAGTAATTTGCTCTATGGTAACACAGCCTAAACTTTTTTTACAGTTAAAAAAATTGGCAATGTGCCAATCCTTTATGAGTAAGTGCTACATAAAAACGTTAAATTTAGGCATACGTAAAATTACATTAGGCTCGTTATTTTTACACAAATCTGTAATGATCTGGCAACAGTCAATTTGACCAGACTGGCAGTTAGCGAAATGTCTACCAGGTCAGTGACTGGCTTGGACAACTATCAAGAAATATTTTTAAACCAAATCATATGTCTATGGTTATTATTAGTTTATTAGTTATGTCTTAACAGAAGTTACTAGCCGTCTTAAATTATTATAACAGTACCTCGACCATAGGCCAGCGTTTACGAATTCAAGCAGTCGTTATACGAATTACAATAAAAATGTGCCCCTATTAAATATTCGAAAAACCAATTTAAATATATTTCAAATGACTTTCAGCCTGGGTTTGCCCTCCGCAGTCTAGACTTCCACTTCAAATTTAACGAGACGTACTGTACGAATTTTACGTGTTACAATTCGAACAGTAGAAGAAAATCTTTTACTTTTTGCAAAACAAAACACACTCCGAATCTAATGATCACTTAAGCTGATCCTCAGTGTAATGCGTCCCTTAGTAACCATTAAATGGTGATGACAGTACGCCTTATAAGTCATCGCAGCCTTGGGCTACAATTAGTCATTACTTGCCGGATTGGGCTGAATGGTCGAGTTAATGGCGACGGCAGCCTCAAACACCTGCTTAGTTCAATTCACTTAAATAAACATTATCATCAAGTCTTGTTACGTTAACGAGGTGACCACTTAACACAGGTGTAACTGAACGTACTTGTTTTTGTATACTTACAATAAAACACATGATTGATATCTTTAGACCTTTGTTTGAGGTTTGACTTAATTAAATAATGAAAATAATTTAAAGAAAGCTCACATAATAAATACTTTATAATTTAAATAATTTACGAGTTCCTAAAGAAATTTACTTTATGTAAGGTAATTTCTGGCAGTTTTAATTGAGCAGTTGCGACTCTTTAGTTAAAACTAAACGTCTGAGACTTCTAACAACCTGAATTAAATCCCCTCATACTCAATAGCAAATCATACTAATTGAACTTGTGACGCTTTGTTAGATGATTAATAGGAAATTTTATGAAAATGGCAAAAAATGCATAGTACATTGAACTCGAATCATAAATACATGTAACCTTGAACTGCGATGAATCGATTGGCGATACTGGCGTCATGCGCTTACTATCTTGTTTACATACTATAAAATTATAATTACACATCCCTGTTAATCGCATCGCTAACGCCGGGAATCAATATTCTATACGAAAATGTAATCGCTTCAAAATGTTTGTACCACTAGAGCAGCCACCAAGTTCACAGTCTTCTTTAACATAAAATATACAGATACATTGTTTGTTTCTTTGTTTTTAGGCACTTATGTATTGATTTTCACAAGGATTGGCTCCTGTAGTACAGAGGAACCTAGTGCAGGAGCCAAGGATCCCATGAAATGTATATTTTGTAATTAGAGTGAAATAATAAAGCATTTGAAGATAATCTTCAATACTTTATTCTTATAGATACCACAACATTTATGTTAACGAAGGCTTGACAATTCAACTACATTACAAGCATGCCCATGTGTCACAATAACAAATCGCAATTAAACCTATCAAAAGGATTGTTGAGGAATGTTAAGAAGCTTAGTTCACTAGGTTATTATATAACCGGGTTAATAGCTAAAAAGAATTTAATCATAGGTGGTAAAGGCGTAAATGGATATGAACTACATTTTATACAAGAACAACGGCAAGGGACCGTTGGTTTATATTGATTTTACTACAATAATCAAAGCTAACCGTACGCAGAATATATGGTCCTAAATGAACCTTATCATAAGTGTAATGGAAACTAGTATAATAGATGTATTTTTATAAACAAATGAAAGTATAACTTTCAATCCCGTTCTAGGAACAAGAAATACCCAAGTCTACGATGATGCAGGGGACATGGAACGCGCGGAGTGGGTAGTTTCAAACTTTTTCTTCGTATGTATCGAGAATAATAAATGATGGTTGGCGCAAATACAAATATCCTTGCGCAAGTCCACGCTTCCTCGAGCTGACTGGCTGGCAAGAAGCCAGCAAACTCCGCTATACGTAATATGAACAAATTTCTCTTGCGTACTGCGCGAATACAGATCATGTTATGAAAGTAGTTTTTTTAATAAATCAGAAAAACTTAGGTTTTTTTATTAACTAGAAACTCATAAGAAAACAATACCTACGACCTTAGTCGTATTCGTATTCGTCTTAATGAATGAAAACTATACTATATGTTACGACGATAATTGCCTAAAATTTGAAGAATATTGACTGGTTTTAAATTCTATAAACATACAGAACAAGTAAAATCTAATATAATACATATTAGAGATAAAACACCTAATTTCAAAATTAGCATACAAAACGTTCTATACAAATAGGAAACTTAAGCCTGATAAACGAAAATTTCGTAAGGGACTTATTAAATAAACAAACATTTTCCCCTCGATGACATCAAAAGACACGTTCCCCTACAGCAATCTATCCGTTGCCACGCACTTCAACGTATAACAATACTGAAAGAGATTTTAATTCCATCCTACACGCTACAATGTCAACCTCGTCGAAATTAAAATCCTTTGATCACTATATTGACATATTTCTCTGAACATAACTAGGGCTGCCAATCATGCTTTAACTTAATAACATACGTAATTGTCTTCTTCGAATTCTACTACCCTTAGAAAAGTTAGAATGAGTCTCATTCAATCTTTAATTTAGATCGTTATTTTGTTGTAATTATTGACAACCTTTAACACCAAATAATGTAAATCTAACCGCTACAAGTCGTAAATAACATGTTCATAGATTGTAACATTGGTATTTATTCCTACAATAAAAAGCAAACATTGGTACATGTACGAGTACAGGGGTGTCGCGTGTGGCAAACTGGGCCGCATCTGGAAGCAGTACAAGCGCCGGCCACCATGCTTGGATTAACTCACGCAGGCCGCTCGCTGCTGCACACTGTAATAACAGTGGACTGTACATATAGCGTTACATATAGCTAGACACCACGTAACTAAGCATAGATATTAGGTCGAGAAAAAACAATGTGTCGCTGCGCCAGCAAAATTAGATAAAGAAATCTTACTTCTTTTACTGTTATAAATGCCAAAGTTTAGATGGATGGATGTTTGTTAGAGTTTGTAGCCTAAACGGCTGAACGGATCTTGATGAAATTTGGCATAGACGTAGACGATAGTCTGGAAGAACACATAGGCTACTTACTATTCTTTTATTTTAATTCCACGCGGACGGAATCGCGAGCGAAAGCTAGTATAACAAGTAAAAGTTCATTACATATTCAATATCTTACGTTATTAAAAATGCCTTGTTACGTTTATAAACCTCATATTCAGTCTAATATTATAGAGCTTGCCTGTGTAGTGGTTATTTTCTATCATAAACTTATACAAATAAATAGAAGTACCGTTTATTACTATTAGTTAATTACTATAGTAAGAATTGCATCCATACTTTATAGTCCATACATTAGTATACTTTGGTTTTAGATATAAGATTTGTCAACTTCCGTAGTTATGAGGTATTTGAACAGAGACCGGTCTTTGTAATAAAGATGTTCATTGTACATGACTTCAAAGTATATTTGAACAGTCCGGTATTCGATACGGTAACCATCAATGCTAAGGGCATATTATCGATATGAATGTTGATGAGATAAATATTTATTCTTTAGATAAACGCTATTTCCCAATCGATTCGCAAACAAAGGCTCGAGTGCCCTTGAGAATGCTTGTCCGGTCGACGTTCAAATCGACCAATATTTGTTTATCGAACCTACGCCAGTACGACCTTACTTAATTCTAAGATATCCGGGTATCGCGCATGTACCTGATGTCTAAGTAGTGGATAATTTACCTCAATCTAGATTTAAACAATCACTAGATTTTAGGTGTCTATGATTTTTCCTTATTTTAAGCATTTAGACATCTTAAACATCATGATCATTAATATGTTCTAATACAAAGTATAAATAAAACCTAAACTAAAAAAGCTTGGAATGTTGTGGCAAAACAAAGTCACGTCAAGTCTGGTCCGGAGTTTTAGATAAGGTCTTAAAATTCTGTGACGGTACACCACATATATTGTATAAACGTACATTCTTTTGTGATCATAGTAAAGGTAATTGAATCATATGCCTTAGACATAGAGTCTAGAATAGAACAAAGGTGTACTTTGATATGTCACATTACGCTTTATTGGACTAATTTTTGTTAGCGAAATTCGGCGCAGCGTCGGTCAAAGGCGCGACCTTGAGCCAGTGCGTCGACGCCGATCTGCCCTTGACCGGACTCACAATCTGCCCACGTACATCCACACCATAAACTACTTGGTGGACCGACTTCCCACTCGGTTACATATCTACATTGTAATGCGGTGAAGCCATTATCGCTTTTATAGTCATGCCCTTAAAGGTCGAAATAGTTCGATTAGTGTTGCAGGGAGTGGGGCTACTGGTGTGCCTGTTGTTACTTCGCGAGGAAGCTGACTTCCTCGTTTTATCCAAATTAGGAGCGCGTGCGTCATGGTTGGGGACTTCCGTCTTCTTCCGTCCGTCGCTGACTGTATGCAGCTTTCGATTACTATGATAAGTCCATTGTTCTGTGTACTGATGTAACTATGGATGTACGTCTTTAGAATTTCATATTTAATTAGTCACGATAATCAATCATAGATTGGATGACCGATACAGCAACTCAAATTCGTTTTTCGAAAGCCAAATTCTGCGAACAACACCAATCAATTTTTGTGCAACACGAAGAACAATTTATTGAAATCATCGTTTTATATTTCACATGTATAAAGTAACCAGTGATGTGAAATCGCGTAAATCCGCTCAAACATTTTTCTTTATACTTGTAAGACAAATAATAGAGGTCGGGTACCTCTTAAATAACATTAAATGTCAGGGTTGGTAGGGGTGGCGATACATCGACCCGGACGAGCAAGGTCAGAGCAAAGTGTTCTAGCAATTTGTCCCGACGTAGGGCCTGGGGGTGGAGGGCGGAGAGGCGTGGAGGGGAATTGGGAGGGGAATGTAAAGGGATCACAGGGATAACGTTTTCGTTAGGGCCCCGTTGGCTAGAGTCTGAATGGCGGCGGCGCGGGGATTCAATCTGCTTTGTCAGTGTTATCGCACGACCGCCCGGTGATTTTGCACTTACTCTCAGAACCTAGGGCTGCCTCCATTCGCTACATACCCTATTTCTGATAGAAATCAGTTTAATTAATACTTCAATTATGAAATACTTATCAATCATTCCTTTCGTTATTTACATGTACTATTCACTAATGTTTATCGTTAGATATGTTACTGATATATTAGAGAAATTAAAGCTAATGCACTCTTAATTCCAATTTAAATATTTTCTGTCTCTTTAGTGTTTAAGCTGCTAATGACTCATTTCATCTTAATTCGATTAAAACTAATATCGCCTTCCCTAATTCAAACAATATGTTTCTACAACAATAGAAAAACTCTAATCCCTCGAATCTGCTCGGCAATATTTCAAACTCATTGTCTGTTTTATCTATACGTCGTCTCTAGACCCACCACTTACGGGAAAACCCGAAACGCAGCACTTTATCATATTTAAAAGCTATTTTTGACTACAATTAAGTCTTAGTGTTGAACAACCGAATATGTCAACAAACCTTAAAACATTGCATAACATTTACAGTAGGCATTAAATTCGAATAGCTAATAAAATGTAATGAACAACTTAATATGAGCATCGTAATTCTAATTAAGTTTAACGCTCTATCGTGAGACACCTTTAGACAGCACTTGCCGGCGATTTTTACAGCGAGATCGAATAATAAACCAGCTGTCTCACGGCGTACGATCGTCACTGCTAATTGCTTAATTAATAGACCTGTCTCACGATTTCCGCTCTAATTACGAGTGCAATTGAGACGTGAACCGCTTGTTAGTATGCCTGTTATATACGGCACGTTATACGCTGTACGTTTTATTGATGAATTAGACGCAATCTCGCGCTGTCTAGCACCCGTCTGTCAAACTGCTATCGAATGTTGTGGGAAAAAATCGCCTAAGCGATGCCGTTTGGAAGTAGGGATGTTTGTAAATAATCTTTGGTCTTTTATAGCAATATATTTATTTGTTTGTGAACTTAAGTCTTATTATAACATATGATATAAATAAGTATAAGTTACGCTAATTAATTGTAACAAAAAATTTGTAAACATTGTAAATATCAAGCGCTGGTTTATTTACGATAAAAAAAAAAAAAAAATATACATCAAGAAAGTATACTGTGGTAGTCCATTGTACACGTCTTGCCCGGACACTTTTTATATCGATAACTATTTTTCTGTCATCAATTATCATGTATCTGAAGAGCTTTTCAATTAGTAAAACTTCATTTTCTAATTAAAAGCTTATACGGTTTTAAAAACCAAAAACTTCCGAACACATATTGTAGACCGAAAGTTCAAGACCAGAGGTCCGTCACTAGCAGGCAGGTCTCTCGCGGTCTCGGTCGTCGCCCCGGCCGGAATGCGCGCTCGACTTGCTCAATTTTTGATCGGCCAATTGATGGTGACCGCCCACCCCTCGCCCCGCACCGCGCCGCTCGCAATGCATCGCGATTCAAGGTCAACCCACCTTGAAGAATTTTCGCTTGAGACACGATTAGAAATATGTAAATTGACGATCAAAACTTCTCTGTTCAATTAGCTAAACTATCGTCTTAAGTCTGTCTCCCTTCTTGATCATGTTGCCTTTCACGCAATCCATCCATCTCTTTCTTGGTCTACGTCTACAGTCATAAGTAACGTCCTTCTTGTTACATGCGATTCAGCCCTCCTCATAACATGCCCATACCATGCTAGACTTTTACTCCTTAATTTCTCTACCACTAGGGCTACTCTTAAACTTCCTCTAATATACTCATTTCGTATCTTAAACAGTTGTGATACATTCTTTACTATTTCTCGACATAGAAGCATTCGCCTCATAAGTCTAAGATGTGAAAAACAGCACGTCGACAAAAACGCGTCTGCAATCTAATAAAGAAGCAGAAGGGCAGGTATTAATTAGCGGGCGCGCAGCGGCGCGTGCGCATCCAATATGGCGGCGTCGGCGTCCCGACACGCTTGGCGGGAAATTAATGTGCAGCCGCATCGACCAAATTAATGGCTATCCCGCTAGTTCCAGCCAATTAAGTGTTGGATTCATCCCAAAACACGGTTCCTAGTTTATTTACGGGGGTGGAATTAACTGAGACGTCATTAAACATGAGATAGAAGTGAAAAAAATTAAGATAGATAGCGCTCAACAAGCTGTAATAGTCGCTAAACGAAGAAATAACTTCGAACTATTGCTATATCCGGTTACAATTAAACTTAGGTAAAATAAATACAAGCCAATCCGTAGAATTTAAACATCTGTATGTAAAGATATAAAAGTGATGGAGGCTTTTGAGAATTGCGTTTCAATGTTAACACAAATACCATTTCACCTCACTCATGTTCACATAAATCCTGATTACACGTTTTATTTCCAGAGTAGCTAATGCAGGTGAGTCACGAAAAACTTTTGGCACAGGCTGTCGGCGGATATGTCGAGTTCCGTCTCTCGTGGCGCGGCGGGACAACAACCCCGACACACAATTAGTATTCGAAAAGTCTGCTGACGACGGAAAATGCTTGTACAAATTGCATTGATAACAAACGTCACCCTTCCCGCTAACTACACTGCAGAGATTTATTGTGATGAACAGAGACAAACGTATTCTCAGCTAATATCAATTCCCAATGAAAGTCATGAGATGAAGGACGATAACAACGACTTAGTTATCTTGATCCTAGACATGCAAGATTTAAACTAAAGAAACTATTAAAGAAGGGTAAAAGATCATCTAAAGAAGCATCTACATGGTGAACAATACAATTAGTGTAGAAACAAAACCAAACATTATAAAATAGCCTCATTTTATAAATAACTTATAATTCCCAACAGCAAGTCGCGCGCAAAAAGTAACTATATTTCCATGAAATTATTAATCTCGCAGGAAGTAATAAAACGAGCCGCTGTAAACTCGACCCTTCATATAAAACGCTAAACGACATCGTTACTTATTAACAAATCATAAGTTAGCAACTGCTAACAAATTAATTTATGTTTCTACTGAAATATGAAAACAGTAATTTGGTGTTTATATTTTTGATAATTCAAGTAGCAATATATTACTGGGGACAGACCTTAGAAATAGTTAAAAAAAGATTCGAAAGGAATATAAGACGAGTCTAAAAATATATGTTAATCATACCTCTAGTCAATGTAGGTATTGTGCTTCAATTCATCCATTTAAACCTCACATTTCAACTCTGATAAAAAAAAATTCAGACACACAAAGTGGGTTGCCTAGCAACGCACGGTAACAACCGACGGCTATCAAATTTCAATGGATCGTTTGTGTTCAAAAACAAAGTAGTACGGCGGCGTGGCCGATTGTCTCCGACGGTGTTACGTAACAGGAAGTTTACAACATTGGTCGCGGTTCAAATATAGCTCGGCTAGGATACAGCCCGATTTAGATCGGCGCGGGAACAAAAAGTATGGGGACCGGCGCGCTTGAGTGCCTACCCGGCACGCTGTCACACCGACGCGACGTCGTGTGATACACACCGCGAATACGTCATCGTATGGAGACAGCCTTAGATGTAAGTTTACTTACACAAGAAAGAACACACATTTAAACATTATTAGTTGCACATAGGTATTTTGCCATGGAATAGACATTAGTGAACATATACAATGTCAATTAAAATATAAAAGTTGCCGAAAGAAGTATACACATACTCGTACAATATGTAGATATAAAATTAAACAATTTACTACAAAGTACTACGATCTACGACGAAATAAAAAGAAGACATTGGTAAATGCTAGTTTTATAGCTCAATATACGAAGATGCTTGGTTTAATACTGATTGGTTACCTGCAAGATATGTTACAGCTCAATGATAAACATTGTAAGATAATAATGATCGAATAGCATTTTGTAGCCGCCATGAAACTTTATACGATAATTTGAACGGTACAATCGGGATAAATGTAGAAAACTTGCAATAAACTATTTGTATTTATGTGATAACAAACTATAGTATACAGTGTTTATAGTATTATCTATAGCCGATGAGGAAATGTCAGAACAAAAAGGTCAGTAGGACATCAGAAACTTCATAACAAACAAGAAAACAAATTTGTATTCTATTGATTGATTTCTGTTATACAAAACACCAAGATAGATAACTCAACGACACTATTATAAATGTAAACACTACACCGTTTACCGATTAAGATTAAATTATTGATAGATTTATTGAGAATTAGTAAAGTCCTCCACTGCAATTATACTTCTATACTATTGGCCATACTTTCTATATTCTATTCTCTAATAAAATACGAGACTACAGTATATATTAATACAGTCACTACAGTGGTGATGGTTACCAGTTACAGCACGGTGTGATAGACGGCTCATCTTTAAATGGCCAGATATTTCTGTCCGGGCGACACTCAACACTGACTCGGTAATAGATACCGACGTCGCCATCGGCAGCGGCAACGGGTCACTTGTATGGTGTGCAAGCGATACCTCGCCCCTCACTGAAATACGAACTGGGTCGTGAACACTTTGTCATAGGTAAACCACTTTCTAATTGAAACTTAATTTGGATCTTATCGCGTTAAATGTATTTTTTCCAAGAAGCTTCTAATCCTTACCAGCACCTATGGTGGACGAAATGTATCTCTAAGCAGTAAGAAAAACAATAAACCTTCGTCATACGAACAAATCCTCACTTTTACTGTCATTTATTTTCTCTGATTGTAGCTAAATTCTTGGTACTTCTGGCACGACATTCTGATGTACATAGCTGTAAACTTTGATTTCTAATAATTAATCATAGAATGTATATAAATGCACAAAAAGTCATGATGATCTTGATAAATGGTTACTTAAAAAGTAGTTTGATGTACATTTTTCATTCAGTTCATAGTAGTTCAGGTATATAATTAAATACCCAGTACTCGTTACCATCGTTAAGCGAAACGACCGTCAAATCCTTTAGGACGACAAACTTCTCCAGCCCCAACACAGATCTTCATTAACTGACGCCACGTAGCGTGCGTTCCCTAAATTGGTTAATTACCTTGAGTTGACCTTGACCCCACGATCGACTCCCAGACGTTGAATAACCGACCTTCGCATTGAAATTCAGCGCGAATCGAATAAACATTGAAATTAAACCAAATGTCAAATCGATTAGAAAATTTACGATTAAATGCGATTGACGTCATTTACTGCCAAAAATATATTTACATTATTATTACACGCAAACTTGGGTTTTACTGCTTACTATACAAAATGAAGCACGGTTTGGCACTGGCATGGACACATGTAAATCTAGTGTAACAAAATTCTATTTCCTTTCTTACTTCTTTCTTGTTGTCAGAAACACTTACCACAAATTCAATATTGCAATTTTTTCGGAATGGAAAACCGTGTCATTAATTTCATCTAAATGTTAAGAAATCCTAATTACATTAAAAGCAACAATATATTACGTAATTTTGAAACAATGTTAAAAACAGACTAAACACCGAGAACATAATACGTCAAAATCACTGGGCCGGGTAATTGGGCTTGAGCGCAAAAACTCGAGCGGCGAGATGTTTGGTTATCGCAAAATCTAAACGCACTTCCGAGAAGCAGATTCGAACTTGCCCTTAGGGTGATAAAGACCGTGGTACTGAATGCTAGTGATGTTAATTATGGCTTCGACCCTACACGGTGTGATTCTCACGTCATTACTACAACCTCTTTTTGAATACTTCAGTCTACATAGAAATTTGCAAGCAAATTGAAAGCTATTGGTGAGTTTGGTATTTACGATTTTTTAAATTTCTCTACTAAATTTTTGAGTTTATATTTTCGGAAAGTTTATATCTCGGAAAAGTTTAATAAGAACAAGGTTCAACTGTCGATTTATTCACAGATAGTGAATCCAAAATTTGACAAACGTCCATCATTCTTTTAAACTTAAATATAAAAACAAATGACATGCAAAACATAGCAACACGAGAGTAATTTCGGACGTTCCCATAGCACCGAAGGCTCGCACATTATCGGATCAAAAACGCGAAAACTGCAAAGGCGAGCCGCGAAATCAAAGGTTCCTTGAACCGGCGGTGAGGCAGATTTTTATTTTTATTTATAATTCCAACTTAATTGCAGTGCGCCCGTGTGTTCTGCCATTTCGCAATTTTACCAGAGCTTTAGTGATGTACCGCGACTGAAATGTAATATTTATTTTTATATTTTAAAATTATCATTTCAAAGCAAAACCTTAAAATGAAAATATTTGAATTAATGCAACCAACCAAGCAGTTTCAAGTAATGGTCAGTGTTAATTTAATTTCGATGTCCACTTTACGATCACAGAAAGCTCATTATTGATATTTTATAATACGAAAATGTTTGAAGTGTGCTAATATTATTTTAACTTATGTCAAACCAAATAGTGAGAACACTCTACTAAAATCTGAAAAGTAAATTAATATAATTTTAAAATTGCAACTATCCAGGTACACACACAACACTAGATTCTCGAAAAAATAACTGACAAACATGAGTGACGGCGGTCGCATAGGGCCCTCGAAAATCTCGTTCCGATCTCTGGCGGTAATCATTCGGCCATCAATTACAGGGCCGACTGCGAGCTGTCGGGTCGACACCGCACGTCCGCCTCACAGAACACACCTCAGCCTCTCAATCAATGCAACCTCTGAGCTTTAGACGTCTGCATTAACTGGACTGGACTGCCCATGGCGAAAACATATCAGTTTTTAAACATTAAATACTGGTAAAAAGCCTTTTATTAACACACTAGCTTTCGCTCGCGACTCCGTCCGCGTGGAATTAAAAAAAACAAAAGTGAGTAGCCTATATGTGCTTCCAGACTATCCTCTACATGTATACCTAATTTCATCGAAATCCATTAAGCCGTTTAGGCTACAAACTCTAACAAACATCCATCCATCCATCTAAATTTTCTCATTTAAAATATTAGTATGATTAACAGTCGAAAACACTGAAAAGTGGGCACTTATGTTTGTTCAGTCCAAGTATGTAAAATAAACTCATCTAATAGTAGAAAACGATAGATACATACGGAACGTAACAAACGTTGACTTTACATGGATAACTTCCGTAAAAGACGAAAAAGATAAAACAAGACGTAACACTTTATGTGCATAATTAAAGCGATTTACAATAAAAAAACATACCATACTTAAAATTTACATTCATTACGATCATAACAATTTAACACATAAACAAAACGTAAAGAAAACAATGTAAACATTATCGAAGCGAACGTTCTTTCGCGCCAAATATTACATTCGACAGATAAAAAAGATGTACAAAAAGCGCGCGCGCGGGTCGTGGAAGGCGCCAAAAAGCCGCCGCCATTCTAAGAACGTGAATGAATGAAAAAAGCCATAAAACTAAGCAGCCCCGCCGCCAAACGGTTTCACGTGCCGCTGCACCAAAATTGTTCGAGACTTAACAATTTAACGATAACAAGCGTTCCCTTTTTGCTCTTCCAAGATTTTTTTGGCGCGCAACATCTCATTCCGCCGACATCTTTACTTTGTACATGATCTGTATTCATGATTCGCTTGCTTTGCGACAAACTAACAGTTTATCTATTATTCTTGAGAGCATTCTTTGGTTGCTTTTTTCAATTTAATATCATTCAGAAAACCAACAAAAACATTTAGTGTTATAGAAAGCATGAAAACATAGATCCGGTTCAATAACTACTACGATAAAAACATTAATAGTTTAATAAAAATTCCTGAGTTTTTGGGTATAAATGTTTTACGGAGATAGTATGATTTGGGGTAGACAGTTATTGTAAACCACCAAGACTAATAAAGTAGCCGTGTTTTGTAATGTTCTGCACATCGCAATTAATTATAATACATTACATAACCAATACAAGTTACGAACAATTTCTTTCAAAAAGTTTTCACACATGTATCATTCTAAGATTTATGTTAAACGCAACTAGCAACATAGTTAACAACGCAACAAACGAAAGGTGAATGAAAGATACCACAAACAATTACGGTACCATCGCATTCTAAAACGCCTTTGTCGGACACATTGTCCGAACAATATTAACAAAAATTTATTCATCGCAAATAACAATAACCTATCCTCTTTACCAAGAAACTTCTCCATCCCCATACAAAAGATCTATTGTCATTTCTTTTAGTGTATGGAGGGAATTGTTTATCCATCTTTTGGTATCCTTTATCCCCTTAGAAGCATAAACAAATTCTGTGGCGTCATTTATGACGCTTCCCTTTTCAACAGCTGTCTTGGAAAGGTGCGAGGTGGGCAAGGTCCACATTGTTTCAACATCTATAAGCCGGTAATGACGGTGCCTGGGGTAACAAATCATTTCCCCTAGAGCTTTCAAGGACCACCTTCTATTACCAATGTTACATTAGAAGCTTTTGTAGCGCAAACTGTTTTATTTACCTTTGATTTCTGCATTTAGAATAATGTAGATTTTGCGAGAATAAGTTTGCAATGTTATACGCTGTATTGGTTGGATCGTTGTCTACTTTTAAAATTTTTTGTGCATCGAATACTCTGTATCAGTTTTATTCACATAGTAACAATATCGTCATGTAGATAAATTATATGCCCGTAATTAATAGTGCAATTAAGTTAAAGAAACAGGTGCTGTATAAGATAAAACTATAAGTCAAGCCTGACAAATGAATAGCCAACACTCAGACATTGGAACAAAACACGAAATGCCGAAACATTAACTTTTACTCCAAAAGCAGACAATTCAACAAAATTCAACGGCAGGTGAACTCAACTTTTTTAATAAAACTTTTTGTCGGAGACAGGTGCAGAGAGGGGACCTCTTCCCCTCGCCTCCTTCCCTCCCCTGATGAATCCTTAAACATTTGTTAATCCAGCCAGCAATGTCTTTTTAATGTTCGCCTATTTTGTGATATGATCATTTCTGACATTTTTTGTTGGTGCCCTAATGAGGAGTTTTTCCTTAAGAGTTGGGACACACCTAGTAGAAAGCAGGTGCGTTGATTACGATTAGGTAAATAACTCTAGGTAATTTTTTTGTTAAAGATATAAATAATTTAATGTCTCTGATAATAATTGTATACATAATGCCCTTGTGAGTGATACAATGATCGCGAAGTTTATAAATATTTTGTAGTAATAATTTTACTGCCAATTAAACAACAATTACGTATACAGACTATAAATGCAGTTTAACGCACTTGAACAACCTTGTCAGCTATAGACTAATATATTAAAGGGTCGACGTCACATTTAATTTTTTCGCGAGAATTTCAATTACTCGTCGGCTCTTCGTGCATAGAACGTCAACCCTCAATGTTTCGATCATAATCAATTCTGAAAACCAATTACGCTGATTGTTCTTATGTTACAACGTATATTTAAACTGTCCAGTTGTTTAAACACTATTTTCGGACGCATGATGCACGTGCCTCAATTTAACTAACAGTTAAAGCTATCGATGGAAATTAAACTTTATTTTGTTGTACAAAAGTGTATATTTCACTGCCACTGAAATCCAGATTAAACGATAAGAAAACCACCCGCATATTAGACTGAATTATCCGCAATCCTTATTACGTTTATCATAGGTTTGAATTTCGTGAAGCAATAACTCTTAGAAAATAAGGGAGAATGTTTTAAAGCAATTTAGTACAATTTGTTAATATTCATTTTTATAAATACGAATTTAAAATGCGGACGATTACTGTAATTTTGTCAATTAACGGTCTATTAGCTTTTAGGGGTAGTGGAACTTTAATATTCCTAATCTTTTTTTTTAATTCGACTAATTTTTTAGGCAACATTAGGTTTATTGTTTCTTAGTGAGGTTTCGAAACCGAACATTGACAAATTAAAATCAAATTAATCACTAAATTTTCTAATTAAAAAAAATCAGTGTAACCTCACCCTTAGGGCATCAAAACAACTTCACAAAAAGTGAATTTGAGTCTAAATTTGATTCAATATTAAAACACGACAACGTAATAACGAATGCAAACTAGCGGAAAGGAAGAAAAAAATAATATTAGGAGACAGCTAGGCCTCGTTAACGCGTCGACCTCCCCAATACCGGAGCGTTCGCACGACGAAGCCGCGGCAAATTAACAATTCATATTCTTGTATTAGCATATTTTAATATGGTTATTTTTCGGGCACCTTCCGACTCCCGAAACATAAGAGGTGTAGGTGCCTAAATTATTTCCTTTTAAGGCACGTTCATTACATTTTTTCATATTATCATAAGGTAAAATCTATTGTATAATTACTAAAACCCTATTACAAAAACTCTGCTATAAACGATGCTCCACCACGATATATAGAAATCAAAATGTTTGTGGTTCTAACGTTAAGTATTTCTAAAACTGCGTAATATCTTTGTTTTCTAACATATTAGATTACCACTTTTTCATTTACGGATTTCTCCTATACTTGAAGGCACGTTTCTTTGCTGACTGGTCGTTACACTATATGCGTCAATCTTAGCTCTTACAGGTCATTTGTGTAAATAACCTCATCACTGGCACACGAGGCGATAAATGGTCATTTATACTCAACATCGCAATACATATTTTTAGATGTTACGCGGAAACATAAAACATAGAGACAAGGTTACTCCTCTAACATTGTATGTACTTTACGTTACTGCGTACACTACGCAACATTTAGAATGTGTACTTTGTATTGAGTTTATTGTCCGAATGACGTACGTAAACTGTGAAAATAATGGCCATAGAGTTCCTAGCTGTATTTTGGCATTGTGAAGAATTTAGGTCTTTTTAATAATTGACTTAACTGTTGCCGAACTTCGCCTGGGTGAAATTAAAAACAATAAAAAGCATAGCTAATGTTAGTCACTGATAACGTAGCTTTTAATGGTGTAAGAGTTTTAAATCGGCCCAGTAATTTTTAAGTTATTTAAATACATAAAAAATTACAAATCTTTCCTCTTTATAATATTAGTATAGATGTGTGTTGTAATAAATATGTTATTACATATTACTAATTTATCACTTTCCTCTATTTCCAATTTATTTAGTGAGAATCGTTCCTACAACCATTATATCGATAAAATGAAGCCATCACAATACCAGTTAATAAGTCAGAGATATAAATTTAGAATGAAATCACATAAAATCTATCCTCCCCGAGAGCCAACGGTCAAAATCATCTGGCGCCAGATAAAAAAATCATCACCTGGCACATATAACATCATTTGTTGAGGGGTGTAAATCAAAGCGGGGATATATCGCACCCCCATAACTCCCAAACCCCCATAAACAGTATTAAAATTTACGCATTGTGCGATCAATAACTATGAAATGTTTACTGGCTAGTTAATTGCAAGAATTGTACGGAATTTATGGGTACATAAACTTTAACGTTCATAAAACTTTTATAATCTTATAATTTAAATTCTTCTATCATTTGCAATTTTATTACACTAGATTATGTTGTAAAAATATTAAACTAAAAAGGGACAAAAATAACCTCAATCTATTTGATAAAGCTTTACATATAATATCATTAAAACCCATACTAGTTACCAATACGAGTCATGTATTTCCTAATTAGTAAAAATCCGTTGTGTAGTGAAAAGGCCCCCACCCCATGCATCAACGGGAACAATGGCCGGTTCCGGGAATCGAGCGGGACAAGGCGTTGTGATTTATGTGTCGATGCTATCACGATATCGCAAATCGAAAAAAAAACTACAACTGTGGCGCCATTTGGTGCGTGAATTCTGATAATTAAGAAAAAAGCAATGTTAAATTCTTTAACATTTCAATTGATTTATGGAGAATTTATTTTCTATTCACAAAAAACTTGGCTGAATGCATTTAACGCTCTGGCGTCTAATAACGGCGAAATAAAAAAAAATATAATAACAAATTTTAGAACAATTTAGATACTGTAGATTACAAGAAATCGATGTTTTTCAAATGTAAATAGGTAAACTGCAAGCCTAATTTTTTATTTACCAAATTTATATCAATTATGTAAAAAGTAAGAAGGCATTTATTGAATTAATAATTATTGTAAAAGTTACAATTAAATTTTGTATCGTTAATCTTTCAAAATGTACTGCATAGCAATAGATTGCCAAAAAAAGCGTCTATCAAATATTCGCATTGACTTATCGTCAGTTTATCGTGTAATGATCCCGGGACCTTACATTCCGCACACGATATCAGCACCCGGTTACAGCACGGATTGTCTACATACTACGATACCAATAAACAAAGAAACTAGAAAGCAACCTATATGTAAATGTTGTGAAGGTGGTTAACATCAACAATAGATTAGAATAAAAAGAGTGACTTCAAACTAGTATAATTTCTGTAAAAATAATAAATTGAATTCCCAATGTTGATCACACACAAACACATCATGTATTTAATACTTATTCAATTGGAGCTCATTATCGTTAAAATGAAAGTCCTTAATTAGCTGCCTGATTTATCAGCTTTTAATCACATTCGGAAATTGTACTCGAATCTTAACATTCGCTTCAAATTTATTTTAATTTTATTTAGTGTCATTACAGTATTAAGAAGCTAATTAATTGTAAGGATCTTATAATATTTTCTCTTAATAGTGTTTTAATCTACTATTCATATATCCAACCTTAATATCAATATTTAAATCATGACTAACACATTCAATCGTGATACATTTAATATACAAACAAAACTGGATAACACCGTAAATTCAAAGTTTTTTTTCCTTATAATATTTCTATACGGAATCATTACGTTCATAACTCCCAACATTATCACTAGTATCAAGTCTCTGTTGTCGTTAACATATCGGATGTAATAAGTTCCAAATTCGTCGCTTGACCGATAGGTTATCTCGTTCACACAGCGTCTGAGAAATTTCCGTTCAACAATCTCTGCCACTTTACCTTGACCTGCGCCACACATGTGCTACCGAAGGCACTCGAGTTCTGATTGCTCTGGTTTAATTCAACTAAATCTAGTAATCATTGCTTAAGTGCATAACAAATATGATGTTAGTTCCTACTATTGATAAGAGCAGGGGCCGCCTTATCAGCTGGTGACGCAATCGTGTCTTGGTTTTTAGTCTTCCCCGTCGGGGAATTAAATTCGTTGTAAATTTCGTACATATTTACAAATGCAATTGACACTTTAATAGGCTTTAAGTAATGGCGAATTTTAAATTCAATACTCCACACACGTATCAAAAAGACTTCACATAAATATATCTAGAGAAATCCGGTAAGTTTCCGACCGATAGCCAAGTGGTAATTATGCGCGGCGTGATCGCGGCGTTTTCGTCGCAACGGCAAAAACCCGTCGCAGGGACGCTGCAATGCGCCATGCGGGTTGCAGCCGTGCCTGCCACCCCACGCGCACCCACAACCCCATAAACACCCGGCATAAAGCTAGTTTCACACGAGGGTACAACAGCGAAGCAGTGTAGTCGATATTACAGTACTGCTTTTGTTTGATCGTATAACGCCGATACAGAACCTTACTGGATTGATAATATGTACTGCACTGTCTACTATGAACTTATGTGAAACTAGCATTACAGAAATTGTATCGTTTAGCCGATGCTTCACTGATTGCAGCGTGTTGGCGAAAAATTACGTGCCGTAATGCTATCGACATTTACTGCACGAATTCTAACATTTGTATTCTTTTGTATTGTACGTAAATTAGTCTCGGTTATTTCGAACTGCAGCAAATATACTAAGAAATACACATTCGTGAATTATTTTCTGATTGTCATGGAAAACATTCTATCTTTTTCTTCATAAGTGTTTTGAGATAAGTAAGTGTTGTAGTAAATCTTATACATTAAGCTGCAAATGTATATTTCGGTAAAATAGTGATAGAAAAAAGTTTTTTATACGTATAATTTCTAAATATAAGCGTATATTGAATAAAACGTCGGGGAAATACTTTAGGTATCTTGATTCAAATATCTCGTAATGTCGACCTGAATGACAAGCGAAATAGAAACTTCAATCCTTTGAATAATCGAATAAAATCTTAGATAATAGACAACGCCAAATAATAATAACGCTACTTGCAAAACGTACATAGAGCTTATAAAAAAAGCAATCCAAAATACCAACGATTTTAAACTCCTTCAATAAAACTGCGATAACTAAGAATTAACAGCACTTAAACCAAAAACCAAGCAACATCGCAATTTACATTAATTCTAGCATAAATCAACGAAACAAAATAGTAACAAACCATTACTTAAATAACAGAGTAGGCGCAGTTGAAAAGTAATTTGAACAGAGGGCGATGGCAAGGTGAGTGCAGCGAACCCGGTTCCCAGAAAATACTAGACAAAAAACGTTTTGGCAAGCGCTGGACTCTCGAATTAGCATCGGGACTCCTGACGCTGACAAGGCGCGTTAAAAAACCCACTCCAAATGGCTCTGACTTTATTTCTGTGTCACAGTTTTGGCTCGCGGCTTGTGCCAGGAGAAATTAAAAAAGTTGGAAACGCTTGTGCCGTTATAAGGTTGAATGACATAACCAGCTAACACTAATTGATAACATATTAAACATAAACTGACATCAGTAGACCTAGGAGAGGCACGACTCTAACAACGTGTCTAGCGTATGCAAATGACTCACCGCAGTGACGCACGTATGGCCCGCACGCTACTCTTATACAACCACCTTTAAACACCGAATTTAGACTGCGAGGTATACATTTGTTATACGTTAAAGACTATTTGACACTATTCTGGAACACATCTCTTGCTTTCCACATTCATGCTTGGTTTTTGACCGACTTCCCAAAAGAAGGAGGTACTCAATTCGTCTGTATGTTTTTTTTTTATGTGTGTTACAGCATAACTCCGCCGCTAGTGGACCGATTTTTTTCATACCGATTTGATGTACATTTAAATTCATAAGGACTACTATTTCTTTATTCCCTGTTCTTATTAAAAAGCATTCATAACAATAAATCGTTAGTGACCACAAAATGCCAAATTATACCACTTAATGGCATTTAAATAAAAAAAAAACATTTCTAAATCAAATCACGAATAACACGACTACTAACATATTAAATTCTTGATACTTGTCACATCAAAACCGAAAAGTAAGGGGCGTGACCGATAAGAGGGTAGCGTGACTTTAATAAAAAAACAAATTTCCGAGAAACCGATCGCAACTTGCCGCACGGCAAAGGCAAGGCAATAAGTCCGTTATTAAATATCGTAATCAGATCAAGTAACGTTAAAATCAAAAAAGCTCTGATACCATGTCGAGTCGTTTAAATATCGATCAGCGGTTATTCCACTTATGGGGGAATGTACGAAATATTAAGTTAAAGTTAATAAGCATGTACTTATCTTAAACGCCACAGGCGAGCAATCTTAATAATAAAATGATTTTTAAAATCGATGAAAAGAGAAAAACAACTTTTTATTCATGTACGAGTACTTCGATTTTGATAACTCGTAGAAACTTCTAGAAGTAGGCTTCATCAATGTAATCATATAACCTTTATAACAGTTTCGCGATAAAATGAATGTAAACACGGCCTTAAGGTCAATGGTATACAGCGAGCAGACTAAATGACTTCTGAAACGGACATGTCAGAATTGAGTTAACATTGTTTAAAGTCAGGAACACACCAATAGATGATAATATAATCTCTATAAGAAAAGTAAAAGTAAATAACATAAATTTTGATTTACAATCAGATAGAATCAGTCTAATTGAGGTATTCAGATTAGTTTAAATACCAACAAAGATATTTATTTACTATAAAAATAAAAATGGTGAAATACTATAAAAGTAATATATAGGAGGTTCATTTAACATCTAATATTCAATGTAACACAAGAACAACATAATATTAATACAATGTAATAAGACCTTGCATCAGGTAACACTTTGTCTTAGTGTGTCACCAACTCAAACTGGCATGGCCGTCACAGAGGGTCAATGTCAGTGTCGTTTAGGAATCAAAATAAATGATTTATAGCCATCGATGAAAGAAAAATCGTCTAACGTAATACATTTAAGTGCGTAAATATAAAATGTCATTTCTAATATCACCGTTTAATAAAAATCTTGGCAGATTTGATTAAAGATACATTTTCAATGAATTGTGACACAATAACAAACCCATTGCATAAACTAATGAAAACAAAAGTTGCTAAGAATCGTTATTTCTAATAATTTATTTTAGATATAAAAATCTCAGTGCTCGTTAAAAAAGAGTAAGAGCCTGCGCACAATTGAAACTAAACTATCGCACAACTGTTTAGTCTCGCTATGATTCCTATGAGCTTATTTGGAGGCGCGCACACTACTCGATTCAGTTGTGCAATTAAACAGTTGAATTGGCTGAGAAACAATCGACAATCGTATATGTAAGTTGCGCGGTACTTTAGTCAACGGTGTGCACCCGCTCTGTTACCACAAGTCCATAAATTGGCGTATATCTAAGAAAACAATGGATGTTAGTTGATTCATCTTCAACGCGTTCCACCTGACGAATGTTACTGCAAATATTACAAATAAGCGCAATTATTGTTGCAATGACACATACGACACATAAGGGAATTGTTTTCGTCTTATTCACTTCTGAATGATTACATAACTTAGTATAATCCGGATAGATACGAAGAGATTATGGATAACTTCTGTTTTAATTACTTTAAGGGATTTGGTAAAATCTTTGCAGTGACTTCTTTCATATTCATATGTTCTACAAAAAAAGGATATTATGTTAGTAATATACGAAATCTTACTAATATTATAATCTTACTATCTCACTAATATTATAAATGCGAAAGTTTAGATGGATGGATGGATGGATGGATGTTTGTTAGAGTTTGTAGCCTAAACGGCTGAACGGATCTTGATGAAATTTGGCATAGACGTAGAGGATAGTCTGGAAGAACACATAGGCTACTCACTTTTGTTTTTTTTTTTAATTCCACGCGGACGGAGTCGCGGGCGAAAGCTAGTAGTCTATAAAAGAAAACCGCTAAGAACATTTTCTCTAAACAAATGTTTTAAACAGAACATAAAGAGCACGATGTATTTAAAAAGTTTACCACATTTTCCGGTCAAGTGTCTAAATCTCGCGTATAAAAAGCGTCTTTACGCCAAAGTCAAGAGAACGTACACCCGTTTAAATTATTACACATCATAGTGTGTTTATCAGACGATTTTATGTCACACCCTACCACTTAAAAATACAAAGAAACAAAGTTTAATATCCCAATGGTGCATTAGTTTGTTTACCGACAACGTTCAAAGGCGTATGGAAGTGACATTGTCTGACCCTTCCAGCGTAGCCCGACGCCACAGAGTAGCGCACCCGTAGACGTAATGAATCTTAATTTACCACTAGGGTCGCGCTCCGGTTTCATCTGTCTTTCCTAATTTAACTAATTGAAGAGTGTTCCGGACGGACAGGAAATGACTTGTAAGAAATTTTAACATGTGTTTATTAATTTTTGTTACTTATGGTCATGTTATATGTAATTTTTACTTCTTGTGACTCGTTAACAAAGTTCTTTAACTATATAAAGACTTTATTTGGGCTAATAAATCACTAGTCATTCTTTATTCGTTCCTCTTTACCACTTTGAATAAAATTAGAATGGTGGTATCAGATAGCGTAATCATAAATTCAAAAATTTCATATCTGTTTATATATAGCGTGTTTACGACATATTGCAATAAAATTCTAGTTTAATACAGTGTATTTTAGATAGATTTACATTAAAAAAATTGTATCATAAAGTTTGTAGTAGATACTTTGGTGTTAAATTTTCTCCATTAGTGAAAAATTTAAACGATGTAGAGTCTACATGTTAGGTATCCTGTGGTAGTCAATACAAGTCTGTACATTTAGGAGATTAAAGGCGCAAATGCTGACTAAGGCCCGTTTGATTGAGGCTGATTTAGGGTCTGCGTCTGACGAGGTCGCCGAGGTCACGGCACACCGAGAATTCCACGCAAACGCCGCAGTGTGTGTGTCACCGTATGTTTGTAAACATCGTAAGTTAACAAAGTTACCAGTAATTTTATAAATTGAGGTAAAACTGTTAGCCGATAGAAATCATTTATATGAGTAATTTTTGGTATCGTGTCAAACGTAACAAGCTTTATAGCCAAATAATTATATAAAAATTATCGCTTCATTTATGTGGCGTTATGCATAATAGCTTGGCATACAGTCTACAATTTAACGATATGATACTGTCAGATTATTAAATAAAGAAAAACACTTTTACAAGTGGTTAAATAATTTTAAATTCGTAATATTGGTCGTATTAAAAAGTACCGATGTTTGTTTTTTTTTTTTATATTTTACAGTAACATAATGGCTGGTGTACATAGGGCTTACATGCGACATCCCGTATGTGTGCACAAAGTCCGAGGATTTGTTTTGGAATAAGACGGATAAGGTATTAGATTAGTGATTCAAATCTTAGCATTTTTGTTCTTATTTGTCAATGATTTGTACATTTTTATTATCACTTTTTAACATTGTTTTAATTGAACTAATTAAGGACTGTATAAAATAGCCATTTATACAACTTTATTGTTAAAATTCCTGCAGAATCATCAAGTCATTTCTAGGTTCAACGAACGATAATTTTCGAATGCCTCAATATATCAAGTGGTAATGTTTGAATGGATTTGAATAGTAATCGGTCAGAGACACAGCTTATCGCGACTGATAAGGTATGGGAGGTCACGACATCTGTTATCAGAGAAAGCAAACAACTTGATGTATGTACATACATACTTCCATTTGTATTGAAGCCGAGTCTATCGAGAATTCGAGATGTTTAAATAAATGTCTTTTACATTTTTGTATTTACAACATAACCCTAGTGTATAAAACTATACTGTGCGGACTTTCACTGACTAATACTTTGTTTATATTCTCTAACACTTCTGATTTACAATTATTCTTTGACGCGTTACCTAGGAGTAACAAAGTGAATTCCACTATGATTTGTCCAGTCTATAGACACTTTTCTCTTGGATATTTTGTCGATAATCCCTTACACGAACTTGTTACTCCTCCCTAATGTTAAGAAGAAAATTAGTACCGCGCTGTAGAATGGGCGCAACACTAGTTTATTGGCATAAACGTCACATCTCTAACTGACAGCTGTCAATATCATTAGAAGGATTGGAACATTCGCGCGCATTCCTGACGAGATCTCTAGTGGTGTGTTTAAATTAATATCGCTAGTTACAATTATATTAATTGTTTAAAACTAAATACAGAAAAATAATATCAAGTTTGACAAACCATATAAAGCATACATCAACTTGTATTTCGTCGACATACTCACTCCATTACGCTGCATCTCATACCCGGTTATTTTAATCAATTTACATAAAATAACAATCGACACGTGAAATTTGGCAACAAGGAGCAAAAGGGGTAATTTATACAATGAATACGTTAGCATTGCATCTTAACGATGGCGAATTTATAAGATGCAATTTATAAAACGATAACAAGAATTATTATTATTACAAATAAGCTCTACTTACTAGGTTTTTTTAAACATTTTTAAATTACCTTAGTAATATTACTTATATATTACCCAAGAGAATTGCTCCATTATATCAGTTTGTATTGAAACATGTTTTGTGAGTGTATCGCCAGTGGAAACGCACTGTAAAGTTTAAAAATATCGAAATCTCAAATATATCGTCAAGCGGATATCCTGTAACATATCTGAATCCAAGTGTAAATACAAACCTTCCATATTTACAAAGGATAAACATTGATAATTTTTTACGCTTACTAAAAAATTATAAAATTGTTTCTTACATCAACTTTACCCAAGTTTTTTCATAACACGAGAGTCAACAGTACTATATACCTATTTATTTTAAAACATGTTATTTTGGAATATTTTTTAAAATTGTTATTTCGGACATCAAATATTTTTATATTCATCCACACAACATACATTTAAACAAGTATAGCCAAATCTATTTTCCCTCTAAGTAAGAAAAATATCCAATTTAGCTTGAATATTTAATAACAAAGCCGTAAGTTAGCAAAGTTAGGAACAACGACAAAATCAGTCGACAGCGGGCGACAGGATTATCACGGCACAAACTTTGCCCCAAGGCCCTCTGTTTACTTTGCAACAATACGCCACTTTTTTTAATCGGCCCCGCAATCTCCCATTTCAGAGAACGCCGTGTTGACACTGCTGTGACATTTCCGCTCCTATCCTTTAACGAAAACGTAATCTACGTTTATTTTATTCGTTTCGGTTGAAATTCTATGGGTAAAAAAGTTTACATCGAACTAAATGTTTTGACAAGATCGAATCGATTGGCGAAAATATCTGATAAAATAAAAATTTGACCATTTGGTTTTAAGGTTTTGGCAAATATTTCCTTCTCTTCATTATAAAAGAGATTTCCCACTTAAAGATCTAAGGGTAAAAACCAAAAGGCTCAAGTTATTTGACTCCACCAAACAACGAAGTAGTCTTTTATGTAGCTACTTTTAGTCACAAACTGTACTCAATGAAACATAGTTGTTAAATTTAACAAAACGCGCCAACGTTTATCAACAAAATGAAATGTATTAACTTCAATTATCACACATCTATCGATCTAATAAAACGACAGGCGTTACAACACAACATAAAATTAAAGTAATAACACTTATAAAACATTAAAGTCGACAAACGAGCGACCCGCGTGATAATATGAAGACGACAATAAAACAAGAAAAAAACATAATCCTACTCAACATGCGACACACAGACAGACGGGGGCATAAATACATTCAGCTTGTGTCCGAGGCGATAAACCCCCGAAATTACGCTCGGAACGTGCCCGCGAGCACACAAACAAAACTTAATAGGCTGACAAAAACAACAATACTGGGCCCGGAATCGAACGCGCGTGCGACGCATGCGGGTAGTTTTTACCATTTATAATCATGCATCACAATGACTCCATAATATGGACAGTCACTATTCCAAATGGTCCCGTATTCAAGACTCCTTTGAAACATTCATTGAGAGCTTGTACGTAATTGTCGAATGTACGGTTAATTAAAACATATCGAATGTCGAAGCCCTACACTCGTGTGAAAACTTCTATATCGTAATGTAAGTGGATGCTTTGTAAACATAACAGTCAAATGTTTTCACTAAAACATTACTTGTCTACAATACCATTAGCTGTGCTACGCGGCAGTTAATTGTAGGATAATTGAGTTAGCTTCGGTCAAGAGCTAAGTAGTGTTATTTAGGAATTCTAAAATACAAATTGACACTGAGTAAGATAAGCTTAAGAGAGTGAATTCACATATCATATGAACATACTTCAGAAAAAGAGCAGTAAACAGACTATCGTACTTAGAGAAAAAGTCAGGCTAATGATAAATTCAGCGAGGCAATCTAGCCCAACACCCTGAAGTGCACATTAGCGAGGTATCAACAGTGGTCATCGTTCCCGCATGACATGAATCAACTGTCGAACAGTTGCATCGATACGATCGCCGGACCCTCGCATGTTATTACGAACCTAATCTAAACATCATTAATGCAACTTCCGCAATAATTAACCATGAGTCAGGATACGTGATGCAAAATTGCAACCCGCCACGCGCAACATTCGCGCACCCTCTAACGTGGTCACTAAGTACGGGGTTGAGGGTGAAATATTACGTATGAACTACAAAATGTGGAACGTTAATCAAAAAGTGAATGACGGGTGATTATTTACTACATATGTAATATGAAATTACAATATAATCTTGATACCGCACTAAAAGTCTTTAATTCAACTAAGAAAGTCATCCAAGTATACCTGAGGCATGAGAGATCTCTACTAACGACAGAATGACATTTGGTACCTTTAAAATATATTAAAAGAGTTGAACCATCAAACTCATTATTGAATCCGAGCAGTCCATTGTCATAATTACAAAACCGCGAAATAAAAAAAAACCGCAAACAATTCATAAAATTATTCACACTATGCAATAATTCAAAATGGCGTCAATAAAAAATGGTTAAAGCATATTAAATGGTATGAATTCGACAAGGAAAACCGAAACCATTAATAACTTTGGTAGGGCCGGTAAAAAATGGATGTTATGTAGACAGAATAAACATCGACACCCATTGCGGCCGCGCGACATCGCACCACTTTTTTCCAATACTGTACATCATTTGTCACTGGCTCTCTTCTGGAGGGGCGCATAGGGAATTGAGAATAACAGCCGTCGGCCTAAGATACGCGCTGAAGCGGAATAATTATTGTTAAGCTAATTTCGACGTGAATATTGTCTCATAACATATCTTAACACATAACATAGTTATTGAGTTGCAACTACGAAAAGTATATTTTTAAAATTCATGAGTTCATAAAGTTTATGGATGCTGCATTGAAATTATGTTATAGTAAGATAATTGATTATAACCCCTAAACAGGTCGGTAGCAGTTACAATAAAGGTGACATTGTACAGAACATTTTCACCATTATTCCAATCATTATATACTACATAAAAGGTCAAATTATTTCTCTGTGTTTCTAATTGACATTTAAAAGTTAACAAGACGCTAAACTTTGTAATTTAGACCAAAGTGTAACAAGAGCAGGAGGCAACAACAAGCGATAAGTAGAGGATTTAGCGAGCATTATGCCCTTTTAGAGAATTTCCCCGGCGTTTACAATGATTAACGAGCTCCGTCGCAGCGGCCCGGCCACAACAAACTTTGCCACTTTTTAAACGGTTACCGCGACACGGCGACAACTTTGGCCGTTGTCATTTAAATTTTAAATGAAAATTCCATCTAAGTTGATCAAAAATATCAGATCATCTTTTAAGCCTTACAGATAGAAGAAAATAATTTTAATCAGTTGTTTCTTAAGCAATGTAATTCTTTGTAAAGAAACGTAACAGTATGTTAATTAATAAATCATACTAATCATATTATACTAATATTATAACTGCTAAAGTTTAGATGGATGGATGGATGGATGGATGGATGGATGGATGTTTGTTAGAGTTTGTAGCCTGAACGGCTGAACGGATTTTGGTGAAATTTGGAATAGATGTAGAGGATAGTCTGTAAGAACACGTAGGCTACTCACTTTTGTTTTTTTTTTAATTCCACGCGAACGGAGTCGAAAGCTAGTTACTTATAATACTTAAAAAGTGAACCGACATAAAAACTAGCTTCGGTCTTAATTAAAATATTTCAGTTCAATTCTTAACTTATAATTACTTACGTTATTCGTATATGGCAAGAAAACCTTGTCGACAACGTACCTGAAAGAAAAATGATAATTTTATTAATATCTTTTAATTTAAAAAAGCCATTTTACGGTGAAAAAGATAGTTTTTAATCGATTTATCATTACAATTACGCAAGGTTATGTACATAATTTGACATACATGTAATAATTATTGCAATATCAAAAACATTTTACATCATACGACAGAGAAATTTCGCAAGAACATTGAAGCTCAGATGTATTGATCGACATTCGCAATGACTACCTTGTAATTATTGCTTAATAAATTAATTGACATGAAATATGTACTTGAATTTAATACACTATTATCATAACTACTTGCAGTACTTTAGTGTAAATTTAATATATAAAATCGACTGAATATAACCAATAAGTGATTCAAAGAGTAGGAAAACATAAGACTGGTGAACACCGTCGTCTTTCATTAGCAAACCATATGTGAGTTATCGACATTTATCTGTCTAGACTCTACGTTTACCTCAAGACGTGAAATATGAACCGTGGCATAGGATGCGTGGTTAGTGCCAAGCGCCGGCGCCAACACTGCGAGCTATGACTCAAAAGTTTATTTATTCAGTGCGTTGTGCACGGCTTGCGTATAGAAAACCGACGGACTTACGTATCGAAACCGAAATACGATAGCAAAGTAACATTCGTTGATGAAATACAACGCATTCTTTAAACATTTGAATATCCGTTTAGTCATTTTACTCGTACTATTATATGTTTAATAGATACTAGTTTTAAAGTTCAGTATTTGATTTATGATGCAAATGCACCTTGAACTCAACACGAGTTGAAATCAACGAAATGCAGGTCTAGCAACCTAATGAAAGCAGTCACCGGCATCCGGCACTGAGCCATCACTCACCGTCCGCGAACGAATGAAACATGAACACCATTCGTTCAGCGAACGGCAGTTTATCGCGGCCCAACACAAAACATGCCGGCGTAAATCACACGAGCGGCAATTCGTGAATGAATCACTCGCACAATACCGGTCTCTGTTACCGTTCATCTGCGTCAGTCATTCCATTCCAAAATGCAAGCTGAGGTGAAAGGTTTTGAATTGATTCGTTTCACTTGAAGATTGCGCATTTCACACAGAATTACACTTCAAAATCATATGAAATATTTAACTGGATTTTTTGAAAGGTTTAGATTTTTTTATAATTCAAGAACATAATTTTTTTTGATCATAAAGTTTATATGCAACTTCGCAATGTTCTACGGAATTAATCTATAACTAACCAAGATAAACAATAACAGTAACTAGATTTCAGTTCTTTAAATATCACTGGCCATTTTGTGCACATATTAAAATTGTGAAATGTCACGTAAATCGTTACAGCTTAAATATGAAACACTATCTGTATTTTGACTTTGTACTATTGGCTTTTTGCTTTGATTTCTTTTAATAGTCTTACAACTTGATTTGTATTGATCTGGAATGTCTATTGCATACTATAGTCTATTTAGACGAATGTTCTATTATGGTAACAGTTTAATCTAAAGAGTGAATTTAAATTTTTATTAACATCAATTTAAATAGTAATGGTATATATCACCCAATACCCTTAGTTATTCTTTATCAAAATGCATTAAAAGGAAATTAGTATCTAATCAAACACTTTCGTATCTATTAAAGCAATAGACGTAACCTTAGTTTTAGTTAGAAATCTCTCGATGTTATAACTTGTGCTCATAAATAATAGTCGAAAGATTGATAAAGTACGCTTTGATTGAGTTTGCTGGGAGTTCGCGTATTGAGTCAAACTCCTAAGCTCCGAAACCTTAGCGAGATTATATCGCACGTACAAGGGACTTGAAACTTTCATATAAATATAAAAGCTGTATTATTCAGTTTACTATAGATTTTCGTCGATTTTATACATGTGTAAAAAGCGAAAAAAATAATTAAACGGTAATAAGACGAAGGTTAGACTTAAAGATGGATGGAAAGGTGACATGATCAAGAAGGGAGTGGTGACTGAGATTACGTATCAGTTATGTGGAGGACAAAAACCTGTTGCGTCGCTACGGAGGTAGGATAAGGAGGAAGATGATGAAATGTCGCTTTTTGGGATAACTTAAGGACCCATACCGTATGTTTAGTCAATAAATTAAATAGATATAAATATTTCAAAGACACAATATTAAACATGAGACCTCCCAGTAGACTAATAAAGCTAATAAGATTACAGACCGCGACATGACCACTCGAGATGTAGCGACTGTCAGTCTAGACCGGACGTGAGCTATGCAATTAATAATCCGCAGGGAGGGGGGGGTGCACATTACTTTATACAAACCGGTTCAATCATTGTTAAACAAGAAATTAAACATTATACTAGTCTCGTTTAATCCCATAAATTACATAGACTAATAAAATTACAGACAGTTTAAGTCTTAAAAAATAAAAAATAAAAATTAGATTCATTTTAAATTTAGATATAAAACTTTGATATTATTTTGCCTTAGCTTCAAATACACAGTTCGACTGTTCAGTTAAGACGATCGTATTTAACGAGATGCAGTCATGCTAGCCAATCTTACTAATCTTGCTAATACTATAAATGCGAAAGTTTAGATGGATGGATGGATAGATGGATGTTTGTTAACGTTTGTAGTTTAAACTACTGAACGGATCTACATGAAATTTGGCATAGATGTAGAGAATAGTCTGGAAAATCACATAGGATATTTTTTTTAATTCCACGGGGACAGAATCGCGGGCGAAAGCTAGTTTAGCTATTTAGCTAAAAATATTTAACAAACAAATGTCGATTTTCATTTACTTATTATATCCTTTTAGCAATTAATTACACGAAAGACTTACAGGACAATGGGTCTGAGTCACAAGTGGTGATATACTGCACTGCATTGACCCTTGACATTTTATTCACGTAGGTGTCATTGATCTCATTCAAAGTCATTCGACATGACACACATATAAATGTAATTGTTTACTAATATCTAAACATAGGACCGCATTCCAATGCTGGAAAAACATTAACATTTAGAAGACGAGACGCGAATACGCGATGTTTTATAATGGAAGAAAAAACAAACAAATCAATAACCTCCTGTTGACTATTGCTATTTTCTCATTTTAAAGCTTCCATAAAATCAGTTACGATAGTTAAAATTTAATCCAATCAACAAACATTGTCTTGAACTTAAATTAACGTAACATTTGTGAGTGTCCATTGACTAAAACCCCGAAAAACCGATATTATTTTCATGTTTATCCAGTGAAAGCCAAGCTTAGATTCCACGTGACAACACAATAACGTCAGGGAGAGATCCGCAGAACACGCTCGAAGGGGATATTAATAAAGTATGAAGTGGAGAAGTTTGCTATAAAATTTGCAAAATGGCGCACAGACTGAGTGTGGAGGGGCGGTTTAATTATTAAATATACTTTTGACTTGGGAATTCAGTTTAATTCCCATATAGTATAGTGAGATATATTAACATTTCGATATTCTTAACACGTATTGCCATCGCCTGGTGAGTTCACTTACAAAAGCATGTAAGATAAGTAATCTATACTAATATTATAAACAGGAAAGATATGTATTTTTGTATGTATTGAAATAACTCAAAAACTACTGGAGGGATTTTAAAAATTCTTTAACCATTAGAAAGGTTTTTTTTTATTTTTTAAATTTCAAGCGGGCGAAGTCGCGTGCTACAGCTAGTATAATGATATTTAAATTTTAAAATATTAATTTGTATGCGTCAGAACAACTAAGCTCAAACCTTATTCGCCTTACGCCTTGTTAGGCCAATTTAGTCGAGTATCATGTAATTCATAGTCTAAACTACTCTCGTCTATATAATTTGCTAATCTACTTGACTAAATTTTTGCTGTTCATACAAGTTTAGGTACTAAATTAATCGGTACTCTACTAAATTACTAGCCAGTTCCGAACTAGGCAGTAATGCTACATCTATATGTATTACCATTGCTATCTTCGACAAAAGAAAAATTGATGACAAATGAATTAAAAGTAGTATTTTCCTCAGAAAATTTTAGATTTATAAAAAATGGAAATTCCAAGGAACAAAGTTTAAATGTTATAATTAAACTTCCTTATTTGTTTTGTTTGATATTATATTTAGTACCTACACATCGAGCAGGCTATGCAATTAAAATTCATATTTTGTACTGCATTCGTTCAATTTTCCTTTGCATATTCCTAAGTACACCATGAATGGATTCATTCATTAACGTAGGAATATGTTAATAGATACATTAAATGACACAATGAGCCTAGAGAACATTCATACACAGGAAAAACTTATACCTAAATATGTGCTAAAATTAGCGTATTTCCTTGTAAAAGGAAACTACGCAAAATGAGCGTTAGGGCACCTGACAGAAAGGGGCACTGGTTTGTGAATTACTCTTATTTAACAGACTCAACCCCTTAGTAATAGAAAAAGGGCGCCGTAGAAATTTCGCCCAGGGCGCTACTAGAACTGGATCCGACCCTGCTGCTACACATTCTAAGATCGAATAAACTTTAAAAAAATCACAGGACTGCTACATGGCAAAAGACACTCGACACATTTATTCAATATTTCAATAGCAGTAAGTAAATATATTAAAATCAATCTTATATGTACTTGTTTAATTCTTTTATAGCACTCAATCATCGACCAAATAACCACAAAAAAAAATACATTTACTCATCTGTCAGAATTACAAAAGGGTCACTTTATGGCACATTTATCGATACACAAATCTCTAGCGACATGAACTGATTGGTATCACTGTAAGCACGCCAGATTACAACCCTAAGTCGGCTCTTAGCGGCAGCGCGCCGCAAAATAATAATCTCATAGTAGACGGAACCCGTACAAACTCTAAGCAGGTTATGAGGTCACAGCATTCTGACAAAGCAGACTAATATCATTAAAAGTTCACGTAATTATAATGTCCAGTACAGGACAGATCTAGCGCCGCAAAGTCTAGACCGGACGTTGGGGAGCGATAAAACCTGAGTGGGGGAGGTACAGCACCCTAACGATAATGTCCTCTTCGCACATAAAACGGACAACGGACTGTTGTTAATATTGTGAAATATTGCACAACAGCCATCATTTTAAAACATTTTTCTAGTCTATTACTTTATCACTTATCTTTATCTAAACTTTATCACCGTACATCCAGTTAAACTTCAACGTTTGTTTTCTTTTTTTTTTAATTCACCAACAAACGAATTAATCACGTCACGTTTGACACAAGTACATTTGCTCCTTACGTAGCAATCAAACAAAAGTACTTTATAGCTTAATCATTTGGTAGACAAAACATTCATTTCAATTAATTAACTAACGAATCAATGATATCAGTGTGTTTGGCATACAATCATTCCGCTTCAACAATTTCCTTATCGCGATTTCGCCCCCCCCCCCCCACCCTTCACCGGCAGCAGATCGCCGATAAGCCGCACCCAAATTGCCCGATGCCATCGATAAAAACCCTTTAATGGACTCGAAATTGCATTGCTCTTAGACCAACAAAGGAACTATAACAGACCTGCTCGTTGCATGCATTCCTACAATAAGAAACCATTTCCTTAATCTGAATTTTCTTCGAAACGATTAGCTGTTTTGTAGTTATATTTTTACCGGCATATTGCCAGTTAATCCGGTCACCACAATGGAGTAAAAACGTCGAACATAAAATCTTAATACTTAAATCTTTAACAAATCACAAAATAGATTGTAAAATCACATCTGTAGATAGGCGAATCTACATTGATGTTTAAAATTCTGACGTATATGGCTCTCGGAACACAAAACTTATAGTTTGTCCTCGACTGTGGACAATAACCTTTCACGCCTTTAATCCTTATCGAGGCAACACGGAAATCGATAGCCAACATGGGGCATCCAATTACAATATCGGCTTTACCGCCCACAAATAATTATATTTTAGGCAACATAATAAAAACCAAGTCAAATCAAAAATGGCAAATTTTGATTTAAAAATATATTCTATTCATAACGTATTCCACACACCCTGTATTACACAAGTAAAATACACAGTAAAGTTCTATTTTAAAAGCCAAAGAATCTGTTTCCTAGCTATTTTTAAATAGACTGTCCTTAATTAAGACGAGATCGTTCACCTCACGAAATGTTCACCAAACATTGTCAACACCTAATTTACTTTCTTGTGTAACCGGCAGTTTAACTGGTCGTTCGGATATCTATTAAAAAACGAAAAATATTACAAGAAATGATAACTCACCTAGAATAACCTATTACAAAATTGTAAAATAATAAGAGAATAAGGGTTCATTTGTCTTATAGGGTATTCTTTCCGACGTCATTCCAGAAAAATCCTCGTTTAACACATAAATAATAAAATTAATTGTTAACTCTTAAAATATTTTAAACAAAATCATAGCTTTACAAACAAACCATACACTTTAACATAAGGATAGACAATAATAAAAGTATTTGATCTAATTACAACATAACACTAACGCCCTCTACAAATACATTTCCCTAGTAAACAAGAATCAAGACGAATAAACAAAATATAGATGATATTGTTGCACAAAATATTAATATAAAAGAACATGTACGACACTTCATAACGTCCGCATGTATCCGTCATCTCGCCCTTTTCTTGGCGCGCTGTAATTTCGTGACCAACGATATTACATCTGCAAATTGGTCGCGTTATCTTTCGCCCTATAGGGTGACCACGGACACATTCGGACAAACAAATAAAATACTATTTATCGAAGCTATAACATTAAATTTAATTTACGTTTACTACATTTTTTCAATTGTTTATTATCAGCATATTTGTAACAACTTATCACTGAAAACAATGTCTGAAAAATTAACATAAAAGCTTTATTTCAAACTTCACTGAGTATAAAATTACATATAAACCGCTAAAAATGAAGTTATTAGTTTAACCTAATAACGGAGAATGCAATAGCATTAGTCTCTAATAAATTGTGGGTCTTAAGAACTTCTGATCATTATTTGTTAAAAAATGTTACAGACAATATATTGCTTCGGCAGCGACGAACGCATTCATAAATACATCACAGCCAACTGCCACAGATTAAATATGTTATTTTTAAATTATGCAACCAGTTTTATTTACAGTTCCGTCTTGTAGTCTTCGTATCATTTATGTCGAACTAAATAAATCCCTTTTGCAGATTACCTACGTTTAATCCCTAAAGGAGTCCCTTATTGAAGATTTAGGAAATGTCAAACATGAAGACACTGCTTTAGTAACCATTAGTAATAGTAGTAAGTACAAGTATGACACTCGAGGTACATTATTATTATGTAACATCTTAGTAGGCAGTCCTAAATATCGTATTATAAGATGGAGATCTTAGGGTCACCCTCAGCTATCAGTAATGAGCATCACAGCGCCGTCTAATAGCTTTATTGAGCGACAAGCTCTATCCACCCCACACCGGCCACGTCGGCGTGGTCGCCCTCGAATAAATCTGATTAAATAAATACGTTCCCTAGCCCCATGTCTGGACAACATGATGAATTGTTATCTACCCTGTGTTGTGACTTGCGAAGTTATATCTTATATTGACTTATGTAATATGATTTGCAGAAAGTAACACGTAATCACAGATAATCAAAACATTGCAAAACCAAAGTAATGCCAACAAATATTGTACAATCTAATGATTGAGTTATTCAATTACAAATCCATCCACTTCTCATTCAATCGTCTTGATTATACTTTCCTCATAAAACCAAAGCTGCAAGCCTAACTATTACTACAACTACTTGATGTCTTTGACATATTTAAACTGCAATTTTTGCATTAGTCAATTTAAATTAAACACGTAACAAACGCATAACGAAGAGATGACTTCTTACTGCAATAAACCACGAACACAGACTCATACGAACAGAAATAGACTGACAAATTGGATTCCTGTGGGCAGATAATAGGCGCTGCGGCGTCTTGGGACATCTCAGACCACGGGAACGAGACGGGAACGAAACGGGAACGAGATGCTCCGGGTATACGTCTAGTATTAATGGAGCATACACTACGCTAATATTATACAGACTTGTCGGATGTATTTCTAAATGAGTTAAGGTGGTCTATACATGTGTGTACTCAACTAGTCTATTGGGCGTCAGGTCTAGACATAGACTGAAAGCTAGACGTTTCTTGATAATTTATTATTCAAAGCATGCACCAATGTGCACAGAATCTGGCACCCCAGGGCACGACCGAAAAGGCAATTAAAACCATTTTAATAATAAATTTGATTTACCTAATAGCCATTCTGAATGGTTAGTGCAGTCTTCAAAATTATAGTGATACATATTTAATTTGACTTTTCCCCCAGATTAATCCTATTAAAATAGGTGTTATTGTGCGAAATTATAAAAAGTCCTTTATCTAACGTAAATAATTTACCAATTATGACGATGTGACTGGCAAAATCAGAGTTTTTAACTGGCCACCAGGGGTCCATTTAATCTGAATTTATTATGGACTAAACTAAGGAGCTACTTAACATTTAACCATTCGTTAAACGGCTTATTAATAACAGATAGTGTGTACATGCGTGAAAGCAACATTACAGTATTTCCCGCGCTTCCAAATCTGTATGACAGACAAGTCGGGCGATCGGGTTGCGCCGGCGCCGATGACGCAACGCATCGTGACGCCATCTAGCGGCCGATGTCATCACAGCTGTGGCTTAGTGGCCTATATAGTGCATATTACTGGGCTATAAAGTTCGTTTTATGCAGCATACAAAAATATATAAATGGAATTGAAATGTAGATTTAGTAACATTTAAGGCCCGATATAAATAGTGTAGTAAATATTTAAAAAAAAATTAACTTGAGTTTTAAAATTGAGATACAGTATTTGAGTTTGAGTAACACAAGAGCGCGCGCACTCCTTTGACTAAACTATCGCACAACTATTTAGTCACGCTTTGATTCCTATGAGCTTATATGGATGCAACTAAACAGTTGAATTGGCTGCGAAACAATCGATCATCGCACACAGTGCGATAGTTTAGTCGAAGGTGTGCGCGCGCTCTTAGCAACGATATTTGTATGTCAATCGTCATATGTGACACTACTTAAAAAAATATAATAGTCACTTTATTATTGTAATGAATTATTGAGCAAAATGCATGTAACAGATGGACGGTGTGATAGAGAGATTGCTAGCATATATGAAGGGTATTTCGAGCGTCGTCTGGCCGCAGGAGAGTGTCACATATTCAGACATGCAACATTGTTGATTATAGTTTGTGGTACATTCAAAATAGTGTTATCACTTTTACTGCCGCACTCAGAATCTTTTATAATACTAGCTGTTTCTCGCGACTGCATCCGCGTAGAAGTAAAAAATATAACCTATGTTACTCAGTGATAACAAGCTTTTTAATGGTGAAAGATATCACTAAAGGCTATCCTATGTATAAGGAATTTAACAAAAATCGTGCGGTGACTAATTATATTCATAAGGAATCTTAATATGGAGGTATAATGTAGGGTCATAGAGAGCGGTCCACTGAGAGGCAACTGTCCAGAACTAATTTGCTCAGACTAGCTTTGTTAATAACAATTTAATATGTAAATGTAACTATTTGAATTAGATTAACAATTAAAAGTTACATTATATTATGTTTAAAGTAATTAAAAATGAGCATTGGAGCATTCGAGATAATTGTGAATTTTATATAGGGGAACAATATCTTAGGTATATGCCTTGTCAGTTTTAATCAAGATTGAATATACTGAAAAAAATGTACTATTAAAAAGAAAACTGAACTTTTAACTTGATAAATATCGGTATTCTACATTAGCCTAGAAATATCTAATACGTTGTAATTTAAAAGAGCTCAGCGAAGTTTCGCAAGCCGTCAAATCTCTGCCGTCATCTAATGGATAGCTAAACAATCACACCGCCATGTTTACTGAACCCACGACCTACATAAGAGACCTTGAGACTGAATAATCCCCCCTCAAAATGGATTTTCTCTAAAACAAAACTCGACCAGCGAGGTTTCCATTCATTTTATTTCGGATAAATATCACAACGGTCGTAATTCTGTCGTCGGTTAATGTTCAGCAAAAATATACGGTAGACGTGATTTTTATAGTCCTCCGTAACTATGTTATATGGTGCAACAGCTGTTGTCCTGGTTACTACCAGTGCTATCTAATTCCGATATGCGGGATGCAAGACGGCAATGTAATGTTCTAACAGACGCATTACACTAATTTTATTCAAACAGTTTGAGAATCGTCGCCCACGCCACTATTGTACGAACTAATTGGTATTGAGTAATGTTTTAAGAATTTGTACATACAAAAATATACTAAAACCAAAGTATTGTACAGCAAAAAGTTACTCAGACATTAAGTTGAACGAAAACCAATTCAGATGTATCAAGCTGACAATTTTCATCAGTCTGGTCAGTACTTTTCCTATCAGGGCATCGAAACTCCTGTTTCTTAGTGCAGACTTTTAAGACATGGATGTGGCAACCCTGATTGGACATAAATCCCTCAGTGGGCGCTAGGCGAGGTCGACTGAGTCAGACGGTTATTCCCGAGCGTCCCAGTTGCGTCTCCGGTTAAGGAGCCGCTGGATGAAGCTAGAATACTCCTGTCTTATAAGACATTAATCTTACGGGACGTACATGAATTTAAGAGAGACAGGGATAGAGAAAATCGATACATAAAATCCGAAAATACAAGTTACTTTCTACAAAGTTACGAATATGTACGTTGTCTACAACTTGTTCATTATAGTTCAATCAAGATTGTAGGGAAACAAGTATGAAACAACATTATGTTTACGATAACAATACTTATAGACATGCCTTATCTTTCGGCCGACTGCCATTGACTCGCTAGGAACATCATAATCTCGAGAGCACAAATATTTATCGGACAATGCGGGAATCACCGAATACGTTCCCTCGGGAATTGAGGCAACATTGATTCACAGAACATTTGTTATTGGGATAGAGATTTCACTATTTTCCTTGAATATAAGATTGATTTAATTCCATTTCTATTTTACTGTTAAATAAGTAAGAAAAAGTTTACTAAAATTTTGACTAAGGACTCAATCACGTTTACTGTACTAACATAACCTTTATAAATCTCTTCGTAAGAAAGACTTGGTTTATAAAAAAACAACAGTAATATAAGCCGTTACAACTTCATTTTCTAATTTAAACTTAGTAAAAAAATGTAAACAAATATCTTGTTATTGTACAAAGTTTGTACAAGTTGCGAACATTATCGCATTGGATCGGGCGATGTAGACAGCTATCGAACTCAGAACTCAACTCAAGTTGTAAAACAAATCGAGTTATCAGAAGATAATGCTAAAACTTCCCTTTACTTCCCTTCTATATTATTATCACCAAAAAAACTTGACAAACTTACAAACTTTAATTGTGTTAAAGTTGTTGAATATTTAGATATCTTCCTCTATTTATAAGTGGGAAATGGAACATCTACATATAGAAATCTATGTTTACTAACAAAAATAGAATAATATTTCATTTTTTGCTATCAACAAATTTAATTTCACAATTATCTCATTTGGAACGGAAACCAAAGATCAAAGCGTGTACTTCCAAATTGATGTATAAAATCCGGGCAGCAATTGTTCCAAGATGAAATAAAAAATAATATAATGTTGCATACTTCCCCTTAACACGAGCACGTGGGACGGAATGGAGACGATTAACACAATCTTTTATTTAGAGCAAAACACAGGGAATGCGGAATAAAAAGATAACTTTAGAAAATCGCCTTGGAGATAGCACAGTTTCAGAATAGACGCACTTTATCACATTACGCTACGTTAGAGCGGTCGATTTGATCGGCTGACACATTTCTATACGCACCTGTAATCTATACCTTATATACGTTACAATAAAATACAAAATACAACAACGATTTACAAATCATATTGTTTAGTACTGAAATACAATGATACTCGTTGCTATCACAATCATTTAAATTGCATTAAAATAATCAGAAGCAATTTACCTAAGTGCACTTGAAATAAATTAAAATTAACCCTTCAAAAAGGTTTGCAATAACATTGCAATGTAAAAGCACAACCGACCCCACCCTACGCTATCCGTCTGTGGGTAGATGTGCAAATACAATCAAAACGACGAGACCAATCAAGCCACGGTTCGATTGCACTTTACTGGGCATAAAACGCCCCGTATACCCGCACTATACGCAGCACAGCCGTAAAGCGCAACCATACCGTGCAATCATAGTAATACATTTCATCCCTATCAACCCCATCCACCCCTTACACCCAGCGAACATTAATATGCTGTTAATATTTTATAGTGATGGACCAACGTAAAATAAACATTCCTAGGACCGATTGCAAACAGAGACTTAAAAATTACGAAATAGTTAGACTTTTGACGAATAAATGTGTGTGAATATTTTTTTTTTAAATACAAATCTCAATCAAGAGTAAACGATATCAGAATAATCAAAATTGTTTCTAAATGCGCTATTTCATACATATTGCATATCAATGTCTATTATGAAAACGATCGTAATATTTATTACATCCGTAAAGTTTCTCAAGGGTGGAAGAGGAAATAATATTATTCCATTATCCCAGTAATAGTATTCCATTAGGCAATTACGTATTTGTAGTGTTCACCCTATGTGGTAGAACTATTCAGCTTTTTTATAAATAAAAAACTGTCCTATTTTCTCCGACTATATACTAAACTATATCAATCGATTACAAATTCCCTTTAATGTAACTAACATTTATAATTCGAATAAAAACTAAATTTCACATTCTATTTTTGACCAGTATGCCTAAACATAACCTCCCACCTGTCCTCTGCGTTCCCACAATTAATTAACGCCTAGTTCACGGTCAGAGAAATATTTTTTAAATTGTTTGATGAGCGTAAAATGAAATAAGCACTGCGAGAGCTTACTTATCGAACGTCCGGCTCCCCCTCCCTCACCCCGCACACCCCTCCCGCCCCATCTTCACGAAAATTTGAACATCATAAAACCAACGATACGTATCGTTAAAGAACACGACCAGTAATTATAAAAGATAAGACAGTATTATAGACCGGAAAACGGTTAGAAATTAGAAACAAAAGACACAACTTTAATGTTGAATTAATATTTTTTATCATTTCTCATTAACATGTTTAAGATTAAAATATTCTACACAAGCTACACCTCCCGGCTATGTGGATGGACATTTATTCAATTACAAAAATCCAAGAACAGAAGCATCTAAATGAAAAGACTTTATAGCTTTAATTTCACGAAACATTAAAACTCATTTCCGTATAAACAATAATGAAATAAAATTCCAAATCCAAACGACCAAGATACTATCACCAATTTCAAACCAAGCAATAATTCGTTGCGAAGGTAGCGTCGCGAACAATGGGTTTGGAACTCGACTTGCAAGATGAAAGGACCCCACAGCTTATGGGGAGCACTCAGTTTATTTTCAAGTTTATCGCCTCTGTTGGCTGCAATAAATTTCTCGACGCGCCCAAGATTAGGTAACAGCATCTCTTGTGCGATTTATACATTAATTCGGCTTTGAAACGTTTCTCAGTAACCTGGCCTGGGAATTATGGGCTGGTAACAATGTTGGAATGAAGCTCGGTGAAGACGCATTTGCACGAATTTCACGTAAAATAAACTTGCACGAGTAAGTAGCACTGAACGCCTAAGACAATATTTTTGCTATCAACAGAATTGTGTACGTCTAAAACGTTATAGTTTATCTTAGCAAGTACTTTATTGTATAAGGCAATAGCATAAAACAAAAATAGAACAAACGTGGAGAAACATAACGGCCATATATAAATCCAGATACGCGTTAACATTCCGTTGATTCGATATTAATGGTTGTTTATTCCCATAATATTTTTGTTTACTTCCTCGACGCCCCATAAATCTGATCGTAAAAACTAAAGATACAAGTAAAGCAACGAACGGATAAGGTCGACCATATTAGCCATGGAAACTATAAAACTAAACGTATCGAATAGCTGTTAAATGTTACATTCATAGTTTGCTAAACACCATCAACCGTGTGGAAGAACGTCCTAAATACACGTAGTACGAGTATATAACGGAAACTTCAGAACTTGACTCAAGATTTCGTTCTACCTTCATTATTGGTTATAGGAGGTTTTAATCAATATTATTGAAGAGCCTACTACCTTCAACTTAAACCCCTAAATTGAATATTAAAACCAAATCTCCAAGCTTTACAATGTTCTATAACAGTTGGAGTGCACGTCATCGAACCCGCTACACTGGTTGATAGTATCAGAGCGTCACGGCCCGTTGGCCACAGCCCTCGAAGACAACATCGGTTATCAGATACACATAAATTATATTTCTGGTTTACCAAAGTGCAAAACCCCTTGTACGTTCACGCTTCAAGCACTTGACGGCATAAGCAGAGCTTAACATGATTATCTTTTAATCTTTGTACAGTATAAATATATCTGTCGAGGTTTGATGTAATCTTGAGACTTATTTATTCTTAAAATGCAGAAGTTCAAAATAAACACTGCCATAAAACAAGATAAAACGGAATAATAAAATAAAAACAGTTAAATTGTAAGAAATTTTTAACAGGCGAAATAGGAATAGACCAAATAGTGCAGAGATAAGTCAAGGAACTTAAAAAGGGTACCCCAGTTACTGACAACTACTCATCTTACTAAAAGGTCTGTTTGCTATATTCTCTGTATCCTAATATATTCCAAGAAATGGCAACATTCGTAGGCTTATGGGGGTTTGAAGTACTAAAACAAGCATAAGACCAGGGTGGGGTCCTAACGCATGTTAGTTTAACGCACGGCAGTAAAACGGCCCGGTTAACGACAGTGCCGGGGTTCGATTCGTGCGGTTATATTGGAATCGATGGGCGCCATCGCGTGCCTTACCAACGATCGAATAAAAAAAAAATAAGTTTATATATATTTATTCAAGATTTTAATTATTCAAGATATTTACATGTCTAAAAGTCTAAAGTCATAAAAGGAGACTGCTTGTGAAGCGGGTCACCGAGACATGATGACCACGAAAAATCTGTAAAAACTCAAGCAACGAAGAAGAAAGAAGGATAAAAGAAGAATGAGATCAACTCAGGATGTAACTTTACGTGATTTTTCAGGTCGGATTGCTATACTAAAGAAAAGCGGTTCTGCGAGCGCGCGTAATTAAAAACAAGTATATGTAGATATAATAAAATCAAAATTAATTACAAGTCAAGTCGACGTAAAAACAACGTGCTTCTAACTTCTGTGACATGTAATCGAATAAGTACAAAAAACACCCGACTTTAAACATCCCAAGTTCTTTGACTACCAGTCCTTTCCTTTAACTTGAAGACAAATATTATCTACCTTTACAAAATCATCCATCCCGAGAACAGATCCCATACTGTAGATCCGTATCCGATCGGTAACAGCAAAGACTGAGTGAAATGAGACATAAATTAAGCTTAAACTGATAAGAAAATGTAAAAAATGTCCATTTGGTAACAGATACACCAATTGTAATTAATAACAAAGATAATACTACGAAAACCTAAAATTAACAAAGAACAAAAACACAGAGAAATATAAACTTTACTCCAACGTGCTAAGAATCATTTTGTCAAATTAATTATGGGTAATGTGACTTTCTTTAAAGTGTTGGCCTATTTATAAAGTTTGAAATATTGTAACAATTGTAACATGGCAAAGGGGCCCAGGTAGGAGGCAGGTAAGCGACCGACGTTACACCAGAAAAACTTTCGGCGCCAGAACAATCGCGCGTGATTGTGTTTTTTTCCGCAGGACGGAGAGACTCGCAGCTGCTTTGCAGTATTGTATTGCTATTCCATATCAATCCTATGCAATATGACGATTACCTTAAACGATACTTCATGACCGATAAGTCATGATCATATTTTATAATTATTCATATGAGATTCCCGAAAAGAATTGGTAACATAAACAACTCTTAAAACATAGAAATAACATGAACTTGTATTTCATCTTCATAAGCCTTAGCCCTCGGCCCCATCTACGTAGAATTAAAAAAAGTAATCTATGTTATCTTCTAGATTTAGCTCTACATGTATGCCAAATTTCGTCGGGATTCAGCCGTTTGGCAGTCAACTCTAACAAACATCCATGCATCTAAACTTTCACATTTATAATATTAATAAGTTTAGTAAGATTTTACACTCCAGTTCCTATAGACGTTTTTCCAATTTAGAGACAAATTCCATTATCCTGTTTATGCAAACTTTGTGGGTATTTGCACATTAATGGCCAGTGCTTAGTTATAATGTGAACTGTAATGGCCTATAATAAAACATCTTAACGGCCATTGAGTGCCTAGACAAATTAAATTGCCCGCTCTTTTCTACGGGGTACCCTAGGCTGGGGACAGTGCGCCCCACTTTCCATAGTCTGAAAGTCGACGGTAAATCTTAATTTAATGTATACCCTAATATTTGTCTAGACAAATTATAAACAAACTCTTGGTATAATAAAAACTTCTGATTGCCTTTTTCTGTTAACTTTAGTACATCAGGGCAATGAATTCAGGATCATAAATTTAGAAGTCACCTTGCGTCCCTTCTTGAATTTTACCTAAATCTGTACTCTCTTTTATAATCCTTTAGAGCCAAAAAATAAGGTTTTCAATGTATGGTAAACTGGGGTTAACACAGTGGAAAAACGGTCTCGGTTTGCTAAAGTGCAAGAGTTCAAAGACTCTAATTTTACTAATTTTAAGTAATTATGCGTAAAAATGTACCTACTCGAAATTACGCAATAAAAACTTGGCATCACCACAAAAGCAAATAGACATTCGGAAATATCAACCACTAGGAACGTACATGCCCACTTCAATTTCATCGAATTTGAAATTCAATGCCATTTTTATAGCTCGTAGGAACGTTACAAAAGCAATAAAACGCATGTTTGACTCGGAAGGGGATCGCAGGGTAAGTCACAACGAGGGTCAATTGACAATTTAAAATAATATGGGAATTGTATTTGAAACTTCGAGTCTACTTTCATGTGGTTACTAAACAAAGAATTTATTTCTGTAGTAACGGAAGCATATGAGCTTCTTCAACTCATAACGATGGGCAAAATTGCAGGCAGAAGACGCGTTTCAACGAATAGAAAGTCACGGTTAAGAAAAAGTACAGGATTGGACCAGTATTGCCAGCGTTGAACAATTTTTTGGCACAGGACAGGGATGGATTCGCTGAGTTTATATAATAAACGCATCAAATTAATAAACCTTAACTTAACGTTATTAAATAGCTTAGCAAAGAATTATGTCACTTATAGTTCATTTGTATACATAGGAACTATTATAAAATTAAAAATTTTAACAATAAAACATGCATGTATTCAATGTTTGAATCCTTTCATTTGAACAATACCTTTGACATCGATGACGTCAGTTATTTCGCATAAGCAGAGCGTTTAGAACTTCTGTATAGACATCATTATAAAGATTTAATACAGCAATAACTATAAAGACAAGGTGAAATACACAACCCTTATGTCTGCACAGTTAATAGCAAAATATGTTAGGGGAACAACAGCAAGAGTCAGGGACGTAAAATTAGCAATAAAGACTTGTTTTTCGGCAATATACTCACTAAATCGTTATTTTAGGCAATAACTACGAACGATTAACATTAAACATGGCGATATTGTATGTTTGTAAATCATTCGTCATATAGATATTTTAGCATATAATGGAAGTAAGAAACATCCGTTCTTTGGCCATATTTTATGAAATTTATTACTTGAGAATATGTAGAAAACACTGTATGTAAACAATGGGAAGTAATAATATTTATATTAAAGTATGTGAAAATAAGAAATATCTTAAATATGTAGATGTCTAATATTCAAAATATTTAGTTTAACGTACTGCACATTTATTACAAAAATGAAACAATCATTCCGCGAGTAAGGTATATTTCGGCATTCAGAGTCACTAAATAATTACGTAAGTCCTCGGAACAACATTTTAAATAAACTGCGTCCATATTTTTTTTTACTCTTAAGTCTATTACTTTAATACCTAATTCATACGTTTTAAAACATCAATATCCAATACGTATCTAAGATTAAGTCTATCAACTTAGAATCTCTTGCGTCTCTGCAAATGCGAGCTTATGGGGTCCATTATTCAAAACGACCTCAGTTATGAGATTCCGACATTGCTAAGATATTAAAAACGCCCCCTCTGTAGAATTCACACAGCATACGTGATGTGAATGTCTAACAAAATAATTTAAAATATAGCATGGACTCATCGATTTTTACTATTATTAGTAAAAGTACAGATAAACAGCACGACATAGATTCAAATTTTATTTGTATTCAATTTGTGTGACGTCATTACACAGCAAACTGCTTAAGTCGATATTCCGACAGACACGGCAATCGACGACTGATTGGACAAGAGCAGAACTTTTCAGTATTAATTTGTATGAAACCGATTCCTAAACACGAACACAATTCCGCAGGACAAGTACCGTCACGTCTATCGGAATCGCAGCTTAATAGAAAAAAAGTTAATATCTTTAAGGTATCAATATTAACGATAACGATTATATCCATAGCAAGATGTTACATAACGATTCGTCTTCATCGTAAATAGCATTTCTTTACTAAAGCCAACCCTCGCCCTGTGTTTCGTCTGCAGAGCACGTAGCGACACCAAATCTAATTCCGTACGCCTGCCTTTTATTTTATCTTACTTTGTATCCGATAAGATATATAAATATACTAGCTGTTCTCATGCGGCTTCATCCGCATGAAATTATGAAAATTTTATTTTATTGTTTACATTTGACAAATTATCAATGGCAAATGTCAAAACGACATGACATGACAAACCTTAGCAATCTTGCTTTCTTGATGTTGGCAGCAACTTATGGTCTCTTTCCCACATTAGGGTTTTTATCGATAATACGAGTATTTACCACCTAAGTTTAATGGCGTGAAAAATATAGACTAAAGCGTAACGTAAGTGTAGGGCTTTTTATTAAAAAAAGGATTATTCAAAAATATGCTGTAATTGCTGACATCTTAGGCAACAAAGAAGTGTGTGTTTACGCTTTATTATAATAGTATAGAAGTATAGATAACACATTTGATGTCTAACAGGCAAGAGTTTTACCATAAAAACGGGACAGATTCCGACATAAATTAACCGAATTTAACAGTTATTTCATATAAAAAAATAAACGCTGTACTTTTTAGAAAATATCGTTGATATAAAAGCGCTGACTCACAAAACATCCGTTTTCTAAGCAAATGTTAATTCATACAGTTAATAAATAAAAATGATTAAGTCAACATAGAGCAATAACACTTCGTTAGAAAGAAAACGATCGCCCGCATTAGAAACTTCCAATTTACTAACACATTAATCCCTCATTGTGCCCGCACAATATCCCCCCATAATCCAAAACTATTCCCACACTTAAAATGGCGAAAACATTACAAATTGTAAAGTTGCAATGTGAAAATCCGGGGAATCTTAGAATTTCTCCGTACAATGACTATAGTAACAATGCAGCGATCACAATCAGTTTTGCGGGGGCAAAAAAGTCCGGGACCGGGAGAAGGGCAATTGAAAAGGGAACATCTAGCCCGCCATCTGCCGCAGCCGGCGTCTTATCTCAGTGCAGACAGGGTGACCACACGACAGACAAGAGCAGGATATTAATCACTTAAAACTATAATGAAAGCTATTATTATCTCAAGTTACAATAGAAAGAAAAGACATGACGATTAAACCCCACTAAGTTTGACTTAAAGTAATACACGACTTTCAAAATCTTGATTTAAATGGGCCAGAAAAGAAATGTCATCTTGTATGAAAATAGATAGTGTGTACAATAAACTTAAAGTGTTGACTTTAACATTTGATAACTATGAAACGAATTAGTTTCCTTTAAATAGTTGAAGATTCCGAAACAGAAATTCTTCCAAAACCGAAACTACATATGTAAACATGATTGAAATCTGATATGCGGTTAACATGTGCATATTAAATCGGGAAATGATCCTAGCTGAACACCGTCATGTTGTCACCATTGCAAAAATAACGTTATAGAAAGACTCAAGGGAAGGTCCCTTGGGAATCGTAAATTGCCAAAAGCAGCACGTGTGCCTGCCGATACTACATTTTGATGGCAACACAAAAACCCTATTCTATACCTACTGAGATATGACTTCAAAAACCTACACTACAACATATGTTTTTATGGATTTCCCTTGTTATTTAAATGCCTGTGTCTAAGCTTTAGTTAATCCTTTCATTTCCTGCGAAGATAGGGATACCTTTATGTTTTTAAAAGAACAAAGTAATTAATATTTAAAAAAATATATTTAATAGGTATTCGTGCTAACTTGTTTTATGAAAGCTATAAACAAAGAACATTATGATATAAGAGTTCAAACTCTTATCATAAATAAGATAACAGTAATTTCAATTAGTTTTTACGAGCGTGTTTTGTAATTAGCATTAATTTGTGCCAGACTATAAACCCTGGAAAATCATTATTGTTACATGAAGTTCAAAGTCTGTTGCCCGGTTTTAATGTTTAGTAATGTTAGTGCTAAAGCGACCGTACGACGTACGTATCTTAGCACTTTCGCCTCAAAAGTAAACATAAAATTAAATTAACAACTTTACTTTATAATATTCAATTACTAAGTTTCGCCCGCGACTCCGTCCTCGTGATATTAAACAAATCAAAACCAAATAGCCTCAGTGTTCTTCCAGACTATCCTTTACATCCATGCCAAAATTCATTGAGATCCGTTCAGCAGTTTAGGCTACAAACTTTAACAAACACCCATCCATCCATCTAAACTTTCGCATTTATAATATTAGTATGAAGTATGATTACAGCAAACATAATTTTATAGCTGTTAACATTATGTGACATCATAAAAATAGAATGCGGGAAGGCGCGAATGCCGTTCAATTCAAACGCCTTCCCGCGCAATGGCGGCGACGCGACGCCCTGACAGCTTCCCTTCGCGCCTAAATTTGAAATGAGAACGCGTGAGAACTCGCCCGCGCGCGTCTCGGGTTACGCGCGAACTGAATGAATGATTTAAAAAAATGCATTTCCATACGTTTATGCGAAAAAGACTATCGCGTAAGGCATTTTTACATAATAAAAATTTAAATTTGATTTAAATTGTATACTGGATAATTTGGAATATTATACATTTCTTATTTACTGTTGCATAGATTCAGCTATTTCAAATAAATCCCACGACCCGCAGAATGCACCCACGTAGGCGTTATTGCCTATGGTGGCTATAACCGTAATGTAAAAGATTTGCAATCAACTTCAGAAAATACTAAATCAACTACAATTTCATAAACTACTAGGCTATTATTCGTACCTAATCCCACATAGTATCGTGCAACAGAAAAGAACGATCATTGTCTTTCGAAAACAATAAACTAGCTTTAAAAGTTATGGTTTGCTTTTTTCCTTCATAAAGTTATATAGCAAACGAAAAATAGTAATTAATCCAGACATAGCATTAAAATTAACGTTTCGTCTCACGCGATGTGCCTATTCGTGTATAGAGAGACCAGTGATTCCCAAACTATCCTTAGATATCTGGAGAACAAGTCTAATTTCAATTCAAAGTCAGAAATCCTATCATTGTTCCATTTAAAATCAGCCTTTGGTATAACAAATCTTTACTTATAATAAAATTGGAGTGTCTGTAATTAAAAAAAAAAAATTCGGGAAGATGATGTATTTGTGTTGCTGATAACGAAAATCGCGTTTAATTTTTTTTTGTCTGTCTGTCTGTCCTCAAGCCGCTTTTGTTGCGGGTAATCTCCGAAACGGCTGGGCCGATTTCGACCAGACTTTCACTGAAGGGTAGCTGACATAGACGGGCATATTGTAGGCTACTTTTTATATCTTAATATTGCGCGGACGAAGTCGCGGGCAACAGCTAGTTTTACAATAAATTGAAACTGAGATAAACTATATTTCTTTAATTTGGGCAATAACAAAACCATGACTAAACAAAATCGAAATATAAACTTTGAAAAGCACTCTCGTGATAAATGCCACGCAATAATAATCTATATACTAAAGTAATAAGGATCACATCACGATACATCAAATTCTGAAAAGCGGTGCCGTCAGAAAGCATTAACCGAGCGTGGAGTTTAACTGATCTAGTGTTAATTAACATTTTTTTATATTCAACTACGGAACCGAGTTTATTCTATTTGTAATGGTCAGTAATAAAGGTTCGCCCTTTGATCACCTGCACTGGTGATTACTGGCACGTGTTTCTTTTATGGATGTTAAACCTGAAATAATCTTCAAAACAAAAGGAAAAAGATTTAAAAGATAACAGATTTAAATGCCGGCAACGCACCTGCAACTCTAGCATCCTCGTTGTGCCTTTATTCGATACTGGCGACTTCGTCCTCGTGAAATTAAAACATATTAAAAAAATATAGCCTATGTTACTCACTGATAACGTAGTTTTTTATGGTGAAGCAATTTTTGAAATGTGCCCAGTAGTTTTTGAGTAATTTCAATATGTACAAAAATACAAATCTTTCCTCTTTATAATATTGGTATAGATAAGTCTTTGTCTACAACTTTCATTTTTGTTTTCTTGTAAAAAATATCCAAAATACCTGAAAACGTTACTAGAGTCTGATAAGGACAGTCTCGTAAGATCTCAAGTCTTAAACTAATATATTATTTTATGCGTTCATTTTTTTTCTAATATGAATTTATTCATGTTTCTGCTTTTCTAACTTATAGTAAAACAAGTAAAATATACAGTACCACATTCATAAAGTAGTAGAAACTTCCATAAACAACATCAAAACTTTCCTAACCAAACAAAGCTTGGGAATGAAAGTTCGAGATCCATTTTAAAAAATAAAAAATGACAAGTGACGGAGGACGTATCTCTCTAACCCTTCCCTCATTTAAACCACGATAACAAAAAACATAATTTGACAATCTGTCCGTCACATTTGGAATCGGGGCCGAGGCTGTTCGAGGCCGCTTAGCGACACTCTCCGCAAAAACTAATGCTTGTACACAAACCGGTTCTCACCCTTCTGCCCTAAGGCTTCCTACAGACGTGCGACACTGAAGTTTCCAAATATTTTATTGTATTAAACAAACAATGCGATATTGTAAGAAATAACAAGAAACCAAAACTTGCGAAGCAGTCCTAACTTATAAAAGATACCATCGTATAGAAAATAATTTTACATTGAATGGAAATTCATATAAAGTTATCGTTAAATTTAAAGAATTGATAAAACTTCACACATTGTACCTAACAAAGTGAAAGTTTTAACAATACAAGACGTTCGTCTGCAGACAGCCTAAGCGAGCCTAAGGGGGTCAGTGCCGGATTGCACTCGGAGTCCGTGTAAAAAAGTTTACAACTAGCTTCCCGTCTAGACGCGGCCGCGTGCTCGCTAACGATCATCATTAATATTTAATGCTCCAACATATAAATATTTATGATGGAAGAAGCTAGGTGTGGGACTGATAATGTTGCAAGGTGTCACATCGCCTTAATAGGATCCTGTGAATTCATTTTTAAAGTAAAAATGCAAAGAAGTCTGAGGACTTTCGTGCTCAGAGCTGATATTTTTTAATATATCTCCCAAGTGTATGAAGGTTTATTATCATGTCAAAGTAAAGGATCACTATCACGCTTGGACCATCATAACTCTAAAACTGCCTTTTTTATTACTTTTTTAATAATACCAATCTGCAGTATGATCGAAAGAAGAAACACCTAAAAAGCAATTTTAGCTATACCATTACCTAAAGTATTTAGAGTTAATATAAATAGAAATAGATAATATCATAGACTGAAAGCAACAGTCTCTTACTAATTAAGTTTCGTTTGATAACACAATTTTTTAATTCAAACTCAGCACATCTGCTACCGGATATCAACCGCTTTAGTTAGGCTGAAAAGAATCTTTAAAAAGGGAAGTAAAAATAAAACTTCTAAATAGGATATATCAAGACGAACCATTTAAACTTTGCCACTTACATAAGCGGGGGCGACGATTCCAGAAAATTCCATTTGGCGGCGAGGACGTGTGCTGAGGCGGAGGGAGGTAACGATATTAAAGAATTCTTGTTAAATTGTCCCCGGGCTGGCCTACGCCGAAGAATACGTGTCACGCATTTTTACACATACCACTTATAAGGTGGCAAATGGCCGTTTTATTTATCAAAATCTTGACGGCGGACTTTAATAGCTATTTTATAGACTACCCTCAAGTGTATTCTTTAACATAAACCTACTGTTCATGCCTCATATATGGACGTAATGAAACTCCGGTACTTAACTTCAGGTTAATAACTTTTTTTTTATTTACTAAACAAAAACAAAATTTGATAATACAATAAAAACATTCGAAGCAATACAACTCACAGGGTTTAAGCGTACCCACTGGTCGCTTAGTTTTACATCTAAGAAATACTAAAAAATGTTACTATGTTACTCACAAACAACGTTGCTTTTCAATGATGAAAGAATTTTTGAAATCTTCCCAGTCTCTAAGCCATTTCAATACATACAAAAATACAAATCTTTCCTTTTTGACCGACTTCCCAAAAGAAGGAGGTACTCAATTCGTCTGTATATTTTTTTTTTACAATATTATAATAGTATAGCTTATTTTAATTTAAACGTTACATATTTGTTGTTCTTTTAAAAAAGCCGATGAACTATATGTTGCATTTTGGTTGGATAAAGAATAAATTATTAGATATGATGCAAGTGCAAGAGAGTGAGTGAATGATTTTGTCTGATAGTGATGTGACGCTGCAACTAGTGATGTCCGCATCCATCAATAACTATTCATGAGAGCATACGAACTTGTATACATTTTTTTTTTGGTAATTATGTACATATTTTCAGCTGACTGTACAGTACGCAAGCAAAATATCCCCATCCATACGGATATGTTCCATTAATTTCAACTTCCTCCATAGTTAACATTTATTTCTTACCATTAAAACTATAGAGCAGTCCACGCGAGACGATAACCAACAAGTATTCCGGTTTCAATTCAACGAAGACGCATCAAAGACGCCGACATTAACACGACTTGGCAATGCTAACAAAAACGTATAAGATCAATGTTTTTGTTATTTACATGTATCGGTTGCAGTGCGTAGTGTTTGCTATTATCCAGTTAATTGTACAGATTGAGATACTTAAAGTCGTTTAAAGTATTAAGACGCATTGATCCGTGTTGGAAATGCGTTCCTATTCCGTGGATATATCGTGTCCGTTGAACTTACATTTATAAGAATAGTTTTTGTTTAATAAGGACATAGCATATAAATTATTGTGATATTTATACATCTCATAAAATAAATATTACCTACAACAATGTGTCATAATGAAAACCGTAGTTCAAATCAACAATTCAAAACTACTAATTCGAAACTATAGAAGTGTCGACATTTGCATCCTCTGACCTTTACAAATGGATAGGCTATAAATTTTCGTATTTTGTGCGTTATAGCGGTGAAGAGGATTTGAGATAATAATAGAGATAAAATTAACTGTCAATAAAATTTAACAACAAGCACGTTTAAGTGGAAAAGGATCAAAAGCTGTCATTTCCAAGCTATAACCTATCCATTTACAGAGATCTGTGTTTGCATCTCACTCCAACACTCAATCTTTCCACAGCTCCTATTGCGTCTGAACAAGATCCGTCGCATACAAACCGCAACCTCGATAACCGCAAACCGATATATAAACGTTACACAAAAACATATCGATTTGTAAGATACGCGATATTACGTGCAACCAGCGCCCGAAGTACCGGTCAAGTGTTAAATCTGTACTATAATGTTACTCTATGTAATATCATATTGCACAGCATTCCATATTTAAGAGTGATGCCACACGGGCGTTGCCGCACCGCAATACAGTCACAGCGTGCGTAAATCGCAGTCGCGTAAATTGAAGCACATATCGTGTGTCATGTCTCTATACTTAAAGATTACTGACAAAATTCATGTAAATATTCCTTAACTATTTTCTCTTATTATCCCTATCCTTCATAAATATTTATATCTATAATTGACTTAACAATCATATTTAAAACAAACATATGATACACAGTGCTCGGAAGTTCGATATATTTATACTAATTGTACTGGAAAAGGCAAGTTTTACGTCGTGGGTGGTGAGAGGCAAGCTAAACATGTAAACAATCACTTAGGGCTGTCAAATGATCTAAATGATTATAAATAAAATACATAACTAAACAGTAAATTGTCTTCTGTTCTGCCTATGTGTTCTTTCAGACTATCCTCTACATCTAGGTCAAATTATTTTCGATGAAATTATCGTTGTTCACATAATTCCAATTAAAATAAGGGAATAATACACGTATTTTGTAGATATTTTAACTACAGTAACGAGTTCTTAATACTCAGAATACATTTCAATCAATATACCTGCATTAGTTATGGTAATTTTATCATTTTATAACCTAGCATTATCCAACAAAGCGACAACCCTGATTGTTAAACTGTGCTTAATCGTTACTGGGAAACATATCCATAAGCAGGAAGTGTTACCGGAGCAAAAAATGTACAGGTCGACTTAAATTTTGTAAAGTAAACAATCCGTCAAAAATATACCAACCGATTGTTGTTTTAGGACGGGTCATTGATAAAATTCGGTCGGCGAAACGGAGCTAATCGTACAGAAATAACATTTAGGGCCTGTCCCACCACTGGCTGATAGAGGCTCAGATAGCTTAAAGATGTCACTTTCAGATAAGGACACAAAATCCGATATTTCCATCACATATTTTACACGTTCGATTGTCATCAGACAATTTACAATTTGGTGGGACAGGTCCTTAGTCATGCAAAGTATACAAAGTTTCAAACGCAAAGGTACAAAATAACCATAAAACCTTTAGTCCTTTCTAAACCAAAGTTAGAATTATTCGAAATCTTTACTCGGTCATTATAGTGCGTTGTAAAAACTTCAAGAACAAAAGCGTCGTAAACATTAATTAAAAATAACTCGGCACGCGACCACGTACCGGCATGTCCGGTCCCGAAAGCTGCATTTAAAAAACTAGCCGACAATATTTTCGCGCCATTTTGGACGGTGTAGTTTACACATAAAAACTAAATTAGCACACGGGCTTTTAAGACATCCGATACGTCGGAACTGCCCTACCCTGAATGCATTTAGCATGCACTAGTTTTTTCTATAGGCCAACGTTTTGTGAGACGTTTTTGTGCAAATCTTACATCTATTGTGCAAAGAAAGTGAACCGAGAGTTGAGGACAATGCTGGAGCCGTAGTCGACGCACCTGGCTGGACGTGTGCACTTACCAAACGTTACAAGGAACACATCGGGAGGTTGTAAAAACATTTCTAAGTATCTGTGAATAAGGTATTAATTGAACAATACGGAGGTAGGGGACCCGGGGCGATATTCGCGGCCGACAATAGCGTCCCGAAAACATAATAATACAAGACATTGAGTAACGAGACGCCAAATATTCTTGGGTTGTTTTTTTTTCTTTTCAAAGTAAACGCAGGTGATGGCACTGTTATAGAAAAGATGGAATTGAATTATTTATCTATTGAGCAATGAGGATTCTGGAGCGATGTAACGCTGTTGCCACCCGGCGTGTGCGGGGAGCTCGGGGGGGGGGGGGGAACAGTATTATATACGCTTCCTTTGCGTCATAAACTCGGCCACTTTTACAAATTGCTCGTAAATTATAGCAATAAGTGAATATATGAGACATACAAATATTATGAGGGCTCGACATTAAATTCTATTATATTCGGGCGGGAACTTCACTCACAATAATCTGATTAAGTCAATATCTTTTTACACTTGAAAAGCATTGAAATTATCTCCACGTCACATTTATTACTAAATCTCTATTTTATTACTTGTTTCAGTCTATAAAATCACTATTAAAGACGTAATAATGTTTATATAGTAAAGAACTTTGTCAGATTACAACAATTGGGTAGTCCGAAATTAAAATTGCCTTTTAAAGTATGCATATCGTCTAAATATAGATTCATACAACGTAATTACACTCGATGCTAAAACAATGTGGCGCCAACTCACTCGATTATCCTTTTTATTGACCCTGAATCGAGTCAACGGCTTTAATCGATCCTAATCGTTTTAATATCGATTCCATTGTAAGTTGGTCCTTTATTTCCCTACTTCCTTTCGTAACTTTATTTCCATACGCGTCCGCCGCGTCCGGTGCTGTTAACCCTTATGTCGCTTTGTTTGTAAATATAAAAAGAATATTTTTATGCTAAACGTCATGACTCACTAGCGTTAAAGGGTAAGCAGGATTGATCAGTTCAGTTAACTTGTATTTATATTTTGAAGATGAAGGCTTTTCATTTGATTAATAACAATATAGTTAATAAAGATGTGAACAGTAGATACGTCTTTAAGAGCCTATCCCACAACTAGCTGATAGAGGCTCAGATAGATTAAAAATGACGTGTCAGATAAAGGAACAAAATCCGATATTTCCATCACATTTTTTACACCTTGGATTGTTATCTGACAATTTACAATTTGGTGGGATAGGCCCTCATTCTTTTAAAAAACAAAATTTACAACGCTTTTATTCCCATCTCCTCAACTTCATAAACATTCTATTATACATCCTTATCAGATATTAAAATAACATACATATTACAATTATTAAAAAAAAAAAAACTTTTAGAATAACATTACATAATCCTGCCCAATGCAATATCAAATACCAACTTCATATGTAAAACATCTTTACACATTATAACTGCTATATAACAGTGTGTACCAAGCTGTAGACCTAACAGTGTGGAAAAACCAACTTTTTGTAAATCAAATCGCTTCCTAATGCGCAGTTTGTATGCACAGGCTGGGATACACTGCAGTTAATGGATGGTTTGACACCTTCCGAGAATTTCACCGTCCCTTTTAATATTCATAGCCTATACCATATTGTTTCTACTTCCCCTTACAATACGCACTTTTTTCTAAAGTCATTCTATAATTATGGCGCGAAAGACCTTTTCAAATGAGGGGAATTCTATGACCGTTGAATTTGCGTTTGATTTTATTATTTTTCTACTTTCCATCGTTCTCGTACAAGGAAAAGATGGCCAGGATTTGTCGGGGGATGGGACGCATAGGTAAGAGAAATATCTGTGCGTCCCGTCTATTGATTAAAAGTAGGCAACGAATATGCAAAATTAAAATTTTGATTTCAGATACGAAGTGCAGTGTTTAAGATTCGTTACAGTATTGTGCCGAAAGACTTCTTATCAACTCGGTAATACGAGACTTGAGGAAGGCGCCACCATAATTATGTGCACCTAATGATTTCTGAATAACTATTTATTGTAATTTATCAATAATAAACAACGCAGATCAGACACTACATAAATACGTTTACTTTGCTACAAGAAAAACAATCAATCTTTTTAATAAACACAATAAAAAAATGTAAATATAATGCATACAAGTCTAAAAAATAAAGTAATATCACAATTTATCATGATTTTACTAACACTGAAGTAAAAATGACTCTTCACAGTCCCCAAAAGTGCTCAAATACGATACCACTAACGCCATCTAGTATCAAAATGTGAAACGAAAAACTTTCAACATAGGGCAACTATTTCACAACATTAACACAATCTAGAAATGTAATCAGTCATAATTCATACTTGTCATGGCTTTTGTCAATTGTTCCACTTTTAACATCAAATGAGTCTAAACTAATTAGTATTGTTTAATCTTTATTATTGCGAGTATAGGCACTTTGCACGACGATTGAACGATAGATTTTTAAAACAACCAAAGTATATTAAGGAAATTCTATGTATGTACCTGTCTAAATAGTCATTTCGAGTATTTATTTATAAGAGAAAGAGGCATAAAACTGACCAGAGGAATTTTGTAAATATAAACTAAAAGCTACTGAATTGATATTAGCAACTATTAATAATTAAGCTACGTTGCAAAATTTCATATCACATAGATAATATGCAGAATAAAAAATGATTGAATCCTATATGTTGAACGTGACAAAACTGCTTAACTTGGTAATAAAAATATTTATTACCAACATAAACTTAGTATAATAACAATATTGAGATATATCATAGTTATAAAAGCGAAACAAATGAATTTCATTACACTCATATCGCGTACTTCGCAAATATCATATGATATACGGTTTCTTTTGTTGCTACCCACGAAAAGTTCTTTTGTGCTCTTTGTTCCTACAATAAAACCTTACAAGTGAAATAAATCCCGGGTTATCTTGATAATACGCCAAGATATATTGCTTATAAAGCACATATCTATTGTTACGCCCACCTAATGTACTTAATGGCCTAAATAAAATAATCTTTAGGCATTTTGATATCTACAATACATTGATATATCACGTAACTGAAAATATATGTTATAACTAGCTTCCGCCCGCGACTCCGTTCGCGTGGAATTAAAGAAAAGTAAGTAGCCTATGTGTTCTTCCAGACTATCCTCTACATCTATGCCAAATTTCATTGAAAACAGTTCAGCCGTTTAGGCTACAAACTCTAACAAACATCCATCCATCCATTCATCCATCTAAACTTTCGCATTTATAATATTAGTAAGATTAGTAAGAAGTAAGATAGTAAGATTACTGAATACCTTTAAGAAATAACAATTAGAGCATTTACTTATTTGAATAACATAACACTCTCAAAACAATCTCGTTTTAAATACACAAGTATTGTCTTAGTGCGTCAAGAAACCGCAATGCGACATGGATCAACGCACTTCTTAAGAATTCTAATATCAACAGAATAAAGGACTTTTACTCTAATATACGAGTAGATCGAATTCGTACTGATTACTTGAATGGATCTTGATACCTATACTAATATTATAAAGAGGAAAGATTGGGATTTTTGTATATATTGAAATAACTCAAAAACTACTGGGCCTATTTTAAAAATTCTTTCACCATTAAAAAGCTATATTTTCACAGAGTAACATAGGCTAATTTTGTTAATTATACGCGGACGAAGTCACGAACAACAGCTAATCTTAGTCTTTGTAAGCTAGTTTGAGATCAGCTCTGTATTAACATGTAGTAATGTCGTTATTATCTTCAATTAAGACGTACAAATGTTACGCAATATCTCAGTATTACATTTAACTATAAAAATAATCTATGTGATAATTTAAATGTTAACACGTATGTAAAGTGTCACAGCCCCACATCAAATCAATCACATCGACGTCCAATTCAAATGGCCAACAGCACAGGAAATATTTTAAATTTTTTCGTAACGCCTCAAGTTCAAGGCAGTTCAACGTTGAATCACTAATGCGTATCATAACTAACACGATACACGTCCGTATGAAGGATTTTTTTTATTAATATAGCATATAAAACCTTATCTCCTTTGAGATTATTCATCATAAGACTTAGTAATATTTTCACAAATGATCCTATTAATTCTTAACAGATAACAGATTTAGTTTCATTTTAAAAATTAATACATTTATCAAATTAATAGTCATTTTTACAAATAAAGCATTTTTATTATAAATCAAGAATCATGGCAATGTCAAATGTTTAATCAAATAGGTCATAGTAGCGCCATCTCGCGATTCAAAACAACTATTTCTGGTCATACGAAATAAGGCGACATCTAGCGGCTACATGCTGCAATACAGAACTTTGAAATGTAGCTATCCAACAATAGATGTCGCTGAACTAAAAGATACTCTTTAGAGAAAATACATACCAACGCCATCTAGCGACGCGTAGCGGAACACATCAGCATTCCTTTCAGCATTTCCAAAAGTAAAATGTAGCACAAAAACACTGCATCCAAAGCGCACTTTTTCAAACATTTAAACTGAACCAATACAATTTTCATCAATTGTCGAGATATTTCATCACCTTTTATATTTACAGTTTGCACACTTAATATTAAATTCTTTTATATACACTGAACAATATTTTGCACATGTTTCACAATTGCACATTTGGCATTGCATCATTCGCGCATCCATCTGAAACAATGCAGACATTGCTAATTAGTGATAGTCATACACAAAGGACATCTATAAACATTTCAAGCTTTAACACAACAAAAAAACAAGTTTTATTCTACAAACATAAATGGGTCAGATTTAGTTGTGTAGAAAAATTGCCTTATATTAAAAGAAAAATCCTTTACACCATTATAAATGTACCACATGTTCAAATTACAACAATAACTATTTTTTCATAGTAAAATAATGAAACACATGTTTATTACACTTATCCGCAAACCAAAAATCATATTCAATTAACTTTGAAAGTATCATAAACTTAAAATAGATTTTTTAATGTAAAATAAACAATTGTCATAATGTACCATTGAATATTCTACATTTTTTTTAAAACCTTTAAATTCTTTTATTTAAGGGTTTTATATTTATAAATTAGGATATAAAAATGTACAAAATAGTTGAACACAATGTGGTTTTTAGTTAGTCGGCACAAATTTTGCACAAACTTTTAAACCTATTAAAAATGCTTTTACATTAACTTAATATAGTATTCTACATAATATGTAAGCAAAAGACATCTTTTTTTAAATCAAAGAGATTTTTATTTTCATTTTATTTGAAATTTCTAGCATAAAATTTGGACAACTACAAAGGGTCATGGACATTAACATTGCATGCTCTTAAATTTTATTAATTTTCCTTTTTAATCACTATTCTTGTTTAAGAATACATACATATTCTATAAATATTGTTAATAACTGGTAAATTAGCAAGAAACAAATTGAAAATAAGGTGTTCTAAATGACCTTTCTGGAATGTCATTCTTTTCCACACTATTTTGTATAGTAACCTTAAAATAATTGTCAGATAAAAAAATGTTCACGTACCACTAACACTTCATCCTTCAAAGCTCTAATCCAGGTTAACGCATGCATCGCAAATTTTGACTCAAAAAATAACCAAATAAGAGATCTTCCAACTCAACCTAACATTTGTTTTATACCGAGATTTTTGATGAAAACCACAAAATTGTAGCCTTAAGCTGAAGTATACAGTTATAAGCGAGTTCCTCTTACTATTAACTTACTTTTGAAACACTTATATGACTGAAATGACATGAAATTATCTGAAAAATGCAAGCACGTGCACTCGAAGTGCACCTTTTTAATATCTTACAATTTTTTCCGACCGAACTTGGATTGTGATCCCTAAAGTTGCCGTATTTCACATCAACACTGTACGAATTTTAATAAATTTTTATTAGCGATTTACATTATAACCAATTCGAATTACAGCGGCTGAAAAAACTACACAAAGAAAACATATGATCGATCGAAATTGAATTGAAGTGCACATGGATTTGTCTATGGCGTTGTCCTGTCATTTTTGAGAGAAATGAATGAATGAAAAACTTGACATTTCAAACCCAAGGTTAAATATCTCTGGTTATAGGTTAAAGTTATTACCAGTTACCAGTTTTACAAAATGATCTTTAAGCATTTCGGTACCCTGTTACTGCAATTATTAATTTTGGCGAGCTTTTTAATACTGACAATATGTAAATTATACTTGTAAAGTTAATACGTACCTATTGATATACAAAATAATGTCGTAATGTTGCGTGTCATGTTGATTTCAAAGACTGTGAAAAGAACAAAACCAATTTAAGTACAGCGGATTAAATTTAAACAAACATTTACAGATATATTACTTACAGGTTCATTTTCTACCCATAAGCTTTCAAATTCCTTTTCAAATTTAGACACAATGTTCGGATGAGATGTTACGATCACACTTTCATGATTTGATATCATCGCCTGGGTTGACCAATTTAATGAACCAGACATTACGAAACCTTTTGTATTTTTGATTTTCGGAACTTGGTTTGCAAACTTCCTGGTTAAATGTCCATGCACATTTAATTTCTCGGCGTGAGCTCTTAATAAAAGTTTTCGCTTAATGGCTTTTGGGCCATCAACAATGCAAAACTTATGATGCATTAATATTGTTCTTTTATTCGTCTGGACTTGGATAAAACCTGTAAAACAGAAACGAAACTAGTTAATAAACGTACACTACATTACAACTGTAAGTCTAATTTTTATATACTTACTGTATTCTTCTAGTCTTTTGATTTGTGATGGAGGAGCATATGCCATATCACTATCTACAACAATTCGCACTAAAACATGTTTCTGACCTAATCTTATTATTTGTTCAGTTATTTCAGTACTTGTTATTAGATACATACACACATCTAGTGTTTCTCGCGCTGATTTAATATACTTGATTAACTTAAAACAATTAAGTTCTCTACTTTCACAAATTGTTATTTCTTTGTTAGGTGGAATTCTAATAGTGTGCCGAACAATGTCATCGGAAAATAAAATAACATCATTAATTTCACGGTTCTTTATCTGTAAAACTTCACTACACGTATCGTCATTTGCTACTTCATTTTCTGTATGTTTGCTTGAATTAAAAATATATTTGCATAGTTTTTTCGCCACTTGAGAAACTACTACTACAGCAGCAGCTGATGCCAAAATCATTTTTGTACTTTTCCAATCCATTTTGCTCACCAATTATCACAAAACAATAGACTCACACAATTTTATGAACTGTGTTTTACTTTTTCGATAATATATTCCGCCATGCTGTCCACGCTTTTGACAATTACGTTCTTATTACCTTTGATGTTTGGGAGTTTACGATCTACCCTCATTGAAACATTATAAACTAGAACAGGTACATAAAGGACCTAAATATGAAAAAAATAAGCAAAAGAAGTGTGAATTTTTTACTGTTCAATCTTTACAAAGGCGGTTATTAGTATTGTTATAAATTCTCAATTAGTCTGACCGTTTCGAATACCATTATGGTAAACATTTATCAATTACATGATAACATATTTAGAAATTCTAATGTGAAGTTTTGGTGCTATCCAGTAATTATTAGCACTATTCTTGTTTTTTTGTATTATCTTTTAACAATTAAACTAAATTGATAAGCGGAAAACACCTCAACATAGAAGGACTGTTAGTAATTGGCTGGAGGGATTTACATAAGTTAGGTGTAAGTATAGAAGTAATATGTAGTAGTTCCATGGGTTTATAGTGGTACAAGCTTCTTTTGGCACCCGGCAATGAGAAGTGACATTTAATGTCAGGGTAATAGTGACATAGGTTGTCAGTTCATATCGCGTCATTGCTTTACGCATTTTGTGTGGCTTTTTAATGTTATTCCATGAAATAAAGTGATGAAAGTGTTTAAAAGTAGTGCAAGAGAGTTTTTTTAAGTGGGAGATATTTTTAATGCTGAGAAGAAGTAGGGGGTCCAGTAATTACATTTGAAAATGTGAATCATCTTGTGTCTGTTGCAATTAGAATTTATTACCATTAGTTAATCAAGAAATTCCCTACCTCGCAAGGCGACGCATATTTTTAGATTTGTAATTTAAAAAAAATATTGTTATATACTAATTGACTTAAAAATATTTTGCTGAAAGTTGTTTTATTTCCTATTTCAAATTGCAGTGACCGACCCTTTATTTTAACGTGTTTTCTGCACCTGAAGGTATGGCCTTCTTGACATAAATTTCATATTTACTTACGTAATAAGGAAATTACTGTGTGTACTCAGTAATGTATCAAAAACTAATTATCTGATAATTTTAAAACGCACAGTTCAAACCATACCACATAGTTGTACTGTGCGTTGATTATAAACAACAATAATTAAGATTTCTATTATTCTGTAGATGAGCGCTAAGTAACACTATTTCTATTATGTTAAGACTATTCCTTCCCTAACTGTCTCAAGAGAGTGCATTGCTAAAGTTTGCTACAAAGATTCTTTAACTATAGAGCCTTCTAACCGACAAACGAAGTCTGGGGCATTTCCTAGTTACATTGTAAGGTACAAGTACTTCCTTTACAATTTGCGTTTTCGTTTTCAAAAGGAAAGAATTTCCCTTTAATGCGGAAATATTACCTTGCTGGTAACCCTAAATGCTCAGAGGCGCCACCCTGTCAATGTCAAAAAGGTGCCACAAGAGCCTTGTGGCACTATAAGTTGTAAAGCAGCAAAAGCTGTCATTTTGAATGACCTATCCATTTAAAGTGATCACAGGTACGCAATAGACACAACAAACACATCAGCGCAGAGTATAAATGTTTTCAAAGAGTAAATGAGTAATATTATGTTTTATCTATGGTAAATGTGTTCTGTGTCTGTGCATAAGCGGCGCCGCGGCGTAGTTGTTTATAAAAGTATTTAATTTTACTATAAAATGGTTATTGTTCTTCTTAACTGATTTATATTATTCACATTCTTAAAACTGCGTCCCTGTTTGTGTTTGTGAGACGTTGTTAAATGTTATTGGTAGGGTAGATTTTAAGCGTGTCGAATTTTGTTCGTCTTCTATTTAGTATGCAGTAAGAATAATATTGGACAAAACAAAGGCAAAATGCCGAAACCACACAATAAAAACGAAAAACCTCGAGAATTAGATGACGATTACGAGGTTGTGTCGTTTGAAGAATTTTGTGATAAGCCATCAAGTGCGAAAACCGATTTGTTGTCTTTAAATGATAATATCAACTATCGAATATATTATGAGAGCCTTAAATTGCCAAAAGATGGAAGCAGCTCGAACATTGAAGAGGTACTCGATAGAGAGGTAGAAGGACAAAAGGAGACTTCACTGAATGGGCCCAAAGGAGGTGTCTACACCAAGTTACCGTTCGCGCCATTTGGTAAGAGCGCCGCAAAATCTCGCGCTCCTTTATTCAGTGGAATTATCCCGAAACCTCGAAGCGATGGAGATACCACTAGAGAACCGAGGTGAGAACTTGTATAATTTATATCATTTAATATATTACAACCTATTGGTCTGGGTCAAAGTTCTAGTCCAAATCCCTCGTAAAACTCAAGCCAAAATAGCTTCATAATATTTTTAGCAGTCTGACAAAATAAGTAAGTATCACTAAATATACCACTAATCATATGTCTTGCGTCAAAATTAGTTTAGTTGTATAGGCTCTAGGCCGTCACAATGTCATTTACATACATACAAACCCACATTTTACATGTGCAAAAAACATTACTCTCTTTGTTAGTTGGGTAACAAAGCTTCAAATACAAATACAAATAACTTCTGTTTAGAGACTTTATCTATACTAATATTATAAAGAAGCAAGATTTTTATCTTTGTATGTATTGAAATAACTTAAAAACTACTGGTCCGATTTTATAAACTGTGTCATCATTAGAAAGGTAAGTTATCTGTGAGTAACATAGGCTATGTTTTTTTTTTATTTTTAATTTCATGTGGACAAAGACAAAGACAAAGTGAAATTATAAAATAGTAACAAACATAGCCTATGTTACTCAGCAATAAGGTAGCTAAGGTATGGAATGGGTATTTTTTTTTAATCGTTTGTGTAGGTGTTTAACAGTGGTAGTGCCCGCTTTAACATCTTAGCACGAATGGGTCGGCACACCCGGTGTAATACCACGACCACACAGAAGACAGGCGTAAAATGGAAGCCATTCCGTGTTTCGTCTGATGAGCGTGGTGCCGGTGGCCTAATTTAAGTCCCTTTCTCTTTACCACCCTTGTCTTATAAGGAGAGGATGGAAAGGGAAAGTGGATTTGACGGTGGAGGAGATGCTAAGGAAGGGGAAATATCCTCTTTATGGGCGTCTCCTCCTCCGTCGGATAAGGGTAGGCAACGCATCTGCAATTGCAGATGTCCATGGGCAGCGGTCGCTTCGCCATTTTGGCGGATTTCGGTGGCCGGTTGCTCGTTTGCCACCTTATGTAATAAAATAAAATAAAATAGGTTTTGAGTTATTCCACTACATACAAAAATACAAATCTCTCCCCTTTATAATATTAGTATAGACATACATGATGTCACATTAACATTAAATATTTACACACAAAACAGGATATGATTAATTTGTTTAATCAATATGTTTCCATTAATAGCTCAAAGAGCAGTTATTTGAGGTCAAACGCTCATGTTTTCTTTAGCCTTGAGTTTATCGATGCAGAATGAACTTTGAATTATCTTTATTACATACATATAAATGCAAGGGCATAAAACTTGCGAAAATAGCTGTTATTGTTTCATTGCATATTTACAAAGGCTGAGTGTAGTCCTATTTTATTGAATAAAAGCAGAACCATTTTTTGTTTTACTTTTAATGTTATAAACTATAATCTTTGAAGGTTAAGAATTTATGTTTACATAATTTTAAAATAAAAATTGTTCATAGTTAAATATAATGTGTAAAACAATATTATTCTACAATATTGTAACAGCATTTGGTCTAACATTGAGTATACTGGTTTTATTAGTTTTGTTTGTATTCATAATTAGTTTTAAGAACAGTTATTTTCTATCTCTGTCTACTCGGACCCCGGGATGTTGTTCACATGAGATAGAGGATCTTATGAAGAATAAAATATACAACTATCTAATTGAATGTTCCAGATATCAGCGTTTCTCTCAGCGCCGTACTACATTGCAACGAGCCTGGGAACAGTTGAAGAACATCTGTCCTGGAATGTTAGGAGTTGGGCTGATGTGTGTGCTGTGCGTGGCCGTGTGGCTTGTGGTGGGAGGTACTTTAGGCGGCGCCTGGACTGAGGATAAATACAGGTATGTATGTATACATGCACAGGGTGTTGTATTTTTATAGAGAAATCAGTTAAACATCATTTGATTTGCTAGGATTTATACTTTTAAAATAATTTGGATGGTTTTTAATTACAATTTAAAAGAAATTAAGATTTATTTTTAATAGCTCTTGTTGGATTTTTTTCATATCAAATATATCTTGTTTCTACAGAAAATTATGGCAACGAGTTCACCCTGAAAACACTGAGCGACCTATGACATACTATGAAATGGTGAGTAGAGCAAACTGACATAAATGTCCTAGGTATTAACTAAAGAACCTCACATAACCCTGTCTTCCCCCCAGAAGGAAGGGTATCTTTTTGAAGATTTCTCCCCCGATACCAAATAAAAATGTAATCTATACTTCTATATATATATACTTATACTAATATAATAAAGCGTAAACACACACTTCTTTGTTGCCTAAGATCTCAGCAATTACAGCATATTTTTGAATAATTCTTTTTTTTAATAAAAAGCCCTACACTTAAGTCACGCTTTAGGCTATATATTTTCACGCCATTAAACTTAGGTGGTAAATATTTTGGATAAAAACCCTAATGTGGGAAAGGGACCATAAGTTGCTGCCAACATCAAGAAAGAAAGATTTCTAAGGTTTCTCATGTCATGTCATGTCATTTCGACATTTGCTATTGATAATTTGACAAATGTAAACAATAAAATAAAGTTTTTATAATTTCACGCTGATGAATCCGCACGCGAACAGCTAGTATACTATATAATATACTTTTAGGTTGTTCCGGAAGTTCATTATCATGATCACAATAACTTGAGCACAAAGAACAAGTTCAATGGTTCAGAAGGTAATAGAAAGACGCCATTAGAAGATGAGAAATACCAACGTTTGATGCGTCCTAAGCCAATACAAGTACCAACTGAGGCACCACAGACAGCAAAGTGTAAAGAGAGGACCCCAGAGATGCTGAGGAATATGTGTTCGAAAGTAACGGATAATATGCGGTTTGATTGTTACCCGCAGGCAGGCGCTAATGAAGAAGGTTGCTTGAAAAGAGGTTAGTTGTATTTTGTTTACATTTATTAACAACTCCGCCCATATTAAATTAAAAAAAACAAAAAAATATAGCCTATGTTACTCAGTGATAAAGTACCTTTTCAATGATGAAAGAATTTTTGTAATCGGCCCATTAGTTTTTGACTTATTTCAATACATACAAAATAACAAATCTTTCCTCTTTGTAATATTAGTATACATCCCAAAATGACACAATATCCTTGATAGACTGAAGCTTACTTTGTGTGTCCATTTATATTCTAACATAAGTTTTATCTACAATTGAAGTAAATGAAAATCCAAGGCACTGCAATATTTTTCTCGCTCAACCAAATCAAAACCTTTTAGTTTTTCTCTAATCTCATTTATCGAGGTCATTCAGTAAACCGGAAAATAACTGGCTTAAAGAGATTTTTCATATATCCAGTTCTCGCTTATTAAGATTTGACTGTGTTTTGTTGGCCAGATAAGTTTGCTTGCACTGTAGAAAGTTTTAGACATAATTTCATCTTGCAGGTTGTTGTTGGAGGTCAACTAATATACAAGGCGCGCCCTACTGCTTTTACCCACCTGATTACGATATATATAAGTTCTACAATATGACGGAGAATAAACGCGGATTGACGATTTTCATTGCGCTAAATTGCCCCTCCGGCTACCCGGGAGACTTCCGTATGGTCCGCATTGATATCATGCTTGTTACTGGAGATATTATTAATGCTAAGGTATTTATAATAAAATAACAATCGCATGCATTTATACTATCCTATAGCAGCATCTATCCCGTTCAGCAGTTTACGCTACAAACTTTAACAAACATTGATCCATCCATCCAAACTTTTGCATTTATAGTATTAGTAAGATTTCATTTTATCAGTTTTAATTTTATTAATCTTCATAATTTCAATACTGTACCTGTAGTCTCAGTAATATTTATTTAAAAATTTGTAATAAGAAGTAAAATGTATAAGATAAAAAAATGTAATGTTGCAAATACATGAAAAAAAGACTTAAAGGCCTAGCTTCCATGCTAGAAAAAGAAAAAACAGTCAGCATGCGACTTTTTCAGTGCAGAATTTAAAAATAAAATCTATAATCCTATACATCACTTTCCAATGCAAATACTGTCAATATCAGTCCATGAAGAAAGTCCATTAATTTTAAAAATTACATACAGACACACATTTTTTTTATATGTATAGATTTTTTGTTACATAATGTGTTGTGATTGTATTAAAAAGTATTACCTTAGTAAATAGATAGGATTGCATTCCAACACAATAAAATAAAAATATGGTCATTTTGCCCTAATGTTGTAGAAAGTTTTCTTTGCCATTTCGAAACTTACCATGTTTACTATTTAGTTTTTTCTGAGATGAAATGATATTTATTTATATTTCAGATAACTGATGCAGAAAATCCAAGGTTCGAAGCCCAGTATCCGGAGATTCCTATGGTGTATGGTTCTATCAAGACAATGAAATACAAAATGGTAGTTGAAAGTTCAAGTATCGGATTCAAAGTTATCCGTCTCTCAGATAATGTTACTATGTAAGTATATATGTATAAATTAAACTAGCTGTTGCTCGCGGCTTCGTCCGCGTGGAATAAACACACTCTATGTTACTTGAATTAATTTTTGTAATTGGTCCAATAATTTTGAGTTATTTCAAGACATACCAACATACAAATCTTTGCTCTTTATAATACTAGTATAGACAGATTTAGAACAATTTTAATAGTTTTTGATAGATAAGGTGAATTTTCAAATGGTTACTTGAATTCACCGAAATAGCGAATCGACCTCTATCCACAGAGAGGGAGATGCTTTGTCTGCCTTTAATCAACAGAGGAGGAGACAGACAGAATATAGATATTTCCCCTTCCTGTATGTCCTCTATTCTGTCAAATACAATTCCCTATTTGTTTCAAAAATATTTAAAAACGCTTCTTTTATCGGTTTTGACATTGGTCTAAATGTAAATAAGTTTAGGTTTTTTTTATTAGCTTTTTTTAAATGTCATAAGAGTTTAAATAATTTATTGCATCTCATCGATTACTGGGTTATTCAGCTGTAAAATCTCAACTGTTTTTGTTGATGACAGGATTTTAAAAGCCTTTTTTATTATCTTTTTTGTATTATTTTTATTTTATTATTTTTGTTAAAAATAAACTACTAATTTCTACCGAGGTACATGTAAAAACAGTTGGTAGTTTTTAAGTGAAAAAAATAAAGTGAAATTTGAGGGTGGTCGGCATATTAGTTGTACGTCGACCGGCGAACGAACTGTGCGCACCCATTTGTGAAAACTCTGTGTTTTATTTTGCTGCACCGCCGCCATCCCTTATAGTTTTCTTATATTTTCCAGATTTAACACTGCAGGTGGATTAATATTTTCGGATAAATTTCTGCAGCTTTCATCATTATTGCCCACCAACCAGATATATGGTTTGGGAGAGAGACGGGCCCGCTTCAGAACTGAATTGAATGATTGGAAGACATTTACTATGTTTAATTCTGATCAGGCTCCTGTTGAAAATGTGAGTTATATGAACACTACAGTTCCCGTGCGGCTTCATCCGCATTAAATTATAAAAACTTTATTTATTGTTTACATTTGTCAAATTCTCAATCGCACAAAAGACAACGAAGGCCTTTGACATTGGATACCAATTACCGTACCATGACAATCTTGCTTTCTTGATGTTAGCGGCTTTTAGTTTTTTCCAATTTATTTTACCCCTAAGTTTCATATCTTGAAAATATAGTTTTCTAAGAACTAGATTGAAATTAGTAGATCTAAAATTTCGTATAAATGGACGATTAACGATTCTTATGTCCGAATATTCAAACGATATTTTAAAATTAAGCAATAGTGTCTAAAATGATAAGGTCTTAAACTCCAAATTTCATTGAAATTTTGACATCTGTTAAATTGTAAGCGATACTTCATGCGATTTATTTAAGAATTTTCGCATTATTTATATAAACTAATTGATATTTAAGTTTTAAATTTTAGTGAGTAATTTGTGATATTTTTTGTATTTTCAGACGAATTTGTATGGAAGTCAGCCGTTTTATTTGGCGTTAGAACCGGACGGCAAAGCGCACGGCACATTGCTTATCAACTCGCATGCTATAGGTCTGTATATAGATTTATAGAATATATAACACGTCTATGTGTTATTGCTATTACATTTTAGGGCCTGTCCCACCAAATTGTAAATTGTCTAAAACAATCCAACGTATAAAAATATGAGTGGAAATATCAGATTTTGTTACTTTTAAACAGTGACGTCATTTTTAAGCTATCTGAGCCTCTATCAGCCAGTGGTGGGACAGGCCTTAGTATTATAAATGTGTCTGGTGTAATCTGTACATGCCTTTTATTGCATTTATTATATGTAAAATGTATTATTGACATGGTTTTTTTATTACTTGTAATCTATATTAATATTATACAGAGGAAAGATTTGTATTTTTGTTTGTATTGAAATAATTCAAAAACTACTGGGCCGATTTTAAAAAATCTTTCACCGTTAGAAAGGTAATTTATCTGTGAGTAACATAGGCGTTTTTTTAATTGTTTTTTTTAATTTCATGCGATTGTAAGCTGATATTTTATATTTTTGATGTGATTCTTATTAGTGTTATTTATGTGTACCAGATGTGGTGCTGCAGCCGACGCCGGCGATAACTTTCCGTACTATCGGCGGTTTGCTGAACTTCTACATATTCCTGGGCCCGGCGCCCGCTGACGTGGTGTCGCAGCTGACGGAGATCGTCGGCAAGCCCTTCATGCCGCCCTACTGGGGGCTCGGCTTCCATCTCTGCAAGTTAGTAATACATCTACATTTACATATATATACATACTAGCTTTCGCCAGCGACTCCGTCCGCGTGGAATTAAAAAAAAACAAAAACGAGTTGCCTGTGTGTTCTTCCAGACTATCCTCTACGTCTATGCCAAATTTCATCAAGATCCGTTCAGCCGTTTAGGCTACAAACTCTAACAAACATCCATCCATCCATCCATCTTATCTTACTAATATTATAAACGCGAAAGTTTAGATGGATGGATGGATGTTAGTTAGCGTTTGTAGTCTAAACGCCTGAACGGATCTCGATGAAATTCAGAATAGACGTAGAGGATAGTCTGGAAGAAGAACACATAGGCTACTCACTTGTTTTTTTTAAATTCACGCGGACAAAGTCGCGGGCGAAAGCTAATACATCTATATAAGTTTACACAATATTAATAACTAGCTTTCGCCCGAGACTCCGTTCGCGTGGAATTAGAAAGACACAGTGCTAAGAAACAGTGTAGATTCTCTTGTTCAAAAATGTATTTACCTTTCCAGATATAACTATGGCAGTCTACAAGTAACTAGAGATGTATGGAAAAGTAATAGAGATGCTGGAATCCCATTGGTAAGTTTATTTGCAAGTTTTCGTTGTAATATTGCATGAATCCTCGAACTTTAATACCTTTATTGTAAGACTAGCTTTTGCCTGCGACTTGGTCTGTGGGAAATTAATAAATGTCTAATAATATAACTTACGTCACTTAGAGATAATGTATCTTTCTAATTACAAAAGTTTTTTTTTAACGGTCCAGTAGTTTTGAGAGTTTGTAACATAAAAAAAAGCTAAACCGTTGAATGGATCTCGATAAAATTTGTCATAGATGTAGTGGATTGTCTGGAAGAACAGGATACTTAGGGCCTGTCCCACCACTGGCTGATAGAGGCTCAGATAGCTAAAAAACGACGTCACTGTCAGATAAGATAAAATCCAATATTCCCATCACATATTTTACACGGATTGTTATCAGACAATTAATAAAAATTTGGTAGACTGACTCTTGTGTGTTTTTGACTCCACTCGAACGGAGTCGCGAAAGCTAAATAAATAAATGTACTATAGGCTATTTATTTCAATAGGACGTGCAGTGGAACGATTTAGACTATATGAAAGATGGCAATGATTTTACATATGATGATGTCAAGTTTAAAGGATTACCGGAGTTTGTGAAGGAGTTGCACGACGCTGGGATGCATTATATGGTGTTGTTTGGTGAGAATATTAATTTTTTTTTAAACATTTGATTCGTACACAAATTAAAAATAGAACCAAAAAATAATTGTTTAATGAAGATATTGAAAAAAAAAATTTTTTTTTTTCAGTAAACAAAAAAAAATTCACTCTTTTTCATTCTAAATTAGTTTATTATTTGTATTTGTATGAAATGTTTTTTTCTTCATGTCTACGTATTTAGATCCTGGAGTGAGTGCTGCAGAAAAATTGGGTACTTACCCACCTTTTGATAAGGGACTTGAAATGAACATTTTCATTAAGAATTCAACCGGACAACCTTTTGTGGGAAAGGTGAGAAAGATTTATTTTTAATTGAATTTAAAAAAATGACATAAAAAAAGTTTTCACTGATCGATTAGTCGCACGATTTTTATTATAATCGCGCTAGTGGAAAAGACACTTTACATATTTCATTTTAATAATAGTTGTTATTCTCGCTAGTGGAAAAAAGTCTAAAAGAAGTGTTAAATTGTATGGTTTTTATATAATTTTGTTGTTTATTCCAGGTTTGGAATAAAGTGTCAACAGTATGGCCGGACTTTACGCACCCCAATGCCACCATGTATTGGACCCAGATGATGTCAAACTTCCATAAAAAGATACCATACGATGGCGCTTGGATTGTTAGTAGTATAAAACTTTATTGTTTACATTTGTCAAATTCTCAATTGCAAATGTCAAAATTTAAATGCACAAATGACAACGAAGTCGTTTGGCATTGGTAACAATTACCGGACAAATTTGCTTTCTTGATGTTGGCAGCTTGTAGTTTATGGTCCCTTTCCCACATGAAGGTTTTTTCCAATTTATTTACCCCTAAGTTCAATAGCGTGAAAATATATAGCCTTAAGTGTGTCGTAAATGTAAAGCTTTTTATTAAAAAAAGAATTATTCAAAAACATGCTGACATACAAATACTTTGTAACATGCGATAAGCAGTCATGGAAAATTATTGTTAGTTTGATACATTTTTTAATTATTTGTTCAGCTATGAAATTTTAATATTTACAGGATATGAACGAACCATCAAACTTTGTATCCGGGTCTTTGTATGGTCAATGTGCTCCGGAAGATTTGCCATACATACCTCATTATCTTACTAATGGATTAAAACATAAGACACTTTGTATGGACGCGATACATTATGCTGGAAAACATTTCCAATGGCATAATCTGTATGGACTTACTGAAGCTATCGCTACACATTTGTATGTATATTTTATTTAATAATCTAACTCTTCATTAGTAAATACCAGAATAATCATTTTAAAAAGAAATATTTTTATTTCTATGTCTAATAAAATTTGTACACCCTGTATATGATGGTATATTAAGTTACTGTAAAAATTTAATGTCTGATAACAATCCAACGTGTAAAATATGTGATGGAAATATCGGATTTTGTTCAGTTATCTAACAGTGACGTCATATTTAAGCTATCTGAGCCTCTATCAACCAGTGTTGGGACAGGCCGTAAATCTATTTAAATAAGCTAATGTTAATTTTTTTATACCGCAATGCCGACACTTTTATTATAATTATTTATGTTTATATTGTATTGTGAAAAAAGGAATTAAAAAAAACGTGTTTTTCGAAATGTTCTATATCTATAACAAACATCGATATCTGTTAAGTTAAATGACATCATGGTGTGGTTTTCTATTTTTCTGGTTAATGACGTATTTTTATTATTTTCTCTTGTTTATAAATTCTTATTAAAATATATTTCAGTGCCTTAGTCGAGATCCGCGGCAGTCGTCCGTTTATAATATCGCGGGCGTCTTTCCCCGGACTGGGACGGTTCGCGGGCCACTGGAGTGGGGATGTGGACAGTAGCTGGCATGATATGAGGATGAGTATTCCAGGTGCGTTTAAAGCGATATACGCTAATAACAACACAAATGATAAGTAGAACCTTTTTAGTATCTTACCCTTTCCACCTTTTTTATCAGGAAAGGGAAGGGGAAAGGTTTTGAGGGAAGGGACGCTTAGAAAGAGGAAATAATTTATGCGTCCCCTCCTTCATAGGTTAAACAGACGCAAACACATTGTAAATTACGGATGTGTAGCGATTGCTTCGCCTTTTTGGCGAATTATTATATAACTAGCTTAGACCCGCGATTCCGTTCATGTGGAATTAAAATAGCCTATGTGTTCTTCCAGACTATGTTCTACATCTGTGACAAATTTCATCGAAATCCGTTCAGCAGTTTAGGTTACGAAATATACAAACATCCATATATCCAAATTTTCGCATTTATATGTATTTATAATGATGATGTAGCACATTTATATAAATATATAGTTAGATGTTACTCAGTTACAATAAAGCTTTTTATTAGTAATTAAAATCGAAATCTTTCCATTAGTTTTTAAATTATTTCAATAAATAATAGGATACTCCTTTTTTCCTCTTTTAATATTAATTATAGATATAATATTGTTCTAGAGTTGCTAAGCTTCAGTTTATTCGGTATCCCGATGATGGGCGCGGACATCTGCGGCTTCCGCGGCAACACCACGGTGGAGCTCTGCAAGCGCTGGATGCAGCTCGGAGCCTTCTATCCATTCTCCAGGAATCATAACTCCGATTCTTCTATGGTAAATGTTATTTAATGTCATTATAGACAAGGAATTTAATTTGGTTACCACTTTATTGCTTGAATAGTACAGCATACTTGATTTCTGAGTTTTGTATGATGCTTGACAAAAGTTATCTATACTATACTATATACTATATACTATATTTATTTATTTATTTATTTTGTTTTTTTATTTATTTATCTATACTATTATAATAAAGCGTAAACACACACTTCTTTGTTGCCTAAGATGTCAGCAATTACAGCATATTTTTCAATAATTCTTTTTTTAATAAAAAGCCCTACACTTACGTCATGCTTTAGGCTATATATTTTCACGCCATTAAACTTAGGGGTAAATATTTTGGATAAAAACCTTAATGTGGGAAAGAGACCATAAGTTGCTGCCAACATCAAGGAAGCAACGTTGTCATCATGTCATGTCATTTTGACATTTGCTATTAATAATTTGAAAAATGTAAACAACAAAATATTTTTTTTATAATTTCATGCGGATGAAGCCGCACAGGAACAGCTAGTTTATAGATAAATTTATTTGATCCAGATATAAGGGAAACTAAATTAATAGCACGTTAATGTCAAAAAGTGTCTCATCTTTGTACTACAATATTGTATGGAGTTTCTATGCTTATAGTTTTTACATATTTTCTGAGGGTCTAACCGTCATAATTGTTTAGAACCAGATAAGTTTTTGATTTAATGTCATTTGAGGAGGGTAGGGAATAATTTTCATCGACTTTACGTCAATACGAGCGTCGGTGGCTCAGGTGTTTAAACACTTGATTAATCTACAGGTCTAGGTTCGATTCCTGCCATGTACCAAATTAATTTTAGATTTTCATATTAAATTTCCCCGATATTCTTACGGTTAAAAAAACTGCACATTTACAAAGAAATAAGTGCCGGAGTCCTAATTTTAGTTTCATCCTATAATATATATGTCGGACAGACGAGCGGTTTGTAGAATTCAATTCTGAAGGTAGATTATGTACACGGTAACGATCTTTCATTGTGGGCATGCGAATGTCGGAGATAATGAAAGAACAATCGCGTAACATTAGAAACACTATTCTTAGTCGACCACCATCTTAATTGATAACTCCAAAACACACTCTAATCGAATTGCAAACATTCACAGAGATTAAGCAATTGATTTTATAATAACAAAGCGCATCATTCCACCATTCAAAGACAACTGTCATCTGTCATTAGATCGCCGCTTGACATCTATATGCACGATGCACATTCAGCCAGTACTCAAAATTATTAGTTGCCAGTTACTTTAATCGTTCAAAAAGTATCAATAATTTCGACCCGTTATATATTTTTTATATCAGGAGGAGAAAGGGACTAAAATTAGTCCTCCGGCACCAATGTGTAAATATGTGACTGCCGGTCAATACTAGTCTAGTCACCCCTAAGGGGGTACCTGGGTAGGTAGGTAGTAACTAAGGGCGTACCTACCCAGGTACCCCCTTAGGGGTTACTAGGCCATTCTAGGGTTAGTAGAGCCTAGCTCAATGTATGTGATGATGTCAATAATTGTATATTCCAGCCACAAGACCCGGTGAGTTTGGGCGCGGAGGTGGTGAATGCGTCCCGCGCCGCGCTGCGCACGCGCTACGCGCTGCTGCCCTACTACTACACGCTGTTCTGGCGGGCACATCTGCACGGCGAACTAGTTGCCCGACCGTTATACTTCGAGTAAGTATAAAATCTGTTTAAAATATTTCAGTTTCAGGAACCGAACAAAAAACTCCTTTTTAATTTGAAAACGGATATTTTTATATGTATTATGTAATGAAATTAATTATACATTTTGAAATACCGTTTAATGGTTATTTTATCAAAAACTTTTAAATTAAACATTTGTTAACCATTTTATACCGTGACTAGGTAAAGGTTAAACGCTAGGTAATATTTTTTATAAATTATGGCTATTAAACACTATTAACTATACGACCAATTAAATAATAATATAGAAAATGTCTCGGTGGTAAACATTTATAGTGAAATATATAATTCTATGTAATTAATAGTATAAATATTTATTATTTTTATCTCCCACAGTGATCCAAGTGACAGAGTAACACACGACATAGATACTCAGTTCCTGATCGGACCGTACCTGCTGGTGTCTCCTATACTGTGGGCCGGGGCCAGCTCCGCACGCGCCTACTTCCCCGCAGGGATATGGTATGGCCTCGATGGCACACTTCTGACACCTGGCTGGAGGAATGTCACCGAACAACATATGCTAGCTGTCAAGGTAATATTTATATAAATTAATATAAAACGTTTGAAATTAGTTGTTAAGGTCCTTATTCGGTGTTTCCCGTTTTATGCCATTGGGTCGGTTGATTTTATGGATTCTAATTTCTAATGGAAAAATTCTCAATCAAACATTTCATGTATTAAGTTTTTATTAAAATATTTGAAATTTCGGAATCTTTGTTTAAAAATGCAGGCAATAGATGGCGCTGTTTTATCCATTAGAACCCGTCATTCGGGTTACTATTAGCCATATCGTTTTTTCTAATTTATCTTTATCGTTTGGAGTATATTAATCTACTAGCTTTCGCCTGCGACTCCGTCCGCATAGAATTAAAAAAAATAGTAAGTAACCTAAGTGTTTTTCCAGACTGTTCAACATCTATGCCTAATTACATCCAGATCTGTTCGGCAGACAAATTCTAATATGCATATATTCATATTTATAATAATAGTAACATTGTAGTTGCATTTAAATGTTTATATATTGATGTTTTTCCCCAGGGAGGTGGTATATTACCATTACAAGAGCCGGGCCCAGGCGTGGTATCGACACGGGAGTGTCGCACGCGGCCGCTGCACATGCTGGCCGCGCCGGACCTCACTGGACACGCACGAGCCATGCTGTACTGGGATGATGGACTGGGATTACGTGAGTGAACATGACAGCCAGATTAAAGAAATAAAAAGACTATTCTCTACATCTATGCCAAATTTCATCTATATCAGTTCAGCCGTTTAGGCTACAAACTCTAACAAATATATCCATCCATCTAAACTTTCGCATTTATAGTAATTAGTAAGATTTCAGATCTATAGTTTTAGATATATTTTGTAATTAACATCCATACATCCATCCAAACTATCGCATAATATTAGTAAAATTATATTTATTGATGTTCTGAGATTTTAAAAAATTTAATATTAAACAAATTTCCTTTCTTACAGAGACGTATGATGAGAGTAAATACAGTTTAATACATTTCACACTGGATAAACAAGAGTTCCGCAGTGAACTGCAATGGTGGGCATACGGGATGCCATCCATCAACAAGATAACCATCTTCGGACAAAAGTTGCCAATCAAAAATGTCACCGTCAACCAACAACCCTGCAAGAAACCTCTCTGCGAATACTCTTATACAGGTAACACACAAATATTTGTCATTTTCAATATTAATTTACGTCTAAACGAACCAATACATGTACAATGGATGGTGGAAGATAAATTGTCTAAGAACTAAATGTACTACAAAATATAGACATTATTTAGTTAAACACTACTTTTACTGCTGCTAATTATGTTTCATGTATGTAATTATCAGTTTTCTATATACTTTATTGTTTATTGATCAATATTGCATAATGTTTCAAAAGCTATGATTTGTCACAAATCTCTTTTGGGCTTTAGTCTCAGTACAAAAGGGTTGACGTTTGTTTAAGCTATTCTCACTCTTTAATATTTTTATGCTAAGAGTCCTGATTTTAATTTTATTTTCTTAGCTTTTTTGCTGTATGTATGCAATAATTATGTCGTATATTAATTTTTATTTGCAATTATCACTAAATTTATTGATAAAATATATTGTTAATCTATAGTATTATTGTAACTTTCTAAATATAATTAACACATTTTAGCTTCTAAGCACATTTATTAATGGAAAACTAAAAAGTTTTTAATTTAATTTTCAAAGATTATTGTATGTTGTTGTGTTTCTTTGTCTGAGTGCTTCCAAAAACATATGCTGGTTTGAAATTATAAATTTTAATAAAGAATATATAATTCTATACGAGAAAACTCTAAACATCCTGTGAACACTGCCAGTGAAAATATTGAAAAATGTTCCTTAATGTTTTTGTATAAGTAAAGATATTTTTGAGTTGACTTTTGAAAATAATTTTGTATTGTTCAAACCTTTTTTTTTTTTACTTAAAATCAATTTATAAAGGAATTGCACATTTTATATCAATTATTGACATTCTAAGATATAGTCAATTAAATTTATATGATATGCAAAATATTTGAAATTGAATTTTTAATAATTAGATGTTAATGTCCCTGTTTTTACAAAAATAAATAGAATAGGACAAAATTAATAAAGATTTACAAAATATTAAATTAATAAAATAGTTATAAAAGCTACTTTATTTTTCAATTCAAGCATTATAATGATGTTACAATAGAAATAAAAATATTTTCAAAATATACAAAAACATTGCATTAATTACTAAAAAATCGTGTAGCTGTTTTTAATAGTGTTGAGAAAGGATTTTGTGTAGATTGAGTTAGAGTTTACACAGCCGAAACACTCACATAAAACATGTTGGACAACTTGGAAATAGTTAACATGTTTCATGTGAATATTACGATATAAAAGTGTTTTGTTCTTGTATTTGTAATTAATATTGCCCCAAATATATCTGTATTTTTGTAGACAGTACATAAGTTAGTATGTGCATATCTAATTTAAATTTTGTAATTGCTAATTCTGTTTTTAAATTCATCATAGGTTTTAATATAAGTGAAATAAAGTTGAATTTATAATTTCAGATCTAAATATCAATTAAATAGTATTATGTATCAATTTTATTAAACCATATAAATGTAAACAATTAACAAAAAAGACATACAAAAGCGAATTTAGGATGATATCAAAATGATCTCATTGGTTGTTTAAATTTATTTAAAAAATCAAATATTTAATTTACCTTAAATAACCAGTTATTTGGTAGTTAACTGTTATATGTGTTATTAATAATTATATGTAATTAGATGTCATGTTTTTAGTGTAGTATTTTTATGTACTTTAGAATGACTGATGAAAATGACTTCAGTTCAAACTTAGTATGACAAAAGTAAAAACAAATTAAGTGATTTTAAGTTCCTTTTGATGTTATAAGTTCGTCATATTTTTATTGCATTGTAAGGGTTTTGTAACTTTTTATATTTGGTTGATATCATATTGATTTTTTTTTAATTAACTTTTTTTCTGCTATGTAAAAGTGTCACTGAAAAGCCTAGGTGTTTGTTTTGTTGGAAGTTTCTTTGTTTTTTCAAGGTAAAGGAACTTCTCATAACATTGTTTGTTGAAGATTCTCAATTTGTCTGCATTTCATTAAAGTTTTTATCATTGTTCTAAAATTATGGAGTTTTGGTACAAATGTATTCAAGTCATGTATGTTGCCATAAAATTAGTCACTAATTATTGTACACCAAAGCAATAAATATTATTAATAAAAGCACTTCGCAGAAATAAAACGTTTTTTATTTCTGAACTGTTTACTGTTTTCTATCATTGTATGGTATTATTTATCTGTGATGAATAAAAAAGAATATTTCATACAATTAAATACATAGTGGAATTTTCCACAAACTTTAATTATGACAAATTTTAATTAGATAACAACTGTAAACATGATAATCATGTTAAAACAAAGAATAAGATCCACAGATTAGAATTGAATTGCTTCAAAATTCAATGATGTAGGTTAGAAGAAAATACTAGACTGAGATTTCTAAATCATATATCTTTTCATAACAACTAAATAATTATAACAAAAAATCAACAACTTAAACATAATTAATGGTCAGTTTCCGCATCACTTTTAAGGAACTTTTCATATTGCTCTTCATTCATTAATTCATTTAATTCCTCGGGTTTTGTTAATTTCAATTTAAAGAGCCATCCTTTTTCGAAACATGATGTGTTAATCAGACCTGGTTTATTTTCGACTTCACTGTTCTTTTCCGTTATAGTACCAGTAACTGGTGAATATATTTCACTTGCTGCTTTAACACTTTCTAATGCCCCACATTCATCACCCGCTTTAATTTCACTGCCTGGGTCAGGTAGTTGTGCGAAGACAATGTCTCCGAGAGATTCTTGTGCATAGTTACTTATACCTACTGTACCAATATTCTTCTCAACAACCACCCATTCATGTCGATCTGTGTACTTCCTTCCAGCAGATGATGAGTACCGAAGTTCGCAAAACGTTTGTCTACATGATTCTTGTAATCTTCTCCTTGTAAACTGTCTTGTTGCACTAAGCAAATATCTTTGCAGCACCATTGTAACTAAAATATAAAATTAAACTCTATAATTGACTATTCAATATGCAGAAAAAGTAATGTACGTTTTTATCGTGATTTATTTAACTAATAAAATGTTCACCTTGATAACAATATGTGCACTCTTGCACTCGTCAAAGCGATTAATTACAATGTGCAGTGAAGACAAATCATAGCTATTAAGTTCGAGATAAGTGGCCGTCATTGGCCGCATATAGATAATATGAACTCTGAACTTAAATACGAGGTTAGTTAAGATTTCATCTTCCCGACTTCATAGTAACTAAATCTCGCGAACGTACAAGGTATTTGTTAAATTTTTGTATAGGAATACTTACTGCGACAAGCATACACTAATTGGTGACAAATTCGATAATGCTGTCTTGTCTTTTGTATTTCTATCTTTTATTTCATAAATTATTAATTATACAATTTTACAATCAGTTTTAGGTTAACTGATAATGAACAATGATAACCTGCCAAAAGACAAAGTGACATAAGCAATAAGGTTCAAAATTGAGCATTGATCGATTGATAGTTTCACCTTAGTTTAGAAACCGTAATAGTTTTTACCTTCAGGATTTTTACTATGGTGGTATATTGTTTTGATAATATTGCAAACCTGTATTAACATAATTATGTGATATGATAAGTAAAGAAATTTTTGGGTAAGTAGTATATTTTTAATGCTTTAAAGTAAATAAAATAAAACGCCCTAAAGTCAAGTGTACATCTGTATAGGGTGAGTAGGTCCATAAAACTTTAAGATTATAACATAATGTGTTCGTGTGCAATACATTGTGACCGTTTTTATTAATGAATATATTATAAGTTATAATATTAAGTTGATCATGAAAGTTGTTTTTTCTTTAGTTATACGAACTTTCCGTGAACACCATAACAAAAACTTAAATGTCACTGTCATTTATAGTTCAACCATGACTGAAGGATGTCAAACGAAGTTTACGAAAAAAATTGATAAACCAAGATATTATATATTTATTATTGGTATTTTTGGAGTTCTGCTGGGTGTGCTATATTTTTACAGGTTTAGCTTTCAAAAGAAATTGACATACTTTGTATGTTTTCAAAACATAATATCAGTAACCCACTTTGTTTTGTTTTTAGATTTCACTTAATCACAATTTTAGTAAGTTATGTGTTGGGATGTTTGGTTTGTTATTACGCATTAAGTTCAAACATTCTCTACAGCTATGTGAATCAATTGACGTGCCATTTTGTCAATAAGCCGTTTGATAAGGAAGATGAAGTTTCTTCAGACGAAGTAAGTTGTCAAGTTACTTTTGTAAACTTAACACACTCTGTGACTGATTCAACAATTCACTGATCACTGTAGGGTAATATTGAAGCCTATGTTCTCCCTTAAAGAGATTTTTAACCAAGATTAGTACTCCCTGAGATAAACATAAATGATGAACATATAGTTAAATATGATATCCTAATTACAGGGTTGTGAGACATGTGGATCCAAAGATTGTTCCCGCCATAATCCAGATGTGGCTCCAGAGCCATGGAGTGGGTTACTTATTCATAAACAATTGGACCAAGCCATAGAAGATGTAAGAACACACTTTTTTTATTAATTTTAGAAGATAAAGGCATGACACATGGCTTGTCATATATATTTACCTGTTAGTTATAAGGAAAAGAATAAATTGGTGTATTTTGATTAATTTTCTTTACCATCTATGACTTTAAACTTTCTATATTGAATTTTAATGAAGTTACTATCAAAACTAAAAATTACTTCCTGATAATATTTAAGCTACTATAATTGTACATAGTCAGCAATACCGTTATATTACTAAAAAAAGATGAATTGTGTAATAAAATTTAAAACAGTGGTACTGATTAAATGTAATTTATATATTTCAGTTCTACAATTCTATATTAGACCAATTTGTAAACTCATGGTACAGTAAGATAACTCTACAACCATTTTTTATTGATGAGTTGAGATTACAACTGAGATCTGCATCCGCTAATCTGTTGAAAAGAGCTCTAAAGGTAAATATGACAATGTTATAACATTCACTAGATAAGGAAATTTATTTAATATCATAATAGCTTATTAAAAACATAGTACATGACTTAGTAACTGTATCATAGAGTTAGACAAAACCTAACATAGATAGGGTAAAAAAACAGTTATTTTAATGTATTGAGACTCATAAAGGTTAGTGTAAAAAGTGAGCTAAGAGTTTCTTGTCCCTTGGTGGGATATAATGTCTGGTTCACACTTAGCAAGTACAGTTGGATAGTATTCCTTAATAACTGTTCTGGCATAAAGTGAACACTAATTGATGCCATTGAGTACATACAATGCTCCAACTTTACTGGCCGTGAACCAGCCACAGCTGATATAGCGGTAATCAGCATAAGCCCTGTGCCAACACTAGCTGATAGAGGCTCAGATAGCTTGAAAATGATGTCAGTGTCAGATAAGGTAACAAAATCCTATATTTCCATCACATATTTTACACATTTGATTGTTATCAGACAATTTACAATTTGGTGGGACAGGCCATAAATCTGCAATACCAGAGGAACTGCAGATCAGAATATCTCTGTCTAGAGGAATGAATGTTTTTTTTCCTTCATTTCCTAGATAGACTATGCTCGTCTAATCACGGAGAAATTAGTGCCTTGTGCACTCCGGCACTATGCGGTGGTGTCGAGCGGCGCGCGGCCTTCGCTGCACGTGGCCGCGTGCAACCGGGCTGCAGAGATGAAATACTTAAGATCATTAACTGAAGTGTTATTACCATTGGTACTACAGCCCAATGAGACGAATAACTCGTAAGTATGGTTATTTGTTTTGTATAGAGTATCATTTGCCACATTTTTTGAGATGATTTCACTCTAATTAATCCGACTGTCCGGAGAGTATTGGTTTATTCAATATGTTGTCTCTATTGCATCACATTAAAAAACCAGTAAATCCACAAATTTCTAACAGTTTTAATTGTAGACTTGGAGTGTTTAATTAAAATATAAAATTGTAACTGTCAGTTGAACCATTAAAACTGAGGAAACTTTATGTGTTTTTTTTAATTCTTGTTGCTTCATGTAGTGACGAAAATATAGTAGGATTGAAGATTCTTTTTGTTTATGTGTATTGTTCACTTTAATATCTTTTTTTTACTATATTTTCAGTGTGTTTCGAGTATTGGTTCGCGAGGTGTTCGCAGGCTGGGTGTTATTGTCACTCACAGATGTGTTAGCGGACCCTTATATACTGAACGCGCTAATCTTACTGGCAACTAGCGATGAGACAATGGCTGAACTACCCACCACACCTAATTATAAGGTATGTAGTAACTGGGGGTTAGCACGAAAATTTAAAAGAAAATGTATCCACATTGACAAGAATTTTAACTGTTGTGCAGTTTTATCCGGTGTTACTATACTAATTATACACTAATGTATTTTATACCAATTTTAACATGATGTGAGATTGTATTCTACAGATCCTGGGTTTGAGTACCTGTCTTTTACAATTTACTGTGTTCAATCATCAGGCTCCAAGTAGTAGCCACTCCGGCTAGTAATTCTCAGATTCGTGACGCCCTTTTGTGTCTAACGCCCTGGGCGTTCGCCCAACAGCGTCCTAACGCCCTGAATCCTTCAGGTGGAGTTCTTAGAGACGTTCACCCGCCAGACGGAGTGCGTGTATACCGCGCGCAGCAGATTGCTGCAGGTGGACGTGGAGGCGGTGCTGGCGCAGCAGGACCAGCTGTACGCGCTGATGCAGCACCTCAAGGCTGCTGGGCATCTGCAGCTGCTGCAGTTCTACAAGGACATCAGTAAGACACCTCCTTATATGCTTTACTTAATATGTTTCATGTTGCAATTTTTGGCTATGATGTAATAAATTGGAGTGTCTATGTTTTGGAGAAAAAAGCACTTTTTGTGACCATTATGTAATTGTGTGGATAAGAAAAACCAAGTTTTAAAAATTTTGTCTGTCGGAAAGTCAGCATTTGTACTACTTAGGGTCCTTCAAGAAGCGAATGTATCAACTTCTCAAATGCAAGTAGGTCAGGTTCTATTGATGTTGCCGATGACCATCGACGTCATTAATCACCATGGTGTTCTCGCTCCTAGTTTGCCCCTTTTCTATATAAAAAAAAATTTGGAAAGTATCTAATGAGTGCGGGAATACAAAGTACTTTTTTAAATTTTTAGTTGTATAAGTTGAATGTATGGTGGTTGTATTACAGAAGTGTTCCAAAGCACGCTACTAAACCCGGAGCTGAGCGACGCGGAGCGTGCTGCGCTAGCGGGTGAAGCGCGGGCACTGGCGGAGCTCTGCGCGCGCGTGCGTCTGCCTCCCGCCGTGCCGCGCGCACTACTGCGGGACCTGCGCCGCGATCTGCAAGCTGCCGACGTACACACGTGAGACGCAATACACCTCGCAGTCTATCTCCCTCACACACACACTGTTGGACATGTTGCTATCTCCGTCACAAATATTATGGATATAGGAGGCAATGCGCGCCGCAGAGGTGTACGAATGAAACACACGGCATGTTGCATTCTATCTCCCTCACACACATTATTGGATATGTTGTTATCTCTCTCCATCACACATATCGTGGATATAGGAAGCAATGATCGCAGCGACCTACAAGCCACGGACGTTCATACGTGAAACGCAATACATGTTGCAATCTATCTCTCTCACACATTCAATTCGCTATCCTTTTCATACGACTAAAGAAACGTGCAATCAAAATATCGTGATTCAAATAGCAAATTGAATACAAGAATAATATTAAAATCAGAAAAGCACAGAGGTAAATAGAAGCGAAAAGCGGTAACGAAACCTTTTGATTCAGGAAAAAATTAAATACTACATTTGCTAACGTCTTATAAATGAGATATTAAAATATCAATCTATACTTCTATATCTATACTATTATAATAAAGCGTAAACACACACTTCTTTGTTGCCTAAGATGTCAGCAATTGCAGCATATTTTTGAATAATTCTGTTTTTAATAAAAAGCCCTACACTTTAGGCCCTACACGTCACGCTTTAGGCTATATATTTTCACGCCATTAAACTTAAGTGGTAAATATTATCGATAAAAACCCTAATGTGGGAAAGAGACCATAAGTTGCTGCCAACATCAAGAAAGAAACATTGTTAAGATTTGTCATGTCATGTCATTTTGACATTTGCTATTGATAATTTGACAAATGTAAACAATAAAATAAAGTTTTTATAATTTCACGTGGATGAATCCGCACGCGAACAGCTAGTTATCTATACAATGGACAAAATTGCAGTATGTGTATATAGAATCAAACTCCATATTTCGTCAATATATATTTCACAATGTTGATGAGGAAAATCCAATTTAAGAAATATCTGTCATCAAGCTTTGTTCCTTGTAATCTCCGGAACGGATAAACCAATTTTGACGGGACTTTCACAAGAAGGTAGCTGATGAATGCTGGAATGTTATAGGCTACTTTTTAATTCTGCAGACTTCAGACCAGCCGCGCTCTGTACCAGGCTGCGCGACAGTCGCACGCTGCATTAGAGAAGTTGTTACTGCCGCGATATCTGCACAGTGAAGAAGTAGGTTATTTATCTATACTTCTATACTAATATTATAAAGAAAAGATTTGTATTTTTGTATGTATTGAAATAACTCGAAAACTACTGGGCCGATTTCATAAATTCTTTCACCATTAAAAAGCTACGTTATCGCTGAGTAACATAGGCAATATTTTTAAATTTCACGTGGACGAAGTCGCGGTTAACGCTAGTATGTATTAAGCTAGTTCCACATATATTTAGACTGTTAGATTAATTAATACTTTTGTTTCAGTTCTATAAGCTGTTGATTGGTTCCCGAGTGCCTACAGGTTACCAAAAACAAATGGCTAAAAGGTAATAATAACACTATTCTTGATGTCTTTTGTACTTGTTTTTTGTTACTAAACTTGTCCTGTCCATATTTATGTCTTTTTTATTCATGTTACATGTTATGCACAAAAAAGTTTCAATTTTTTATTGAAGCTAAATTTAACTAAATGTGCGTACTGTCCTTGTCGCTATAAGCATTTTTTTTATTAAAACTATACTATTTTGAATAGTACCATTAAGGTTTTTTTTATTAATATAGCTTTTGCTGGTGACTAAGTCCACTATGAATTAAAAAAAAATACTTAGGGGACTATTTGTTCTTCCAGAGTATCTACATCTGTGACATATTTCATTGAGATCGGTTACATCATTTTGGAGATGCATTCTAACATCCATCCATCCAAACTTCCTCATTTACATTATCAGTAAAATTAGTATAAAACAAGATTGTTTTTTTCTCTCAGACAACAAGATAAGCTATTCAACGCGGCTATGAAGATAGGCAGTCGTCTGAAGGGCGCGCTAAGGTCACCGGCGGTGGACGGCCAGATGCTGGAGTGCTACAACCAGCTGGAGGACGGCATGGAGAACCTGGACATCCTCAAGTACCTGGACTCCATCGCGGCTGAGGACAGCATGGAGCAGGACCTCGCTAACTTTAAAGTGGTCCTCACTAATGTGGAGACGCAACTTGTAAGTAAATATGAAAATACTAGCTATTTGACTTCGTCCGCGTGAAATAAAAAAAAATATAAAAACATAGATGTTACTCAGTGATAACGTAGCTTTTTAATGGTGAAAGAATTTGAAATCGTACCAGTAGTTTTTGAGTTATTTCAATACATATAAAAATACAAATCTTATCTTTTTATAATAATAGTATAGATTAAATAGCTGTAGACGCCGATAGAAACTGCGAAATTAAAAAAATACTAGTTTTTTGACTTCGCGTGAAATTAAAAAAAATATATAAACTTATATGTTTAAACGCAAATAATTACTGGTTATCAAAGTTACCATAAGTCCATAATGTCTGATTTCTTAAGATAACTAATGTTATATTTCCACTGTTTAGAGTGCTCTAATTTACTCGTACTGGCCTATACAATATTTTAATTAAAAACTTGAACTCATGGAAAGAGCATCCTGTATACTAAAAAAAAACTAACTCACGATTAGAGCACCCTGTATAACGAATACGGTTCAACAGTTGAAATGTTCAACAGCAAGCTCCGCCGCGGCGTGGTACGGTGCGGGTGTTCACGCTAGCGGTGCACCGGGCGGGGGGTGCGGTGGGCGTGGAGGGTGCAGGGGGCGCGGTGGGTGCGGGGGGCGCGGCGCTGTGGGGGGCGCGGCGCACGGAGCACGACTTCCACCTGCTGCGGGCCAAGCTGCACGAGTTCCATGGAGACGCGCTGCACGACGTCGCACTGCCGTCCAGACGGTAAGTACAGTCGAGGAAATCCGCGGTGACCCACTTTAGTAAAATTGCCATGTAGCAGTAAACTCTTACAAATAACTAATTAGATAGCAGTGAGTGCAAAGGGATGATAATAAATTGAAATGACGTGTATCACTAACTTTTTTTCGTACAGATTTATAAGCTGCGTTGTATTGGTTTTTGTTCCGCGTCTCGTTTCAAAATGTTCAAACGATTTTAACTTTTAAAGTGGAACACCGTCAGATTCCCCAGCTGTACCTAGGTAATTAAAGTTAGTTTTTGAACGTTTTGTACATAAGATGAGTAATAATATAGCAATGGCTATAAAATGTGATTATACAATAAAAACCGGCTAATTGCTTTTTAACGTTATATAGTATAAAAGTGGCGGGCTGTATCTTGTTGCAAGGAAGACGGCAATTTTTCTATAAGATATTTGCGATTACACGCAAGAAACTATTTAAAGACAAAAATAAGACAGACTCAGTTGGATACAATGTTTTGCGTACTATTATATTAATTCCAGTGAATTCAGATACAAGGTAAAACTTTTAAATCATTTTGCCTATTTAAAAAGCCTTTACCACCTTTAAAGTGTTAACCGAATAATTTCTCTTTCCAGAGACAACAGTCCTCTAGAAACTCTCCGGTACAAATACGAAGACTTCCTACAACGGTTGCTCCAGAAGCCGCTGCTGCAGACCAGCGAGCTGCTGTACCTGTTCCTCACAGTGGACGGGGACTTCTCCCTGGTGGTGCAGGCCTCCACTCTGAACGCCAACAGCCCAGACCTGGGCAATATCTACCAGTCGGTTGCACATAAACTGAGGAAGGAGAAGGGACAGCATTTGGAAAGTTTTCTGAGGAATTTCTTGGTGTCTTCTGATAAAGAACGATATCAAGCTCTGTAAGTATATGATTATAGTAGAAATATTAATTGTATGTTTGTTTAAATTATTCACTACCGCAATCAGAGTTATATCACTAATAAAAAAAAGTAAAAGATGTCCTATGTCACTCAGCGATAACATACCTTTTTAATGGTGGAAGAATTTTTGTAATCGGTCGTGTAGTTTTTGAGTTATTTCAATACATATAAAAATCCAAAAATACAAATCTTTCCCCTTTATAATGTTTTGTATTACTTTTAGGAAGTATAGATAATTCTTTGTTATTTTGGTGTAAAACATCTCGAATAAATCCTATGAATTAACTTGTTATGTGACCGTAAATCTATCTTTTTTTAGTTCGGAAATTATTGTTTTTACAGATATAATTGTAGACATTGTACTATTACAACTAGTTTGTGAACGGTGGAGTTTTAAAATCTTAAAACAAATATATTTGTTCAACTTTACAGTAAGCAGGGGGTCCGTGAAGTGGAGGAAGCGTTAGAAGCGGACGAGGGGTCGTCGCTGCGGGTGGGTCCGGGGGGTTTAGGGGGTTCGGTGGGTGCGATGGGTCTTGGAGGTGCGCGGGGGGCGCGCGGGCAGGTGTTCGGAGACAACTTCGCGGAGCCGCCCCCCGCCCCCGCCCCCCGACTCGGAGGACAGCAGGCGGCGGTCGCGGGCTTCACGCAGTGCTTCATGTATTTATGTAAGTTTATATATTTAAAGCGTCAATGGATTAGGGGTTAACTTGACTTGGAATATGTAAGTCCTGGGGTCGAATCCCTTCATGTACAATTGGAGTGACAGTGTTCCACTTTTAAAGTGCAGTCGTTTAAATGCGAAATGATAATGTACAAAGCTTTTTATTAATTGATTTTTTTTGTCAGTCGTTTGCGCAACTTACTGCTACCTAATTGTTTATTTGTAATTACAGGCAGAGTTTGTCTCCGTTGTAATAAATAAGCCAATTTTTCTGTAAATGGTACACCGCGGATTTCCGCGACTGTACCAATGTGGTTTGAGATTTTTTAATATCACATGTGCGACGTTTGTTGCTTCAAAGATAAAATCATTGCTTTTTTTATAATAAGTAGGACTGTAATATGTATAGAACTGTTTAAACAGTGGAAATGTAAATGTTTCCAGTGCTAAAGGTTGTGAAAGCGCCGACCTTCCTGTGCGGTATAGTGGGCAGCTTGTTGTCAATGACGCGCACTGTACTGGATGATGCCTTTAACTCATATCTCAATACTACACTGGCTACCCTTCTTTGTGAGAGGAGGATGGCGCATCTCATACGATTGGGACACGGTGAGTCTGGCTACAATAAAATACAATAAAGCCTTCTTTGTTTTACAATTAATTTATATACAACTAGCTGTAACGATGAAAGAATAATTGAAATCGGTCCAGTACTTTTTGAGTTATTTCTATATATACAAAAATCCGACGTCTTTCCTCTTTATAATATTAGTATAGATAAGCTTGAGTCATTAGATTCCAAAGTCGGTGGTGCACTATTTTTTTTTTTACTTTATTTTAAAATGTATTATATCTATATCTATATCTATACTAATATAATAAAGCGTAAAGACACACTTCTTTGTTGCCTAAGATGTTAGCAATTACAGCATATTTTTTAATAACTCTTCTTTTAATAAAAAGCCCTACACTTCCTTTACGCTTTAGGCTATATATTTACACGCCATTACACTTAGGGGTAAATATTTTGGATAAAAACCCTAATGTGGGAAAGAGACCATAAGTTGCTGCCAACATCAAGGAATCAAGGTTGCCATGGTTCGACGTCATGTCATGTCATTTTGCAATTGATAATTTGACAAATGTGAACAATAAAATGAAATTTTTATAATTTTATGCGGATGAAGTCGCATGGGAACAGCTAGTAGGAGATAAGTTTAATAATGTTATCAGGGTTGGTGTTCGGCAAGCGGAGCCTCCCTCCCCGCGTAGAGCCGAGCTCGCAGCGCGAGGCGGCGCGCGCGCGGCTGCTGCGGCTGCCCGCGCTGCACCGCGCCTTCGATATTATACAGAGCCCGCAACTTAACAAACAGGTTTGCATGATTTCATTATAAAAGTACTACGGCCTGTCCCACCACTGGCTGATAGAGGCTCAGATAGCTCACAAACGTCACTGTCAGGTAACAAAGTCCGATATTTCCATCACATATTTTACACGTTGGATTGTTGTCAGACAATTAACAATTTGGTGGGACAGGCCCTTACTCTCATAAACAATGTTTTTGAATAAATATTTGCTGCATTGCATATTTGATATTCGCATGTCATAGATAAAAATAAAAATAAAATTATGTGCTTGTGTTCAGACTATGTTCTATATCTGTAACAACTCTGTAAACTTATCTATTTTCTGATGTGTTGCCAGTTCATTTATCCTTTTTCTCCTTTTTATTCTGGGATAATGTTTTATTCGCTATTTGTAATGCTTATAACACTTGCTGCCATACTCTGTTATTAAATGGTCTCACTTAGTGTTTAATAATTGTGGTTATTAAAGTAACATTAACTTTCCAGTTGGTGTACAGCTTGTTGGATCTCTGCGTGTTGGAGTTGTTCCCCGAGTTGCAGGACAAGGAAGTGATGGCGATGAACAAATAAAGATTTCCTTATTCGAGTAATTTATTTATTAAACGCTTTTGTATATCGCGTATAAACTGAATATCTTAAATGAATTTATATTTTTTGTAATTAATCTCTTAAAAACATTGTACGTAAAAATAGTTAATTGTAAATAACAATAGTTTATTGAAACTATTTTTATATTATTAATTTAGTTAATGTATTAACGGCCTTCGAGAAAGGCTGAGTATTCCTGAAGTGACCATAAAACGAATATTTGCAACGTAAAAATAAATTATTTTGATTACAGTTTATGCTTGCTTTATTTTACCTAAAGTTACATTTACGATATATTTGTAGTTGTAGCCAAGTTATTTCCAAATAGTTGTCTGATTACTATGGGCTTCGCACCGTACCTTAATCCATTTAAGAATTCTCAACGAGTCTTCCCATTTTAAGGATACTGCATATGACAGTATATTTTTCGCTTTCTTAATCGAATTTTAAAGAGCATAATAGATTTTTTTCGCTGTGAATTTGGGAAATGATATTTCAATTGGCAACATTACATTTTATAAAAACCATAAACAAAAACAGGTTAAGTGGGGAGAAAAAACGGATCTTGAAGGTGACGCCAGTGGAAATTGATTTTTTTTTATATTGTTATTGTTTATTTTAATTTCAGAAAACAAAAAGTTTAATTTTTACTTTAAATTATTGTAAATGACAAAAAATCGTGATTATAATTAATTAAAATCAACTTTATTATCTGTACGTCGCATGACATTGACAGCACTAAGCATAAAGTAAAATAATGCTACAAAATTAAAAGTTATTACAATCTTTGATTTTCACTAAAGATTTTGTACCTTTCTTTTTTAGGCGTATATTACAGTCTTTTGTGAACTTCTCCAAGGAAATTGAAGCAAATCAAAGCAAATGTCAATTTATTTACAGTCGAAAAGAGATGGTGGTGGGTGTGTTGCTTTGAGTTTTAGTTAGAAAGAATTTTAATTAAATAAAAAGTAGTGTAAGTAGTTAGGCGCCTAATTATTTTGATCAATTAGTGACTTGTTTATAGAATCCATTGTAAATATATTAGTCTTCGAAGCAATCGTTTGTATTGTAGCATTTAAATCAAATATTTACATTGAGTGTTGTTTCTGTAGTGATGTGTATATCAGTGCTATTAACTAAAATAGTGTACTTATGATTAGTAGCTAATTTATGATCATTGATGATGTTTGTTTTGAGTTCACATCATGGATGTAGCTTGTGAACGTAGTCCAGTTTTGATACACCATGTCGTCGACGCCATGCGCCAAAGGCGGGATGCGCCTCAGCGAAGCCCTGGACAACATCCAACTGGCGTATAATCCTATAACGAAACAGTTGCACTTCGTAAGTCCTAAAGTGGAGAAACCTGCTGATACTACTGATGAAGTTGATAAATTGTCGAAAAAGAGTAGTTTTAGTGATGAAGGGAACTATTCAATATCGACATGTGAGAAGAGTGATACCAGTGACTCTCCAAAGAGCACATTGCAGTGGGGAGGCAGTGTGAGCGGTCACCAGCGTGGGAAAGATGGAGGCTCCTTCTCGAGTACTGTGTCCAGCTTATCTGAATGTTCCCTAGGGTCCAGTGCTTCCAAGGATGATGATGTTGATGTGAACAAGGACCAAGATAACAATAAGCTGAAGAAGAAAGGATTGTCTGGATTTTTTAGCAGGTTAGTGCTTTTAATTTATTTAGTTGTTGATTTGTGACTCTAAATTATGCTACATTTTTGAGGTTTATAAAATGATTTGCACTGACCCCACATAAGTGGCCAGGGATAAGATTTATGTGATATTTATTTTGATGTGAGAACACTTTAATAATAAGTTCTATCACTATGTTTTAGATTTAAAGTTTGTTATGTTAGATCTGTCATCAAGAGTAGAGTATGGCAAGGTTTCCCGACTCTGGTTTGGCATAATTGTTTTGTGATTTGATTTTTACTATATACTATAGATTGCAATTTGTGAAATATCTCTATTAAACTGGTGTTTTGTATATTTACCCGTTTTATATGGCAACATTTGAGATGTTTAGTAATTATCATTATAACATTAATTAGCTTAACAGATTAGGTAGGCAAGGTAATTAAAAAACAAATAACATGTTTTTATACAGAATATATTTGAATAAAAATATAAAAAAGGGTGTAAATAAATTAAATAGTTTTATATTACTAAAGTCGTTGTTTGTCACTGCTAAGAACTGTCGTTTTTTTAATTCAGTCCAAACTTGTCAGGGTCAATACCTGTTAGTTCACAGGAAATATCAAATAGTTTCTTCTGATGGTCCACATTTTTAGAATATCTATTGCTTATTCCTTCTACACAGTTGCTAATGTAGAGTCCACCTTTTTCTTCAATATTTTTGTTAAAACAAGCAAATAATATCGGAGTAGCTCCTTTTTCTGGTGTTTTGAAGAAAATCTTCTTCAGCCATGGTAGTTTGTTGAAGGTTGTATTCTCAAATAAATCAGTGTCAACAATTCCGGGATGTACTGAGTAGAACTTTACATTTGCATCTTGACTGTCAAACAACTTGTTGAGATATCTTACTGTCATTATCTGAAACAAAGACAAAAAAACATAAATAAATATTACTTAAGTTACTATTGGCATGAAATATAGTAACATTTTATACCTGTGCAAGTTTAGATTGGGCATAAGCAGCTATTGTGTCATAATGTTGTTTCATATTGATGTCGTCAAAGAAGATCTTTCCAGGGTAATGACCGCAAGATGAGACATTAACAACTCTCGAAGGCTCCTCTACCCTGCCAGCTTTTTTCAATGCTGGCAACAATAAATGTGTCAAATAGAAATGATTCAAATGGTTCACAGCAAACTGTGATTCTATTCCATTCTCCGTTAACTTGTAATCTCCATACATTATCCCAGCATTGTTTATTAGATAATTAATCTCTGGGAAATCCTTTGTGACGCAATTAGCGAATTCCTTAACTGACTTCTGTGATTGTAAATCAAGTGAGAATACATGTAAATTTTTCCCATTCTCCATTGTTTCGATCATCTTTTTAGCCGCGTCTGGTTTTCGAATGCCCATTATAACGGTGACATTAGCTTTAAGCAGGCCTCTGATAACTTCAGTGCCGATGCCGCGCGCTCCGCCGGTTATAACGGCGACTTTTCTACTAGCGTCCGGCAACTCGATTTTATTTCTCCTTATATTGATCCAGTCGTCGATAAGTCCTCCCGCACCTGCTCCTTGCATGTCCAGCATGTATCGGAAGTCGCTCAGTAAGTGCTTGAAGGGCTTGTGTCGGTTCATGATCCAGTATACTGCGGCTGCGACGGTTGCTATCGTTATTGTTGTCAGGAACATATTTGAGGTTATGTCGACCGTCCGTCGCGGCGCGGCGGCTGCACTGACGCTGCTTTCACCGCTCGATCCTCGCTTTCTCCCGCTCCGCTGTTTGTTTCGACTACCGTTAGTCCTGCACGAATTTTAACACCTTAAGCGTGAGTTGTCACTGACGAATTATCTGTAAATAAACACATCGGTATCTCTGTTATTTATAAGGGAATGAAAGAGATGGAAGGCGATGTTTTTTCCATGACAACTCAAGGGAAACTGACGGTAACAGAACTCTACATGCGCTTGTCTATGGAATGCGCAGATGACGCGTGACGACATCGTTTATCGTATTTTGTAGATAAAATATACGGCATAACAAGTTATTAAAACACGACTATTTTGAGCGGTCTCACAGTAAAGTTAGAATAATTATTATTAATTAGATTCTCTTAAATGTTTGCACGTAACTTTATTAATAAATTTCTATGAGTAATGTTTTTGAACCATTTAGAAAATTCCTTTGTCACCGAAAATGCACTTCAATAAACTGTTTTATATTTAGGAACGGATTTGCTATCACTTGAGATAAGGACGTCCTCTATACGAGAATAGTTATATGATAACCCTGGCGATATTGTATTTAATATTGAACTTTATATGCTTAAGTTTAAGCTACCTTTATTGTATTTATTATTGAAGTTTAAACAATATAACTATGAAGCTACCTTTATAGGAACCCTATTTTGTACACACATGCATAAAATTATCTATACTAAAATTATTTTATTATATATGTCCCAAACAATTTTACATAATCACATATAATTCTTGTATTTCCTAGTTGTTATATTTATTAAGGACTCCATATAGTAGTGTTAGGTTGGTTGCAGCCTTCGCAACACTGTCGCCCCACTAATTAACATCTGGCCGTTAAATGCACTTCCTTAAGTAACCGTGGGTTCATGCTGTCGTGTAAAAATACTCGTGTTATCGCAGTATACAGAGGGTTTATTACGAATGTTTGTGAGATCGTAACGTAACGTCATCGAGGAAACTTGTATTAGATGTATGCAGTAAATTGAATGATGCTAGGAACACGTTACTCTCATACAAATATTCGTAATGAACCTCAGCTAAATCTGTATTGTTTGCTAGTTAGTGATTTGCTAGTTCTGTGGTTAAACCAGGTGCGCTTTGCCATTATTGTTATCGTTATCCAACCGCGCTCAATGGGCGATAAGAATATACTATGTTGCTTACTATGAGATTTCGATCTTGTTCTAAGCAAAACACCTTTCAGTAGGCTCAAAATCTGTCACGATTTAAGTAAAATCAGCCAGGAAATGTCTCGATATTTAAATTAAAAATCTCTTTCTTTTAAAAGTCGTTTAAGATCACTAGAATCAATACTTTTAGAAAAAAATGGTTGATGTTTCGTTATTTTTTGGTAACTTATTGAAAGCAGTTTAAAATGGTGGTTCAAATCGCACCAGCCCTAACATAAAAGCCTATAAAAGTCTTCAATAGGACCGCTTGTGATCCCGTCCGTGTACTTATTGTGACCCACAATGCACTTGGAGAACCTGTTTCAAAGGCAATGCACCCCGAAGCACGCTGCCATTGATTTGGAATTTAAACGAGCATTGTAATCCATCGACGGTTTACTTCCAGTACGTGATAAAATTTAGTTAAAGCCAGCAATGAATATTGCACTATAGAAAATTATCGCTTTTAGTTCGAAATACATTACCGGTTTACTACCGGAGCTATTCAAAGTTTGGTTAAAGCCAGTAATGGAGAATGTACAGTGGAATTGTTATCGTTTGTGCAGGTGTTGAAAGACGTATTGTATATCTAAGCTAAAGCAGAGTTCTTTGTTTATTGTGTTTCAACAAGTATGTGAATTCGATTTAGTTTTTTTTTGGTCGTAACAGGTAGTTTGTGGCGTTTGGTTAACTAAACGAGTATTTCACGGAAACATTAAGTTTACTTTTGGTTGTAAAAGTTTTTAACTTTATATTTCGATACTATAGATAAAAAAGTTAAACTTTGGCAAAGGAGCCGTATGTATTTATTGATTTAATGATTTATGAAGATGTGCGGTCAACAAGGTGACTTTGAACATTTCGTTTTACAAGTATTTATTTTCTTTCGTCGTTATATTTAGAGACGATAATGTGCCAACTCTATATTTTTAACCGCAAACCGCTACCTAAATGTAAATAACATTAATTAACAATAAGGTCTATTATTGTAAATAATTTACTTCAGTTACTTAAGATTTAGTGATGCCACCGTCCAATCGTAATCATAACCGTCCTTCGTAAGTCGACTCTACAAGTCTAGGCAAATTACAAACTGACGATGTTCAGGATTTGTCGGTGATTATAATTATAAAATATTTACGCAAATTGTGTATGGATTTGCGTGTTAATTCTTGCGGTTAACCAATAGGATCATTAGTCACAATAATCTGTCATTTGACTGTGTGTTGCCTATTAAAATGACGTACAAAGTTACATTGTCTGTTACCTAATAAAAACTACACGTATACTAATGGTAGCATTATTCTATTTCGGAGAAATTTCACTAAAAAAACAGGTTCTTTTTCATAATTTTATCCCGAAATATCTCAAAACCAAACTGTGTAAGAGTTTATTTTTAATTTTTATTGTAAAATCACGAAACACTTCGTATCCTTTAAGACAGACCATAAAACCTGTCCTTGCCCCTTATTTGGGTAGACTTATTAAAAACTAGACATTCCAAAAATGTTAAATACATAAACGGAAGCAGACATAAAGATGACTGAACGCCGTCAATAACAATGAATCATGCGATATCTGGGATCATTTGACTAACTGAATGACGAACGACAATGACTAAGTATTCAACTAATACTTCCTTTGTACAGTTTTAAGGACTAATTACGTTACTATTTAAGTGTAACAATGCTCTTTGTTGAAAGTAATAAAAAAGTTGCATTAAAATTTTAAAGGAAAAGTAAATGCTTCAGTACATGATGAAACAAAAGAACAGAAAAAAGAAAAAAAACGATAAAATACATGGGACAGACTGGTGTTTATCCAAAATCGGCTATATCAGCGTTTTAACTGTTTTTTTGCCAGAAATAATAATAGTTTTTAATAAAATTCTAACAAGCCAGTAAAATGGAACAATAACGGGCATGCTCCATATTAGGTCATTGTTTTTTACAGTCAAGTATTTATTAAAATTGTTTGTGCTGTTTATGGTAAAAGAAGAGTGAGCTCTTGTTTTTAAAACGTTTCACACAAATCGTAGCTACGCTATTTATGGAATTAGGTCGCACCCGGCAACCGACATAATTGATATCGTACTAATTTTATGGGAAGCTTTGCGTTGGTCCTCAATTTTGCTGCGTCATTTTTGAATTAAAAGACTATTGGTTCGTGTATGGCGAATTTATTGCCGTACTGACCGCTTGAAACTGTCGATACCAACTCCTTAAAACTGTCCGTGTGTGTCGGCCCTTATTTTCTTTTTTAAGAAATCTCTCAATGTTTAAAATTCCATTAGTTTAGATATAAATTCAGACGGATAGAGAATAAATAGAAATTATATCTGTATATTAATAACTAGCTGTTGCTCGCGACTTCGCCCGCGTGTAATTAAAATACAATAAAAAATATAGCCTATGTTACTAACAGATAAATTACCTTTCTAATGGTGAAAGAATTTTTGTAAACGGCCCAGTAGTTTTTACGTGAATCGAATACATACAAAAATACAAATCTCACCTCTTTATAATATTATATTAATATTAAATTAAATTAATAATTATATAAAATTTATCATAACTTACATAAATGATAATCATTGCGTTTCGTAATACGATAAACATTGGTTGACGAAATAGTTCACACGATGAATAGTTGGGGAATAATCACCTCTATCTCCTTAACATACAGGACAAATTACTATGTCAAGTTAAATTTATAGTGATTAGATTGGCGTGTGAAATGTTCATTCAGGTTTTGTCGTTACGAGATGTGTATTGTTGTGAAAGACGGAATAAGTCTGAGTACACGGAAATTTCTTTGCCTGAAATAAAAAATGTGGGAAATGAGAGCCTTGTTAGATGTCGACAATAGTCAAATTTTAGTTAAAACAAGACAAGATGCTTTTGTAGAATGAATGAAGTTTGAGAGTAGCCCCCGTAGTAGAGAAGGTAAGGAGTAAAGGGTTAGCATGGTATGGGCGTGTTATGAGAAGGGATGAATCGCATGTAACAAGACGGACGTTAGTTATGAATGTGGAGGGGTACACCGGTAGAGGTAGACCTAGAAAGAGATGGATGGATTGCGTGAACGGTGACATGATCAAGAAGGGAGTGATGACTGAGATGACGGATGATAGAGTTATTTGCAGGACGAAAACTCGGTGCGCCGACCATACGGGAGTAGGATAAGGCAGGGGAGATGATGATGATTGATGCTTTTGTAGAATGAACGTTTTGTTTATCAATTAAATTGATATTTAAGTTTATTTAAGTTTATTTTACAATTTAAAAGGCTTTCTTAGTAATTAAATTGGAGAGAACGTAATGAATCCGGTAAAGTGACTACCGGGCCATTATTTTACGCAATGATCGATGTAGAGCGGAATGGAGTGGAAGGTGAAATTATAAATTTCGCCCAGTGAAAGTATCATGGGTAATGGCTGGTACTTGACGATTTCTATTGAAGGTAATCATACATACATATTTACGAGTACATACGTAATTCAAACGAAGATTAGCATAGTAACCTAATCTTAGGTGGAGTTTTTAAAAGTTTTATTGCTAAAGAGAAAAGAATTAATTTCTTTCAATGAAAAAATACACCAGATTATTATAAATAGTAATATTTACATAGGTTATTTTGCGTTATATAATTTCTGTGAGTTTGGAATTTCTTTGGGATTAGAGAAATCTTATTTTGCTGGAATGATTCAATATTTTATTACAGTGGCTATAAAACGCAAATAGCTGTTATAATAAAATTTGACTACTCCCGGTTTCTTGAGAATAATTGGCGATTAATCTTTGATTTTTTTATGGTTGTTAAAATTTTATTGCCAGCACTAAATTGCTAAATTCTCTGAATGTTTAAAAGAAGTCCATCTTGTTTATGAAGAACCTAGAGTAGATACGTATGTATAAACTTTGCCATAGTTTATTTTGACCAATTTTATTCAGAAAATCCAAGAATAAAAGTATTGGCCGCTCTATGAGAAATTAAGATTATTATGTCTATATCTAAAAAAACGTTACAACACATAATTTGTATGTTACAATTCATTTTTATGTATGTTGTTACGTATGGATGATGATCCGTGCGATATTGTTTAGGTATCATATTTATTACTTCTAGTTTGTTCCATCATCTCATATTACCTAGGTCACAGTCAATTGACCCGAGTCCAAGGATCGTAACGCTCTTTGTATATTTTTAACTATGTAGTTTCCATTTTATCTTATCATAGAACAAATAGCTAAAAACAATGTCTAATCTAAATGACAAAGTTAATGCCTAATTTTCAGTTGTTGTTTAAATTCTTGAAAACGTTATTGCAATTTTAATGTCTAAGAGAAAAATAATTCAGCTATGATTTATTTTAGAGCATTACTTTACTAAAACCTAAAACTTCACGTAATACTCAGTAGTTAATATTTAAATCGTCAAGTCAAGTTTCTATCAAACATCCTGTGTTGAAGCGTGGCCTGGTCTCAGGTGATCCTTTGCATTGTTCTTGGCCGGCCATCTGGAAAATGAGGGGGTCGAGGTCAGTCGCCGATTACAACTGGAATGCGGTTTGTTTATTGCCGACGGTAATCATAGGCTAAAGTTAGCTAAAATTGATTTAGTGTGGAAACAAATTGTAAAGAAGTACAGGTGTGTGTAGGTTGGTGTATTTTACGAATTTCGTTTTTAATTTGCAACCGTGTTAGGTAGTTAAAAACACAAAGGTTGTTAACATTTCTATGATATTGTGTAAGCGGCCAGTATAATAAAACTAAACGAGTGGTTTCTAAGTAAACTGTCGTAATATTTTTTCTAGAATTTAAATCTATGAATATGCAGTTTTATATTACCACTATCTTGAAAAAATACAAGCGAAAGTAAATACGTAGAGAAATACTTTAAATGATTATGCGAATTACGTATAAAGAATTCATGCTTGATCATCATTCGTTACTCGCCTTTGACTATAGAGAAATGGACAAAACAAAGAGCTACCTTTGTACTAAATAAATTAAGCCACTTGTTGCGGTGGGAAATGTCTTTATGAACAGATGCTGATTTGAAGAACCTATTTCGATTTTATTTGTTAGAGGGGATCGGTGCTCGAGTTTGACAGGTCCTGTCACTTAAAAGTCAAAGTTCGTATATGTTGGTGAAATCGCTTCGATTCGACAGCGTTACGAATTCGGCGCAATCCGATACAATTGGATAGAGTCGCATGTCAAGCGTAAACGGATACGAACGTATTGCGATATTTAGATTGAATATAAAATTGTAAATGGCCATGTTTCGGATTTATTGAGAAATATTTGATACGTCGGCAATTTCGGCTAGAATTTCAGCTACATATTGAACACGATGAAATTGTATACGGAAATAATATGAACGTAAACCTTGACGAATTCCACTCTTTCAAATCAAGTCAAAAATATCTATTTCCTATATACTTTAGCTTATCACGTAATTTACAGCTCCAAAAAAGTTGTAAATCAAAAGGAATACAAAAACAAAGCAAATGACGTATCACACATGTTCATAAAACAAAGAAAAACAAATGCACATGGAGCTATTTCCAAAGTAATTAAGTGAGTCCGCTATCACAAACACAAGTGGCACTTGTCAACAGTAGATAAACGAGGGCTTTGATTTTCTCAAGGCTTTCCGTCCCCCATCGTGTCATCTGTGCTAACAAGGAATGCTTTATGCAAAGCGACAGAATCAGTGATCACTGTTATTCAAAGAGGCAGCACTGCAATTGTTTTTTTGTAGGATTTTCTTGTAATAGATTTCTGTTAGTATTTATTCTCTACTTCTAATTTATCTTTTAATCACAAATACAGTTAGTAACGTCATTTATAATACATATAATTGGTGTGGTCTCTTGCATCTAATCTTCCTTCTTACTAATATTATAAATGCGAAAGTTTAGATAGGTGGATGTTTGTTTGACTTTATAGCCTAAACTGCTGAACGGATCTCGATGGAATTTGGCATTTGTAGAGGATAGTCTGGAAGAACACATAGGCTACTTATTTTTGTTTATTTTTATTTTTTTTTAATTCGGAGAATGCGTCGCGGGCCAAAGTTAGATTGTAAATAAACGTAAGTTCGAATTGTAGATACATTTTAGTTGTTTTAAATTATTTTTGATACATAGCTAGCATATAAATATATGTTTGTCCTTACCACAGCTGTTTGTGGACTATAAAGTTGAAAAAATATTTGTCTTTGATCAGAATCTTTCCACGTAACGCTCAGTATGTTTGATATCGTCGTGGTGGACACGTTTCGTTGTCTCGTGGAATAATGTTATCAGATGAACCGTGCACCTGTTTGTTAGCTAGTTATTAAGAAAACATGCGCTCAGACATCCTGTGAGTAAAAACTATGCTTGGGAACTTTTTGTGCTGTATTTTTTAGGTTAGCTTCTTTATCATTTCATCTACGCTAATATTATAAAGAGTTTGGTTAGTATTAAGTGTATTTTATAAAAGTATTAAATATCTTCAATTTGCGGAATTTTCCACAACATTCTATATCGATATTTTCCTCCTTAAATCAATATAAATATATATTTACGTTTCGCTTACGAAAGAGCATACACGTCTGTGTTTGTGGAAGCTAGGTAAACCATATTGTCTTTAAAATTGGGACTTTTTCGGTTTATATTTAAACAAGTCTTTAATTTCTTAATTTATGTTTTACAATGTATTATTTAACATCACGATGAAAAGATAATATGCCAGATAATTTAAGTAAAAATGAGTGTAAATAAGCTTCGCATTTTTTGGTCAGCGTACACAAAAAAAATCTTCCAAAAGTTGTTACAAATCTGTTCACAATGCGTGTACAAGGTTGTCACATTGGGTACTCGTTTGTTTAAGTATTGTACCGGTTACGTTGTGGTCCGGATTCGAACCGGACGTTGGGTAAAGGGTTGCAACATTTTACGTTTGCACACATACATTTGCGTAGGTAATCGGTGAAAGTTTGATAACCCTAAATAGATGGCAAGGTCAAAGAATTGTTTGCTCTCCCTTTCATGTATCTTTCACACATGAACAGTTGTGCAAATTTTGTAATTGCAAATATATAGTTGAAGTATTGTTTGATTTTTCAATTTCCAAAGACATCAAAATTACGAAAACTTAAGCTATAAACTTTTAATAATATGGACGTTATAATTAAGACGGAATTTGCTTTCCTTGCATACCTTTCGACCCGGTTAGTCATTTTGTTTGTTTTGCATTAATGACGTCATTATTATAAACAATGGCACATCTGTGTATAAAGTGTGTTAAATTAATATTCAAAAGTTTTTCCTCGCACGAAAATAACTTTAAAAAAATTTAATTTATGTCTTGGAATTAGTCACCTTCATATTGAATGTTCCTACATGTCAAAAATAATCTTTTAGTACACCAAAAATACCACTTTTAATACCCTTGAATTATTTACTATTAACCTTCTCCAGTGACCACGACCGTTGGAAATAAAAAAAACATAATGTGTTCTTCCAGACTGTTATATCTATGTCAAATTTCGTCGAGATGCGTTCAGTCGTTTATGCTACAAACTCTAACAAACATCCATCCTTCTACATTAGTAAGTTTAGTAAATTTTTTTTTTTTTTTTAATATTATAAAGTGGCAAACGAGCAAGCGGCCACCTAAATCCGCCAATATGGCGAAGCGACCGCTGCCCATAGACATCTGTAATTGCAGATACGTTGCCTACCCTAAATCGACGGAGGAGGAGACGCACATAAAGAGGTTATTTCCCCTTCCTATGCGTCTCCTCCACCGTCAAATCCACTTTCCCATCCAATCCTTTCCTTATAAGAAGAGGGTGGAACGGAAAAGGGACTAAAATTGGGCCTCCGGCACCACACTCATCAGACGAAACGCGGAGTTGCTCCCACTTCACGGCTGGCTTCTGTGTGGTCGTGGTATTACACCGGGCGAGCCGACCCATTCGTGCGAAGATGTTAAATCGGGCTCTACCACTGTCAAATTAAATATAATAAGGAACGTTCTAGATCTACATGGAACGTTATTATTATGAACTTTGTATTTGTTATTTAATACAGGACAATTAAATAAACAGATTATTCATTTAGGCAGGTCCAAGTTTTGTTTTGACGGCGGCATTGCAAGCACTGGTTAGTCATATCAGCTTTAAATAATTATGACCGAGGAAGCCTCGTATTCAGTGCTATATAGTAATAGTATATTGTGTAAATAATGTAAATATAGTCCTGTTTTGTTGAAATATTAATCACTAACTGTTGCTCGCGACTCCGTCCGCGTGAAATTATAAAATATAGCCTATGTTACTCACAGATAAATTACCTTTTTAACGGTGAAAGAATTTTAAATTCGGCCCAGTAGTTTTTGAGTTATTTCAAAACATACAAAAATACAAAAATACAAATCTTTCCTCTTTATAATATTAGTATAGATAGATTAACGGCCTATTACTGAAACGATATTTTAAGTGTAAGTCTTATGGCCGATTTCCCAGCTACGTTTAACTGCGTTCTCGAACTACATACTTGAGGTTTACTCAGTTGAAATAGTAAGTAACTTCAGAAACCCAGCATTAAATAATATATAACCATTGACGCTTAACTTCGAATTCCATTAGAATTTGACATTTGTCAGATTGTAAGCGGAGCTTAGGAGAAATGTGTAAAATACTGTACTGTATATTAAACTTTTATAATTATTTAAATGTTTTATTTGAATATATTATAAGTCTCTTTACTTCCTACTATAATTTAATTAAGAAACATAGTTAAGTAACATAGCCAACATTGTTATTAATTTTATTTGAGTTACAAATTTTTACAAAAGCAACAATCTTACTAATATTATAAATGCGAAAGTTTAGATGGATGGATGGATGGATGTTTGTTAGAGTTTGTAGCCTAAACGGCTGAAAGGATGAAATTTGGCATAGATCTAGAGCATAGTCTGGAAGAACACATAGGCTATTTGCTTTTTTTTTTAACTCCAAGCGGACGGAGTCGCGGGCGAAAGCTAATCAACTATAAAAAATCGATTGAACCAAAACCATTAATTAACATGAATTAACAAACCAATTCTCATAATTAGCGTGGAATTTTACAGCAAACAAGTACAAATGCTATCTCAGTTTTACAAATGAAACGAAAGAGACGCCAACATGTTTCCGTGAATGTTTTGTCAGTGGAAATGCGTAGTGAAGCAATAGTAAACAATGAGTTTAATTTAAATAGCAACAGTGACGCACAAAAGCCGCGATAAACGTGGCTCTAACCAAAAGGTCACGAAATATAATGAATACGTCCACAGTAATAAGTAAAAATATACGAGTAATATATTTTTTCTATTGTCACGAATTATTACTTTAATTTCTCTCTAGATGAATTGTATTTCATTAATTTTAAATATTAAAGCTACTATCTTTCGCCCGTGACTCCGTCCGCGTGAAATTAAAATAAAAACAAAAGTGAGTAGCCTATGTGTTCTTCTAGACTGTACTCTACACTATACCAAATTTCATTGAAATCCGTTCAGCTGTTTAGGCTACAAACTCTAACAAACATCCATCTAAACTTTCGGATTTATAATATTAGTATGATAGTATGATTAATTTCAGAACTAACTTTTTGTAGCGGGCATTCACGTAATATACTATTTAAATCTTTATAACTGTAATTAAATTGCATAAACTCAGTTGACATAATTTGTTGCAAGATATAAATATCTTATATAACTGCATATTATAATAATAACTAGCTGTTCTCGTGCGGCTGCATCCGCATGTAATTATGAAAATTTTATTTTGTTGTTTACATTTGTCAAATTATCAATAGCAAATGTCAAAATGACATGACATGACATGACAAACCTTAGCAATCTTTCTTTCTTGATGTTGGCAGCAACTTATGGTCTCTTTCCCACATTAGGGTTTTTATCCAAAATATTTACCCCCTAAGTTTAATGGCGTGAAAATATATAGCGTAAAGCGTGACGTAAGTGTAGGGCTTTTTATTAAAAAAAAAGGAATTATTCAAAAATATGCTGTAATTGCTGACATCTTAGGCAACAAAGAAGTGTTTACGCTTTATTATAATAGTATAGATGAGTTTAAAGTGTTCATTCCGCACCGGAAACACATATTTTAATATAAACTTCTTGCGTATTGTTTTATTATTTAGACACTAAAACGTAAAGTATCCGGTACTCGTTTATTTAACGGTTTCGTTTAAAATTTAAAAGACAAAAAGACGGAAACATAATTAACAATTCGTATGATCGTAATTGCATTGTCATGTTAATCACACCCTTATGTTATCTGCACAAGGTCTACATTCCCATGTGTCTGCCTGCACGGAACTGCATCCATTGAGCTCTGTAAGGTCAAGGGCTCACTATGGAATGCGGTGCCCAGTAATGGATGCTGGTGAACTTTTTGCAAGCTTTTGCACGTACAAGGCAGACTGGAATGTGCTCTACATTTGCTTTTAATTCTAGTAACATTTAGTAGTATTTTGGACTATTAAAACATAAATGAACTATCAACAAAGTTTTTAATCAACATAACATAAGTATGCCCTAGTTTTAATAAGGTACAGGCCTGACTACTACTCTTAAGACAGTAAATGTCTCCCTTCGTGTAAATTTAGTTTAAGAAATCACTAAAGAACTCTCTAAAGGCCGGTTTCCCAGCTACGTTTAAATATTCGTTAGTTTTTTAGATTCGATAAGTTGATAAAACGCGTTTCCAAACTACGTATCTTGAGTTAATTTGAGTAACACTAATGAATGGCTAGGTAATGATAAAATAAATGGAAACTTCAGAAACCGAGTATTAATGATAATTTAACGATTCGAAAGGTCAATATAGACCTAAGTATATGATGCTGATAGACATCCCGTCGGAATTTAGCGTGCCTCTGGTGCGGTCTGTGAAAACGTCTATCTCTCTGACGCATTCGAAGCTGTGATAGACGGCCAATTTAAATTCTTTGAATTCCAATCAGTATTATGAACAGCGTACATATGTTTTGAAGATTGTTTCAGTGTATAATGTTTAAACTACACAGATAAAGGATTAGCTATTATTTTCTTTATGATTTTTTAATTACATGTAAAATTTTCGTAAGAAAACATTCACGTCTAGTTTTACAACTCACGAAGTTCACCTCACGTATTTAGTCTTAACGTCTTAACGTGATGTATGTAAATATTATAGACTAAAGAGAAAAGGATTAGGTAAGCAGTCGTTGTACTAAATCTGATAATTTGTGAGGGGAGAGTTAAATATAAGAAACAAATGTGTTTATAAACGTCTTCATGACAAATACTTAAAAATGTGCACATAAGTTAACTCAAATGTTTAGATCGTGTTCGTTTTTTAACAATGAGCAATGTGATAGCTTGACAGGTCCTGTCTCTTAAATATCAAAGAAATGTAACAAGATGCGAAGAATTCGTACGTAGTGACGCAACGCACCCCCCAGTTCATGTACGCGTAACGCATTGCTGCGTATTTCAAAGAAATTTGTACGAACAATGCGTTTGACTCTTGCGTAACTTTGGTCGGAATTCACCGCACTTATGTAAATGTTAACCAGCTTATTGAGAAAATTTATTTGGACAAACAAATGTTTTTAAAAATAAAATTATATAAGTTTAACGAATTAATTGCACATTTAAATATGTTTAATTACACTGATTTTCGTATCTTTATATAAGCCTTATACGTAATATCTCTTAAATCTGGTCTATGCTGATTCTTTAATTCTATTAGTAACATCTTATTCAACTTTGTTAATATTTAAATTATTTCCAAACCTTTTTCTTTCCGCCTTTTACCCGACACGATTGCAAATTGCATTAGGTAATTTGTTAAATAAAGCGAACAATTTGCTTTACCTTGTTAACGGCAATAGGCCAATGAACTCTTAAACAATAACTTACCAACGGTTGCTATAAAGGCTAGGCATGATAACCTAGAAATCACGATAGAAACTAAGAAATTAACATTACGATTGTATCGATCTTAGAGGTACTAGCGCCCTGGGTTGAGATTCTACGGCGCCCCCATTTTAGCACTTGGGGGGGGGGGGGTAAATAGGGTTACGACACTATTATCAAATCACTACTACGCCCCCCACTAAGGATTTGGAGCCCATCCTAAGTTTGTGTTGGGTTATGCTAAGTAGTTATTTGAGACTGTAATTAGCAAATCTGTCATGCCTCTTTCTGTCCAGTGCTCTGGGCGATGGACCAACTGCGACCTACTCTAACGCCGACCGTCTGTAGGGTACGTCGCAGATGCATTATAGTTACATAAGTCTATTAGGTCTTTTACGAGGCATTTAAAAAACAATATATTACCGATCTCCATCACTTTTACAACAATAATCTTTTTCTTACGATATTTATAAGGCGAGACGTTTAAATGATATCTATAATATAAATCTGACATCATAGCCGGACCGGAGACTTTCATAATGCATTGGAAACCGTACCAATGTCGTGGACGTGACGTCATTCTGCTTTCTCAACACAGCGGATGTCTTGTGGATTCGCGGGTTTTATCACGTTATATGCAGATGTCAACAAAGTAATAGTTGTTAAATAATTGGTTTTGTTTTGATAATGTGACAGTTGAAGGTGTATTTAGATTGTGGTTTTACATAACAAGTAGCGTACTTAGAAGTTAAACCTATTACAAGGCACTGTCCAGGGCCATTTATAAATTTATTTAAAGCAGAACTTCATTTTTGTTTGATTGTTTTAAAGCTATAATCGATGTGATTAGGATCTCCTCCGTGTTATTTGCCGCTATTAGATGGTTATCGATAAATTGCGGGTTTTTTAACGCTATCATATTGTCAGGGTTTTACTTAGTTACATCTTTAAATATGGAACCGGCAATTACTTTTTAATCATGACATAACTGCCATTGTACTCCAGAAAAGCTAACCAGGGTCAGAATTTTGTATCTATTAGACTAGCGTATCTAGCATTGCAATGTAGATCTATGTAAAAAGTTTTGCTTTTAAATTGAACATTACTAACAAGTGAAACTATATATTTGCACATCGGCTATAAAACACGGTTGTATGTTTATGTGTGGAATTCCTCAACAGGTGGGGCGTACCAAGCGCGGCTCGGCACCGCTCTTTTTGTTGATGCTCCGAGATCAGCTGACCTTTAGTGCTCTAGGTTTTATCTCGTCGGTGTATGAATAATATAATTGAGATAACTTAGACTACATGCATATAGAGTAAATACTGCACATTATGGAAGCTGCGGTTATTAATTGACCAAAAAAACAAAGAACAAATATCTTAGATAGCAATCTTACTTCTTGCTAATATTATAAATTCGAAATTTTAGATGGATGAATGTTTCGTAGAGTTTGTAGCCTAACCTACTGAACGGATTTGGATGAAATTTAGCATAGATGTAGAGGATAGTCTGGAAGAACACATAGGATTACTTGCTTTTGTTTGTTTTTTTTTAATTCCGCCCAAGAAAAAGTATCTGTATATCTTGAAATATACCGTTTCTCTTGAAAATATAGTTTTAAATTGCGAAAACAATATGTCACCAAGGTACTCTAACTTAACGAATGAATATCTTAGATAGAAATCTTACTTCATACTAATATTATAAATGCGAAATTTTAGATGGATGGATGTTTGTTAGAGTTTGTAGCCTAAACGGCTGAATAGATTTCGATGAAATTTGTCATAGATGTCGAGGATAGTCTGAAAGAACACATAGGTATATTCACTTTGTTTTTTTTAATTCCATGCAGACGAAGTCGCGAGCAACAGCTAGTTGAAGATATACGAGTAAATTAAATATTAGTATGAGATGCAGCATAGTTGATAGGTCATGCGAGACTGGGCGGTGTGGTACCGCGCGGTGCCAGGCGCCGGCCATTCACGTACTAGTACTGTGTTATGTACCAACGTTCAAATAATTTATGTCCTACATCTCAATTACTTGCTCTCATATCAATTGTTTACATACGATTGGTAGCATTGCTAGCTTTTGGTCGTCGGAAATATAGAATATACCAAATATTATTCTCTACTGTAATCGATTACTAGTTACAAAAGTAAATGTTTTTCGGGTTATCTCTATGTTACGTAGTTGATTAAAGTTGGAAATCCCGGAATATTCTACCAAAGTAAGATAAATGGACTACTATAATTATAGCCGATACTAGCTTTCGCCTGCGACTCAATCCATTTAAACTATCGCATTTAAAATATTATAATAGATTTTATTAATTTATATTTTTCTGCTAGTATCCATTTTTTGTCATATCAGCCTGAAATTGTATTCATTTTTTAAACTTCATATAAAACCAGATGCTATCTTGTATGTTAATGCAACTACTATAACCAATGAATAGTGCGATCATAACAAAAATATATAAATACATACCTCACAATAGCTGCATAACTTCACGTCACTAAAATAAATTATAAATTCGCCCTTGGTCGACAGTTCGCGAAATTGCGTGTTTTACAATTGGGACATTTATTGCTAAGGACATAAAGTACAATATTGTTTGGAGAATGTGTAATTCATGTGTCGAACAAAAAAGGATGACCAACTCAATGTTATTCTTTATGTTGTTACATTAGAAATTTATTATTATGTAAATCATTTTTAAAACTTTGAAAATATGACTTTGTATAATAGAGATGATTTTAATTGTAACAACCTAATTAACTTCAACAACTAGAGTTCTGATTCCCGCCAGAATGGCGCGCTATTCCAATACGTCTAAATGACGTTGACAGCTGTCAGATAGGGACGGGACATGTATGCCGATTTTCTAGTGTTGTCCGATTTTTATAGTATCGATTTAATCACATTTTTTTTTATTTATTTTCATGTTATTATAATTTTTGGACTTTAGTGTTTCGTTGTGCGATAGGTAAATGAATTTGGCCGCGAAAGCCAATAATGTACAAAGTGTCTACAAGAACACATTTACAGCCTTGCGTGGCCGATAATTATAAAGGTCGACTCCAATTGAGATGTTCAAATGTCACACTCCTACGCGATGCGACCTCATACAATCTATACTGGTTCATTTCCTTAAAAATTAACTCATACTGGTAATTTTTTTATAGTGTGTAACACTGAGACTCGACACTAAATTAAAGAATTTAAAATTAGTTTAGTAGTTTTTAAGTTTATTAAGAATCCAGTTTAGTACTGTATTTGTATTTGGTTTTGTCATAAAGGAAAAATCATTTTTTTTTTAAATTTAATAGTTTTGTCGATAAATGTAACATAAAGCTTATCTTCATCATTTTGCTGCATCTGCTGGCTTGCCTTGAGTGTTTCCCAACTAGTGGTCTGCTTATGGCACGTGGTGAGTTATTGGTTCTCGTGTATGGGAATCCTTGCATCAATGTGATCTTGTTCTTTATGCCCCTTTATTATTAAAGAAGTCTAGGTCCCTTACGAGTTGCAAGTAATCAGAGACCTTACTGGTTACTGTTATATTCCAATAACAGTGATTTAAAACGGTATCGTGCGCAACCTACGCGTCCTTAGCAATCACATCCCGACGATTTGAACCCACGCTAAGTTAACAATGATTACACTTGTATAATATTACAGCGATCGCTATTTTAAGAACATAACTTCCTGATTAGAAACTCTGCTTATTAAATTTTACGATCAATATCAATGATAAAAAATTGTACCACGCCCTTTATTTGACGATCATCAGCTGTGTGTTTGATGATAGCTGTCTGAAATATATTATTTCAAGTGGATAAAATACAAGGACTTGAATAGCTGTAATCCAAACAAACGATAGTCGTAGTATCAAATATCATTGACTACTAAATCTTACACATCCAGGTCTTGTATTATTTACCATCTGTACCCGTGCGGCATCATCCTCATGAAATTATAAAAACTTTATTTTATTGTTTACATTTGTTAAATTGTCAATTGCAAATGTCAAAATTACCGTTACCATAATAAACTTAATGTTGACAGCTTGTAGTTAATGGTCCCTTTCCAAAATGAAGGTTTTTCCAATTTATTTACCCCCTAAGTTTAATAGCGTGGAAATATATAGCCTAAAGCGTGTCGTAAGTGTAGGACGTTTTATTAAAGAAATAATTATTCAAAAACATGCTGTAATTGCTGACATCTTAGGCAACAAAGAAGTGTGTGTTTACGCTTTATTATATTAGTATAGATTAAATATCACATAATTTACCTCCTAGACGTTATTGAGTTGTCTACAAATATACGGAACCTTGAGTTATATTTAAACGCACATACGTTGAATGAGATTAATAATGTAACTGAGACTTACATTATGTATTCTGTGTATGCTATCATATAAAGTATGTATGCTGTTAAGTATTCTTATAAGAATATAGTATTCATACAGCGTTGTGTTCACGTATTCTTGTATTCTTGTGCCAATGTTTCGAGTCCGGGATATTAATAGATAGGTTGATTTGGATTCTGTGTTGATGTTTACACAGCGTTTGTATGTTTGTTGAAAACAGTAGTAGTGTTGTTGAAAACAGTAGTAGTGTTGTTGAAAACAGTAGTAGTGTTGTTGAAAACAGTAGTAGTGTTGTTGAAAACAGTAGTAGTGTTGTTGAAAACAGTAGTAGTGTTGTTGAAAACAGTAGTAGTGTTGTTGAAAACAGTAGTAGTGTTGTTGAAAACAGTAGTAGTGTTGTTGAAAACAGTAGTAGTGTTGTTGAAAACAGTAGTAGTGTTGTTGAAAACAGTAGTAGTGTTGTTGAAAACAGTAGTAGTGTTGTTGAAAACAGTAGTAGTGTTGTTGAAAACAGTAGTAGTGTTGTTGAAAACAGTAGTAGTGTTGTTGAAAACAGTAGTAGTGTTGTTGAAAACAGTAGTAGTGTTGTTGAAAACAGTAGTAGTGTTGTTGAAAACAGTAGTAGTGTTGTTGAAAACAGTAGTAGTGTTGTTGAAAACAGTAGTAGTGTTGTTGAAAACAGTAGTAGTGTTGTTGAAAACAGTAGTAGTGTTGTTGAAAACAGTAGTAGTGTTGTTGAAAACAGTAGTAGTGTTGTTGAAAACAGTAGTAGTGTTGTTGAAAACAGTAGTAGTGTTGTTGAAAACAGTAGTAGTGTTGTTGAAAACAGTAGTAGTGTTGTTGAAAACAGTAGTAGTGTTGTTGAAAACAGTAGTAGTGTTGTTGAAAACAGTAGTAGTGTTGTTGAAAACAGTAGTAGTGTTGTTGAAAACAGTAGTAGTGTTGTTGAAAACAGTAGTAGTGTTGTTGAAAACAGTAGTAGTGTTGTTGAAAACAGTAGTAGTGTTGTTGAAAACAGTAGTAGTGTTGTTGAAAACAGTAGTAGTGTTGTTGAAAACAGTAGTAGTGTTGTTGAAAACAGTAGTAGTGTTGTTGAAAACAGTAGTAGTGTTGTTGAAAACAGTAGTAGTGTTGTTGAAAACAGTAGTAGTGTTGTTGAAAACAGTAGTAGTGTTGTTGAAAACAGTAGTAGTGTTGTTGAAAACAGTAGTAGTGTTGTTGAAAACAGTAGTAGTGTTGTTGAAAACAGTAGTAGTGTTGTTGAAAACAGTAGTAGTGTTGTTGAAAACAGTAGTAGTGTTGTTGAAAACAGTAGTAGTGTTGTTGAAAATAGTTGTAGTGTTGTTGAAAATAGTTGTAGTGTTGTTGAAAACAGTTGTAGTGTTGTTGAAAATAGTTGTAGTGTTGTTGGAAATAGTTGTACTCTATGAAAATAAAAAGGGTTCTGTAGAATTTAAAAATGCTACTGATGGTATGACTGTCTACTATTTATATTTACAAACTTAAATGATTAACTGTCAGATGAACAGACATATATTATATAAATAACATATCGAAATAATATTTACTCCTTATATTAAAAACATGTCTGATTTGCTATCTAATTATACGTATTAGTATTATTATTTGAGTGCAATAATTTCGTACATTTGCTTATTATTGTGTAAAATATGGATCTTAGTCGTGGAATTAGAAAATATTCAGTAGTAATGCTGTATGGTTTTCGAACAACCAAATAACTAGGATGTTAAAAACATACGGATATTGTACTAGTACAATTGTTGTAACTATGTGTACTCGAAGTTCCTGTGTAATTGCTGGAAGTGACTCGAACACAGCTTCCCTTTAAACTTGGAAAGCGATTTTTTTCATTTGTTTTTCATATTTCCCCTATTTCAATCATGAATACGTTTTATTGAACAGAATAAAAAACTTTGTTATATATTTACGGGCCTCAGTTCGTAGCTTATTAAATTGTGTGGGCGTGAAAATGAGGTTATATTTGGGTGTGTAGCCCCAGCCAGGACATTCAACCGTATCGATTTTTAACTTAGTAACGGTTCATTTACTTAAGTATAGCCATTTTAATAATAGAATAAGAACGCGCGCACACCTGAAATTAAACTATCACACAACTGTTTAGTCTCGCTTTGATTCTTATGAACTTGTATGGACGTTCGCACACTACTCGATTTTTAGTTGTGTAACTTAACAGTTGAATTCGCTGCAACAGAATCGACAATCGCACAACAGTTGTGCGATAGTTTAGTCAAAGGTGTGCGCCCGCTCTAAAAGAACCGTGAAATTCTACAGCTAAAACAAACAAGATCGCTAAATAAATTTTTAGCTACATTTCTGCCGAGTCTTATGTGGACGTCCGGAAGTCCAACTGAATCAGTTTACGAATCATTAGTTTAATGCGACCCCTAGGGAGAATAGATTGATGATCCCTGCTTTCTAGAACTTTCTCCGGGTTGCTTGCAGTTCGTAGCAAGTTCGTGACTTGCTTGCGGATGGCTGCGGGCCGCAATTTGCGCAGTTTGATCCCACAAATGCATACGTCAGAGAATTTGCTATTAGAGTAAATTGCAGCAGAACTCTCCAGTAAAAACTGACTGAAGTCAATAAGTATTTTTGAGGACTATCTAAGGATTACTAGCCCTTCAGTTAATTCTTATGAATTGAATATAAACGCCATATTATATCATAATTGTTTTTTTTAGAATGCGCGTGAGAACAATCACGACGTAAGCCTTCAAGGTAATCTAGTAAGAAATATTTTTATACGAAATTCACATACGCTTATATTCTATGTCAAATCAGGTTTTACAGCAATTATTTTATAACGCAATAATGATTTCTTTTGCGTTTTAAATAAATTCTCACGTCGATAGAGGTTTTGCTACGATTTCAGCTAAGAAGTGAATTTTAATATTTAATACATTTTTTTAATTTTCTATGTTAGTGGCAACCCTATGACTATTTATAATAGCGGCAATACCGGAGGATAATGAGAGGCCGCGCATTGCAATTCGCACGTAACTGCAGGGCTTTTTGTGCCCCGTGCAAATGCATTAGGATTTGTAAAATTAGACATGCAGTCATTATTATTAAAATAATTGTAAAACGTATTTTGGCCCTGTAGAATCAAAAAGGATATACAGACAGGTAGTGATTTTAATTACGAAAGTAAATTAGTTAAACGTACGTTTTAAAATTATTATTTTGAGATTTTATTTATTCATTTACCTATAATATACTAATACTTGGCCTAAATCTATGTCGCCTTGATTCTATAAATAAAGTACATATGTGTAACGAGGGAGGCGGCTGGGGTTCGTCCCTCTCCTACGACCCGGTTGTACGAACTTACGGATAGTTACCGATCAATTGTGAACTTTGGCAATTTATAATTGGACAAGAAACAATATATTACCAATATCTCTTTATGAAGTTGTCAAAAAAACTTTTAAAGACAAGAAATCGTTTTTTCCAGGTTTTGAATTTCAATCTTACTACAACTATAAGAAAAATAATATTGATAGTTCACAAATATTTCCACCTTAATAAAACCATACCCTAGAGAAAGTATTTCCTTTAAAGAACTGATGAATATATTTTTTCGGTATTGCACGTACTGCCACAAGTGATAGTTTGAGTTCGACAGACACCTCAATGGACTTGAATTGATTCGACAAAGCTATAGACTATTCTGTCTGGAATAGGGTCGGACCCTTCGTTATTTTCAACGTCAGGAGGGAATTATTAAAATGGGGAGTGACTATAACTATAGTCGTCTCTTCAAATCCCAGCATTACAATATTACGTTAAATTATCTTATAAATCAAATTTGTTAACATGCATTAGGCGGCAATGGTTCCAAATGTAATTCGTTTAGATTCAAACTATCTCTATCTCTGTCTATCCCAATAGGTGTGAGGGAGACAAAACAAGCGAGCGTATTAAACTTCGTCACGGGTCAACGCTTGAATTTCTTCGAAATTAATATTAATAAGGTTGTTGCCGTCTAATAGTCTAGCTGGCCGAAAGACGGCATTAAGTAGAAAAAAAATCTTGTCTAAACTAAAACATAAAAGATATCTAAGGTATTTGACCCTCTTTTAACCATATAACAGGTATAAATCTGGAATATTTCGAATTCGTGTCATTCACCTGTATATCTATACTAGTTTATACTAGTATTATAAAGAGGAAAGATTTGTATTTTTGTATGTATTCGATTCACGTAATAACTACTGGGCCGATTTTAAAAATTCTTTCACCATTAGAAAGGTAATTTATCTGTGAGTAACATAGGCTATATTTTTTAATTTCACGCGAGCGAAGTCGCGATATATTAGTATTGTTATAAAGCCTTGCAATATTAAACTATGCAAACCTTTGTACGGCAGTTCAATGGCAGACAGCACTAACATTTAATATGTATACCATAATTGCTCATTAAGTAACGATGTCCCAGATTTCTTAATGCAAATAGGATAACGTGTTTGTAGATGCAACACGAAATTAAGTTTATAAAAAATTATGACTTCATAAACATGCGATGTTTACACGTATGAATGGGCTTGTTTGGTTGAGCTAACGCACGCTACAAACTGGGGTAAGGTTTCGGAGTTTTTTTAGAGATTATTAACATAGATTGTTGCTTGCGACTTCGCCCGCATGGAATAAAAAAATAATAATAAAATTGAATGTTACTTATAGATAAATTTCCTTTCTAATGGTGAACGAATTTTTGTAATCGGATCAGTAGTTTTTACGTGAATCGTATACGCACAGAAATTCAAAAATACATAAATACAAATCTTTCCTCTTTATAATATTAGTATAGACTAGCTGTTGCCCGTGACTTCGCTCTCGTGATATTAAAAAAATAATTTTAAAAATTCTTTCACCATTAGAAAGGTAATTTATCTGTGAGTAACATAGGCTATATTTTTTAATTTCACGCGAGCGAAGTCGCGATATATTAGTATTGTTATAAAGCCTTGCAATATTAAACTATGCAAAACCTTTGTACGGCAGTTCAATGGCAGACAGCACTAACATTTAATATGTATACCATAATTGCTCATTAAGTAACGATGTCCCAGATTTCTTAATGCAAATAGGATAACGTGTTTGTAGATGCAACACGAAATTAAGTTTATAAAAAATTATGACTTCATAAACATGCGATGTTTACACGTATGAATGGGCTCGTTTGGTTGAGCTAACGCACGCTACAAACTGGGGTAAGGTTTCGGAGTTTTTTTAGAGATTATTAACATAGATTGTTGCTTGCGACTTCGCCCGCATGGAATAAAAAAAAATAATAAAGAGTATTGCCTATTTACTAATAGATAAATTTACTTTCTAATGGTGAACGAATTTTTGTAATCGGATCAGTAGTTTTTACGTGAATCGAATACGTACAGAAATCCAAAAAAACATAAATACAAATCTTTCCTCTTTGTAATATGAAGTATAGATTAGCTGTTGCCCGTGACTTCGCTCTCGTGATATTAAAAAAATAATAAAAAATGCAGCCTATGTTACTGATAACTTAGCTTTCTAATGGTGAAAGAATTTTTAAAATCTATACTAATATTATAAAGAGGAAAGATTTGTATTTTTGTATGTATTCGATTCACGTAATAACTACTGGGCCGATTTTAAAAATTCTTTCACCATTAGAAAGGTAATTTATCTGTGAGTAACATAGGTTATGTTTTTTTACATTTCACTCAGACGAAGTCGCGAGAAACAGCTAGTATTAGTATAGATATAGTCTTTAATTATATTGTAACATTTCTTTAAATGACTTGAGTTTTTTGAGTGATTTAAGGCACAGCCTCTCTCTCTAAATTCGTTTATTCTGTTTCTATCGTGATATGGTTGAGTTGTTAATCTAAGATACAGATTGACTACTTCTTGGCCCATGTAATCGGTATATCAGTCGCAAGTCGCCGTGCATTGTGAGCCGAGCGATGAACCCAGCCATAGCTGTGTTGAATGTTTACATTATTGCAGTAACTATCGTCATAATATATGACGATCTTCGGTATGCGAAGTACCTATAGATGCAAAACATATTTGAAAGTACAGAATTGTCTTTTTATATTTGACTAGCTGTTCCCTTGCGTCTTCATCCGCATGAAACTATAAAATGTTTATTTTATTATTTATGTACATTTGTCAAATTATCAATAGCAAATGTCAAAATGACATGACATGACAAACCTTAACAATCTTTCTTTCTTGGTGTTGGCAGCAACTTATGGTCTCTTTCCCACATTAGGGTTTTTATCCAAAGTATTAAACCCCTAAGTTTAATGGCGTGAAAATATGTAGCCTAAAGCCTGACGTAAGTGTAGAGCTTTTTATTAAAAAAAGAATTATTTAGAAATATGCTATAATTGCTGACATCTTAGGCAACAAAGAAGTGTGTGTTTACGCTTTATTATATTAGTGTAGATTTCAAATTAATTTATGTTACAGGAAAAATTCTAAACGTACGCTAGAACTTTGGTGGAGCGGCTTACCGCCGTCAATTCGCGGGAAAGTATGGCAACTGGCGATCGAGAACAAACTAAAAATCAGCCCAGAAATGTACCAGGACTTCGTCGCGAAAGCTAAACAGAAGCTTCTAGAAGCGCAGCAGAGGAGAAAGAAGTTAAAAATCAAGAATAGAGAAGTTTGCGGTTGTCAAGAGAAGAAAAATAATGAATCGGATCGTTTATCAAAAGAAGATAATCAAGTATCGGATAAATCTAAAATGGATGAGGATGAGAAACCGCGGTTAGGGATGCCGAGAAACTTCAGTGAGCAGAATTTAAAAACTTTGAACGTCGAATCGTGTCCGAAAAAGTGTTGTTCTAAATCGAACCCTAATCTATTAGAGTATAACGACGAGTGTTCAATGGAACTGATCCAGTTGGACATCGCTCGCACGTTCCCGCACTTGTGCATCTTCCAGCCGGGCGGGCCGTACTTCGACGTGCTGCACGAGCTGCTGGCGGCCTACGTCTGCTATAGACCTGATATAGGATATATACAGGTAAATTACATCCTTTTTTATTCTAGAATTTTCCATTCCATTTATAAATGACATCTTTCTTACTACTTAATATTATTTAGTCACGCTTTGATTCCTATGAGCTTATATGGAGGATGGATGTTTGTTAGAGTTTGTAGCCTAAACGGCTGAACGGATTTTGGTGAAATTTGTCATAGATGTAGAGGATAGCCTGAAAGAACACATGCTACTTATTTAGTTATTTTGTAATTCTGCACGGACGGAGTCAGGGCTAAATCTAGTTTTTATTTATTTATTTTCATTTGATAAAAGACACGTTCATTTCACTACTATTTTTTAACTATTTATAAATATTACTGTAGAATATTTAATTCAATGACATTTTTGATAGTTTAAATATTATTATTGTATTGCAGGGCATGTCTTTCATTGCGGCAGTGTTGATACTGAACATGGAAGCTCCGCAAGCTTTCGTGTGCTTCGCCAATTTACTCGACGGGCCCGTACTGCGCGCAGCTTTTACACGGGATGGCGCTGCTATGCAGGTAACAACAATATTATTAATCTATACTAATATAATAAAGCGTAAACACATTACTTCGTGTCGTAAGATGTCAGCATTCACAGCATATGTTTGAATAATTCTTTATTTAATTAAAAGTCCTACACTTACTATACGCTATAGGCTATATTATTTTCACACTATTAAACTCAGGGAGTAAAGAAATTGGAAAAAAATATTATGCGGGAAATGGACAACAAGATAATGCTAGCAAAGAATCGAAGTGGCTACGAAAACTAATTGTAATTAAAATCTCAAGGTCATAAAACTTGTGTAGTATTTTACCCTTCTAAAAAGTAGCCGAAATAGACGTTACGTCGATTTTTTATTTATTGCAGAAAATATGAAATAGTTTTTTTATGATATATTATACTTATACTTATATATACTTATACTAATATTATAAAGAGAAAAGATTTGTATTTTTGTATTTTTGTATGTATTGAAATAACTCAAAAACTACTGGGTCGATTTTAAAAATTCTTTCACCATCAGAAAGGTAATTTATCATGTGAAAGAGAGAAATGGCTATAGTTTATTATTACTAATGTTCAGGAACTATTAATAAACAGCGTGTTTCTGGACGCCGGCGTTAAAAATTCACTAAACTTTAACTTTTCTCGGCTTACGCTGCCTAAACCGTTAGAGGTATATAAAAATGATGTATGAAAGAATTGTAGATCTCAAAAAGTTCTACAGAAAAGTCCGCGATAGCATATATCTATCTTTAACGGTTTTCTTACAATAACCACTTTTTTGTGTACAAAGTGAATTAAAAACCTTACGCTATTTACAGCGTTCTTTTATAGGTTTCAATATTAATCCTTATCCAAATAAATGCGTTTGTTATCAGGAGAATTTAATGTAGAATAAAATTGTTCTTACAGTATTAAAATTGGACTAATAGTTTAGAAGATATCGCGAACACAAACAATAAGGGTAACCGAAAAATCAGCTTACAAGCTACCGGACTTAGAAATTTGGAATCTTGCATCGGTAGATTTCTGTTATTACGTAGATTACTACAAGTTAATACTTTTGGTAATAGGTTGAAAAAAAGGGCGAATGTAATAGGTTATATTTGTAATTTCACGCGGGCGAAGTCGCGAGCAACGGCTCGTACTGTATACTTATACTAATATTATAAAGAGGAAAGATTTGTATTTTTGTATGTATTGAAATAACTCAAAAACTACTGGGCCAATTTTAAAAATTCTTTCACCATTAAAAAGGTAATTAATCATTGAGTAACATAAGCTATATATATTTTTTTTTACTTTTTTAATTTCACGGGGACGAAGTCGGAATGATATATAAAATAGCGTTTGACCACGATACCACCTGAAATTAATTGATGATGAGGTCAAAGGATGGATAGTTTGAAGAGTTTATAACGAAACACTTACGGGCAGCACCAAAGCTAGGACTACCATTAAAATTGCCGCCCTTCTACTTGGGGAAGGTTGGGGGTCCTCCCTCTCCCTGGCGAAGTCATGACTGACGGTTTCCTAGCGTCTGTGGAAGGCGTACGGGCGCCTGCTGCGCCACAACCTGCCGGCGCTGGCGGAGCTGGTGGCGCCGGAGCTGTACCTGGTGGAGTGGCTGTACACCGCCTTCGCCAAGGCCATGCCGCTGGACGCCGCCTGCAGGCTCTGGGACGTCTTCCTCAGGGATGGGGACACTTTCCTCTTCAATGCTGCACTTGGTAACTAATTCTTATAGCTAAAGACTGCCCCGAATTTTAAAGAAACTTGTGATAACTTCAATTCTTCTAAATTATTGTATATCTGAATTACACTAGCGTTTAACTGATTGATAGCGGGTTTCCCACTTTGACCATTTGTTAGTGCTTTTGGTTCAATAACTAAAAAATCCGTTGATAATTATGAATCGCTAAGTAACGATAAAATAAATGGAAACTTCAGCAACCTAGCGTGACTGACTCCGTTCGAATTGTCTAAAAAAGTTAAAAAGCAGGCTGTGTTCTCCTATTCTGTGACAAATTTCATCCAGATCTGTTAAGGTATATTAGAATTACCTTATAACGTAGATCCATCTAAACTTTAGCATTTATAATATTAGTAGGATTTCAACAAGATCCGTTTAGCTGTATGAGTTTATATTTTCACTGCCTAACGGCTACTTAACGTTATTTAAATATGTAAAAGCACGCTTAAACTTATAATACCATTAAAATTGACATCTGTCAGATTGTAAGAGCCAACGAAGTAAAGATTAAAACAAAAAAATATCAAAAAACATAATTTAAAATGAAAATCGTCTTGTGAGATTGTATTTATTTTATTTTAAACTTTACATTTTTCCATGTTTTCATTTGCAGGCATTCTCCATCTTTACCAAGACGAGCTGAAAGATATGGACTTCATCTCAGCCGCGCAGTTCCTCACCAAGCTGCCCGAGGATCTGGACCCGGAGGCGCTGTTCAAAAGCATCTCCTCCATCACCATGACCCTGGACGGCATGTCCTTTGAAGAGCTGGCGTCATGCTGCGAGCTGGAGACAACCCTGGACGATGACGTCACAGTCAGGTTATGATACACTGTAAAGTTTAAAGACTTCCTTTATAAAGTTTTTCGTATAAATTGTGCTTTGAAATGGTCTGTGTTTATTTTATGATTTTTTAAATAAAATTATAAATGTATACTTTTGTTAGTATAGTACTTATCCTATGAAAATTGTAAGAAAATAAATGTACATATTAAATTAGATATAATGTTAGTATTTAATTGAATGATTCTTGGTATGTAATGATTATGCTATGTACATATACAAATTTACATTGTTAAAATTGCTACGAATTAAAAATCAAAAATTAGATTCAATAGTCTTGATACTTTTTTTCGGAATTATTGACATGAGTCAAAAATTATGAATTTTCCTATAAAATTGCACGATTTTAATATTTTCCCACCGATTGATCACCTAAGATTCAAAGTAAATAAAGTTAGATTTTGAATAATATAATTATCAAGTAGATCTTTTATCTTCCAACTTATTTCTTGGCTTCCAATTTTTCGTCTTTATCTAATAAAAACATTTTTAAACTCCTTCAACTATAAGTTTACAATAGATTCCGGTTAAAAATATAATGAGGATATTAATTATATCTCTTAGTATAATAAATAATAATAAAAAAATGTTTAGGCAATAATTATACGTAAGGCTTGTGGATTACATCTAATAAAAATAAACATGAATCTATTTATTATTATTACTAAATGTAAATAATAATAATCTTATTTCCTATTTTATAGAGATAATTTACGATAAATGTGTCTAGGAATTAAAGCTGAAAACGTCATGACGTTATAGTCTTTATGCGTATTGAAATAAAATCTAATTTGCTCCAACATCAATACATATCATAACTCAGTAATAAGCATATTTCTAATTTAAATCTTTCTAATATTAGGCATGTTTAATTAATAGATTGCTAATAATTATTAATTAATAATAGACATCATTATTATATTATTTAATAATAAAGTATCAAGAACCATTGAACGTTGTATTTGAGCTATTGACGAATTTATTTGTGGCCAGTTTTCAAATATTGCAAAAAATATTTTTACTGTTTTGGTACTTGTTTTAAATTTATATAATAAAGTGAAAATGCTCGTTTTTGCATAATTGTAATGTTATTTTATTATGCAAAAACAATTATTATTATAAAATATTAAAAGAAAGTTTGTATGTTGGTGAACGAGAGAACTGAACTGCTGAACGGATCTGAATGTTGTTTTAAATATATATAGTTTACTGTCTGGAGAATGTTATAGCCTATTTTTTGTCTTAAAAAAATGTACGATTCTTGTATGAAATAATTTTCAGTTTATTGTCACATATTGAAGATAGTTGAGAATAAAATATAATTATGAGGTCAAGCTGGAAGCGTTTAATCCACTTTCCCTTCCTACCTTTTTCTTATAAGGTAAGGATGGGAAGGGGAAGAGTTAATATCTACGATCAGGGGTAGCTTCGCTATTTCGGCGAAATTTAGTGTCCGCTTGTTCCTTTGCCACATTATGAAAAAATTGAAAGTGATTTTTAAAATTTTAGAAAGGCTTGATATGTATAAAGATTATGTTAGTTATTACGTATGTTAAATATTAGAGTTTACGTCTGTATAGTTCTTATATAATCTCTGTCAATTAAAATAAATTAAGATATCGATACAACGAGTAGTAACCGGCCTAATAATTAGTTGAGATCGAAAAACTTTCGACTTTAATTTTAACTCTAGCGTAAACATATTTAATCTTTACTCTATTCTATTTATATATTTACTAAATAAATAGTTATCTAAAAAGATTCGCTTCAATAAACTAGCTGTTGCTCGCGACTGCGCCCGCTTGAAATTAAAAAAATATAGCCTATGTTACTCACAGATAAATTACCTTTCTAATGGTGAAAGAATTTTTAAAATCGGCCCAGTAGTTTTTGAGTTATTTCAATACTTAGAAAAATACAAATCTTTCCTCTTTATAATTTAGTATAGATTTATTAAAACTGGAAGCTTTTTTATATATCCAAATATTACTGTAGTAAAAAAGATTTTTTAAAATCGGCTCAGTAGTTTTTGAGTCATTTCAATACATAGAAAAATACAAATCTTTCCTTTTTATAATATTAGTATAGATTTATAAAAAGCATCAACCTTTTTGTAACATGATATTATTAAACTGGAAGCTTTTTTATATATCCAAATATTACTGTAGTAAAAAAGATTTTTTAAAATCGGCTCAGTAGTTTTTGAGTTATTTCAATACTTAGAAAAATACAAATCTTTCCTCTTTTATAATATTAGTATAGATTTATAAAAAGCATCAACCATTTTGTCACATGATGTTATAAAACTGGAGGCTTTTTTTAATATTCTAATAATATTGTAGTAAAAACGATTAAATACGAATAATTACTTACGAATAACGTTACTAAAGGCCTATTCTTTTAAATCTGGTTTTTTTTATCTTTTTCGAATTTTTCTGACAGTTGAATAACGCGCCAAAATAACAGTTCTTAAACGTTAAATGTATTAAATAATCATTTCTTAGTAATAAATTCCTAAAACTAAGTCTAAAATTAGTTATTAATATGTATTTTATAAGGGAATTTGTAGGAATTGAAAATGCAGTACAAGTATGAAATTTTTACATAAAATTTATCTTACACCAAAAACGGCCTATGATTTTTTGAATTATTTTTCTGGGTTGCAACAAAATTGATTCAGACAGTTTTATCTCATTTAGATTCCTACAAATTCCTTCTTTTAATTTAATTATCTTTGTACATCTTAAAGGAAACAGCTTTAATCTGTTTTAGGTTAGTTTTCTTGCCACAGATATTATATGATATTTTTGAAATTCGAATAAAAGTATGTATATATTTTTTATCTGTAATCACTTTTTAATTGTGCACACGTTTTTCGATTATAGGGTAGATCAGATAGTTACGGTCCACTTTGCAGATTGAGTCACAAAATTCTTCGTAATTATCATTATTGAAGAGTAAAATAGATGAAAGCATGTTTTTATTAAACGAAAATATTTTGTTTACACGAACATAAACATTTTAGACAGAGTATTTTATCAAATATAAAAATATTAGTCAATTAAAATTAAACCCCTAAAAGCACAGTTTCGGTCCACCCGAGACAGTTATGGACCACCTCTGGGGTACAGTTACGGTCCACCTTTATATGACTATAATAGTTATAAAATGATTATTATTTGTCATTTGTCTTGCCTTTTTGAACAGTAAAATTTATTTATATAAAATCAGAAACTAATCAAAATAATTTGAATTACCATTTTAATATAAAGAACACACAAAAAAGTCCTATTAGTATTATCAAGGATATTAATTTTACGGGTCTCTAGAATAGAATGCAAATCGAAATATTCGTGTAAATTGCTGAAATTTTATTGTTTCAATCATACACCTTTTTTCAATAATAATTTGGATAGCTGTTTTAAATATAGTTATTTCTTAACTTTCAGGAAATAGCATTTTTTCTGCGTCCTTTTCTAATAATGTTCTTTGGAAAATTAATGTAGTATCAAAAAGTGAGATCACGTAGAAAAAGTAAACTTTCTGTTAGATGCTTTTATTTTTTTTATATTTTGATTAATGTTCGTAGATCACTAACTATAAAAAAGACTATCTTACTAAAAACGCGTTTTATTTTCCTTCCTTCTAGTCTACATAAGACTTTTACAATTTTTAAGTAACACAGCAATGAAAGTTCAATAAACAATCTATTTAAGATTTGTTTCGATATTTTTTTTCGGAAATTTCATAAAATAAATTACCCATCTCTTTAAGAAACAGGGAACAATATGAAGTTTGGGTGGACCGAAACTGTACCTCGGCCTAGGTCCATAACTGTAAAGTGCTATGGCCATAACTGCACTCCCATACAAGCTTTAAGACAGTAGTAGTCCACTATATTTTAAGCCTTACGAAAATAATAATCGTTGTAATATCCACATAAATAGATACTAGAACATCTCTTCTATTAGACAAAATGATAAGAAAGCACATTAAAATTGAATAAGTAAACAAACTTCAATATTTAAAAAAAGCTGTCCTTAACAAAAGTGATAAGAAATTAACAATTTTTATCAGCTTCGCGCCTGATATATTTAAAACACCCGTGGCTTTTCAAATTTATATTTTCTATTACTAATTTAGATATCAAATTTGAGAATATTAGTTGTAGCATATGTTTCTTGTGGTTTACTTTCAATTAATTTCCATAAGAGCTCCAAAACATACGTTTTTGTCTTAAGTGGACCGTAACTCCCCCCTGGTCGGAACTGTCTGATCTACCCTAATAAATGATAAAAATTTTAAATAAGAAATATTGCCAGATTTAATATTATCTAAATATTTTAAGAATTAAGCTAGGCATAGATACACAATCTATAGATATATAATCTACTAAAGTGAGACTTCTGTCTGTTGTTACAATAAAAATAACATTTCGAAAATCTACTCTTAATTAGAAGTCCGTATGAAATATGGTAGAGATTTATCTTACTGTCTTCTTCCTTTTTTACTAATATAAATGCGAAAGTTTAGATGGATGGATGTTTGTTACTACATATCTCTAGGGTCTCGTTCGTATTTGGCAAAAATGTAGAACATAGTCTGGTAGAACACATAGACTACTTGTTATTATACATTTTTTTAATCCGTGCGGACACATTTGTATTGTAAAAAACTTTGACCATATTAGTGCTATAGATTATGTATCTACTAGCTTTCGCCGACGACTCCGCGTGGTGTGAAAAAAAAAGAAAGTAGCCTATGTGTTCTTCCAGACTATCCTCTACATTTATGCCTTTCGTCGAGATCCGTTTAGCCGTTTAGGCAACAATATCTAACAAACATCCATCTAAACTTTCGCATTTATATTAGTATTATGTATCTATAGATTATAAATCTAAGCATATATTTGAAATTGTATGTGATGTGGAGTGATATTAGTAACATTTAGGTTACGTGAAGCCATTTCTAGAAATAGAATATTCTGTGTAAATATAATAGATTTTTGGTTAGCAAATGCTAATCTGACGACGATCTGTTTGAAATATAATAATAAATATAATTTGATTGTAATAAATATGAAAATAAATCAATTATGCAGTTTTATTTACTATTTACCCTTTTGTATATTAGTTATCAGCTAATTGCAAATTAATTGCTTAGAGAAAAAATGATAGTAACAAAAAAATAATAATAAGGTAATAAGTAAAAGTAATTATGGAAAATTATTCGCAACACGCAATCTTAAATTCATAGGAATGAAATAGTTGAAAAACAGTAATAAAAGCAACTCCTTTTAAATTTGTGTAAATCGTTGGAAATATATTAACTAGCGGTCGCTCGCGACTTCGTGAGCGTAGAATTAAAAAAAACTGCCTATAAAGTCCCCACGTGCATTAGCTACCCCTAAAAGTCGGTCCAGCGCTTCAAAGATTAACGGGAACAAACGCATATAGACAAAAATAAAAATAAACTGATAAGTAACGATTATACATCATGTTCACAAAATGTTTTCTATATAACATACCTACAGACTTCAATGTTAATCACTTTACAGATGAGTTATAATACGAGAAAGCACCCAGATATAACATGGCTTTGCCCTCTTCTCTAAAAAAAGATGACAAAAAAGGTTAATTACTCTACTAAATAAGATAATAGTGGTCTTAATTGCAATAATATAACGATCCGAAGTGCAAAGATTATGTTATCATAATTACGACACGCGACAAATGATAACCTTTCATGTTCTTTGAACGTTAACAGTCGTGCCCCTTTGTATATTATTTATTTATCCAATTATCCAAAATTAATGCGGCTAGAAATTTCACACACGCTGTATACAACAATTTAAGGTAACGACATAAAGGGACTGCGCGCAGTTCCTCTACACGCAATAGTCCTTAGGTATTCGCAACTCGAAGTAGGGCACATTTGTCAATTTGAGATGTCCAAAAGTCTGTAAAAAAGTTAAATTTAATTTGTCCATACTTCTATAATAAGTACTACAAAGTAAGCGAAGCAAATTATATTCTTTTTTAATTTAATTTATATCCATTAATAAAGCAATTAAATCTCATTGACGTCTGTTTGTTTTTTTGTAATCGTAATGATGGCAACTGCGCAGAATATTTTACTGCGACGTATTCAGTCGAACAGGATTTATCTGCTTAGCAACTTATTCATAAAGGTCATGTCCTTGAAAGTCCTTGCAATGTTGAGTACTAATTGGTTAAATGCCTAGATGGCTACTTTAAAATTGCAATTTAAAAAGATAGGTTTTTGTTGTCATTTTGTTTTCCTTACAAATTCCGTATTTCCAATCCCTTGAGTCCAAGGAAGACTTGGCGGGGATTTCCGATAGCGGGAAATTATATTGGGAAAGAAACTTTGTGTCCTTCTTGTCCTTAACCTTTACACTTAAGACCTTAGTGACGCTTTAAAACTGTACGGCAAAAATGGGTAATATTAATGAAAAATCGAACCATGGTCAATACTCCGGTCACCGTAAAAAGCGTTAATTACGCAATATGATCGTAATGTGAGAACCGTCTATTAGTGATATATTCTATAGTATAATAGTTTAAATAGTTTGTGCTCAAAATTAAATTATCTGCGAGTTATCATTGAAGGGCATGACGCAATGCCTGGGGTCCTGACCAGACTCCCGGCTAGGGAGACTATGAGTTATGTACAGAGACAAGTCTCACGAAAGTTCTAATTACAGAAATAGCATAAGCAGCTATATGGTAAAAGAGGAACGTTTCAACAATATACTAAATTAAGTAGGTTTAGTTTCCTATAAGTAATTTCCCCAGTTGTGAAATAATAAAATTATCCAGTACTAGCTTTCCCGCGATTCCGTCCGTGTGGAATAAAAAAAACAAATTGAGTAGCCAATGTATTCTTTCAGACAATCCTCTACATAAGTACCAAATATCATTGAAATCCGTTCAGCCGTTTAGACTACAAACTCTAATAAACATCCATCCATCTAACTAAACTTTCGCATTTATAATATTAGTAAGATTACAACTAAATGGCCCCCCTATTGCATCATTTTTAGTTATAAGGACTACTGTCGTAGCGGAGTGTTGGAGAGCGCATGCGTGACCTAGGGTGGTCGTCTACAAGCAGTTACCCACGCGAAACCGACTAGTAAATATTGCTCTAATAAATTAAAAGCAGTGTTAAATATATTAAAAAAATGACAGAGAAAGAAAAATCCGATGAACCAGGCGAGATGATTGGGCTGCTAGAGAAAAAGGTAAGTTGATTTTTTTTAAGTGTCAATCAAAGGTCATCCGATTTAGGGTTATGCAAAGACCCTAAGCGAAGGGTGTAAGGTCGAATTTTGTATTTTTTGAACTCGTATGACGTTATACTTAATCAAAATGTCGTCAATATCATGTTAAATAATCACGTAGAACAATATGATTGTTGCAAAAAAAATATTTTTCATTTTAATAAAATCAATTTGTCTATTTTTAAGTTTTTAGCGTGAATATTAAAACTTAATATGGATGTTTTGGCTATGTTATAGAGATTTGTTTTAAGTATTTAATATAAAAGTAGTATCTTAATTTAATTACATTATTTGTTTTTGTTCAAATAATAATAATGAGCAAGTCACAAATATTAGACATGTTTCGCTTCACAACACCTATAATCTATACTCGTGTTTTATTCTCCATAGAAAATTGGCTAAGTTCATTGACCCTCTTCAGATTCAATAAGAAGTCCTCGGCTACGATTAAATTTCCGGTTTTGTGTGTTCAAAATGCTTTTATAATCAGCATGTTTTAGTTGTGTGTTCAAATCTATGTTTTACAGCTCCCCAATTATTTTAATAGAGCATAAAAACCATATTTTTTTTTGTTTGTACATCGGTTATGTCAGACTAGTCACCGTTACGATAAAAAAGAAACACTCTTTAGATATTTCTATACATCGTCGCGAATCTAGATGACCACAGTTTGCATTTTGCACAAATAAAGCGACATGCGATACTTCTAATATTTGAACAGTAACATTTACACAGTCCTGTCATACAGTGTTTATAAACAGGGGTCGCCAAATACGCCTTTCAGATAAATAAGAAAGCCTAAATAGTGTGTGATTTACAAAACCTCAACTGGAAATAGACCACCCCTCAGTGTGGGGCTAGCTCTACCACTGTACCCTACAGCACTGCCTCCCCTTATTATCTTAATCGTTGTAAAGTTTGGTACTCGTTTTTAGCATCTATAGGTGCCTAATTGAATAAGACTTACTATACGAGTACAATATTTACAAGAAACTGTATTTCTGTGATGGATGCATAAATTATTAGCGAGCCGTAGGTTATGCAGCCCTGCTTTAATGGAATACGCAAATACATCTTAGAACATATATTTTTACAACAATTATTTGCACTTGTTATTGGCAGTGGAATAAATGAAGATGACGCTTTTTAAACTGAGGGTTTCCAAAGGTGATGTGTTGTTTTCACAAAGAAAATAATAAATGGGAATGCTTTGGAAGGATTTGGACAATATAATTATAGGCATTATTAACCAGATATAATTAGTCTTGTTAATAATAATTGCATTAACGTTAACTGTTAAATAATCGATAAGCCCTTGAAATGTTCCAGTCCTTTTACGCTCTTTGCATAAACCAATCATATTAATTTTAACACTATACGAGTAATATGTAACAATAAACATTGTTACATCAGATAATCGTTAAATACGCCAATACGATTTTGGTTATTACCGCTTTGAAGCAAATAACAAGTAAAGTTAACCTTGGTAGAGGTCGTCCTAGACTTACGTCATTAGATCCGTGGCATGTAAGAAAAACTTCGTTTATGTATGTGGTAGCGAGTGTACTAGGACTGTCAAGAAGTCCTTAATTTTTATCGTTCACCTAAGCTACGGGCATGATGATGCCTCTCTAGTGGTATTTTTCGTTTTCTACCGAATTCCATAAGGAGTATCTGAATTTGTCTACATGTTTTTTGTTTTAAATTCATGTATCTTATACTAATATTATAAATGCGAATGTTTGTATAGTTGGATCTTACCGTATCTTACGTATCTTTTGCTCCCCTAGACAAAGTGACTTTCGATTAACGATATCGCTAGTAGAATCGACAAAATGTGTAAAAACGCAAAGAAATCGTGACAAGCACGTGACTTATCGAATGTTGTCAGTTCCATACATTTTTAAATTTCGGATCAGCGTTAGCGACAATCGAAGGTTACTTTGTCTAAGGGGACAGAACAGTTCAACGGATTCCGTTTGACACAGATATAAAAATCTGGAAGAACACATAGGATACTAAGTATTTTTTTTATTTCACGCGGACGGAATCGTGGTTAACAGCTAGTATTTCTATAACAATATGTCAATTAATTAGGTTATCATGAAAAGTTAATAGTCAAACAGTATGCTTGTACTGAGAAGCTGCATTGTCCGGCCAACGTGACAGGAAACGTCTAGACTTGTCAACGGATGTGTCTCATCTTGTATTGCTCTCTTGAACTCAGTCTATTTATAAAATTCATTCGGCCATTATTCTTTTAGTCTATTGATAAATCAGGTTTTTTAAAGGAAAATAACACACATAATTGTAAGTAAATAAGGGATAGCTGGTCGATCAAGATTTATATGTAAAAATCGTGTCACAAAGTAGATACGCAGCCAGTTTGCAAGTGAAAATCTATAAAGCTAATATTGCAAAATTTCTCTCTGCAATACATCTAGGGTTCGCACACTTCGTATTTCTCTGATTATCTTTTTAAAAATATCGACCTCGTCACTTCATTTGTGTATTTACTAGATGTTCTCTAATCATTAAAGTTCACAGACCACTATACATAGATAGGCTATAAACCATGGTACTTGTAATTGATATTCGCCATTTTGGCGCTGAAGGTTGCGGTTTATAGCCGTGGTAAGGATTTGAACTAATAATAGAAAAACTAATGTAACTGTCGGTAATATAAACAGGCCTGTGTAAATTGAACCTGTCCATCTATAGAGATCAGTGATTAAGGAGGGACGTTTTTTGTTTGTCATTGTCCGTCAAGTGTCGTTTTTTCTATGTCGCCAGTTTCATTACTTTTATTGAAAGTCGCCAGCCCTATTTACATCTCGCGTATCGCCAACAGATTTCCCCCCTTTTCTGAGTTTCTAACGGTGTTAAATAACGGCCACCGGCACTGCCTCCTAATGAATAAGATCCATGATTAATGAACGTTAATAGTTAACTACGCGAAATTGTTTCAAGAACAATCTTTTGATGTTTCACAAAAAAATGAAATGATAGTTGTAACGGTTTATAATGAGGATGTAACCATATCTTATTTTGCAAAGTAATGTTATGTCTTGAAAGCTGGTTTAGGTTATGTTTAGTAGGTTATTGAATTATAACATTAATTATATTGGCTCCTAATTCAAAATATTGTCTTTATCTTCCTTTATCGTATTTTCATGTTTACACCATTAATATCTGTTCGCATCACAGTAAATTATATTTCCATTAGTTCCGTGTCATGACGTCACAAATATTACAATATTTGTTCAGCTTTTCCATGAACATATCAGAAAAATCAGCGAGAAAAATGTACATATCAGAATATATGAACATCCTTTTACCGAACTACTCTTGACCACGGTCATTTTACTTCATAAAAACTTTATTGTTTTTTTTTTAGTAAAAGCAAAGGCCTGTAATAACGTTCGGTCAAGTTTTAATATCATCAGATGATAAAAAAACATAAATTTTATTTATTACTGTACATAATTTTTTAATAAGACAATGACATCGCAATGTAGATATTTATTTACTAAGGAGGATCACATTTATTGGAAGATTTTTACAAAATTTGCGGTTTACTTATAAGGTAAAAATAAATATTATTCATCCATTCATTTGTTTAGCAATTCACACATTACCGCTAGACGGATTCAAGCCTACGACTGTATAAGCCTCCTATTATTGTAAACATACGTTTTGTAAAATATAACGGCTTGTCTCAAATCTCTATTTTTCTTTACGAATGATTCAGATGCGAAAACATTATGTTTGATATATTACTTTTAAAATTATGTATATAGTTTTATACGGCTTTTATGTATGTTTCTGCAGACATTTCCACTTTCACATATAAAGTTGATTCCTTTGTCTGTTAAACTTGCATCATTTCTAGACAAATGTTTGTTTTGTTACGTCTTCAAAGAAACGTTTTGTTATTGTCATTGTTCATATACAACTTTCTAAATTACACCGTGTATCAATATATTTCTATGAAAACTTCAGTTTTTACTGCACTATTTTAACTGTACATTCCAAGTGTTCAACAATGAAATATTAAAACATAATGAAGTGTAAACGTTAGTCCACAGACTGCTTTTATAGTAATATGATTAATCAAACAATACGGTTTTGCATTTAAAATTAAGTTTGTAATAGTCGATTGACCTTTCAAAAAGATAACTTCATATAACTAGTTACTTATTATAACTGGTTGTAATGTAACATACATTAATTGCAGGATTAATTTTATAATTGACTGTAGGCAATTTCTCAACAAGTTGGATGTTAAAATTATATTTATTTAACCAGTTCTTGATATCACAAGTTTGCTCTAATATGACACACGAGAAAAACATTTATAAAAGACTTCATAATAACACGTCTAATAAAAACTATATACAATATTAGGAGTTATCCTAATATTTATAAACAGAAACTGCTTACTTAATTATTGGCACCATCGTCAAGACAATCTGTAAAAGAGACCGTGAAGTTTATTGCTCATGGTTGGTAATTCGTAAAACAAAAAAGTATGAAGGTCGAACAATCTGAAATTATTTAAATGTTTTATTTTTCACGTCCTTTTTAATTAAAACAGACTAAAGAATGTTTTTATGCTTAATTAATTCTTATGTTTACTTATCATAATTTTAACTGAAATGACATCTTAAATCGTATCGTTTCGTAAAGTATTGGATGATATTAGGGTAAGGTTATAAAAATAGATTCCACTAGACACCAATCCATTTATATAAATTTTATTTGTATCAAACTGCACAAAAACCGTTCCGTCTACTTACTTAGTATTTATTTGGGTTAACTCTTAGGTTTCTCGGCAGTACAAGTCGACGCCACAGACGGAGAGGTTTTCCCGCGCTGTCAATGTTTCGGCAGGAAATCGGCGACAGAAAACACAACAGAGTATAAAATATTTTCACGTAAACGTCACGCGAATTATTGTATGTTACGAGCATACGTTTCTTATTTCAGTTTGTATTGTAAAGGCATTGAAGGCTCTCGATTAAATAGTTGTGCAGAATTTTATTTAAATAAAATTGTTAAAAATGAGTTACTTAGACAAAGTGGTAGGTCGTAATAAAATCGCCAGTGAAAAGTGTGGCTATGATAATGCTGGATTTGTTATGACTGAAAAACACGCCTGGCATTCAGGGAAGGTGAGTTTTTGCTTTTTCCGCGTAGAGAACGATATTGTTATCGGTTTTTATTGACGTTAGTGTTGCCATCTTCGAGCGTGAAATATTTTTTTCTTTTGTGTTGTCGCGGTGCGTGCATTCGGCCAGTATTGCGTTTAGCGAGTTAACACTGCCAAATAAACATTGTTTTATCTATTTTTTTAATAAGAGAAATGACTGTATGTTTTTGTATAAGTGTTTTGGCAGATGAAGTATGCTTATAATATTTGCTATACCAGTAGTTACATAAGTATTATAAAGTAATAGTTTAAACATTATATAAATGGTAAAAGGAGGAAGCAATCGTGAAAAGGAGCTAGTGTTGTGTTTGTTTGCATTGAGATATTGATTTCCTGAGTATACACATACGGCAAGAAAAACTTATTTACGTTAAAAATAAACTTAATTCTGAATAACATTTTACATTACATTTTTATTTATATTATTTAGATTTAGAACATCATATGTTATCGGTAAATGGAAGTTAATTGTTAGATGTGTCATCTACATACAAACAACGTGTAATATGTGTCGGCAGCCATCCATTATTTACATTTCAAAACGTAATGTACCACTTATTTAAAACTATTTTAATGTGAAAACTGAAACACGGTTATTTTTGTTTATAATTACGTAGTCGCAACGATTTTTTTTTAATTGTTTGAAGTCACACCCCTTAGGGTTTAGGGCCTTAAAAGCCCTAAACTAGGTATACGTTACAAATATTTTCTTCTTCCATGCTGTTTTTTTTGTGTTTTTAGTTGGTTTTTGTTAAATAAACGTAGTTATTTTGATCAGTCTTTACCAAATCGAATGCGTATACGCAAGCGTGATATTGCATCTCAACAATTTCGAAATACAGAAATCGTTGCAGCAAAACTTCAGTAACGAGTTCATTTCGCGCGCGAATATCTGGTTGAAACCGGACTCATATTCTTTGTGTCTTGGTTTACTGCATTCACTTACCTCGATACACTCATTATGTTTATATTTAGTTAAAACCACAGATAATATAAATCTAAACGCCGGAAGAACCTATTGTTATATTGTCTAGAGAATTTTATTCATCTATTCTGCTTGATCAATCACATGTCACCAAAGCTTTAAAATTCCTTAGGTTTATTTGGAAATAATTGTTTAAGAACTAATAAGAAGTCAGTTCTATCTCATTCTAGTACATAATCTTTGACACTGAAATTACATATTTAAGTATTCAGAATAAATAGTAAATAGTGTTGTGCAACCTAGATCCATGTCAATCAAGTTAACTAAGGTTATAAAGTTATTCTCCCGCGTTAATGTCTAATCGATAGATTAATTCGATATTTGAAAATGGAATCCATTGTTTGTGATGTTTACAGAGTTTGACATGGAATTGTGCGTTTTTAACGTTTGCATTTTTTTCAGTGATAGATTTCATAGAATTAAATTAATATAACAATCAATGCTCTCTTAGTTAAATGTGTAAATATAATTTTTCCTTTCCATTGAATTATACTATACAGTATGTTACAAATTAATACCTACAACTTCTGAAAACATTGTATCGAATTTTGTAAATAGCAACATCAAGGTCGGTCTACATTTAACTAGGTGGAACGTTTTAAACAAAATTGCATTTAACCTCATTATATAGAGCTATTTGATACATAATCGGCAGCGATCGTTTTTACACGGTTTTTATTTCTTTGAACTTAACTAAAACTAAGGTCTCTTGTAGAATTGTGTCAATAGGTTTATAACATTTTCTATACTACATTTAAGTATATTTAAAGCGGGCGCACACCATAGACTTAATTAGCTCACAACTGTTGTGCGATTGTCGATTGTTACGCAGCCAATTGAACTGTTTATTTGCACAACTAAAAATCGAGTAGTATACACCTCTATATACGCTCATAGGAATCAAAGGGAGATTAAAGAGTTATGGGATAGTTTAGTCAAAATAGTTCGCGGGCTCTTAAACTTAAAAAGGACCAACTAATTTAATTAAGAAGGACCCTTCAAGAAGCGAGCCTATCATTTCCTCAAAGGCCGGCAACGTATCTGTAGTTCCGCTGGTGTTACGGATGTCTATGAGCGTCGTAGACCACCTCGGTGTTCTCGCCGCTCGTTTGCCCCTTTTTATTATTAAAAAAAACCTAAAAATAAGAGTTGTTACATTGGCTGAAGATCTTAGCAATCACTTGTAAAACTGTATATATTACTAATGTATTTAATAACATTTCAATTTTTATATTATAACATTAATTGCATACGATAATCAAGATTAAAGTTTTATAATTTCCAAGGACAACTAACCAATCCTTGATATAAACATTTATATTATAATGTTTAAGTCAACGACCTTACGTTTCAGCTGCGCTGCATGCAGCCTTGTCCGTGCTGAGGTTATTACCTATAAAATGCACTTTGTGTATATTTTTACAACAAAGAACCGAAAGCGTTTTAATAGTAGGGATTATGGTTCAATACAACATATTGATACCCCGCATTTTAAGGCGTTTTATTTTATTTTATTTATTTATAGACAACTTGCAGCTAACAAAACATAACAAAAATACAAAAATACAAAAATACAAAAATACAAAAATACAAAAATACAAAAATACAAAAATACAAAAATACAAAAATACAAAAATACAAAAATACAAAAATACAAAAATACAAAAATACAAAAATACAAAAATACAAAAATACAAAAATACAAAAATACAAAAATACAAAAATACAAAAATACAAAAATACAAAAATACAAAAATACAAAAATACAAAAATACAAAAATACAAAAATACAAAAATACAAAAATACAAAAATACAAAAATACAAAAATACAAAAATACAAAAATACAAAAATACAAAAATACAAAAATACAAAAATACAAAAATACAAAAATACAAAAATACAAAAATACAAAAATACAAAAATACAAAAATACAAAAATACAAAAATACAAAAATACAAAAATACAAAAATACAAAAATACAAAAATACAAAAATACAAAAATACAAAAATACAAAAATACAAAAATACAAAAATACAAAAATACAAAAATACAAAAATACAAAAATACAAAAATACAAAAATACAAAAATACAAAAATACAAAAATACAAAAATACAAAAATACAAAAATACAAAAATACAAAAATACAAAAATACAAAAATACAAAAATACAAAAATACAAAAATACAAAAATACAAAAATACAAAAATACAAAAATACAAAAATACAAAAATACAAAAATACAAAAATACAAAAATACAAAAATACAAAAATACAAAAATACAAAAATACAAAAATACAAAAATACAAAAATACAAAAATACAAAAATACAAAAATACAAAAATACAAAAATACAAAAATACAAAAATACAAAAATACAAAAATACAAAAATACAAAAATACAAAAATACAAAAATACAAAAATACAAAAATACAAAAATACAAAAATACAAAAATACAAAAATACAAAAATACAAAAATACAAAAATACAAAAATACAAAAATACAAAAATACAAAAATACAAAAATACAAAAATACAAAAATACAAAAATACAAAAATACAAAAATACAAAAATACAAAAATACAAAAATACAAAAATACAAAAATACAAAAATACAAAAATACAAAAATACAAAAATACAAAAATACAAAAATACAAAAATACAAAAATACAAAAATACAAAAATACAAAAATACAAAGTTTTCCTCTTTATAATATTAGTATAGATAAATGCGATAGTTTAGATGGATGGATGTTTGTTAGAGTTTGTAGTCTAAACGGCTTAACGGACTACGATGAAATTTGGTATAGATGTAGAGGATAGTCTGGAAGAACACATAGGCTACTTACTTTTTTTTTTTTTTAATTCCACGCGAACGAAGTCGCGGGCGAAAACTAGTATTTATATAAAAGTTAAGATCAACAAAAGAAATTGTTAAAACGGATATTACATTACTTTTTATATTTCTGTCAATCGATTTACGAAATGTAATATTTAAATCTCTCATTAAATAAAATAGTTGAACTGCCACGCCTTTGTAGAATATTCCGCAAAATAGCAACCCTACGACTTTGGTGAATAAGGGTTGAAAGTAAACTAATTGTTCAGAATAAGGCTATTTCCCCCAAAAACTCTTAGTTGCTGCTCTATTTAAATGCTCTGATAGATTTTCGGATAGACAGGTAGTAATTTTGACTTATTAAAACTTAGCTTTAATATCGCTTAGACACTAAAATTAATATAATGTTTAATTAATAGATAATAATGAATAATTATTCAAGTTTCAAATGTTTATAACGAGAACAGCAGGTTTACAAAACGTTTATAGAACAAAGTCTATCATATTTCGCTTGGTAATTTAGTTCAATACTAAAACAATCATAGCTGTTACGTGACTTAAAGGATTTGGATCAAAAATGTAGGTTACCAAAATAAATCTAAGGCTCTCATTAACCCACATTATACATAACTTAGGTATTACTTAATCTAGGTTAAGTTATAAAAGTTATTGATTTATATTGGCCTACAATAAAATTATTCGAATAAGATTTATCAAACATAACGTTTATACTACGAAAACTTTGTCGTGATAACCTTTCAATTATAATATAATATTCTTTTATTAAGAAAAACAATTGTTGATTTATTAATTTCATAGTCAGAAATAAACACGGATTTTCGGAAAAGACACCAAGTCAAGAATAACTTAATGTCAAATTCTGAAACCTAATCTTAAACACTCCTCATTTAAATGTCATTTTATTCCTTAGTCTATTTAGCATCATAACCTAAATCTTACTCAGTATAATAATTATTTATGCATATTAACTATTTCTCCTTCATGTAAAGAACGTAACAATACAATTTAATTAGCAGAAGCCGTATCTCGCTTAATGAAGCCGAGTGTTTATAAAAATAGCAAGAGAATGTTAAATACTGACCCAGAATTTTCACAGCTTGTTTAGTCGCTTGATTATTTTTACGTTGATATTTGACTAAACCTAAGCATAGTACCTTTGAGAAAATAGCATTTTGTTTTTTCTATCCTATAGTTTAATCTCTTTTAACTAGCTGTTGCTCGCGACTTCGTCCTCGTGTAATAAAAATATAGCCTATGTTACTTAGTGATAACAAAGCTTTTTATTTATGTAAGAATTTTCGAATTCGGTCGAGTTTTTTTTGAGCTATTTCAATTTATATAAAAATCCAAATCTTTCCTCTTTATAATATTAGTATAGATAACATTGATGAATTTTAAACCAAAGTATCTGCTGTGCAACTAGTAGGCTGTCATCGAAAATGTTTGTAGACCAATCAATGTGTTTACAAGACGTCGATCCCTTCACAATGGACACGCGCACTGTAAACACTACACCTTGATAACATTACTAGTGTCATTTTAACAAATAATTGTAGACAAAATCCTCCTCCTTTAAAAAAGATATCAAATTAAGTATTTGGATACTTTAAAAGTTTAGATAGATGTTTGTTAGAATTTGTAGAGTAAACTGCTGAACAGATCTCGGTGAAATTTGGCTAAGATGTAGAGCATAGTTTGGAAGAACACATAGGCTACTTTCTTTTGTTTTATTTTAATTCCACGCTGACTGATTCGCGGGCGAAAGCTACTTGGAAATAAGAATTTATCAAACTTGTATGTATAAATTCTTTACAATGCATTGAATCTTTCTGTAACTATATGTGAACATACTAAACCGGTTTATAAAATAACTAAAAATAGTTACAAAAACACAAACTTCCCGTTTTTAAATATACAGGTAAGAGAATTAACCAGATAGTCAGCAATCTTGATATGTTTTCCTCAATTCATTCGCTATCGGGGATTTACCGAGTGGTTTTATCTACAAACCTGACCAGTATTTAATTTGGCATATACGAGTATATACAGAAAAATATATATGGTACAGTATTTGTCAAAGTATATATAACTATAACTGTTTCTCGCGACTTCGTCCCCGTGAAATAAAAAAAAAACAAAAGCAAGTAACCTATGTGTTCTTCCAGACTATCCTCTTCATCTATGCTGAATTTCATCGAGATCCCTTGAGCAATTTAGGATAGAAACTCTAACAAACATCCATCCATTTAAATTTTTGCATTTATAATATTAATAAGATAGTAGTGAAGTCGCGTATATAAAATAGTTATTGCAAAATTTACAGGTCAATGAATCGTAAACTCCAATAAAGGTCATTGAGTAGGAAGACTTCATGTCTCATTGAGATAATAAATGTTTTCACGTTTTCCTTATAATCAGGATGTAAGAATAAGATTGGATAGTTTTCATATCCACAAAGTATAGTTTATTGAACATTCAGCTGTTTGTCTTACGAAAATTTATTTCTTGTTGAACTTTAGTAAATGTATACCTTACAACATAAGGGATTTGAATCTTGTAAGCCATTTGAAACATTAACGGCCGTATTCTGAAACGAATCTTCAACATATCGCTTCGTAAGCGTCGTTTACAATCTGGCAGACGTCAAAATTTTAATGGAACTTGGAACGTGGTCGCTGCTGTGATTTATTTAAATGTCGTTTCAATATTTGTCTGTAAGTGGGTTAATAACAACTTAGTTACAAACGGGGTTTCCCACTCCGCAAAAATGTTTAAGTAATCTGACCTTGGGGTTAAAAGTAAGAGCCTCAAAGGCAATATTTCGAAATTAGGACGTTGCTCTGTTAAAATTAAATTGAGGTGCGTACCAGAAGTATATACTTATAGGCTTTGTTGAAACATTGAAAAAACCAATTGACTAATATCACACATTCTAAAAGGCTAGATATTTCCCAAGCATGTCTAGATACATGAATTATTCTAAAAATAATCTGAATAAATTATATAAAGGACGATCTGTTTTGCAATTTTGTATTATATCAAATTACTAAGTTCTTGTAACTTGTAAGTAAAATCTTTATTGTACTTATATGTAAAATAATGTACAAAATAGCATCTTTGGATATTAACTCTAAAAGTGTCATAAATGAAATGTATCATTATTTTTTTATGCGTAAAATTGTTGTTCGAAACCAATCAAACGTATCTTAACTTATATTTAATCCCGTAACCAATATGAACCATAATAATATCAATAAAGGAAAATTAAAATCACATCTTGAATGATTCATATTTTGTTTACGAAGGCATTCTGCGCACAATGGTCGTATAAAACATATAACTAAGAATGTATTGTTCGGAAGCGAGATACTTCCGTTACCTTCGTTTACACGCTTCCTTGCTGACCTTTTTTGTTTTATTCATTTCCTTACATTTTCGTAATTTATCAAGGAATCAGGGAACAACGTTTTGGGGAGGTTATCCTCGGTAGTGCAGGTGGGGCGGATCTGTGCGCATTCCTGTAGCCCCACCAACTTGCGTGTAATAACTATTGTGAGTTAGTATGGTACGTGTCCGAGATAATCTTAATAATTATCTCGGACACTTATCATACTTACTTATAACTTACTTTACTTACTTAATGATAATCAATACAGTGGTAGAGCCCGCTTTAACATCTTCGCACGAATGGGCCGGCTCGCCCGGTGTAATACCACGACCACACAGAAAACAGGCGTGATGTGGAAGCAATCCCGCGTTTCGTTTGATGAGTGTGGTGCCGGAGGCCTAATTTTAGTCCCTTTCCCTTTCCACCCTTTTCTTAAGAGGTAAGGATGGGAAGGAAAAGTGGATTTGACGGTGGTGGAGACGCATAGGAAGGGGTAATTTCCTCTGTATGTGCATCTCCTCCTCTGTCAATTAAAGGTAGGCAACGCATTTGCAATTGCGGATGTCTATGGGCAGCGGTCGCTTTCCATTTCGGTGGATTCATGTGGCCGCTTGCTCTTTTGCCACCTTAAATTATAAAAAAAAAAAAAATAATCTGCGAGTACAAGAGAGGCCAAGCTTTCTATACATCATAAAACATGATAAGTTTACATTTAAAATGAATTTTAATTGTTCATCTTAAACAATTTTTTTATCAATAAGTTCACTAAACTGAAGAACTAACTACATTTTTTTCTTACTCAAGAGATTTTTAACTATTTTTTTTAGTAATATTATAGGTAGTTCGCGTAATGACAATGTTGTCGGAATTAACAATTGTTACTATACTCCCCCCACAATACTGTAGTTACGTCAGCGGCGAGCCGCTCGACCTTGGCATTGACTGTTGTGGAGTTCGAGGATGCGCATGCGCCGACACTTCAGCACAACCAGCCATTGTAGGGTGACCATATGCAGAAATATTCGGATACAAAGTTTCGCAGTGAATTTAAATTGTAATGTGACATTTGAGTAATGCTGTCTCTGCTTTCATGGAAACATTGAAAATGGCAACATTGTCCTAGTAATAGAAATGAAACGACACTGTGGAGTAAAAATTATAGTTTAGTTGACATCGTATTTTTTCATTGTCCTTGTATTAGTACATTATATTTGACATTTGAAGCTGTCGGATGGGTCGATAGAAAGAATTAAAAATGACAACGTTTATGTTTAAATTTTACAAAGATTATTTTTTTATGGTAACCATACACCACGTGTTTCAAATGCATACCGTATTATACAATTGTGTGCGGATAATGCGTTCATAGACAACCGGATGCAAGGACAATTAGATATTTTATCACCTGAACATTATTTCAACCATAAACATCAAGTACAACACATTTAGAACTTCACCAGCTTTCATCGACTACAGAAAAGTCAATAATTATAAAAATATTCCAATTTTGAATAAACCTGTTCAACTGAATTTTTACGAAATAAAAACCACATAACTATTTACGAAATGTAATAAAAAAAGATTTTATTAATTGCGATTTATTCCCGAACAATGTGACAACATTTCACTATAAATACATACCTAAAATAAATACTTTCTTCTTTATATGAATATGGTATTCTGTTATTTCTAAATGTTAGATAATAATTAAGACTGATCTCTAACAATGTTGTTTATCTGCTGATTAAAGCACTAATGTTTTTGTTTATCTTTCTAATACATATGTCTTGTTATCGAGAAATTGCATACATTAATGCGAGTAAAGTCCACCATTAATTGATTGGCGATGTTGTTTTATTAACAAGGGTTATCTGGAACATAAGTCAAGTCGTATTTAGATTATGCAATTTGTATCCCTTCAATTATCTAAACATCTAGTCAACAGTTGTTAAGTAGTTTATCTGTATGTTTAGTAATTAAAAATAAATTTAAACAGTGGTGGAGATTCTGGATTCAAAATTCTTCTTGCAATTGACAACCTAATTGGTAAGAAAGGTCAAATCATTCTAATATTATAAATGCGAAGGTTTAGATGGATGGATGTTAGAGTTTGTAGCCTAAACTGCTGAAAGGATCTCGATGAAATTTGGAATAGATGTAGAGGTTAAATCTTTTGTTCTTTTTTAATTCCACACGGACAGAGTCGCGGACGAAAGCTAGTAAGTTATTAGCTATTTAACACAACCCTATAACCATTAGGAGCCGGTACTAATAAAGCGTGAAGAAAATGCAGTATTTTTTTATAAAAATGCTAAATGTAAATGCTGACTAAACGATTTTGCAGTTTTTATATTTATTGATGTTAAAGTGTGTCATAATGTCATGACAAAATTGTCAAATATTGATGTAATGATTAGAATTTCGAGCAGTACAGTGTTTACAATGACTGACTTCGATGACTAAGCGGGTAGTCATTCAAAATCAGATATCTTTACTCAGTCGCCGAGTAAACAAGACATTTATATTTTGTTAAACTATTCAAATTGAATTAAAATTGTAGTTAAAATCACAATAGAAAATTCAAAACCAAAGGTAAAAAGTCGCAGCATCTTCAATATTAGTCCTTAATTTTAACTGTTACGTTTTTTATTTTTAAGGTACAATTAAAGTGAATTAACGACAATCGCTGCAAGGACATTTATCTATTTCTAGAACATAATCTACATTTTATATCTATAATCTGTGCAGTTTAAGGGCCTGAAGAGGATACAGATTGTTAATTTGGTCACGTACAAGTATCTGCGTATGCGGCGCGCCTCACGTACGCTATTCTTGACTTTTAAGTTTCATTTATTTTGTCCTGTGTTCTATCTGGAGTAATGTTGTACTGAATAGATTGTGTGAAAGAGTATGTAAGAAGGGAAATTCATATATGATATAGATGTATGGAAGATAACATACTGTATTGTAGGTTGATAATTAGATACTGCCACACTTAGTGTCGTTAAATGGCCATTAAGGGACGCTCTTTACTGTGGTGTAGTTATCTTAACAGTCTGTACGCCATCTACCGAGTGTTTCGTATAGTTTTAGGCACATCGTTAAGTGTTTATGTATGTTTTAGAGTTAAACAATTTGTATATTAAAAGATTTTTCTTATTAAGTTTAATTAATATGTTTTTACTAGTGTTGTAACTTTCACATCGTAACTCTCTTCAACGTTTTCCTTTTTTCCCTAATCGTAGAAACCGAATGACGTCAAATCAAGACAATTGCTTTGTGTAATATAATTTGTATTCAAAGCCTTATTTTATTTTGGGAATCGAATGACGCATTTGATGCGGTAACTGATGTTTTGGTCTTATTTCCTGAGCACGTCAAGTGGAACTGAATTTAAAATAACGTTGTTTTAGTTTAATTAATGTTATAATAAACTACAATGTAATTGTACACTAATCTTTTACGTAAGATGTTATTCAGCGATAGCTTTTGATCTTATTGAAAACTGCACGCTTGCATTTGACCTATTACTAACTTATCTTTTCTCAAGACAGTGTGGTCTGGGTAAAGGCAAATGGCGACCCCTGTCGATAAATTAAAAAGTATTTTCAAGCTGGACTGCGATCACAAAATGTACTATCGATATCATTGCACATTACTAGATGAGAGAATTCATATTATAATATTTTGACTACAATTTAGAAACAAATACACCTATTGTTTAGGTTGTTATCTACAGCGCGGCAGCCAAAAATACAAAACCAAACTTTTCTTGAACTAAAACATCTATATTTAAAACTTATTTACATATTTATAATCATTTAACAAAACTATATCGCGATTACATCTTGTACGTAAGCATCTTTTCCTTCTCTTGTTAAACCATATCTTTTTAATAAGAAATAACGCAAACGTCTTGGTGGCCAGTATGCAACCTCTTTGGCTGTATTCGTACTGCTTGTCAGCCAAAGAGGTTGTATTTTGCACTCAACGCCTATTATGCCCTAATAATATCTGTACTTTTGAGCACCTGATGGTAAGTTTTGCCATGTGTTTTGCAGTACTAACTAATCTGCTATAACCTTTACACTTGGGTATCATGTACATAGAATTTCAAGATAATGAAAGAAACATAAACAATTATTGCCAAGATAAAGTCTCGTTAATTCGCAACCTCGGGTTAAAATCATAAATCCTTCCAATCAATACGTTAATAAAGTTTATATGTTGGTTACAATCAAGAAAGTTAACTTTCCCTGCCAGTTAACGTTGCTTAGAACTGGTAGTCGGCAACTTGATGTGGAAAACGCCGGTTAAGTTACTTAGTAAAGGCTAAGTTAAGTCTAAGGAACAGGAACTAATTAACTTGAAATTGTCGATAGGCAATGTAATCGATCAAAGGTACATAAAGTAGAGAACTAAGTTATTTACGAGCATTTGAATTAACGTCGACTTGATTGAGAAAAGCACACTTTTATGTGATACTGTACTATTTTATTACTTTTATAGTTGAGTATAGTTGAGTACTTCTCGTGAAGTAAGATCCTAAACATCATCATCATCATCATCATCATCTCCTTATCCTACTCCCGTAGGGTCGGCGCAACAGGTTTTGTCCTCCACATAACTCTATCATACGTCATCTCAGTCATCACTCCCTTTTTGATCATGTCACCTTTTACACAATCCATCCATCTCTTTCTAGGTCTATCTCTACCGATGTACCCTTCCACACTCATAACTAACGTTCTCCTTGTAACATGCGATTCATCCCTCCTCATAACATGCCCATACCATGCTAACCTTTTACTCATTACCTTCTCTACTACGGGGGCTACTCTCAATATACTCATTTCGTATCTTATCCATTCGTTACCCCACACATCCACCTTAACATTCGCATTTCTGCCACATATAGTCTCCTTTCATCCGTTCCTTTTACTGCCCAACATTCAGATCCATACATCATGACAGGTCTTACGACGGCCTTGTAAGTAAGTTCATAAACGTTCGAACTTAATATGTTATTTAAAATAAATTATGTTATTTTATTTAACACAAATATTAATCATTATTATCCTAGAAACTTTGGATTTTATTTCTAGAATATTAATTTTTATTAGATACAAGATACATAATATGATAATAAGACCGGTGTAACTGGTTATTATTTTAAAACTATTAGATTGCGAAAATCTTACATATTATTAAGTGGTCTTTAACTTAACCTATGGAAATGTCTACCAAAACAACTATTGTTAGAAAAAGGTACTTAAGAATTTGAGGTTATGCCTTTTAATTAATTCAGATTTTTTCAGACTACTTTTTGAATCTAGATGCGTACTAAAATTTACAATTTGATTTTTTTTTATTTTTTGACATTTAATACATTAATTTTTGTTTTGAGAAAATTATTAACTCTCCAAAATAACACTGTTAACAGAAATCTTCCTTTCGATTCAATCACACATAGAAGCAATATTAACATTAGGCATTTGATAGGTTTGTTTATCGTAGGTACAGTTTGTCTAGTGTCTCTCTGATAGCGATGGCGCGCCCTGCCCGGATTACATTACGGCAATTACACTTGTATAGAAACATGTCTCTGTTCAATCAAATCACAGAAAGGTTATTTGATATCCACATTAGTAGAACTATAAAAAATTGTAAGTATAAAGTCATCTCACACGTCATAAATATAACTAAACTGTGTAATATGATAGCGGTAAATAATTTCAATAACAATAATTTAAATAACAATTTTATAGTAAACTAGCTGTTCGCGTGCGGATTCATCCGCGTGAAGTTATAAAAACTGGATTCTATTGTTTACATTTGTCAAATTATCAATAGCAAATGTCAAAATGACATGACATGACAAACCTTAGCAATCTTTCTTTCTTGGTGTTGGCAGCAACTTATGGTCTCTTTCCTACATTAGGGTTTTTATCCAAAATATTTCCCTCTAAGTTTAATGGCGTGAAAATATATAGCTTTAACCGTGACGTAAGTGTTGGCCTTTTTATTAAAAAAAGAATTATTCAAAAACATACTGTGATTGCTGACATCTTAGGCAACAAAGAAGTGTGTGTTTACGCTTATTATTAAGTATAGATAGATATAGATAGATAATTCACTCTAACTATAACTTGGTACATAGTACAATATAGCCTGAAGCTTACCACGCATATCTATCCAAGCATATATATATATTTTAATACAAACAATGTAGTAACTGCTTATAACTAAAACTCCAACGAATGGAAAGCAATGAAAATATAACTATCATAAATTACTGGTTGTGGTATTTACGATGTACCGAATTGCATTACAGTGCACGTGGCAACACTCACGTGCGTCTCGGTCCGCCTGCTTTACACTATTAAATCAAACTTCTTGAATAATATCGGTTGGAATTATAGCAATCAAAATCTGTAACATACTCTGCTACGACCACAAAGAAGAAGAATCACTGGCGTGATGTTCTTTTCTTGTCGATTATTTAAATCGATTTAATATGTAAAGAAATTAATCTCTAACCTCATAATAGATCGTCTATTATGCAATGTTTTTCGTTCGATCTGTAACATTTTATTTTGAGTCTTTCACAAGAAACAATTACAAGAACACATACATTTAGATTTAAGGAAAAGGTTTTAAATTTAGAGAAAAGGTTATCTAAACAAGTGATTATTTCTGTAACATATAAAAAAATAAAATGATAACCAACCAATCGACCAACCAATCGACCAACCAATCGACCAACCAATCGACCAACCAATCGACAAACCAATCGACAAACCAATCGACCAACCAGTCGACAACCAATCGACCAACCAGTCGACCAACCAGTCGACCAACCAGTCTACCAACCAGTCGACCAACAGTCAACCAACCAGTCGACAACCAATCGACCAACCAGTCGACCAACCAATCGACAAAATAAATAAATAAAATTAAATTATCTATACTTCTATATCTATACTTCTATATCTATACTTCTATACTATACTTACTATACTATTATAATAAAGCGTAAACACACCCTTCTTTGTTGCCTAAGATGTCAGCAATTAAAGCATATTTTTGAATAATTCTTTTTTTAATAAAAATCCCTACACTTACGTCATGCTTTAGGCTATATATTTTCACGCCATTAAACTTAGGGGGTAAATATTTTGGATAAAAACCCTAATGTGGGAAAGAGACCATAAGTTGCTGCCAACATCAAGAAAGATTGCTAAGGTTTGTCATGTCATTTTGACATTTGCTATTAATAATTTGACAAATGTAAACAACAAAATAAAATGTTCATAATTTCATGCGAATGAAGCCGCACGGGAACAGCTAGTCTTATTATATTATTATTATTCGCAACACATATGTATGTTTATAAACGAATGAAAATGCGCTTAAGGAAAATCCATGTTTATATCTCTGAATAAAAACGATGTCCGCATAATACGGACGCTAGTCCGAACCCGAACGTAGTGGCCAGTAGAAAGCTCTAGAATAAAATATAGCTCTAGTATAAATTAAAAATAAAGTGAACTAATTTATTTGTTGAAATGAAGAAAATTATAAAAGACAGTGTGTTGATGGTCTCTATGAAATATCATCCGGAATTTTATGACGAGGTGAGCGATGTCTTGTTTTTTTTTGAGTATTATAAAAAATCGGTGCATTAGTTTACAAAATACATGAGATCAAAAAGCGTAATTAATGTGATTCTTAATTTATAATACGTCCTATTTATTGTTATTCGGTCCAAAATAAACACAGAATAAAAATAAGTAGAATTTACAATTATTCTATTTTATTTTTTTGTAACAAATCATGTAAAATATATTATATATAAAAATAAGAAATTAAAGATATATGAAGTAGAATTTTATTGAAAATCTAAGATTGCTAAGATATTTAGTGTCATTTTCAAAAGATTTCTATATTGAGAACTTTGAAATAAACCATTTTTAACAGAGGTGTATTTAATATCAAATTTATTTGAAAGTATTAGAGTTAATAGAGGAAAAGGTCACCAATTTGAGGTAAATTTTTATAGTTCTCTTACAAAACTTTAGGTTCGCAGTATTTCCAATTGGGTGTTCCCCAGCTCCAAGACAAGGAAACATCTCATGTTTAAAAGTGTAAAAAAGTTTTGCTTTAATCATTCTCTATTACTAAATGTATTTTGTAGTTCATAAAATTTTGAAAAAATTTGAAAAAATAAAATAAAAATTGTATTGACAAACCTAACAGACGTCATCGTACTAATAAATGGCAAATGGAATGCAAAAATTACACGACAGGTTTATTGGTTTTGGAACGGACCTTAATAAAATTGTTGATTTACCACGTGCTTGGATTAATATAGCAAGCAGGTAACTTGCTTGAGAAAAATGTTCCAAGGTTATTTTAGGGTTGACAGAAGACAAAATCGATACCGGGAATGAATTAGAGGACGTTTATTTCCTTCTATTTCGATGTCTTTTGACTTTCACAACGAGTTTAAATAGGAATTACATTCCTGTTTGCATATATTTCCTTTACTATGATTAATCCTAACAATTCTTTAATTGTTACATTTCTTATTTGTATTCTCCGAGCTGTTCTTATTATTGTCATACGGCTGAATATAGAAAAGAATCTTTAACACTTCGCATCGTAAGTGTTCACAATTTAACAGACATCAAAATTTCAATGGCATTTGGAGTTTAAGCGTGACTTTATCATTTAATAGCCGGTTTCCCATTTATATTCTTTAATGTTTTTAGTTCGATAACTTCATGAAATGTTTTTCTGAACTACGCAACTTGAGTTTTACTCAGTTGATATTCCGGCCAACCTAACACTAATAAATCTCTTAGTAATGATACAATTAACGGAAACTTCAGCAACCCAGCATAAGACGATGTTACATATTTAAATGCTTCAATATTCGGCCACTAAATAATACTTTATTCACCAATTAAATATCTAAACAGCAGTCATATGCCAATTTTTTCTATGCAAATATACAAAGAAACACTCGGCACGCTATTTTTTACAAAAGAAGCATTAATTAAATCATGTAACCGGTTAAACTGGCAGATTCGAGTGCGAATATAGCAACGTGACATTTCTTCATTTGTTTTGATTACATAATATTAATCCCGAGTTCACAGTGTCTTAAAACATATTGTTTGTTCAGGTTTTTGTTAGATAATGAGAGGGATGAGAATATGTTTTTCTTTATATAGCAGTCACGCTTAGAACGTAAATGTTAAAATGTTTTGTAACTGTCTGTGATAATAAAAGATTTCATCGTTTTTTTATTCCGGAAAAAGTTAAAAAGGAATAAACTACATGAGGTTAATGTTTCTATTAAAAATAACATTGTTATAAAATGCATACAATTGTTATTTTCGTTATATCAACTGCAAATGAAATAATGTCAAACAATTTATCTTTACTGCCATCTTTAGATAACGCCTTGTGTAGATTTGGTGAAATAAATCATACTAATCATACTATACTTACTATCATACTTTCATACTAATATTATAAATGCGAAAGTTTAGATGGATGGATGGATGTATGTTAGAGTTTGTAGCCTAAACGGCTGAACGGACCTCGATGAAATTTGGCATAGATGTAGAGGATAGTCTGGAAGGACACATAGACTATTTACTTTTGTATTTTTTAATTCCACGAAGACGGAGTCGTAGGGGAAAGCTAGTAGTTAAATAAATGGTTATAAATACGCTATAAGTAGATTTTCATCTTTGTACATAACTTTTAGTTACTTATCTTGTTTTCTCACGAAAATAGCAAGCTGATGCAAGAATCCTGTTAAATATATTTCCACTCCAAATCAACTTACATAGATTATCCAATAACCAGATGATAAACCATTCGCAAATCGATAATAGAAACATGCGTTATCTAGCATTAAATTGATCGAAGCATAGATCCAACGTTCGTAGTGATAAGTCGCGTATTTGTAAGGAAATGTACCACAGAGTGACCGCGGGTCGGAGTCAGCGGAAACTTGTACACTCTGACTGTAACTTATCTGTGCAGACGCGATTTGTGACGTCATTATTATTACCAATCGATAATAATGTAAACTTTCCGCTTATATAATTATAGAACAGATAAAATGAGAGCCCAGTACAGAGCAACTATTGAAGCTTTAAGGGGGCGTTGTCCCAACAAGTGCTTCTATTTCTTCCATAACTTTTACTATAAGAATATGCTAAGGGGCCTGAATTTAGCAAGGGAGGGGAAATACAAAAAGAGGATATTTCCTCTTCCTAATTTAGCAACTTAAAAAATGACGCGTGTAAAATTCTTTAGTTATGTTTATAATCTGTACAATGCTGTAATAAACAGCGAATGTTGGATGATTGTTTTTTGACATGAAATGAAGGAATAGCATTTGTATTTTTTTTTAATTATCTAAAATAATATTTCACAAATATAAACAAGCATCCTGTTAGAGTAACTTTAATATAAAACAATTATGTGACGGAATTCCGAAAGTAACGTGAAGGTGTGTTACAAAATGATCAATTTCTCGGTAACGTTACAAATTGCGACAAACTCGAGCAAATCCGCGGCGATTTCAATGGAGTGCGTCATGTTGTATGTCACATACCCGCCCTGCATCGTTCATGCAATGCAGCTTAAAGCCTCTCGCACACTTACGATTATTTAGCAAAAAAACTTGACAGCAGGATATTAACAAGAATCAATCATTTTTTATATGAAAATTATATTTTTATAAAACATGTAACTAAAATTTGAAAGTTAGAAATTATTCTAAGACTTCACTTTTCCTTGCCGGCGCATTTTAACTATTTTCTGTAAGGAAAAGCTTAGCAAGTGTAATATAAAAAAAATGTAAAGTAACCTAATGGAAGAAAATAGTTATAAAGAAATAAGGATTTTTTTTATTAAATTGAAATAAGAAAGATACCCACACAATATATTGCAATTCAGAACGGTTCGATAATATCTTATTACTTAGAAACAACACATGTATTATTTAATTTAATATTAAATCAGTTATCGGTCATGAAGCCCGCCTTGTTCCATCGCGATTAAGTTGAGATTAAATTATCTTTTATCTTAGAATCGCACGTGCGTTGGGGACTTTATTTGCGGCGCGCTAGTCCAAACGACGGCTGTCCCGCGCTCGCGGTCAGTGTCGACAAGAGATTCAGGAAAATAGGCCGCAAACGAACGCAACCTTTGTCTTTGCGAAATTTAAAAAATAAAAGTCGAAAGTAATCTATGGAATTAGTTCGATTGTTTTTTTTATTGTAAAAACTAGGGTGTGCTTCGCGGTTTTCATTTCCAGCCAGACATTTTTTGATTTAGTGTTTCGCGTTTAATTTCGCCGGTAATTTTCGACGTTACTTGAGGTGAGTTGAAATAATTTTTTATAATACTTTTATTTTTGGCAGAGAAAAATTTACATTTTTTACAAGAAACAACGTAATAGTAGGTAGTCTACGAAATCCTAAAAAGACAAACGCTTGTCCGCAACTAAATTATTTTAGATATTAATTAATATAAATATCTATAAACATTAAGGAGCCTAATTTAATTCCTCTTGTTATATTGTAGTTATTACTAATTATAATTATATTTTGAATTACGACTTTTCAAAATTATAACGAATATAGCTAACTACGACCTATCAGTTAGGACTTTGGATACAGATGTTACACATTTTTTTTAACTCTAGAAATATTTTTAGTCTGCTTCAGTAATTTTTTAGGTTATTGGAGCAAACAAATTAATCATATGTAATTTTTTTACTACGAAACTATAAGAAATATGTATTGAATAAATAAATATAAAAAGTCCGACTATCTCTAATTCAGTTCGAATTAAACGATACTTCACACTTCAAAATCAAACTGATTTCTCAATAGTAAAGCCGCGAAAATTACCATCCTGTCAATCGGCCAAAAATACCTTGAATTGATTATTAACGCAATGCTAAAATGTTATCACGTTAACAATAAACTTTAATCTTTTTTAATCTAACTAAATATTTTAAATAATATACTATTTAGATAACTAGACCTAATTTTTTCTGAATTATCAAGATTATTTTATCTGTTCGACCTTGTCGATGTTTTTCGTATTTGTCGTAAACTTGTAAATACGGATATTTATAAAACCACATGCATTTCTAATTACTTTCGTTTCTAATACACCATCTGCGTTTAATAAATCCTTTCTCAACCCTTTTCATACACGGATGGGAAGGGCAAATATTCTCGTTCTGTGTCTCCTCCTCCGTCGAATAAATACAGGCAATATCTATGGTCAGTGGTTGCTTCGCTGTTACACTGTTTACACGGCAAATACACTGGCTGTTTTCTTGTTTACTACCATTTGATATAAAAAAGACAAGCATTTCTATCCTCGTGCTTCCACTACTAAAGCATGTAAGCAACAAATTTAAACACAACAAAAATGTTAGCTTAAAGCCATATTTATCTATACTAATGTTATAAAGAGGAAAGTTTTATAGTTATTGAAATAACTAAAAAACTACTGTGCCGATTTCAAAAATTCTATCACCGTTAAAAAGCTACGTTATCAGTGAGTAATGTAGGCTACATTTTTTATTATTTTTTTTATTTTAGTTCCGACCAACACCTAGTTATACATAAATCAACATGTATTACATAAGATGTCAATACTGGTAGATGCATCTATGCATCAACATATGCATAATCCGCATTCTAACATCGTAATTAGCGTTGCATGTTGTGTGGCGCAGTAGCATGCGAGTTTGAAGCCGTATGACTGTTTATGGAGCTTGCTTGTCTATCATTTTGAATCTCAATAGAAAAGTATTGTATCTCATAGTTGAGAATATTTACATCGGTAACTTGTAGTTAGTACGTTCTTGTCGTTTAGTAGAAATTATCAATTAAAAGATAAATAAACCGAACTAATTAAATAATGTGTATAAGCTTATTAACACACAAAATAAAACATTGATAATTGAAATCTGAATGAAAAAAATAATTGATAATTTAATAGAAATATGTTTTGTTTATTTAACAAACATTACGAAAATTCGTAAGAATTAACTAAAAAAAAACCGAATACACACTAATTTACTTATAGGTTTGTTTTTAAGTTTTTTCTATTATTTATTTGTTTTGATAGGTTATGTTTAGTTTGTTTAAGTAGTCGGCCTCCGCACTGCGACAAATACGTCCGTTTCCGTACGGACATACGTGTCCTGAACGCCTAAGGCGATATAAATTGATTGTTATGTCTTTGTTATTCTAATGTCATTTTTATTTAATCATACTAATATTATAAATGCGAAAGTTTAGATGGATGGATGTTTGTTAGAGTTTGTAGCCTAAACGGCTGAACGGATTTCGAAGAAATTTGGACATATGCTACTCAGTCACTTTTGTTTTTGTTTAAGGGGCTGTATTCGGGACAATTTGCGTTTTTTGGGGGGAAGAAGTAGGCGCGCGCAAACAATGAGCGGGGTGCACCGCACGGTTAGACCGCGTGAGTTAGTGATGGGACTCGAGTGACTTTTTTTCACTCGAGTCACTCGGTACTGGTAACTTTCTCACTCGAATGCCACTCGAGTGAAGATAGGACTCGAGTGATTTTTATTGACTTGAGTCACTCGGATTATAAAACTCGAATAACCAAAATTTTAAGCGAATAAAACAATATTAATTTAACATAGAATATTTTTTTTATAAGCTACTCAAAAAATCTAAACAAAACGATAAAAATATTAATTAAATAAAATTTTCGTTTAAACTTAACCTGTCTACGTAACCAAGAAACCTCTTATATAAACCAGTCGAATTGAAATATTATTATGTAATACTAAAAAGTTTCCAATTTAATTTATTGTAACGAGGATTTTCATGAGATCAAAATATGAACAGTTTTATTATGTTCTTACACAATTTAGATAATAATAAATATGCTTTAAAATTAACTTAAATGAAGTTTAAATAAGTCAACAAAAGAACAGAAACAATGTATTAAAAAAAAATACTGAAATTGCTGTCAGAATTTCTTACTCGGCTCGGTATAAACCACTCTAATGGTTACGAGTCACTCGTAATTCGAGTCGACTCGAGTCACTTGAAACTCGAGTTGGCAAAAATTTCATTCGAGTCCGAGTAATGTAAAACTTACTCGAGTCACTCGAGTGAAAAGCAACTCGAGTCCCATCACTAGCGTGAGTCGAGTCTCGTCGGTCTTCGCGGCCGTGTCCTTAACATCGAACGCCGCGAAGCGCCATCCCGACTCCGATTTAGATTTTTACATTAAGTTTATTTATAACTAGCTGTTGCCCGCGACTTCGTCCACGTGGTATTAGAAAACATACGAACTATATAAATAACAAAACGGCTGTAGTAGTAATAAACATTTATTTACTCTCACTAATTGTTATGGTTATTATTAATTTGAGAAAACAGCGTTTTTTTTATTTCATTAGTTATAACAATAAATCTGTCGATTCCAACTTCTATAAGAATAAAAATCGATATTGATAAGATTCATGACTGATTTTACACAACCCATCCCTACTAAATTTGAAATGAATTGTCAAACTAATCTAAATTATTTAGACACACTATAGTATAGATAATACTGTTTTGTGACAAAATCGTCCGTTTATACTTAAAGAATCGCTTACGAATTTGGAAAATATTATTTAATGAAAAAGCTTATTTTCCGATTCATTATAAATTTAATTAAATAGAAATATGTAAGTTTTTAATAAAATAAAAAAAAAATTAATATTTATATTCCATTCGCGTGGCGCTTTCAGTATTGTGGGAAGTTCCATTTTATATAGATCAGTGTTTTTACGTTCGGGCTTGATAAAAAGAGAGCGAGCTATCGGGCAGACTATCGCCCTTTCCGTCACTCACGTGGTCACATAAATGCGGGACGCGCAGGGGGTTTCGCCGGAGCGACGAGCACAGGTCCGCTTCCATCGACGCCCGCGGGCGGACTGACGCGAAATCCGAATGGTTTTGGGAGCTCATTTTAATTAAATTCGATTAAAAATTAACTAATCAATGTATTGCAAAAGCTTCGGGTTAACCGAAGATAAAGTACTCGTGTATCAAATAAACCACTTCGATTTCTTACTTTCGTTGTTGTATTGCAGATATATGGTGATCTTTACAGAATTAGGCACATTTTCAAAAAATAAATCTATCGAGAAAAGTTTGTCCAATCGTGATTCTGTTCCACGAGGCTTTAGTTAAAGGACTGAAGTTACACATACTAAATATCACGAATCAAATCTTTGTAGAAATGCTGTTCTATGCTTCCAAAGATGCGCAATTTGCCATAACCTCGCCTTAATTCAACGCGAACGGAGTCACGGGCAAAATCTAATACTTCATAATCCGATTTTGGAATTCGAAATTTCAAAGCAGAATTTTTAAAATGAAATTAATTAATGTCTTAAAATTATCCACCGTTTATTTTAACGTCTCTAAAAGCCTTACCCCAATGTTCGCTTCCTAAACTAATATTTGGGCTACACTGTTTGTTTATGAAATTTGTTTGTAAACTCTTCAGGCATAAACCAATGTTATTTTACTATTTCACAAATTCGTGACAGTTCTCTAAATAATATTTCACTGACATGGTTTTAGTTCAGTTAATTCTTGACCTACATTTTCTATAAAAATAAGAACATGCACACCTGAAACTAAACTATCGCACAACTGTTTAGTCTCGGTTTGATTCCTATGAGCTTATATGGAGGTGCGCACACTACTCGATTTTTAGTTCTGCAACTAACAGTTGAATGTGCTGCGAAACAATCGACAATCGCACAACAGTTGTGCGATAGATTATTCAAAGGTGTGCTCCCGCTCTTACAATATTTTTGTACAAGTATTTGAACAGTGTAAATTCAAGAATATTAATGTTTTTAATTACCCTAAAAACGTAAGTGACGCTTTAATATTTCATTAAAATTTTAAAGTCAATAACATAAATGAGTTGCAATAAAATAATAGACTCCCAGCTCTGTATATTATCTAGGATTGTAAAGATATCATTTATTGGAGTCATAATATAATATCATGCGATATATCACACGTATATTATATGTTATTAAACAATGATTAACAGAGATCGTAACAAAAAACACAATTTGCATCAGCTGGATAATTAATAAACAATAATTACTATACTTTACTTCCAAGTTCATATTAATTTAAACACATACACATTAGCTTTTGCCCGCGACTCCGTACGCTTGGAATTAAAAAAAAATAAGTAGCCTATGTGTTCTTTCAGACTATTCTCTACATTTATGCCAAATTTTATCGAAATCCATTCAGCCGTTTAGGCGGCAAACTCTAACAAACATCCATCCATCTTAACTTTCGCATTTATAATATTTATATATAAGTAAGATGTAAGTATATGTGTACACATAATAAAAATACTTTAAATTGATAAGAAGTTTACTCAGTTTCGCCATTCTTAAGTATGTACAAATCTTATCTTTAAATTTGTCTCGTTGCAACGAATGTACTCTGAGCGTCACCAGGTCGATATAAAAACTTCAAATAACATAGTAATGCTAGCGACGCCTATGCAATGAACCTCACCTAATGAGAGTTTAACACGTTCAATGCTACGTTACATACGTACGTTTTTATACTCGAACTTACCAGACGAGTTGGCACTGAATTTGCTAATGGTCGAGTAATAGATGTTTTGATAATAATATAGATCAGATATAAGTTGGTTAAAAACATTATTATCTTGACATATCTTTGTCTCACGACTTAAAATATAGTTTCGTAAATGTATTATCCTGTCATATATCGATAACTGAAAATATCTCTTATCAAACATCTTGAAACTCGAGATGCACTCCAGCGGACTAAACATTGAGCAAATATAACAAAAGTATTGTGCAAAGATTACAAAATCTCGGTGTTTTGTTCGTACAACACACATTATATAATAACGAACAAGTTCGCAAACATGTTCGGTTCAAGTGCGACATCTAGTTTTCTAACGCTCGGAGCGTTGCCGATATTTCCCGCGCAAGTGATTACAACAGCTATCGTTTCAAATGTGATGCTCTCAATCCCGGTAATTATATCTTAGTAATATTATAAACTAGATTTCTCCCTTTAAAAGCTGCTCCTAATGGAAATTATTGAGTTTCAATCGTGTCATCATTAATTGATATTGTAATGCATTGATAATGTTTTACAATTTTTATCGAGAAATAAATTAACGTATTTTTAATGTCCACACGTATATGCTCACGGGCATACGGTCATTAAGGTTATTTTTTGTGGAAACTTGATCGTACTGATCATCTACACTACCCAGCAATTGCAAGCATTTAAGGCAACCTACAAACCGATATTTCTATATAATTATTTTTCTAAAACTCCTTATTGAAAGTCCTTTGCAATTGTTTTACGGTGTCCAATTCCTTGAACAACAAAAATGTGCATTTGGTTAAATTGTATTAAGCGTGCCTATTTGTAAAAAGGGCGTGAAAACGTGAATTTCGCGCGTGCAAATCAATTTGTCAAAAAGTTTGCAATCAAATTAATATCTCTTTAATTGAGCATTGGCCTTTTCACCTTAATTTCATAAGTCAATATAGCCCATCTCAAAATATCAACAACCTCTCGAAGATTCTCGGTTGTCGAACGGAATGCGATGCCGTCGTTGCGATGCATCAGAAACAACTTTTTGCCGCGCAATTATGTCGGGGGCTCGGCTGCTTCTGTGAAATCAGAAACATGTTTTATCGTAAAATTTCTGAACGACTACGTAATTACTCTTTACAATACGTCAGGCGATGTTTTTTTTTTAATTACTTGTAGATAAGTAAAAAACGTACAGCCAGTGACAGTTATATTTAAAAACAATAATATGCGTTGAATTTTTATCGTAATTAAAGGTTAATCGTCAAATACGCCTTTAAATATATTAATACGTGTCAAGGATTATACAATGTGTATCAAGGTCTTCAATATTTGCACAATTTTCAGCTATAAAAATTGTTTTAGAGTAGTAAAGGTTTAATAAAACGTGCAACGCAAAAAGGTTTCTTAATTTGCGTTTGTTTCAATACTTGTACACACGCTTTGCGATTCAATATATGCATTTATATTATTTACCTATTTATTGACGGACGTAGTAATAAAATCTATTCAGAATTGTACTGATATTTTGTTTAATTATAATATTCTTTTTGTAATAAATTTTTTTGTGCAACGAGTTGCTAAAAAGTCAAAATTATGGATAAAAGTGAGTTACGTGCGGTGATAAAATATCTCAGTTTGAAAAAAATGTCTACGGGGGGTGATGCTGTACCCTATTCTACGGTTGCGTACTGGGTGGCTGAATTTAAAAGAGGTAGATCAAGCTGTAAAGATGACCCGCGTTCTGGGCGGCCTTCAACCTCCGTTATAGAAGAAAATGTCAAAAAGGTTGAGAATCTGGTTTTGGAAGACAGAAGAATGATAAAAATAAAAACAAAGCTGAGATCTTAAAGATATCTTTTGGTAGCGTTCAATCCATTTTAGTTGATTCACTGGGGTTCAAAAAAGTGTCTGCAAGATGGGTGCCACGAATGTTAACCGACGAAAACAAAAAGCGACGTTTGGAAATTTCCAAGCGTAATCTCGAAATGTTCCAGCGTGATTCGGATAATTTTTGCCGTCGTCTTGTCACCATGGATGAAACGTGGGTCCACCATTTTGATCCTGAAACTTGTCTGACAAAGACAAAGCATGTCTTGGAAACGGCCATCCTCTCCATCCATCAAGAAATTTCGAGTTGCTCCTACCGCTGGCAAAGTTATAGCCTCTGTGTTCTGGGATAGTGAAGGAATCCTTTTTATTGATTACATGCCAAAAGGCCAGACGATTACCGACCCTATTATGCAAATTTAATCCCGAAAGTGCGTGAAGCGATTAAAGAAAAACGTCGTGGAAAACTGTCGTTGGGCGTGTTGTTCCTTCAAGATAACGCTCCTGCTCATCGATCGGAAGTTGCGCTCAACGCAATCCGCTGTGCTGGCTTCAATCTCCTTGACCACCCACCATATTCTCCGGACTTAGCCCCAAGTGATTTTCACTTATTTCCAAAATTAAAAGAGGAAATTTGTGGGACAAAATTTCACGATAATGACGCGGTTATAGCTGCCGTAGAGGACTTTTTCGAGAGTCAAGAAAATATTTTTTTTTCACAAGGAATAAGGAAGTTAGAAACGCGTTATTCAAAATGCATTGCATTGGAGGGAGATTATGTAGAAAAATAAAATATTATTATTTAAATCTTTGCATTTTTTAATATTGATTCCAAGAATTTTTTGATTCACCCTCGTATATAATAAATACATTCATTTATTTAAAAGTGTAAAGCGTTTTTGCAACTCGACAAGTAAAATGAATTTGTTTTCGGCAAATGTCTTGTCTGTTCAACTGATAAGATTATCTTTTCAATTTTATCTACATATCGGACCAATTCAGTGCAAATAATATCTACGATGAAAAATCGAAAACAGTAAAATATAGATGCCTAAGTAGTCAATAAATTTTACATCTTTTAGAATGCTTTTAAAATCACTATTTTAAGGAAACCTACTTTCTCCATCTACCTATAGTATTCACCAACTAATAGCTAAAATCTAGGTTGTATAATAATGTCATATTATTTATAAAAAGTCTAGATTTATAGCCTTAAACGAACATCCTCCTTTCTCGTCCGGTTGTCAAGCCATAAATAAGAAAGATCGAACCGGCAACATTTACCCTAACGGTAAATAATGGCCGCGCATAGACAACTAGATCCATCCTCGATGAGGCATTATGATTCGACGCGGGAAGTCTTAAAATCCCCGAAGACTAACGGAATGCGAATCAATAAATTAATAACCTTAAAATGTAAAACGATGTCTCAAATGTATATTTTAGTACGAACAAAACTTTGTTACATTTCATACTTTTTGGAATTAGAATTCTTACTATTTTGTACTTGATCCCAAAAAATCTTATATTATTTTTGTTTTGTGTATGTCGTGTAACCTTCAAAGATTAAACATAATGGTCATTACTTCTTTCTTTATCTTAATTCCTTGCCCGTTTAAAAAGCTATTATCTCTTTTCCTTGCTTCCGTATATACATATTCTTTGTATTTCGTATGTTGTTTATAATTTAAAAATATAATTAAAAACTACAGAAGACAACTCGTGTTCCGTGGTTCCGATCGTGGAAAATCACAGTATCGATTAACTTAAGTTTATAATATTCTCCTGAGAGTTATTAAATTCTCAATAATTACGACGTCAAAACATAAAATTAACAATGGCTTGTATATGAAAAAGTATCATTGTGACATGTGGACGTAGACATTTGTTCAATTAAAAAAAAATAAGCGAACCATTAAAACAAAGATGTTGCCATTATCATCCATAACAAGGCAAAGGCAAACTGGCAGGTCCCACCAACGGCCATATCTGGATCATAATAATAAAATATATAAGCTACATTGTTATAGATTAATCGTAATACGAGCTATAACAATAAAGCTGTTGTCGATAATGAGCAATAAACTTTAGTTGCACCGCCCCCAATAAAACATCCGTTTATTGATACAAATAAATTCTAATTTTATAGCCAACCCAAACATGATCACCAAAAATCCCTTATAATTTATATTACGAGTTTTCGGCAATTAATACTCGTGGTAACGTATCAAAGCAAGTTCAAAGTTATTTACTTTCAATACAGAATAGTAAATCACACAAAAAAAAATTCTTGAAACAGTGTAGATGGTCTTTTGTTATTTTAATAACAAACCAAGCTTTTTGTTCTTTATTCAAATGAAGCGCTGCTGTGTTGTGCTGGCCAGTGGTTTGTTATTTTTCAACTGTCAAAGTCAAGGACAAAATAATTACCATATAGCGTGACAGCAATTTCCAATGCACAAAAAATTTAATTCTCGGATCCAATACGCTGTTTTCGGAGAATGGGATGAACATGTCATTAGTTTTTTTGCTTAACGTGAAATCACCGTTATAATCTAAAATTATCTATTTGTAGCACGGGTTATTTAAACATTCATAAATAGGAGTAACAGATAAAAGGATTTCCGTTTGTCGTAACTCTGGCACATCCCATGCTTCTACACATGTAAGGCACGTTTATCGGCCACGGATAATCCCTAAAAAGCCTTTCTTTAGGATATGAAAAAGAAATAAAACACTAATTAATACATTCTTTATTTTGTCCTTAGTCCTTAATGTATTTTGTAACAACTTTTGATAACTGCTATTTAATTTTTACAGGCGTTAAAGTAGTTTTATCTAATTCTTATTTTCGTCCCTAATCAAACTAAATTAGCACTTTCATCGAGGATTCTGATTAAAAAAACCGACTTGGTCTAAAAACTAACCCAAAGGCTGTTAACACTTTGTTATCATTTTTCTTTATGGCAATAATATTGACTCATGACGTTTGTTATCGCCACGTCAAGTTGACGTTTGACGTCACTATCAGTTGGCGAAAGTCAGCTGCGTAATGTTTTCGCAAACAAAGCAAACATTGTTTTTATTTATATAATAATGTGTAGTATTTTTGTATAATCATTTTACACTTTTAAAATGCGTGTTAACCTATTTGGCTGCCTCCGTACGCGTCGTAACCCTGAAACTGAACCATTACTTGGTGAGGCTGGTCCTAGCAGAATCCAAAATGAGGTAAACATCCGTGAAAGTCTTTTATTTAACTATATCCACATCGTTTTACTTCGTATTAAATATAAAATTAGTTGAAATACCCGTAAACGTTACAGTTATATAGTAAATTGCAAGCATAGATTTTCAAATGAAACATCAATTTACAATAACTGAAAACATTAGGCTGGGGATATCTATGTATCCAACGAGCCTTTTTTTTATAAGATAAGTTACATAGTTATAAGTGTATGCTCCGTTTATAATTGGGGATTTATTCCAATATCTGTAGGTATCATTCCAAACTTACCAAAAATTACCATACACACTGGCCGAATATGCAAAGGGAGAACCGTAAACACTAACTTGATTGATTACTAGACTTAAAGTATATTTATTTATGGTAATTGGCAATATTGGATTTTAACATTTCTGATCTTCCATTATATTGATTATTAATAAATTTTTCTTTATTACAGCAGACGCAAGCAAACAACGGCATGGCTGAGATCGGCGTGTCGCAGGCGGCGCTGGTTGAGCCGCGCGGAGAGGGGGGCCGTAAGCTGCCGCAGTATATTGCAGCTTTGACGGGTAATTATGCATTGGTTGTCCAGTAATGTCATTAAAAGATTTACTTAGGGATTTAGTTCTATGCATCAACATATCTGGTTATGTAGCTCATTGTTATTATAGTTCTGAACATATGGCTTCTGTCCATTTCTCATTTTACACATCGCATTATTATTTAGTTTTTTTAATCAATAGACTGTTATACATATTATTGATAAAAACCCGGAAATGGTTACACAATAGTAATACTATGATTAATTACAACGTTGGCAGTTGATGTACTGCCAATAAATAATAATAAATGCTGCTTATAATGCCCTATAAATTAATTCTATTATTTTTGTTTTCAGCCACTCTGGGCGCGTTGGCTGCCGGGTCTATGCTCGGCTGGTCCTCTCCAGTTATATTCAAAATCACGCAAGCCAACAGCACCGATTATGATTTCGAAGTCTCCCAATCGCAGGGTGACTGGGTCTCCTCGCTTATCAACCTCGGCGCCGCAGCCGTCTGCTTCCCCATCGGTCTCATCATGGACTCGCTGGGACGGAAGAAGACCATGTTGTGTCTGGTCGCGCCCTTCACGTTGGGCTGGCTTCTCATCACCTTCGCGACTAACGTCGGGATGCTCATGGCCGGGAGGATCGTCACTGGTATTGCAGGAGGAGCCTTCTGCGTCACCGCCCCCGCCTACACTAGTGAGATAGCGCAGGACTCCATTCGCGGAACCCTCGGCAGCTACTTTCAGCTGATGATAACAGTCGGTATTCTCTTCTCCTACGTCGTAGGTAGCTACACCAGTGTATTCGTCTTCAATATTCTTTGTACCATAATTCCTATTATATTTGGTATCGTTTTCTTCTTCATGCCCGAAAGTCCCAACTTTTTAGTTGTAAAGGGCAGGAACGATGAAGCGAAAGACGCTCTAATCAGGCTCCGAGGTAGGAATTACGACGTCGACACTGAATTGAATACCCTGATCAATAAAGCCGAAGAGGCGAAAAATAACCCCGTATCATTTCTGTCCGCTATCACAAAGAAGACTGCACTTAAAGCCATTCTTATCTGCTACGCTCTGATGTTGTTCCAGCAGCTATCTGGTATTAATGCCGTAATCTTTAATACGTCCGCCATCTTCGCGAGCGCCGGTGCTGCCATCCCGAGCGCGATTGCCACTATCATTATCGGCGTTATCCAAGTGGTCGCCACCTTTGTTTCCAGTTTGGTTGTCGATAAACTGGGCAGAAGAGTACTCCTCCTGTTCTCTGCTTTAGTCATGTGCGTCTGCTCCACCGCTCTCGGTGTATTCTTCTTCATGCAAGGCGTCCATGGTGCGGAATCCTCGATAGTACAGGCAATGTCGTGGCTGCCGTTACTCTCCCTTTCCCTGTTTATCATTGCCTTCTCTTTGGGTTTCGGTCCCATTCCCTGGATGATGGCGGGCGAGCTCTGCTTGATCGATATTAAGGCTTTTGTCGGCTCCACTGCAGGAACTCTCAACTGGTTGCTCAGTTTTACAGTCACCAGTACTTTTAACTCACTGAACAAATCTATCGGACAGGGACAAGTTTTCTGGATGTTTGCTGGCATTATGTTGGTAGGCTTTCTATTCATCTTCTTCGTCATACCGGAGACGAAAGGAAAGAGCGTTGACGAGATCCAGATAATGTTAGGTGCAGAACCCCAGACGCAGAGCAATACTACCACAAAAAAATAAACCAATCAAAGAGACTGAATCGAAGAGTATTTTTGTAAAAAGACTTACTAGATGTTAGTCTATGATTGGCTAATTATTTCTTTGGTGTCACAATTGTGCTACGAAAAGCAATATTTTTGTCTATGTGTTACCAAAGATTTGTCCTCCGTCTGGATTTTGCATTCCACTGTCGACACTTAGATTAAGGAAATGGTAGGTTATTTTTTAGTGTAATTCGTAATAGTAGCAAATATTTTAAGGCAGCTGATTTGATATCGATTTTTAATATCGACTTGTACGGTATATCCTTTTGTATAACCCTCAGAATATGCAATTCTGACACTTGGGGAATTCGTGTTTTGAATAGTGTTTTATCTGAGATTGTAATTAATGAAATCATATCACAGAAAAAATTAAATTAATGTACATACGAGTAAAATGAATCCTTTTTTTATATTTACTTATTTTAATGTTAACGAATTTATTTACAGAATAATAGAAAATGCCATAAATGTTAGAATAATAACGAAATTGTATATTTGTATTAAATCAATTGAAATTATTTTTAACATATTGTAATGCCGAGTTATTTATTTTTTAAAATAAAGACATTTTGTGATTTTAAATTATTTGACGTGAAACAATGGCGCGAAAATATTCTTGTTTCAAGGTTTTTAGTATTACTTTAATTAGGTGCATAATAATGATGCTTTTAACTATTTCCAAACTAAAAAAAATGTAGACGAATTAGGTTGTTTATACACTGAAGTTGGATTATAGTATTTTGAAACGTAGTCGAAAATCGAACATTTAAACCGACATAATGTTACTGTTAAACCTTGGTGTATATGCATCCTTACAATACAATAAGAATTTAAATATTGTGGTCATGTATACTGATTTCAGTCTAAGTAAATATTAAATCGGTGAAACTAATGTCAAAATTTAGGGCTTGCCAATGCTTTAATATTTCACTGTTTGAGAAGCTCTTAAAGCAAATTAAAATCGCTGATATTTTAGAAACTAAAAACGCGTTAAATCTGTACAAAATTCACGAGTCGTTAAGTGCTAAGAGCAATACAACTTTCTATGAATGTTCAGAAACATTATTAAAGTGCAACTAACGGGACCCTGCGCAAGCCACATTATTTTTTTAATATGATTTATAGCAGATGTTTATTATAGAAAAGCAAATGTGAATATTGTTATTGTTTGTAGTGTGTATATTTTAATAAATGTATGAAAATGTATAACTAGTTATTTCATTTTTTTTACATCAATAGTTAATTTACTTCAACAATTTGATATCGCTGAAGCATGTGTAAAGTATTTAATGACTACAGTCGAAAAGCGGATTTGAACCCACGATCTCAAGGAGGTATTCCCCAAGATATCCTGCGCAATAGTCTAATAGGAATAGAATAGAAACTTAATACGTGGGGTCGTTAGGTTATTAGCGCAAGTAAAAAGTTACTAGTATTTATGAATTAATTTGTAACAGCTGAAGTACTATTTAAACCAAGGCGCACAACTAGTCTATACTTCTATACTAATATTATAAAGAGGAAAGATTTGCATTTTTGAATTCTCATATGTATTGAAATAACTCAAAAACTACTGGGCTGGTTTCAAAGTCTTTCATCATTAAAAAGCTACGTTATCGCCGATTAACATAGGCTATATTTTTATATTTCACGTAGACGAAGTCGCGAGCAACAGCTACTATAAAACTACTTGCAAAGCACTATTAATTATCATAATGCAATTATACAAATGTAAACACGGAAGATCGTTGCTGACATCTGTATCAGGAACGGTGTCATGAACAATGTTTACTATAATAGCTGTGGCATCGCACGATACAAACCAAACCCGTGACTCATTTAGGCAATATCAAATTTCAATTAGGTACTAAAACTTCTAATCAAACAAATTAAGAAGACGTACTGACTAGATATTATAGGTTTGAGGAAAAATCTTACCCACATGTCAATAACCAATAGGATTGCAATTTTTTTATAACTAGGTGCAAAAATTTATGGTCACCCTTAAAAGATTCCATGCATCAACTCAACTAAAATGGATATTTGGCAAAAGGTTGATTATCTCTCTTTAGTCATCGACTAAATAAAAATTAAAGGGAACCAGATTTAAAAAGAGGGGCGGACTCAGGCGACAAGATATAAAACCTGGGTCATTGCTCTTTTATTTTATTAACCAATAAAAGCAATTCGTTCATCTTTGTAACGTAACTTATAATAATTATCCTATATATTATAAGACGATAATTTGAACTTTTAATAGATTCCGCAAAGGCGATAGTGTGGCAGTTTTGAATTTGCTCAATTAAAGTTTCTATAGTTGGTTTATTTTTTACTTGATACTTTACAGGGTTTTAATAAAACTTGTTTTACGTGTATCCCAAAAGATAGGCTTGTATTAATGTGATCTCACCATTGCAGCTGTATGGTAGATAGATAAATGTACAAAGAACACATGACCTCATGTTTGATATCAAATAACAATTGAGTCAATTCTGTCACTGTCCTCATTTACTTGCAAAATAAACACAATTATTGTTTACTACATAAATTTATTTTCTTCCTTTCTATATTACAAATACATGCATAGTATATAAATATAAATCTCGTGGCAATCCAATTATAGTTACCGGTACATTTTTCACAATCTTTGGTTACACTGGCAACTGACATAATTTACACATTTACAAATTACTTATTTACATAATTAACATTTACACATAAAAAATTAAATATTCCATGTGACCTATCATTTTATGACTTAGCCTTTTTTTAAATTCACATCAACACATGCAAAATTCCTCACAATGATTTGCCAAAACATAACAGCATCCTTAAAATAATTTAATAAAAAAACTTAAATAACAAGGAGCCTACAATATATTCAGGTTTGAACCTCTACCACCTATTTTTGAGTAAGCGCTTCTGTATAAATTGCAACAGAACAATGAATTCATTATAGCATTCAATGAAGAAGAGCTTTGCGTTCTGTACAACCCTGACGACACTTCCTCTATACAGGGTTCACCTATAAAAGTCTGCAAATCACTCTTAGGAAAACCTTCGCTATAGTACTGTTTTATCGTATCGTATGCGTCCATTATAACAGATATAAACAGACTCAGAACAACATAAATATAAAGACTTATAAAAGAGTATAAGTACACACGACTAAACCACCAGAGCATTGGTGATTTCTTTGACATGATCGAAAACGTAGCAAACATATCATCTCCATTAATAAGAGAAAACAAACACTCTGAAGTTGTAGCTAGCGATCTGAATTTCATATGATACGGACCAAGTATAAGCCAGCCACAGAACATAAATCCAGCATAAAGTAGTAAAGCACAGAAGGAAAATCTAAATATTTTCGGAGCAGCCTTTTTTAATGTTAGTATTACAACATTGTATGTCTTGAAGAAGCCTAGATATCTTAGAACCCCGAACCAGACTAACAAATTACCTAAACCCAAAAATAAAGAACACACATTCCATTGATCGTTTGTGAATTGATTCCTTTCGATTTGTTCTTTTATTGCTGATCCCATGATAATGAGTAAATCATTAACAATGATCATTATATACCAGATATTAAGGAATTCTAGTCTACCATCCCAACTTAGTTCTTTATTATATGCTCTTCGGAAAAATTGCACAGTTAGTTCCTTTAAGAGTTGTGCTCGATATATAGCTCTGCTACATAACATGAGGGATGCAGAACAGATCAATATTACCAGTATGTTAAGAATACTACGTAAAATTTGATCGATTTTATTATCCGTGATGTAGTTTTTATCACCGTTGCAGACTAGCTTATAAGGGTCCGCTTCCAGGACCAGAGACATCTGCCCATCATGATCTTCATTATCAAATATAATTTCTACATCAAATCTGACACACTCGGGTGGTGTGATTGGACCAGCCGCCCTGAAGTTTATAGTTTTTAGAGAAAACATTAACTTAGCCCTAACTAATGCTGCAAAATTAATCTCCATGCCTGCATCTTTGATATATTGTTTGGATTTAAGTAATTGGCCATTAGGTATTGTAAAATTTACACAAGTTTCATTGATTTCCGAGTTGAATTCGTAACTCTCATTGAACCCATGTATAATACCTTGCTTATAATTGTATTGGCAGAAAACTGGGTCAGGCATATTGTTGTTGTCATCGTTGTATGAATATGGGCCAATAGCATTAGACAGATTAGCATATCCTGCATATGCATAATCCAATGTGTTGTAAAATTCTTCAATTTTATAAACAGCTAAGGGTCCAGCTCCAGGTGGGTAGGCGTTTATCTCTCTTGTAGAGTCCCATCCGAGTAGAAAAAGATGCGAGAAAGTAATCCGATTGTCCCAAGTATAATTAACGTGATTGTATCTGTTATGTGCGAAGAGACACAATTGGAAAGTTACCAAAATTATCTTGATCACTTGTACGACGAATTTGTATGGAAACTTTCGCTTTGCTTGCCATTTCTCAATTGGATTCATAAAGAAAAACTGCAGTTTACGTCGCATTTTTTCCTCCATTTGGTTTAGATTGGAGGAAGTTGTAGGAAATGAGGAATATCCTTGAACATTTCTGCGATTACCTTGATCTGTCTCCGGCGTGTTAGTTGCATTTTCTTCCTCTGTACCAGTGTTTTCGTCTGGAGATGTATCCATTCTCTCCATTATCAATAATTCTAAGTAAATTTCGATTTAAAAAATCGGACTATTGGTTAAACAACAAACTCAGATATGGCTGGTGAATAAATTGTTCCAGGTAACTTATTGTCTAAGTTCTGTCCTCTCGTTGAAAAAATATTTAGAAACCATACGCACAAATAAAAAGAAATAAGTCCTATTTGTAAAACGTTCACTACACAAAGGAATTCAATGAACAGAAGAAAACAAGGTATTGTATAAAGTTAAAGTTGAAATGAAAATAATGTCATGACATGTGGAATTTTGTTTTATAGCAATATTTGTTTACAAACTACAATTATTAATCTGTGTAAAGGTTGTCTTTGGTTTGGAAATTCATCAGGGATGCCAGACTTACCTTCTTAAATCTACTGAAAAACAAGATTATTTACAGCAATTTTCTTCAAAATTTATTTTAATTGATTGTACTAGGTCAAATTCGAAGAAAGTAGACTACGCATCAGTTTAATTTACTTTTAAGTTTAGTGTAATAAGAATAATCATAGTTGTTTTACCATTTTTATTATTGACAACTACCGAAGACGTTTTATTTTATTATCTGCCCTTATTATCAGGGAAATGTCAAATTGATAGTTTTCGTCTGTGGTCTGTAATCTATGACAAGTATTGTCCATGTTTGTCGTATATTATCAGGAACATCAAGAATTTTCTTCGAAAGAATTTGTAATTTCTTCATAAATTTAACTCTATACGTTTGCTGAACTTCGAGTTTATCTCGCAAAAACTGGTCCGTGTCGATAAAATACAAAATGACGTTAACAGTCGACAAGCTATTCAATAAACAAAGGTCAGTGTTAGTTTACATTTTGGGGAAAGTAAGATGAACTTCCAACACCAATGCAAGATTGCGTTGTTTTCTTTCGAAGTTTACTACCGTATGTTTGTCCTTTCAGGTTTACGGGTGATAACTTACTCCAGTTTCTCTTCTATTTACCTTTGGGACTACTTTTGATGAGTTTAAGAATTATTTTGGGATTGATATTATGGATAGCTGCAATTATCCTCCCTGATAAATCTGGTGTACGGCAGATGTTGTCCACACTCGCTTGCTGGACGTTTGGTGAGTTATAAATAAATTGAGTAACATTCCTACAATAATTTGCAACATTTTGCAAACTTTTACAACTTACATTTAATCATTTTGAAATAAGATTATTCTAAAAATGAGTAATCTCAATATTCAGTACGGTGTGTAATAATTTAAAGAGTTTATAAATTAATTTAATGTAGTGAATTACCATGAAACTGACATATTTTGGGTGACTTCCTTCACAAATTATAAATTTCGATTAATCTCATGAGAATTAAAGACCATAACATTTTTGTTTGTATTTTTTCAGGAGTGTATGTAAAATTGAAAGGCAACAGGGATCCGCGTTGCAGCGTGATGGTGGCCAATTATGTGTCATGTTTGGATTCTCTTGCAGCTTCACATGTCCTTGGAACTATTAGTGTAAGTTATAAAAATACTAAATTTCGCACATGACTCCTTCGGCGAGAAATTTAAAAAAAAAAACAAGTAAGTAGCCTATGAGTTGTTCTAGACTCTCCTCTACATCTAAGGCTAATTTCATCAAGATCTGTTCAGCTGTTTAGGCTAAAAACTCTAACATCCATCCATCTAAACTTTTGCAATCATAATATTAGTAAGGTTAAGGTTAGTTAGATGATTCGATAGTGTTATATTTCAATAGAACAATAGTTTTATTCTATTTTATTTCCCACAGTTAACAATAAAAGTTTTTGTCAAAATGAAGTCATTCAATCAATTACATTTTTTTTATGCAAATTTCAATTGTGTATAAATGTTGATTTTAGCTAAGAAAATGGAAAGTACCACCATTTTTTGCCTCAACTCTTGGTATAAGAAATGCATCACAATTTATAAGAAAGTAAGTAGCCAAAACTATCACCATATTACCATATTACCATACTCTGTCTTTAGTATAATAATTACATTTGGATAGATAGTTCTTTCTAAGGTACAAAACAGACTGCTGCGGATTTTTATTACTATAGTTTCATGCAATTTAATATAATCTCGTATTTGTTTTCAATTTTATGTGATTACTTCGAATTTTATCCAAAACATAGTTTGAAAGATTTATTCCAACATTTTTGATATCCCTTCTCTTAGGATATAGTTTTGTTTTTTTAGTTTATATGAACTATTTGATAAAAGTGCACCAATTGCAGACAACACTTTGCTGAGAGCCCGAGCAAGCCCATCTTGCTGCAGCCGGAAGGAGGGCCCACTAACGGCAGGGCTTTGCTCAAGTTCACCGACTGGCCCTTCCCTATTGGCAACAGGGTGCAACCGGTAGCTATAAGTAAGTTTATAATGTCGTTTTCTTACTCTAGCTGCCATTTTATTTGATTTTTTATTAATTTTAACTTTGTACACTAAAGAAAACAATCTATACTAATATTATAAAGAGGTGAAATTCAAAGATATGTGTGAAGTCAACCAACTTGCAGTACAGCGTGGTTGACTACGCCTTGGTCACCCTTAGGGTAGGCTCCGAGCCCTTCGGAGGGGGATGTGTAGTGAGCTGGTGATGATGATGATGTGTGAATAAGGCGTGGAGCGCGCAATGAGCGCGGTGTGCGTGCGCGGCGGCGGCGGGCGCGCGCGCCAGCTGTGCGAGGACGCGCTGTGGTACCTGTCCGCGCCCGCCACCGCCTACACGCTGCGCGCGCTGCCGCCGCTGGACCGCGGCAGCGACGACGACGCGGCCTTCGCGCGCCGCATCGCGCACACGCTAGCCGACGCGCTGCAGGTACACCGACACTGACACGCACTGACCGATAGATGGCGCTGATCACAATTAAAATAAAACCGCATCAAATTTGAAGTAGAATCTGAATATTTTAATTGATAATTGTAGAAATTATTTAAAATGAATATGATTTCGTAATGAAAAATGATTTAGATGTTAAAATAATTGTTTTTTTAATATCTTAGATCCCGGCGACAGACTTTAGATGGGAGGACCTGCCGGGGGAGCGTGCGACGGCGCGCGCGGGCGGCGCTAGGGGCGGCGGCGGGGCGGAGTCGCTGTCGCGGCTAGCGCGCCGCGTGCGCGAGGTGCTGCCCGCGGTGCCGGAGAGAGACGTGCTCAAAGACCTCGGTAACAACCACAATCTAAATATCATGCAATGTTGCACTAAAATATTTACTGTACTGATATAATACGAGGTAATGAACACTTTTTGTAATCGGTTTTATTCATATCTTGATATAAATGAACTAGCCTGCAACTTTGTCCGCGCGAGATTAAAAAAAAATCTTATCAAGTGTATTTTATCCTAGGTTATATAGCCTATGATTTTTATCTATACGTTCTATTTGTGAAACATCGAAATCTATTCATACGTTTTGAAGATACTTACATACTTTAAATGATTATCTTACAGCCAGGACACGCAGCGTGGATGTGACAATAACCAACTTCCTAGAAGGAATAACTCCGTACACGCCGGAGTCTCCGCCCCCGGCAGCCCCTGCGCCCGAGCCCCGCCCCGGGCCCTCGCGGGAGCCCCCCAAGTACGTGGTGCCCCCTCCCACCGGCGTCTTCCCCAAAACCGCGCGCGAGAGGCAGCTCAGCTTCCAGGAGCGGAAGGTGCAGATGATAGCCGAAGCCAGGAACAAATATATACAAAAACACGGAATCGACCTCGCGGCGAACTCTTGAATACTTCGCTAGTAATTTTACGATAAATACGACGAGTCTGTATGTCCAGAGTTGATAGCAATCATTGAATTTTAATTAAAATTGTGATAAATCAGTTGCATTTTGATTTCTATAGTAGCAAAATATACCCTTAAAGTACTTTTTAATGAATTTAATACAAATATCTGTATGATTCTATCATTATTTACGATCCAATTAAATCAAACAATTAGTGGAATTGGTATTAAAAATAAAATACTCTAAAATAATGTTGGATTTATCGTAAAATTACAATTGAAAAATGTATAAATTGTAAAATAAAAAAATGGCGCGGCTTGTATTACAGGGGAGTTCATTTCTAGTGCCTAAACAATTTAATTGCTAAGGTAAGAGTGAATTTTAAATTTATCTTTAATATTTTCAGTAAATTCAATAAAAAATATTTGCCGGACAAGAAAGTTTTTTGTAATTTTTTTTTCATAAGTATTTTGTGGCTAATCCCAGTAGACATTTTTATGTAGTAGTTATTTAAACAGATTATTTTTTTTATAATAGATATAGTACACGACACATTTTACACGTCTTTCTGACAAAAAAAAACAGTTATAAGACTTTTTCAACGAAAACGAAACAGTTATTTCAAGGGTTTTTAATTTTAATATGGGTTATATATTAATTAATTAAGAGAAAGGAGAAATTGGATAAAGCTTGGAATTGTTTTTAAAATAATTACGTTCTTTGTAATTCATGTAATTTTTACAGAAACGAAGTGCGAGAAAAAATTATTTCCACTGGCGATTTGTACAAAAATATTTATATCTCAATTTTTTCAATGAGACTAAAGGATGGCAATATTTTAATACTTGTTTTGCCGTTAATTTGAACACCAATAACAATGTAGTAAATATGACCTTTATTCATACGGCGGTAGAGTTTATTTTTGTACACAAGCTGGTAGTCGCGTTAGATGCCAAATTAGAAGTCATATTGTTAAAAAATACCTAAAAGAAAGAATATAATGCGATTCAAATAAGAATGTAATTGGCAAAAAAATTAGATAAATATTGCTTTTGCTACGTTTTTTGTTTTCTTTAAGAGCTCTGACGTCACAATATGGCGCTGGTATACATTCTTATTTAAAACTCATTGTATGGAGTTAAATTAGAATTTTACTCCAAATAAGAAAACTGGTTGATAAAGATATAAACAACTGTTTTGTATATTTGTATGAAGTCCTATAATTAAAAATAGAAAAATAACATTTGCACTTTTTGAACCATTTTATTCAAAATATCAAATGAAAAATTTTACCCGGGTTTTGACTACGTAATTATTATTTCCCTAGTATTAAGTTTTAATTATATACCTAAATAGATTAAGTGTAGATCTCCTTTACTTTTTGTAAATTACGTATATAGTAAACTCCTGAGGTTCAAGGCAATAAATACATTTTGTTTTTAATTTTATCGGTTTACTTTTATGTTTTCAAAAAGAGATTTTTAATTACATTTTAATTTAATTTTTTTCAATTATTATCGTCAATTTGTTATTTTTTTTTAACTATAAGCTCGATTTTACTTATTTTAGATGATTATTTGTAATTAAAAAGTACTTTTGTATTACAATTTTAGCTTGCGTCTTCCTTCATTGATTACTGACTTTTTTAGGTAAGTAGACATAATTTTAGTTCCATAAATGTTTTTGAAAAACTTGTATCATTTTATAAATATAATTTGTATACAATATACTCATGAATGAGAGATGATTTAATTTTGGACATATCAAAATATTTTATTAAATAATTCCTTATTCCTATCCGCTTTCTGTTTTATGTTATTTTGTTTTGACAATTAAAGAATTGTTTCCAATAAATGTGTTTTATTTCCTACAATTAAGTTTGTTGGCGAATTTTTTTTAACTGACAGAAACCTTTAAAAATTACCTTTGGTAAATAAAAGTTCAATAACTTACATACAGGATTCTTAACGGACGGATCAACGGCTGTGTGTAGTTAGAGGATCTCATTAGCTATCGGTTAGGTGCAAAGTATGTTGCCCGATTTTCTAGTTTGAAAGGTATTTTTTTGTAAAAAAAAATCGGAAAAATCGCATTTCCGACTGAAATTTGTCCGTACGTCCTAAACAATGCGTTTACAGTGGTCATTTTTTTTACTTTAACAACCCTAATAATTGGGCTTTCGTACCATTTTTTGGAATAACTCGTACGAGAACGAAAAAAAAATTATTCAAATTTTTCTGAAAATAAAATTTCTTGAACTACGAGAAGCTGTAATTATTTTTTTACACCAACTTTTTCCTACAAGTTTTTTCGCAAACTGTGCCCACGCCTCTATAAAAAAACAAAAAAAATCTCGGCTTTAGTTTTTTTTCATGTTTTTAAATAGTCAAAGGCGACAATCTCTTAAAACTTTCACAGAAAACATGAAAATTACTTTTTTTAATGTTGATCCGTGGATCCGTCCGTTAAGAATCACCCTGTGACGTATAAATATGAGAAAGGTGAGAGAGCGTCAAATGGAATCTAGTCTCTGCTTACCTATTTGGGTTACAGGTGGGATTTATGTTGTTTTAATAAAACATCTATTAAAGTCAATTATACTTTATTATTTATAATTGTAGATACAGTATTAGAGGCCGAGTCTGTGCGGCGTGCGGCGCGGCGTGTTCAGTCCCGGCGTCGCTATCTCCTGCTTCACGGGGACTTCTTCGTCCCTCTTTCTCTTCTCTTCTGCCATCTTCTGTTCCGCTTCCTTCATTTCTTCTTCCATTTTTTGTAAGTGGACTGCTGCTTCTTTCTTTTTATCCCGGTTCGATCTAAAAGCAAATTAAAAATGAAACTGTTCAATTGAAATGCGAAAGTTTCGATGGATGGATGTTTGTTATAATTTGTACTATAAACTGCTGAACGGATCTTAATGAAATTTGGCATAGATATAAAGGATACTCTTGGAGAAAACATAGGCTATTTTTGGTCTCGCAAATAGTTTGGTTTTCATGGGATACAATAATTTGATTTTTTTCATGTTTACTTGAAAATTTTGCAACGCTTCAACATAATGTTATTGAAAGGCAGAGATATAAAATAAAGTCTGGATTATTACATAGGATATTATTCATCTCCACAAAATGTCTGGTTCCCGAGGGTCACTCAATTTTATTTTTAATACTGCACGAACGGATTCACGGGCAACAGTTACTGTTACATAATACACTAGCTGTTGCCCGCGATTTCGTCCGTGTGGAATTGAAATCGGCCCAGTAATTTTTGAGTTATATCAAGACATGGTTTAGAAAACTGAAAACGAATAGACCATAACAGTGGATGGATGTATGGGTACTGACTTGCCGGTCTCCTTGACGGAGAAGAACATGGGCCCGAGCTGCGCCAGCCAGCGCGCGTCGACGGCGGTGACGCAGTGCATGTACTCGCGCGAGGTCATGGTGAGCTCGTGGTACACCACGTAGTCGGGGGGGCTGCCCAGCCCGAACAGCGCCGAGGTGGGGTGCAGGTGGCAGGGCATGCCGGTGCGGCAGTTCACGTACTCGCCGATGCCCTTCAGCCGAGCTGCTTGCTGGAAGTACGCTGCGGAGGGCATGTTTACAATGTTACTGGTTTTATGGTATAAGGTGGGAAATTCTCCACGTAGAGCATTTGAAGATGTTTTGTCTACTTGATAAAGGAATGCAAAAACAGAGGTTTTTTTCCCCTCCCAATTTCCTATTCCTTTCTTCCAGTGGCGAAACAAGAACTAAATTTAGTATGGGATAACATTTTACTTTTAATTTTCATTTTTTACCTACACATACCATTAGGATTGCGTCATAGCCATGGAATTTAAAACAAAGATTGTTAAAATGTCAGTTTGTCTGTGTGTTTGTGAACGCTAATCTCAGAAACGAATTGACCTATTAGAATATGTTTTCCAGTGATATATTGCCGTAAGCGTGACTTAACATTTAGTATCAGTGTATCTCAAATAATGTATAAAACGTGTCAAATATTTAACATAATAAATTTAAAAATCTTAATGGAACGTATATAAAGTTTAACAGAGTTCCCGCATGTGGTTGTATGAAATGTATGAGAAGGATCGTTGTGTGTAGTATGTGGTGCGAGGAGGAGGAGGTGTACCGACCGGAGCAGATGCACTCGCGCATTAAAGTTCACAGAGTTCACGCAGTGGTTTTGTGAAAGCTATGAGAAGGATTGTTGTGTGTAGTATGTGGTGCGAGGAGGAGGAGGTGCACGCACCGGAGCAGATGCACTCGCGCACGGTGTCCCAGCGCGTGCCGCAGGACAGCAGCGGCAGGCGCTGCGCCTGCAGGATGTCGCGCAGCTGCTGGCGCACCTCGCGCACCTTGCGCAGCGCCTTCGCGTGCACGAACTGCTGCGTGCACCACGCGCTGGAGTAGCTGCGACACACACACACCTCACTGCACTGCACTTTTATACGAAAAGGGGGCAAAACAGCGGATCGCTCCAACGCCCATGAACATCTGCAACGCCAAGGGAACTGCAGATGTTCTGTCGGACTTTAAGAGACGAGTACGCTTTTTTCTTGCATAATGCCAGTTACACACGAGTGGATTTTAACCTTTTTTTAAAAGAATGGGAGATAAACGAACATCGAGATGATCAACGACGTCCATAGACATCTCCATTACTAGAGGTATACGTTGCCGGCCTTTGAAATGGTAAGCTCGCTTCTTGAAGGACCCTAAGTCGTATTGGTTCGGACCGACAGACCGTTCCACGAAAATTTCGCGAAAACCGAACGGTTGTGAAATGCCAGCCATCGAGATGATAAGGATGGTATCTAGCAGCCTTCGAAAACGAAACTCGGCGACAGAAATTGTTCATCTCACTAATATTATAAATGCGAAAGTTTAGATGGATGTTTATTAAAGTTTGTAGCCTAAATAATAAAAGAACGGATCTTGATGAAATTTGTCATAGATGTAGAGGATGGTCTGGAAGATCACATAGGCTGTTTGCTTTTGTTTCAATTCCACGCGAACAGAGTCGCGGGCGAGTGCTAGTAGTAAACAGTAGCGTACTTGTTGGCCTTCCACTGGTTGTAGAGATGCAGCAGCGTGAGGTGGTCGGACTCCGGCACCTGGAACTTCTCGCGCGCCGCGTCCGCCTCCTCCTCGCGCCCCTGCGGCCGGTAGAACACCGACGGCACCGACAGCATCGACACTGACAACACACGTTACTGGCTTAAAGTCCCGCACTCGCTGACACAACAAGAAGACCGTTGCATCATCGTTCTACTGCTCTGGTAAAGGGTCAGCTGTATTATTGGGATCAAGTGAGAAATCTTCGAAAGATACTTTACTCTTCTGAGAGAAAGTCAGAGTTTTAAACCCCCTCGGTGGACAATCTCTTCGAGAACCTCGAGAGCAATAGACAGTTGCTCACGAGGTTCCGAAATTTCCAGATTTTCGGCACGCAGCGGAATCCCAGGTAGGTGTAATAGTAGGATACTGTTTTTTCTCCGCGGGGAGAGAGGGGGGGGGGAAAGATACCCTTCCTTCTAGGGGGAAGCCAGAGTTTGAAAGGTTTGTACCCACTAAAACCATCACGGTATCAACCTCAAGTGCAATAGAAAAGTTCTAGGATCTCCAAGTAACCTACTGGAACCCTAGAACGTCGAGTGTGTGGAGCCTCACCGATGATGAGGACCTCTGCGCTGCAGCCCATGTCGGCGCTGACGATGAGCATGTGGCACTGCGGCGGGTCCAGCGGGAACTCCGCCATCTGGCGGCCCAGCGCCGTCAGCTCGCCCGTGCCGTCCAGCGCGCCCAGGATCCACAGCTGGTACATCGAGTTCAGGATCGTGTCCTGCACACACACACATTCTTAATACGAGTATATACTAAAACGCACAATATAACAATTTTACATCTCCCAATTAAATGATTGTCTGTTAGTATATCGATAAATTCAGATTACATCTATACATATAATAAAATTGGAGTGTCTGTTTCTAATATAATATTAAAAGAAAAATTACAGATTTCGGGAAGATAATGTATTTGCGTTGCTGATAACGAAAATCGCAATTAAAAAATTTTTGTCTGTCTGTCTGTCCGCAAGCCGCGTTTGTTCCAGGTAACCTCCGAAACTGCTGGACAGATTTTAACGGGACTTTCACTGGAGGGCAGTTGACACAGACGGGCATATTATAGGCTACTTTTTTTTTAATTCCGCGCTATCAAAATGGCGGCCGAACCTCTATCTCTGGAACGGGTGGACCCATTTGGACGGGAGTTTGACTGGAAGATAGATGTACGCGGGAATGTGATGTATGACTTTTTTTTAAATCCGCGCTAACAAAGTTTGCGGACGACAGCTCGTTTTAAATAAATATATCAAGTAAAAAATGTAATGTATGTCAACTTAGTGTAGCCACTTGGCTATTCGTGTATTAATGATAGGATTCATTAGGTCAATTATTAAAATAAATTAAAAATCACAGGCTTCACGCCGGTCTTCTATGAGATTTGGTCCTTCGAGCCGACTAACATTGTGTCTAGTATTCTTCTGTTTTGTTATGTTGTGTGTGACGTGGTGTGGTGTGTGGGGGGGTACCTGCGGCGGGGGGTCCATGAAGTGGAAGGCGAGCAGGTCGCGCACGCCGAGCGACTTGAGCAGCAGCACGGTGTTGGCGAGGTTGGTGCGCTGGATCTCGGGCACGGTGGCGGGCAGCAGCTCGTGCGAGTACTGGCGCTGCGTGTAGAGGCAGAAGGCCTTGCCGGGGCCCGTGCGGCCCGCGCGCCCCGCGCGCTGCCGGGCGTTCGCCTGGCTCACCGGGTAGATCTACAACATCACACTTTACACGACCTGTTTCCGTAAAAAGCTTTATTTTATTCAAAATTCAAATGCACAAATCACAACGAAGGTCTTCGACAATAGATAACAATTACAGTTACCATGGCAACATTGCTTTCTTGATGTCTGCTTGTAGTTTTTGGCCCCTTTCTCGCATTAGCATTTTTTCCAAATTAATTGCTACCTAAGTTTAATAGCGTGAAAATTTATAGCCTAAAGCGTGTCGTAAGTGTAAGGCATTTTATTAAAAAAGGATATATCCAAAACTATACTATGATTACTGACATCCTATGTAACTAAGTAGTGTGTTTACGCTTTATTATATTAGTATCGATAGATAAATCACTGCTTTTTACAGTAACCATCAGAAGACAGATAGCTTACCTGTAGGGCGTCCATGCCGATCCTGGGGTTGTAGACCTTCAGCTTGCAGTAGCCGCAGTCGATCACATACATGATGCCGTCAACAGTGAGCGAAGTTTCTATTATAAAAGGACAAGAATCATTACCATACTACAATTAGGAGTAGTTTACGAGTTAATTAACAAATCCACAATTCATATTTTTACATCCAGGAACTTCCTTGGAACCTATATTTAGCCAAACTCTTTACTAAGTCAAGTAATATTATACCTGCAATGTTGGTAGCAACAATGCACTTCCTCTGCCCGGGCGGCGCGCGCTGGAAGATCTTGGCCTGCAGATCTGCTGGCAACTGTGAGTAGATCGGCAACACAGTCAATGGCGGCGCGTTATCCAGCTCTCCCAGACGTTCCGTCAACACCTGGATGCACATCACATAATAATGACACTAGCACTGCAGCTATGACACAGTGGAAGAAGATTTAAATGACAGATAAAACTAAATAAAAAGACTTGACACAATATAAGGCTATCCTATAAACTAGAAACAGTGCATAAGATAATAAAATAATGTTTTTATAAGGCTGGGAACCTTAAAAATAAATCTATAGGCAGACAGATCATATAAATTTAATTCATATGAATTGGTTAACTAAAGTTTATTTTTACTATAAATTCAGTAGAGGATATAGAAATAACAAACCTCGCAAGTGACTTCAATATCTTCCTGACCCGGCATGAACACCAGAATGTCTCCATCGTCAGGCTGCAGATGTATTTGTAAAGCCTGCAAAATTAAAATAATATATTCGCCTTTGATTGCTTTTTAACATTTACTGTATTCAGCACTATCACATAGCAATAAGAGCGCGCACACCTTTGACTAAAGTATCGCACAACTGTTTAGTCGCGCTTCGATTCCTAGGAGCTTATAAGGTGCGCACACTACTCGATTTTCAGTTGTGCAACAAAACAGTTGAATTGGCTGCGAAACAATCGACAATCGCACAACAGTCAAAAGTGTTTTACTAAATTTTTTTTTTAAATTTTAAAATTTTTAAAATTTAAAATTCTACTAAAACCATTGTCATGTACTCGTAAATAAACAGAAAGTAAATGTTGAAATTAAAAAACTGTAGCAGTATACAACATGTAGAAAATGTTCTATTTGCATTTTTATGTTAACGCCGCTTTTCCAAAAGGTCAGTATAACGAGGTTATGGATCGATTCTGACTTGAATAAGGTAGATTTTAGTGCTGACGGAATCCAGACATAATCTATTCTATCTAACTTTCACGTGGGTTTCTACTGGCGCAACATCTTTGCAAGCTAGCACGTATCATCTTTACACAAATCATCACTAAACAGTATATAGGGTTAACAAAGATGAAAAAGAACATATTGTTATTCCTGCACTGCACACTTTACCATAAATGGAATAGAAGACAGGACTGAAATAACGTTTTATTCCGTGTGTTATTTTTAATTTATCCTGTGGTCGCATCGATCGAAATTCGACCTCAATTCGGCGCTTTTTATCCTCATAAACTGTGTCCAATTTTACGTTGAAGTTTTAATTAAATTAACCCAATTTAAACGTTAATTAATTACAGAACAGTACTGACGTGGGACTAATACTCTAATGGAGTCACGTAATGACTGGGCCACACCAGGTGTCACTTTACTCAATTATCACGTACAACACACGTCGTGTGACGAATACCTTTAGAATAATTGCATTGCATTTTATATCGATTTATTGAGTATTTAAAGCGGGTGCACACCTTTGACTAAACTATCGCACAACTTTTGTGATAGTCGATTGTTTCGCAGCTGTTGCGTCTCACTGCAACACCGGCGGGGATGAGGGGCGGAGGGGCCCTTTCAGCCGTCGTCCGTCCCCCGCGCGCCCTTATACCGCGCCTGCTAGTTGTTCTCCGATTGACCACCCAACAACACATACTTTATTATTCCTAATTTGAACTTGTTACTATTTGACAATATATCATCCAATCTGCAAGTCATCTTTTTTTGAACCAAACCAGACAATATACAGTCCACTACTATACAGCAGCTAATTCAACTGTTTCGTTGCACAACTAAAAATGGAGTAGTGTGCGCACCTCCATATAAGCTCATAGGAATCAAAGCGAGACTAAATAGTTGTGCGATAGTTTGGTATCAAGTGTACATGCTCTGATAATGATCATATGACACAGGTGGAGGTAAAACTGACTCTTGTCGAAGTCAACAAAATATTACTGTAACAATGGGATGTTGTTTTGCCTCTTTGATGACACTCAAAAAGCTTATTTCCACTGAGTTATTAAGTGTATATATGACTAAAAAAAGCAGTATAAATGTTTTTTAATGTTATAATAATAAAAATTACTTCACTATTCTTATCTCGAACGATTTATAAAACGTAGCAAAGTCACGTCTACGTGTCCGATGAAAATTGATTTTTCGTGTAATTAAATTTTGCGTTAACTGAAGTCAGATCATTGACATCAGCAAGGCCTTTTTGTTTTCTATTTGTTGTTTGAACAACGCATGCTACCATTTGATAGTTATCAAAGTTACGCTTTTTAATATCAACCGTCAGTTATAACAAAATCCATTTAAATCCTTTGGCTAGATATCAATTAATTTATATTGTGAACTATTTTCTTTATGTTAAGTCGTCAATAATTGTATCTAAATTACAGATTCTTTGAAAGTTGAATAGGTTTGCTTTCTTTTGATATCATTATATAAAACTAGCTTTAACCTGCGATTCCGTCCACGTGGCATAAAAAACAAAAGTAAGTAGCTTATGTGTTCTTCAAGACTATCTTCTACATCTATACCAAATTTCATCGAGATCGGTTCAGCAGTTTGAGCTACAAACTCTACCAAACATCCATCCATCTAAATTTTCGCATTTATATTAGTAAGATTATCTCATAAATTAGTAGCTATCACATAAAAACTACTTTATAAAGTTCAATACTCCTATAATTTATTTATTACTCAGTTAACCTCTTTACCATAATCGTGCAACACGTATCCACGCGTTGTGACCATGACAATCTGGTTAATACTGGATAAATCCCGATATATGTAAACAGTATCATTTTTCTGGGCCCGGGTGGAACGAGTTGCGGTTGGTTACTGTCAGATATGGACAAGGAAGGTAATTAAAGAATTAGATACACTAGAAAGGGATATCCGGCATAGTTATGTCGATTATTACGTTAAACGTGATACTGATATTTCTTCCTAGTTTTCAACTTAGTGTAGGTATTCATTGCACCGAAATTCTATCTTAAAATCCTTTTTAATAAAAAGCTCTACACTTACGCTTTAGGCTATATATTTTTACGATATAAAACTTAGGGGATAAATAAATTGTAAAAACTTCATGTGGATAAGGGACCATAACTACAAGCTGCCAACATCAAGGAAGCAAAGTTGCCATGGTTTGTCATCTTGTCATGTCATTTTGACATTTGCAATTGAAAATTTGACAAATCGAAACCAAGTTTTTACAATTTCATCAATTTTCAATTTGTCGAAATTCATTCAATTCAAGATGAAGCCGCAGGAAAATAGCTAGTTATTTATATTACTCAGAATATCACAATATTACCTAATAGAAACACAATACACAGTACAGTAATATTCACACTTAAATAATTCTCTATGAGGTATCAATTACAAAACCTAATTAGAATAATAGTCTCTAAATAACTATGAATATGTACTAAAATAGAATACCTCGTATCAAGTTACGTAGAGTCTAGCCTAGACGGTGGCATTCCTGGGCCAGTTTGTAGGTGACACAGTCTATGTTAAACAGTAAGTTAGATGCAAAATAAACATTCATCTTAAAGGACAAAAGTTATTTTGTTATGGTAGTGATGATTAACAGAAGAAAATCTTTTATTATCCCATGTTCAATAGGATTTAAAAAGTCTCCTATAAGTCCAAGAAAGAATACAATTTAATAAGGATAAAAATGGCGACATTCGTGCAGTTGCCGCTCTCTCATTGGTCAAAATATGACGCTTTCAAGATGACATTGTTAGTTCACAAAATTGCCATCCGCCATAATATCCTTGTAGGTCTATACATCTGCCGGGTTTGCATGATATGCGAATCGAATGACATCTAAAAGCGGGCGCACACCTTTGACTAAACCATCGCACGACTTTTTTGCGATTATCGATTGTTTCGCAGCCAATTCAACTGTTTAGTTGCACAACTAAAAATCGAGTAGTGTAACCTCCATATAAGCTCATAGGAATGAAAGCGCGATTAAACAGTTATGCGATAGTTTACTCAAAGGGGTGCGCGCTCTCTAAGTTTTTAAAATGGCTCAAGCCATTATACAAAACAATGAAACATACAAACAGACATTTGCGAAAAACATTAAATTGCTATATTTATGGCAAAAATAAGAAAAACACTTCGTTTAGATGCCTTTGTAAATTAGTTTTATGTTAAAAGGAATAGCCAGCAATAAAATTCATTATTCACGATATCGATATGCAAATATCAGATCATTTGTGACGTAGGTTGCAGAGATGTAGCGATAGAAAGATAAGTACGATTGCCTCTGCATTTACGTAAATTGTGATGTCAATGGTAGATCCTATATTATAAAATAATAATATATGAATAACAATGATATTCAATTAATGTACAAGATTAACGTGTTCTTTGAATTCTTTCCTTAACGAAATTAATAGAAATCAGTGCATTGATATCGAGTAAGTTACTGATTACAAGATCATGCATTGATTGACGACGCAATTAGTACTGTGTATTTCAGCTGTCTTCGTAAGGCTCGAAGTCTACCCTACCTAGGGGTAACTAGGCTATAATCAAACACGGTGGGATATTGTGGATTGACTTCACATAAACCATTGAATCAGGCTGTATCCAGATATTTCCCTTAAGGACGTCGGATAATTGTTATAGTATTGTGCAAATGGTGCTGCTGTATTTTCGCAGCCTGGGGCTCGTGTCAACGAACTGCGCGCCCCGACCGCTTTACTACGCCGATACGCAATTCACTAGTTTCTAATAATCTCCAATATACTGTGACTTTAGACATGTACTTGAAGTTAGTTAAAGTTGTGTATTCCCATACTAATATTAACTTTTGTTAAATACAATTATGGTGTGAAAATATAGTTCAAAAATACCAGGACGACATAAATGAACTATTGGATAAAATTTAACTAAATTTACAGTCTAAGTAATATTAGTTTAGTAATACACTAAACAAATTAATTCACAATACCTTACAGTTGTAAGTACATTCAAACATCGCTAAAGGTTTCCAAAACATATCGCTATCTCAGATTATTGAGACAGAATGAGAGAGACGTTACATAACTCACCTGTTTGACAGCGCCGTCTACGTAATCTTCACAAACGTTCTTAGAGAAAAATGTCTCAACGGGGAAGGTGCGTCCGGGAATAGTGAATGTGGGCACGTTGCCGAAGAAGGAAGAGAACTTGGTTGAGTCCATAGTGGCTGATGTTACGATCAGCTTCAAGTCTGAGCGACGGGCTACGACCTGCGGAAAAAAACAAAATTTATTTCGATGTACAATTCATTGATTTATTACATTTATAGCCGCATTCTGTAGTCGTTTATTTGTCTTTTGTAGATTTAATAGTGGTGTATTTTGTATTCAATAGTGTAATACACTGTGAAGCACCCTTAGTAACCAAATGTGTGTTGACTCTGAGTACGCAGTTAGTACATCAGATATAATAGTTATCTTAGGTCGGATTAATACCCGGTTTCTGAAAATTTACGGTAAACTAGCAGTTAAACAACATTTAAAACAATTTTCAGTGTCAGTATAATTGGATGCAGTTGATAAACATACAAACGACTTCTTATTAAGAATTATTTAACAAAATGTGTTTTTTTTTTCCAATCTAACGTTTTTAGTAACATTAAAACCTGATCAGAAATGAACGGGAAATCGAATAAAATCAAGGACAAACATTGTTATAAATCTATTGAATTGTTTTTGTAACAAAAAATAGATTTACGGTGAATAAAAAAGTTTTTTAAAAAACCAACAAGCTATTTGATCACAATACAAAAGAAAATTGACGAGGGTAACAAGCTTTTTTAACACTTTAGCAGTTTTATACTTAATCCTAGTTGTAGGCAATCTATTCTTTTATTTATTTTTTCAGCGACTGATCGTGTAAAAACATCAATTTTTCATACCTATAGCAGTTCACTGATATGTAACAATTTCAATTTATAACCAACAGAAATTACTACCAGCCAGTCGTAATACCGCTTATCTTTTTGCACACGTTTTTGTTCGGTGAACCGAAAAATTAAATTATACCTCCTATGAAGGTTTTTACGCACACTGTTTATTGAGTTTTTTTTTAATTTATTCAAAGTTTTTGATACATATAGTACCTGTTGTATTCAGTCATTTTCTAATAATTTACGGATAACTTGAGTTATGACAAATTATAAATGATTTAAAACTAATTAAAACGCAAACTATAAATAAAATTATATAAATAAGTCGCCACAAAGTACCCAGGATAAAGGACATATTGTAAACAAGTAATCATTGTACAGATGTGTACGCAGACTTTATCTTCTCAACGAGTTCATACAGGAACACATACAAACAAGAAAACCATTTGGACCTATAAATAAAATGAAAATCAATACAATGTAATTAATTAATTATAATATAAAATAACTAGTTTTCGCACGCGACTCCGTCCGCATGGAATTAAAAAAAAACAAAAGTGTATCATCTGTACCAAATTTCAACGAAATCCGTTCAGCCGTTTAGGCTACAAACTCTAACAAACATCCATCCATCCATCTAAACTTTCGCATTTATAATATTATAAGTATGAAGTATGATTAAGCGTTAATATCCTAATGGTTTGGGGTACGGACTACGTATCTTGCGGTCGAGGGTTCGAATCCCGTCATTCGACTATATCGTGAACCATATCCTAGCACAAGTCTATAGCTTAGTTGGAATGGTTAAAGAAAATATTATTAAATTAACGAAAATCTATAAATATTTTTACAACAAAAAAAAATACGTAAGTGACATAAAAGCATGGGACATATAAAACTCTTTTCATTTTGATTATCGACTTAGCAATATTTGTGCGAAGTCGGGACACGTCGCTAGACATGCGAGGCATTTCATATCAAGTCAAGCACGTGTCTCAGTAATTACAAACACGCTAACATGTGAACCGGACGACATTGACCGACAAATCGGACTTTGGATCAGAATATCACACACGTTATTTGTGACCCTTTGTGTACCGAGGGCAATGAGATTTAACCTTTCTATTTAAAGACGAAGTAAAACTTGATTGTTCCTGTAGCACTTTTGTCTCCGATTGTACTTACAGGACAATACACTGGCATATAAAAGTGTTTAGTGTTTTTTGTAAACAGTTTTTACAGGTTAATTTTGACTAGATTACATTTGGCCAGTAATACTGGCCCAGTATAATTGAAGAATAAGCGAAGGCCTGGCCCGGATTTTAGTCTGACTGGCGCCAATTAGTTTATACATTATTTTAACTTTGTATACTAGTGATGATTTTAGGCGCCACTAGCCTATTTTTGACCGACTTCCCAAAAGAAGGAGGTACTCAATTCGTCTGTATGTTTTTTTTTATTTTTTTTTACTGTCAAAGGTTTAATAACTGTTTAGTCGTCTGATGTCGAAATAGTTCAAAGTCGTCGCCGCGAAATAATGTAGCAAACTTACGTCGCACTTAAATTGAGGCGATTTGTGATAAAAACGTTTCTGTCTAGACACCATTATTGCGTAGTCCCAGACGGACAAATTGATGTTTCTTATTTGCACGATGTTTTCATATACAAGTTAGTGGGGGATTCATATAATTTTTTAAGTTCTTTTTACAGAGCAAGGAAAATAATCGTATAGTATAGGTATATTACACGCTATGTACATTATTATATAACTGACCTCAAGCCTTAAGCTGGGTCAGGGAGATCCTTGCTTACTTTGTATTCATAGCGGTCACATTGTTACGATCTAATGTCTGGTATTACTATAATATAATAGTAACGATTTTTTACACAATAATCATTTTTTTTATTAAATTGATTGACCTTTTAGAAACAGAGTTCTTAAAACACAAAGTTAAAAAAAATCCACGGATTACGGAACAAACAAAAAACCGGTTGTCTATATTTATAGATTCTTAACATCGAGAATTTGAAGTGTGTCTAAAAATTCTTCTGATAGTCGTTATTACGTATTGTTTTGTGTTATATCAAGGTTACAAGATGTATAGTGAGCAGCTGTCTAGACCACCGACGAAGTACCGTGTGCAGAAAAAATAAACAATCGAAAATTAATGCATTTCAAAGAAAACACACAAATCTCTAATATTTGGTGCGCTTCTTGAATGTGTAAAATATGTTTGTAGGATTTTAGAGCATCAAATCTTATTTAGACAAAAATGACAATTAAAAAACTTATCAAATGTTCAAAGAAACCTTATAGTAGAAGTTGTTTTGTTGAGACAGACAGAGAAGAAAGAAAGAGTTGTTGTTTCCACAAATTGTAATTTTTTGTCGACGGTACAATAAAAAAACGTGATCTGGACGAGCCCCCAGACCACGTGTGTTCAAAATTAAATCAGTTCGTCGTTTGTGTGTTATTTAAAAAAAGGCACCTCATTGGCTAATTTTAAATTAGGAACAGAGTTGATAGCAGATGGCGGGACTAATCAGGTTGTAACGGTTCTTTGTAGTATTTCATACGCACTATAAAGGATTGACGATGTATTTTTATTTATGGTTGCCAGTACCATTTTCATAGTATTACTAAAGAAAATAAGGGGAACTAATAGTGATGAAGGTAAAATGAACGAAACGAAAGTAACCATTTGGTTTTCATTTCTTAGAATTTACTACAAGACAATTGTTCTTAAAATAAACAATAAAG